>CM070833.1:17152256-18352256 GCA_036326025.1 Chrosomus eos
ATGCACATACACACAGAGGCATGAACAAGCACACGAGAAATGTTTCAGGAACACACTAACCATTTTTCATGTGTTGTAAGCGATTTGAAAAGGCCATTCCATCTTCATTTTACAACTGCATGGTCTCTCTGGTATGTTCTCCACGCCGTTTCCCTCTGTCTAAGCACAGCTCTCACTCTTTCTCTCAGTCTTAAGGTGGTGGGGGTGAGAGGTCAGCATGGCAAGGCTGCAGATTAAGTTTCACATGACTGAGCACCTTTGTTGGGGCGGCCCACTAGAAAGGAAGTGTCTTGCATGTCTGAGTCCAAGAGGAGGATCGTGCAACTCCTCCCTCTGAGTGCTGTGCTGAGATTGGCCACCATTGCAGCATGCCTACCATACAGCCCCCACCAGCCTCACTGAGCATGTTTGCTCGTCCGAGGGGGGTGTTTTGAACTCTGCATGCTACACAATCTGGTTGATCTGCAGTGTCTCAGACCCTTTCATGAACTACAATATGTCTGGCCTGACACATGCTGCTGAATGGAAGGGGAGAGCCAGCAAAGGTTGCACTTGAGATTGAAGTCATGTTCAGCCAATCAGTTCTGAAAAATGGTTAGACGCTTTTATAAGAGATTTTTTACAAATGTAAAAACTTGAACCCTGAAAGTGCAGACTTGTTTTGCTATATATTTCACATAAAGTGGTTGATATTTTATCTGTTATCCAAATATGTGATATGTTATTCTCACATTAATATTTATTAAAAAAGTTAATGCTTTTTTTTAAGAGATAATCTTATTCAAAGCGAATTACAGTAACTGCGATTACAGTAATCTGGAGCAACCAATTAGCATTATTATTATTATAATTTTTTATGAATAAAAGCAGACTTTAAAAAGACATGTCATGTTTTCAAGTAAACATGACTTTTACATGTTAAAATATATATATATATATATATATATTCAAATAGGACTATATGCTGTCTTTCTATTCATCAAAGAATCCTGTATTTTTTTTGCCAACACAAAATATCTGAACATACAGATCAAATGCAAGTAAGAATCATATGATCCTGTCCATTACAACCCCCCCCCCCCCACATAAACAGCTGCTTACCTCACTTCCTCTTCCTGTCCCACCATCCTTATGTTCAACACCTCTATTACAAAAAGCGTCAAACCTTCCTCTCCTTTTACATTGAAGGTGCTCTAAGCGATGTTGGGTGACGTCACTTCTTGTTGACGTTCGAAGTATTGTCAAACAAAACTGAGGCTAGCTAGACCCCCCTCCTTATAATCTGCGCACTAACCCCCCAAACCCCACCCCAGATCCTTCTTGTCGGTTATTGGCTGAAACAGTTTGTTATGTTCCATGGTGCAGGTTAGCACAGTTTGCTTTTGTTGCCGTTTTTGGAGCCTGGGGTGTCCCGCATTTTTGTACAGTGTGTTCAGGGGATAGGCAGCTAGTGGATAGCGAGGAGATGTTTGCTGTATGTGAGAAAAAAATTTTTTGGCCTAAAAACGCGTGACCGCTTAGAGCACCTTTAACATGTGAATGTGTGAAAAGCCCTTACATTAACCTGCCTGGTAAAGACTAAACAATACATTGAATAACTGAATTGAATAAGAATCTTCAGTTTATGAAGTGAGTGGATGAGGTTTGCTCTGTGTTTCTGTCTCGCCCTCCTGCGTTAGGGATTTTCTGTTTACACACCACACCGTGACTATTAGGCCATCAGGGCCGAATTAATTTGAGCGATCGATACCCTCTTCATCAACATTTTCATTTCCTGCCTTGGCTGGAATAGTGGGGGCCCATTAGTTGTGGTGTCTTCAGCTATAGTGACCAGTGTATTTGTGTTTGAACAGCGATGACTCGTGCAAGGTCAGAGAGATATTTATTTTAGTGAGAACACTCTCCTACAGTCTGTAATTCAACATAAACACACAAACAAACAAACACACCAGTTTGTACTGTCCGACACTTTTTTTTAACTCCAGTTCACCAAAATACCATCATGTTTATCCAAACCGGTATGACTTAGTTTCTTCTGTAGATTATAAAAGAGAATTTGAAAAATGTCAGGTTTTTCTTTTTTTCTTCTTCTTTTTTTCTTTGTCAGAACATGGAAAATCCTTTCACATTTGCACAGAAGAA
The DNA here is from genome assembly GCA_036326025.1 of Chrosomus eos. Classification (NCBI taxonomy): domain Eukaryota; kingdom Metazoa; phylum Chordata; class Actinopteri; order Cypriniformes; family Leuciscidae; genus Chrosomus; species Chrosomus eos. The sequence continues at coordinate 17,154,399 of CM070833.1, forward strand.
AAAAGTCATACAGATTTGGAAAAACACACTGTAAAAAAGTTATCGCGTTAAATTTACTGCAAAAAAAACCCAGCAGCTGTCGTTGCCATAAATTCACTGTAAAAATAAGTTGACAATGTTTCAGGTATTACAAGGTGGCATATTGGCAAAATACATACAAAAATGTTTAAATGTTAAAGCATTTACAGTTTTCACTTTGTATGGTAAGGTGTCTTACAGTTTTTCTGTAAATATTACACAAATCTTTTATTAGGAGAATTAATATAATACAATTTTGGGCAAACTATCCCTTTAATTTGTTTTTGTGTGTGTTTTGTACCCGTATAAATATAGACCTTATGTAGCCCCGCCTCTTTTTCAGTCCAGCGCTAGTTGTGTTCTGTCTTCTGGTTTGTATTTCCACAGCATTAAGTATTTTACGGATTTATGAATGAACCGCTCGTCTACTGACATTTGTTATGACATACAACGCTCATGATAACTTTTGTTAACCCTACAATAAGTAAATCCACTTCACTAACTACTCTGCGACAGCAATGCCATAGAGATGTATACAGAGCTAACTTACAAAAAAGGAAGTTCAAAGACAAAATTCTAAAGAAGGCTGCGCGCCTGTTTCTCTGGCCCATAAGGTTCATGCTTGGGTTTGGGTGTGTGTGTGTGTGTGTGTGTGTGTGTGTGTGTGTGTTTGCTGACCTCTGTGCTCAGCCCTAGAAATCAGTATTTGGAGTAGCTGATCATATCAGTGGTCTTGTCCTCTTGGAATGCTGTGGATGGCCACCGGTGCCTATTACTTATCATGCTAAATGATTCGGGTCAGCCTCAGTCAACATTCCGGAACTCTCTTAGACAAGACCACTTTGGAAAAGGGGCAAGATCCCCCTCTAAATCTTTCCTGCCAAAAAGGGCCTTCATGTATATGAGTTTCAGTTTAAAATAATGGATGTTTATGACCAGCAGATCTGAGTAGATTCTGATGCACTTCTCCTGCAAGGCTTGCTAATGTCTGCCATCCAGCAAGTGGCATTAGTGCAGTGGTCCTCCATTTCCCAGGAGCCTCAGTTGCCCAGCTCAGCACTTGGTGCTTGTGGAGGTTTGATAAACTGAGGTAAGCCTTTTGGGTCATCTACTCCTGTAAATTTTAACCTTTTTTGGTGGATTACATGTTCTAATTATTTTAAGGATGTGTGTGGAGAATTTCTTCTTTTTTCTTTCATCTGACTCTTTCTCTCACATTATCAAGCCGACTCTGTTATTGAGACCAGGCCCAGATTCCAGGCCCTTGAGATGAGCTGTACTACTTTAAAGTGCTTCTGTACCCCATTACTGACTATTTCTGATAGCTCAGCTTTATGTAAATTATACAATTTTTACTCACACAACTGAGCCTTTGCTAAGCTCTGCCCTCTTTGCCACTGTTGCTAACCCAGACAGGCTTTTCAGAATGTCCTGATGATTTCCATGAGCTGTGTGATTTTCAATTAAATGTGCTCATAGTGGTAAAACAACAGTGACATTAAAAAGCATTTTTGCCAATTTCCTTTACAGAAACTGTTAAATTATACAGTTACATGATAAAAAAAATACATTTTACCATATTATTGGATAATTTCCATAAGTTTCCAAATTGTTCAAATACAAGGACCTCTCATAGAACACATTAAGAAGAGCAAAAGCTTATTTGAGAAAATGGCAGATGACAACAGTAACATTTTATGGCTTATTGAAAGGTCATCCTTGCGCAAAAGAACACTTCAGCACAACTAAAGTGAAACACAAAAAAAGAGTAAGCTACTTATTACGGAATTTATATTGTTTCAAAAAATATAGCTGTGAACTGCATGTAATGTTCGGACAATCAATTGCATGTTAACTGATATTAAATCAATGTAAATGTATTATAGTTTAAAATATTAAATGGAATTAGCTGAACTTTAAAGTGCTTTTTTTAGAATCAATTTTGATGTAATTTCATAATTCTATTGTTTTTGAAATATGGTAAAGTGTATGGTCAGATATACTGACAAGCATTTATGAAAACCTAAAATGTGCTTTAATGTAATTTCTGTTGAAACGTGTTATATACTGTATTTAAACAAATTCGTAACTACACATTTGTAATGATAAAGTTTAAATATCATATCTAATAATACTACAGCTACAATTATAAAAAGTACTCTACATGTGCTTTAGTATGTTAGTCAACACATCAAAACAAGTGTACTTCTTGAAAGCACGACAAGATAATTGAAACCAAATGATCTGAAATGTATTTAAAGTATAACTTTTAATTAGTCATTATTACAATGTGCACTTTACCAAAGTGTACTTACTTAAGTATGTTAAGAAATCATTATACTCCCTTTAAGTACACTTTGTACACTTTTTATTTAATTAAAATATTATCTGCATGTGTGTTTTTTTTTTTTCAAATATACATTTCAGATATGAAATAGACCTACATTTAATAGACTTTAGTGCACTTAATTTTCAATCATACCAAAGTCATCTGAAGATGCATCATTTGAGTTCTGTTTTATGTGTGTTCACTGTACAAGTGTGCGTGTTCTTTTGTCTTTGGATCTTGTGGGCACTAAGAGGTTAACCTGAGCATGAGAAACTGACTCATCTATATCAATTTTTGTTTGTGAAACAGTGGAAAATGCCCGAAGGCTTATGTATGTGTGTGTGAAATTTTAGTTCTCCTCCTCTTCCCGCAGGCACACTTTGTACCTGAATCGGCCCCGATTGGCCCTTCTTTTGCTTATCTCTCCGGGTTGCTCCACACCCTCTGCCCGCCGGCGCTGGTCACATGCTTGACCTGCTTGACTGGCCTGGACCACACCCCGTCCTACATACCTGCTCCTCACCTGCACTGTACTGAGTGACACTTTTGTAAGTAAACACGCACACATATGGAGTTGCATGCAAGCCTCTGCAGGAACTGAAAATTTAAGAGAGCAGGCAGCCCAGCCCAGTGGCCGTTTATTTGCTCTGCCATGTGCGTGAGGAGAGCCGATGATTGGCTCCCCTGTCATTAGAGCACATCGCCGTTGCTGTTAAACCTTCATCCACTAGATTAAAAACGCGGCAAGCCCTTTAATGTTCATGAACTTGCACACTGGAAACAATTACCTAAAAATAACAAAATTATCATAACCTGAGCCCTCTCTGCCAAGGCAAAGGGCAAATAATTAGTGTGAGAAAGTGTTTTCATTGTGTAAAGCACACATGCAGTCGGTCCAAATTGCCAGTGTCTGTGTCTCATCTGGTCAGTCAATAAACTTTGCTTTAAAAAAAAATAAAATCGGAAAAGATTCCTAGCAAATTATGCCTCTGTTTTTCTGTATCAAATTTTCCACCATCGCCTACCATTGAATCTCTTCTTCAAAAGCTCATTAAACTCCAATGGTAATGAACATTTAATGAGAACACTTTAAACCTAAAGCAAACCTGATTTTATTTATTTTTATTCCCTTCCTTGATTCTAAACATTTTTAGCCTTTGTTTAAACTTGGTATTAAGAACTGTCTCGGGTCACATCCGATCACAAGTAGTCAGCCAAGGCACATTATTGTTTACACCCAATAGAAGAAAGAAGTCTGAATCTTATGCTCAACAATGCTACATTTATTTTATCAAAACTACAGTAAAAACAGTAATAATGTGAAATATTATTACAGTTTAAAATAACTTTTCTATTTTAATATACAGTTGTCAACATTTGATGTGGATCAAAAAAGTTAATCAAAGTTGTCCTAAGACAAGAACGGGTTTCGTTAAAAATGCATCTATAATTTTAATGAACCCACTTCAAATGTTGACTATATTTTAAAAAGAATATATTTTAAAAAGAATTTTTCAGCAGCCTTTACTCTCACCTTCGGTGTCATATGATCATTCTGAAATCGTTGTAATATGCTGATTTGGTCCTCAAGAAACATTTATTCGTATTATTATTAATGTTGAAAACGTCTCAGGTTACTATTGTAACCATAGTTCCCTGAGAACAGGGAACGAGACGATGCGTCGAAAACGCTACGGGAACGCCTTCTGCGTGATTGCGTCTGAAGCATCTATGTCAACTTAGTCCAATGGAAAGAGAGATTGAGTGTCACGGGCGTGTGACGTCATGACCAGCAAATGATAAAAGCACTTCCGCTGCAAACGGCAGTAGCTTCGAAATTTGCCGAAGCAAGCCGATCACAGGGACGCAGGAAGTATGGCAGAGGGACGCATCGTCTCGTTCCCTGTTCTCAGGGAACTATGGTTACAATAGTAACCTGAGACGTTCCCTTATCGAAAAGGGAACTTCGAGATGCGTCGAAAACGCTACGGGAACGAGAATACCCAATGCGCCATAATTCAAGTACCTGAGTGTCAGTCTGTTGTACTAAGCACTAAGCACCTGAGAACCTGGGGCCTTAGCATCCAGGTCTAAACTGTAAAATCTGACGAATGTGAGCGGAAAGGAAGCCCGCAGCATCACAGACATCTTGAGGAGAAACTCCATACAGTAAGGCTTAGAAGCCGCCATACTCCTAGTCGAGTGAGCTCGGACCACCAAAGGACAAGGCTGGTCCGAGTACTCGCATGCAAGTGAAATAGCCTCAACTATCCACTTACTGACCGTCTGTTTAGAAGCAGGAAGACCTTTCTTAGGTGATCCAAAGTAAATCAGTAATAGGTCGGACTTCCTCGTTGAGGATGTCCGAACATATAAGTGTCCAGTGGTACACTGGGCACAAGAGGTCAGCTTTTTCCTGGTCCGAAGAAACCTACAGCACAAAAGGCCTCGGAAAATGGTAGGCAACTTTATGCCTTGGCCATCCCCGGTGCCCTCAGGCAGTTGGGGACCGAAAGGGCCTGAAGGTCTGACTCAAAGGGACGAATATTTAGCAGAAATAGTCTTAAAAGAAAGGAATTCTCTGAGACCAAATCTAAGGGCTCAAAGAGAGCCCCAGATAGGCCTAAACTATAGTAAGGTCCCAAGCCGGAACCCTAGTGCAAGTTGCAGGCCTCAGCCTCAAGGTGCCACGAAGGAAACGAGTGATCAGGGGGTCTCAACCCAAAACGTCCCATCCACCAGGGCGTGGAAAGCTCTCTTTTTTTTACAAAGGCCGCCACGTATACCTTAAGTGTGGAAGGAATAAACCTGACACAAAGCGTTCTTGCAGAAACTCAAGTACTGTGTTTACTGAACAGTTAACCGGATTCCACTAACGCTGGTAACACCAAGACGTGAAAAAACTCTCGAAACAGTGAATATAGTTTCCTCGTAGTGGGAGCTCTGGAGCTAGAACGGTCTCAACAACCTCAGTTGAGAGACCACTCTAAATGAGTTGGGCCCCCTCAGAGGCCAAACCCACAAGTTCCAAATCTCTGGATGAGGGTGAAATATTGTGCCCCCGGCCTGAGACAGAAGGTCCCTCCTCAAAGGGATCTCCAATGGAGGCCCGTCTAGCAGAAGGATCAGGTCCGAAAACCAGATCCGACTCGGCCAGCGTGGTGCTACTAGCAGTAGGCTTAATCCACACTGACGGACCCGCTCCAGAACTCCTGGGAGCAGAGCAACAGGGGGAAAGGCGTACAGACGTAGCCTCGGCCACGTCTGCACCATGGCATCCAGCCCCAGGGGGGCTGGGTGAGTAAGGGAATACCAGAGGGGACAGTGCATCGTGTTGTGAGACGCGAACAGGTCCACCTCTGCTCTGCCATATGCCTCCCAGATTTTCTCCACCGCCTCGGGGTGGAGTTCCAGTCCCCTGGCCTCAGCTCCTGCCTCAACAGGATGTCTGCTCCTATATTCTGGTCCCCAGGAATATACACTGCCCTCAGGGAGAGTACCTTCCCCAGAGACCACAGGAGGATCTGGTGCGCCAGTTTGCAAAGCGGACGCGACCAGAGACCCCCCTGACGGTTCAGATAAGAGACCACAGATGTGTGGTCTGTTCGAACGAGCACATGATGGCCTCTTAGGTCTGGAAGGAAATGTCTCATCGCATTGAAGACGGTCATCATCTCCAGGCATTTTATGTGCCACGAAAGATGATGGCTTTTCCACAGACCCTGAACAGAGCGGCCTTCCATTACCGCTCCCCAGCCGGTGAGGGAAGCATCTGTCGAGATAATAGCTCGATGGCAAAGAGCTCCCAACACCGGACCCTGGGTTAAGAACCAGTGTTTACTACATATAACTAAGGCCCGAAAGCATCGCCGCGTGACCTTGATATGCAAAGTGGGTTTCCCCTCGGGGAGAACCCTCTGGTCCTGAGCCAGCACTGTAAAGGTCTCATGTACAGCAGGCCAAAAGGAATTCCGTTGGACCCTGCTGCCAGTAGACCCAACAGTCTCTCAAACTGTTTTACAGTGCGTGACTGGCCTAGCCTCAGCTCTTTCGTGGCTGATAGGATAGCATCTAAACGAACGGGCGACAGAGTGGCCCGCATCGTCACTGAATCCCATACCACACCAAGGAAAGTGGTTCTCAATACTGGAGAAAGCACACTCTTCTTGGTATTGAGCATCAACCCCAACATCTGCATAAGAGCGAGAACGACACCTCGGTGCCGAACCGCCAACTGCTCCGATTCCGCAGAATCAGCCAGTCGACCGATGTAGTTCAGAATACGTACGCCCTGAAGCCCAAGGGGGCTAGAGCTGTATCCACGCATTTCGTGAACGTGCGGGGTGATAAAGCTAGACCGAAAGGAAGAACCCGATATTGGTATTCTTTGCCCCCGAAAGAAAACCCTAGGAACTTCCTGTGCTGAGGGAGGATGGAGATAAGGAAGTAAGCGTCCTTCAGATCCATCGTGACAAACCAGTCCTCGGATCTGGTTTGAGTCACGATCTGTTTGAGTGTCAGCTATAATGAACTTTAGTTTCTGAACTGACCGAATTAACAGATGAAGATCTAAAAAGGGACGCAACCCTCCATCCTTCTTTGGAACAATGAAATAACGGCTGTAAAAACCCAACCTCGGTCGGGTGAGTACACCTGTTCTATAGCTTCCTTTGCTAACAGGGCCTTTACCTCTTGTTCCATCACCAGAGCCTGCTCGGGATGCACCACTGTGGGCAACACCCCGTTGTAACAAGGAGGACGAGAACCAAACTGGACTCTGTAACCTCCTCTACAATCTACAGGACCCAACGAGAAATATTCGGCAGAAGCTTTCACGCTGCCAGAAAATTACTAAGGGAACCAGCCTCTCGAGGCTGGTCTCTGGTGTTACTGAGAGAGCCAAATCTGGAGCCTGAAACATAATGGCAGGAACTACCTGACCTGACTGCTCTAAAGCCCCCCTCAGAGGGCGCGAAACCAATGCTGTGCCGCAGCATAGCATCAGCGACTCGCTGGAGACCGCTGCGCCCTGAAGCACCGGAGGTGGCAGGGTTAGCAGGAGGGTCTTGTAAGGACCCCGAAATGGAACGGGCACCGTGTAATGAGGTGTACACCACTCCACTTCGGTCGGGGCTGTCCTCACAGGCCTGACGCCTAAACATCAAGACCTTTTCTTTTTTAAACCGAAGTTTTCTTCGCCTGAAGAACGGTCCTCAGATCCGGCTTAGGCTTAGAAGACTTCGGTTGAGAGGGTTGCGTCTGTCTCCAGTATCTACGTGGAGGAACACGAGGCGCAGCACTCTCTTTCTGTGCACATAATATGATGAACTCGACGGCTGGGGCTGCTCACGCCCAGCAGCCCAGGGGGGCTAGACACGGCGAGGGAGAAACTTAATTATATATATATTCCTCATTTTTATATATATATATATATATACATTATACATTTTTCGCTATATCCAGATCCCCAACAGATCGCCTGATAAGCCTGGAGCATTATACTATAGTTTTCTAAAAACATTCTCCAGTTGACCTGCTGCCGTATAAGCTTTACCCATAAAACCAAAGTAGTTTTGCTTAAACCTACGCGCTGCCTCGGCAAACGCGAGATCCCAGCCACAGAGTACACTCGAAATCTAAGCGCTGCCTCGGCAAACGCGAGATCCGAGCTAGATTCTGTATTGCAAGTGCAAGGCAACATTGAACCTACGCGCTGCCTCGGCAAACGCGAGATTTTTTTAGTATTAGGTTTGAGCAAAGCAGAGGCTTTAAATGACGATGCTGGACCAGGTGAAAAAATAGCATTTTTTTTTTCAGCCTGGGGCATCATATCATAACCGTAATCTTTCAACCCTCTAACTTTGAATAAACATTAACATGAGGGCTGAAAGGTAGTGAATACGGTTTAATATCCACAATATAGATATTCAGTGTGTAAAATCAGGGAAAAAAGGGAAGCCTCGTGGTGGAGATAATGTGATAAATATACGGAAACGCCCTGTCTAGTTTGGTTTTAGGACGAGCGTCCTTTTATTTCAGCTGGCCATTAAATATTTAATTTACTAACAGCACGGGACAAAACCTCCACCAGCTCATCATATACTGGAGAAATAGATGGCGAATCTAATTCAATCGTGTGTGCTTTCACTTACTATACTCAAACATTTAACCTCCTCGGAGGAAGAGTAATGAAGGAAAAAAGGGCTCTCTCTCCCCAGGCGGAAGAAACCGCAGAGCGTGCTTCCGACACCGGGGAGATAGCGCTGGATCTTCCGGGTAAGGACAGAGAAAAGGCCCTCAGACCTGTCTCCACCCCTCCAAAAGATCCTTCTGCGATCCCCAGGAATGCATTCTCCGCGCTGCCTCGGCAAATGCGGGTCCTGATCTCTGAGGATCGCGAGCCTGCCACTATCGTTCAGAGTGACAGGCGAGAGCAGAGCATGCTAATCTGGTAGTTTCACTTTCACAATGTTGGCACTCAGCCCCCTCAGAGGCTGAGACCGCATGCTCTTACTCCCAAACAAACGACACAAAGCTCGTGTGTGTCCCCACCCGTTTAAATAAACGCGGGCAGGGAAGAACACACTGTTTGTACATTTGTTTCGTCCATTAACGTTTCCAACAATATTGCAACAGACAACAATAAATAGACAGAGACAGTTTTGACACAGATCGCTTGCTGAGGCAACAGAAGCTACTGCCGTTTGCAGCGGAAGTGCTTTTATCATTTCCTGGTCATGACGTCACCCGCCCGTGACGCTCATTCTCTCTTTCCATTGGACTAAGTTGACATAGATGCTTCAGACGCAATCACGCAGAAGGCGTTCCCGTAGCATTTTCGACGCATCTCGAAGTTCCCTTTTCGATAAGGGAACAGTTGTGCTGCTTATTATCATGATATTGTTTTCATGAGTCTTTCAGGAATAGAAAAATCAAAAGAACAGCATTTATTTTCAAAATAGAAATAACATTTTTGTAACATTATAAATGTATTTAATGTCACTTTTGATCATATAAAACAATAGAATTAAATAAAATTATATTCTTCACAACAAATGCAATGGTCACTCAAAATGAATCTTAATATCAGATGTAAATGGGGTTGTAGTAATGTGTGTGAAGATAACACACACAGTCTCTATTTAAGGGGAAGGTTCACCTTCTCTTTTCATCAAACCTTTCAGTCGTTATGCTACCACTGTGACCCCGACTGACAACAGCCCGGCTCACAGGTGTGACGGTCACATGACCCCGAAGACCATCCTTCTCGAAGAGCACCTTTCTCTCAGAGGCTGTGGCGGTATGGCAGACGCCTGAGGATAGCGGGTTGATTGACGGGTTGTGCGGCGTGAAGGGGAGGGTCAGGGGCAAGCCAGGGGCAGCAGTGGGGGCCTGGGTGACTGACGCTGGCTCTCCGTGTCCTCCGGGCTCAGGGATTGAATGTCAGTTTCTCTAATAACGGGTTATAGTGAAAAGGTCAGCTCCAGTCATCTGACCATGAGAATGGAGAGAGAGAGAGAGAGAGTGAAAAAGAGAGGAAGAGAAAAAGAGAGATGAACGCTATGCCAGGGGCGGAAATTGATTGTCTGGCAGGGGGAAAGGAAATGAAGAGAAAAAGAAAAATGGAAGGCCGGTAAGCAAAGAGAGGGAGAGGGGTGGAGGACAGAGGGGTGTCATGGCCAGTCTCAGATATGCATGCCTGCTTTTTAAATTACCATCAGCGCTTTATTACTCTCTCCTCTCTCTGTACCCTCTCTCTGACTTCCACAGCACCTGAGAGAGGACTTCCTACTCACACCATCGCCACTAAATCTCTGTAAAATAAAAGCAAGAACATCCTGTGAATACCAAATCAGCCACGGCTAGGCCCACGCTGAGTCTGCGGAGCTTCAGTGGTTGCTGCACTCCCATGGACAAGTAACAGCTTTTGGCATATATACTTATATTATGCAGTGACAATTGGTTTAGTTGGTTTAGTTAAATATGTCATTGTGGCCATTTTCCATCGATTTCCTGTTTGGTATTGTAAGCTTGGCTCAGTTTTTTTCCAGGTTTTGCTAGCACCCACATATCAAAAAGGCTCCATCAATTTCAACATCGTAAGATTTGTAGTACACAAAACATGAATTTCTTTGAATATCAATTCATTTAATTCTACTTGTATTCAAATTTCAATTGCAGGTTTGCATCCTGTTTGCTACTTTAATCTACAATTCAGTTAAAATTTAAATTGGAATATAAAAAGCATTTTCGAATCAATTCTGAATGTGGCACAATGCAGTCTGACAAATGCATTAATATAATTGATTGAATATTTCAGATAATTTAATAATGCTTCCAGCTATGCATAATAAACTGGTAGAACTACAGACTTTTCTCTAGTGACGTATGACAGATTTCTTGAACACTGTCCATTTCTTACAATCGATCAAAAGCTCCCATTCAGACCTGCCTCCATAAACAACAATCAATGAATTGAAGTCCCCATCCTAAATTGTGGATAATCCGTTACACTTGAATGTACCATTACATTCTGACTTTAACATGACTTTCCTTTAAAATCAGTGTGAAAATACACAGTGTATTATGTTCAGTATTGCAATCAGCATTGCACCTTCAGCACTAACTGCTCTCGAATAATGGGGGTCTCTGATTGTGGTCGCTGTGTATTCCTTCCCTAAAATTAAAAGTATCAGGTGACACATCAGCTTTATTTGCATCCATTAGTGCTCATCTGAAGCCTCTGGGACACAGTGGACCAGTGGGGCTCTAGTTTTCAGGGTTTCTTTGAATAGATTTGGCCCTTAGCATTTCTCCACTGGACTAAACAACACGGCCAGCTCTGTCAGAAACAGCTCTGCTCTCCAGTTACAACCACCAACAATGACCCGAAGGGTGGGTCAAGTGCTCTTCCCAAGGTCATGGTAGGAGGGCAGAGGTGCGATTGGGGCTGGTAGCTGGAGGGAGGAGTGGACAACCTCCAGGGACCTGTTTCATATTGAGCCAAGATGGTGTGCAAGCCACACAAACTGAAAGCATCTTTAATGAATCAGTATTGCATTTCATTAGGAACTCTTGTGATATACATTTTAAATATGTTTTATCTATTGTCAAATGCTAGCAGTAGATGCTAACAGACTATGGATATGTCCAAAATCCCCTCCCCTATACTCTTAAATAGGGCCCAACATTTTCTAGTTGTGTCAGAAACCATTGTGGACACTATCAAGTGCACTCATTTAATCCAATAATGCACTGCAATAATGAGTGTACAACCAATGTACACTCAACATACCCATAACGCACCGTGAGGGTCGTGCTGAATTAATTCCCGCACCACGCCAGAACATCGCGTCTGTGGCTGAATGTATTGTCCATCCATTTTACAAACTGCTTGACCAATGTTGGTACAGCGCAATATCGTATACATTTATTTTTAGTTGATTATTAAATGATCAAATTAAGGTTTATACTGTCAGGGTTGCTGTGCAGGTGCTGAAGACGAGGACACGGAATGGCGATATAGGTATTTATTTACAAACTGAATTTCCAAAAACAGACATAAACAAAGGAAAGGGAACTCCAGGACTTCAAAACATACAACCATACGCGGACGACGACCAACAAACACTGAGGGAAAACACAGGGCTTAAATGAACAGGGACTAATGGGATGATTAACAGAAAACAGGTGCAGGGAATTTCTAATCAGACATGGCGGGAAAACTAACAGGACTGAACCAAAAGTCACAAAAAACAGGGGAAGACAAGATACAAAACAGAACTCAAAACATCAAAACGTGACAGTACCTCCCCCCTCCCCAAAGGCGCGTCCTCGCGCGCGTATAACATCCAAAGGGGTGGGAGGGTGGGCGCCCTGGAGGCTGACGAGGGCATGGTGTAGGTCCAGGAAGCCTCCAGGGCGGAGCAGGCTGTGGGCGTGGCCACGGCGGTGCAGGCTGTGGGCGTGGCCACGACGGAGCAGGCTGTGGGCGTGGCCAAGGCGGAGCAGGCTGTGGGCGTGGCCAAGGCGGAGCAGGCTGTGGGCGTGGCCAAGGCGGAGCAGGCTGTACCTCGGGCGTCCAGGGCGGAGCTGTGGGACCCTCGGGCGTCCAGGGCGGAGCTGTGGGACCCTCGGGCGTCCAGGGCGGAGCTGTGGGACCCTCGGGCGTCCAGGGCGGTGCTGTGGGACCCTCGGGTGGCCATGGCGGTGAGGACCCTTTAGGTGGCCGTGGTGGTGAAGACCCTTTAGGTGGCCGTGGTGGTGAAGACCCTTCAGGTGGCCATGGCGGTGCAGACCCTTCAGGTGGCCATGGCGGTGCAAACCCTTCAGGTGGCCATGGCGGTGCAGACCCTTCAGGTGGCCATGGCGGTGCAGACCCTTCAGGTGGCCTTGGCGGTGCAGACCCTTCAGGTGGCCATGGCGGTGCAGACCCTTCAGGTGGCCATGGCGGTGCAGACCCTTCAGGTGGCCATGGCGGTGCAGACCCTTCAGGTGGCCATGGCGGTGCAGACCCTTCAGGTGGCCACGGCGGTGAAGATCCATCAGGTGGCCACGGCGGTGTAATTTTTCCAGGCCTCCGTGGATCTTTGGCCGGCCACGGCGAAGGTATATAGCGCCCCCCCAAAATTTTCTTGGGGAGGACAGGCTCATGATCGGGAACTGACTTGACATCAACGGGCTCTGGGTCTGGTGCTGGGTCAACGGGCTCTGGCTCTGGCGCTGGGTCAACGGGCTCTGGCTCTGGCGCTGGGTCAATGGGCTCTGGCTCTGGCGCTGGGTCAACGGGCTCTGGCTCTGGCTCTGGGTCAACGGGCTCTGGCTCTGGGTCAACGGGCTCTGGCTCTGGGTCAACGGGCTCTGGCTCTGGGTCAACGGGCTCTGGCTCTGGCTCTGGGTCAACGGGCTCTGGCTCTGGCTCTGGGTCAACGGGCTCTGGCTCTGGCTCTGGGTCAACGGGCTCTGGCTCTGGGTCTGGGTCAACGGGCTCTGGCTCTGGGTCTGGGTCAACGGGCTCTGGCTCTGGGTCTGGGTCAACGGGCTCCGTGCTGGATTGGACCAGCATATCAGGAAACTCGGGGCTGGACGGGACCAGCATATCATGAAACTCGGGGCTGGACGGGACCAGCATATCAGGAAACTCGGGGCTGGGATCAGGCTCTGGCGGGCAGGTGACAGGCTCAGGCTCTGGCGGGCAGGCGACGGGCTCAGACTCTGGCTGGATGTGGTTGACTTGAACCCCAGCCTCGGCCGCCTTCTTTTGGGCCAGTCGCACCGATATCAGTGGGGGATCAGTCATACCGGAGATCAGCCGGGGAAGTCCAGGGACCGATCTGGCGGCAGGGCTGATGCGGTGTGCAGGCTCTGGTGGGCAGACGATGGGCTCTGGTGTGAGCGTGCAGGTGATGGGCTCAGGCGTTGGCGTGCAGGTGATGGGCTCAGGCGTTGGCGGGCTTGGAGCTGGTTGGAGTGGCAGATCCTCCACCAGGTAGCCGGATCCACACGCCCACAACGCGCGATCCACGAACTCCAGGAAGGACAGATGGAGATCCCCGACCAGAACCATCTGGGCCAAGGGGTCCTTCAGACCACCCCAGAAACTCTTCATCAACTCCTCTTCCTCCATCGACCCATCATTGTAGAGGGTTAGGTACCGCCCCGCATACTCCTCAAGAGAGAGCTCCTCTTGAAAGAGGACTGGAACTTCAAAGGGGCTCACCACCATGCTTTTCCTCCTTCGGCCCATATTAGTTAACGGTTGGTCGTTCTGTCAGGGTTGCTGTGCAGGTGCTGAAGACGAGGACACGGAATGGCGATATAGGTATTTATTTACAAACTGAATTTCCAAAAACAGACATAAACAAAGGAAAGGGAACTCCAGGACTTCAAAACATACAACCATACGCGGACGACGACCAACAAACACTGAGGGAAAACACAGGGCTTAAATGAACAGGGACTAATGGGATGATTAACAGAAAACAGGTGCAGGGAATTTCTAATCAGACATGGCGGGAAAACTAACAGGACTGAACCAAAAGTCACAAAAAACAGGGGAAGACAAGATACAAAACAGAACTCAAAACATCAAAACGTGACATATACATGCTAGATTCCATTAGAGGTCAATAGAATTTCTTCTACTTTACTTTAATTTTAATTACTACTAGAGCTGCCAGTTTGCTAAGTACAAACTATGCAAAAGCTGCACTCAGTGTTCGAATTCGCTCAGTCGTTTTCATTCACTCCTTCACTCGACTATATTACTGGAATAGTGAATGAGAGTATAGTATTTGCAAATGGCTTTTGTCACTTTCTCCATATAATTTTAATTTAAAAATCTTTACTATAATTAGATTGAGGGAGTCTTTAATAACTGTAAACTGCAGGAAGTGCAAAAAAATGCTCACTTCACGTGAAAGGCTATATTTGCTATTTTTCCTGACAAGAACAAAATGACCAAAAAGAGATGGTGGAAGATAGAAGGACTGAAAAAGAGTGGTAGCAGAGTCTCCACCTCTCAGCACACACACACACATACATGTTAATAACAGGATATTAAAGAGGTGAAATAAAGTGAGCGAGTCTGACTAAGCTGTCTCCTAAGGTCCAATATCGATACATTAGCTTAGACAAGCGCAATACATTTTACATGGGGCCCTGGGAAAATGATTGATCAAGGCATAATAGCAGGCCCCACTCCTCTTCCACCATTAGCTGGGTCAAGCTGGCAGGCCAGTTTGTCTGGGCATAGGTCAGAGTCATGCTATAATAGCTCTGCTGCCATTACCAGTGAGTCTGTGTGAAAAACTACCATTAATTAGCATTACACAGCTTCAGACTCACACACACTACTCATTCAGCTCTCATTGACTACAGAACGGCCAGAACTCTGGCCTTCTCTCTCAGTGCCAAACACAGGCACACAGCCATCCTCTCATTTGGACAGATAGAAAGAGATGTAGGGAATTAAGGGGAGAGAGAGAGAGAACGAAAGAGAGAGAGAGAGAGAGAGAGAGAGAGAAGAGAGAGAGAGAGAGAGAGAGAGAAGAGAGAGAGAGAGAGAGAGAGAGAGAGAGAGAGGAGAGAGAGAGAGAGAGAGAGAGAGAGACCCGGGGTCTGACTGGCTGCCCGCTTGCTACTCCCGTTGGTTTCACTGGCTAATTGAATTGGCTTGTCAACAAAGCCGTTGTCATTCAGTAAGTGAATTTGCTGTATTATTGCGCATCACAGCTGCTGCAAATTGTCTGCTATTTCCTGGAGGCAAAGGCAGCCCCCATGCCCTGTCACAAAAAGCATGAGATACCAAAAAAAAAAGAAAAACAAATGAAAGTAAAAAAGCTAAATGATATAAACAAACAGAAACAACAGGGGCACTACAGATAGCGAGCGAACAGAGGGAGATTCAGGGAGCAGGAGAATGGGCAGGTGTAATTGCAGTACTGTTGTTTCAGCTGGGACTCAAAGAAAGAGCCCACACTGGCACAATGGCTTTGCCCCCTGGCACTGCTTGTAGGCCTGTCCGTACCCCTACCCATTCAAAGAGCCGGCTTTATCTTTCTCAATCTGTCTGTCTCTCACATACACGCATACAAACACTCGCCCATTGAGGTGGCCACTGGCTCTTTGTCTGATTCTTTGAGGTGCACTCAGTAATTTTTTTGTTTATGTTGTGCTGGCGCTATCACACGTCTTGGACTTAACAAAACCAGCGCAGATACACGTGCACGGGACCCTGGGCTCATGTGTTTACAGGCTAACCTTTAGACCGACTCTGTTTGTTGGAAATGACTGTGTGTGTGAATCAATCCTCTGTAAAACATCACTGACTGCACAAGCTGAGGATTTATTGGATGTTTGCTTGTTTCTCACCCCTGAAGTAACTGTGTTAGGTAGTATATGTGTGTCACTGTGCTGTTTACTCTGCCATGGTCACATTTAGATGATCTGCTTCAGCGGAAGGCTTTTAAAAGGCCTTCAAGGCCATGGCCTGATTACCGGACACTCACATACTAATCTGCTGAGGGCAGCCACATGACACTCTCATCATCCTCCTCTCCCTCCCCTTCTCCTTCTCTCTTTCCTCCACCCACATTTTTAACCAGAGTACCCTTGCTCTGGCCTGACAAGGTTACGCCACTATGCAGTGAGTATCTATTGATTTCCACCATCAAAGATCCCTGCAGCCAGAGACGGCTTTGCTGCTTCAGATAACACTCTGTCTTTCTTCTTTAAACCTCTCTCTGTCTGTCACACACACACATAGAAAAAAACATGTCACAGTTGCCTCAGATTTCTGTTTCGAACTTCTCTCAGTTTGCATGATGTGTCTTGTCTAGTGTTGAGGGTTATTAGCTTGGCCTTAGGGACTGGCCACCCTGGGGTCACATTAACACAGTCATTTTTCTCAAGTGCAGGTTTGTTAATCGCTGTAAATGAATTATACATTAAAAGACCAGTCTGGTAAACCTTAATTGAGAAAAATAAACTGCTACCCTAAACATTATTGAATGCTGTCTATTTCTGTTAACAGTTGTCACTCATGCATTCTTCCATCAATGCAGATGGAATACTGTATTAAAAATACTTTGATAGAGTTTCCTGAAATACATAATACTTTTCAAAGGTGCTGCAACACTTCTACTGAATCTAAAACACTCTTATGAACAAGTCTTTTTGAGTGAATCAACAACGTACTTCACAAACAGGGTAGACCGATTCATGAACAATTGGCTCTTGTGAGCTGATTATTTTGAGTGAATCAACAACTGATTCCTGAATGACTGACTTGCAGGTTTTTTTTATGTGAATGAAATGCATACAATCAAATACAAGCCTACATCTACAACTAATTGTAGGGTCTGGATTAGCTTGTCTGACTGGCTGTTCATATAACATGAATGAAATATCTTTTTTCAACGTTTTTTTGTGGGTTTTTATATTGTTTAATATATAAAGGTTTTAATCTGGATGTACTACGTCCGTCACATTGTCATTATCACGACCTACAGAATCAGTTGCATCGCTTCACTGCCATTCGCAAATCTTCTCCCGTGGCCTCATGGGATAGTAAAGTGCACACTTTAGATTCTCACTGGAAGTAGTGCCATTCAGATACTTTTTACCTACCGATTTATGAAAACTGTGAGTTCTGACATACTCACTGTTTTTTCTGCTTATCAGCAGGTTCTTTTTAGTCAAAAAGTGTAAGGCTTGAAAAAACTTATCTGACTGCTTGTTCATATGACAGTTTGTATATTGACACACATTATTGTATTAGTTTTGTCAGCAGATAGTTTTGTCAGCAGATATCTTTCCAAAATTTTTTCATGTGTAGTATTGTTTTTTTTTATAACCTTAATAACAGTGTTGGATTTATGCTACTTCATACATTTATTAATTATTTAATGATCTTATCAATTGGCAATGGAATTGCCCCCTTTTTTTTTGGTATTTATTCCATAAAAAACTTTTAAGGTATCGTTAAGAGAAATCAAAACCAGAAAATCATCAGAACCCATTCCTAATAATAAAAGTCAAATTTGAAGAGGAAGACTTATACCTAGGGAAAAAGAAAAGGTGCATTGGTGGGGCGAAAAGTGGCACCATCCTTGTTTAGTGTTCACAAAGGGGAGAGTGTGTCCAAATTTAGGTTTAGAAATTATTCATAAGATTTTAAGTCATGGCATCATTCGCTTTTAGGGAAAATGAGATTTTATTATGCGGTTGCTTATGAGCGACTCCCACCCCAGACAGAGGAATGAATGGCTTAATGCCAAGGCCAATTGAGAGACACTGTTGAGGGCCAGGGGGTAGATTTTCATAAATTATTCATCATTATACAAAATAATCCTTAGCAGGATTGGGAAAGGGGGCTAAAGCGACGGTTGGGACTGGAAGCTGTTTTTTGGTTGGGGGGGGGGGGGGGGGGGGATTAGACATAAAATTGTCTTTCATAGCATCCAGGTCCAAACAGTCTCCTCTGAATATGGTTTTCTATGGCGGTCATGATGGCCCGGGATAGTGGACATATCAGTTGTATATGTTCTATGCGTGCTGACCCGGTTGAGCTGAGTGCTCTTTCTGTGAGGTGCCCCCCTCTGACTGGAGCCCCACATTCAGACCAGACTCTTCATCCTGACCTGGGGTGAGACTCAGACACACCCCGCCATACAATCGCATGGACACACACACCAGGGCGCACCCTCATATGCAATCATGCACACACAGACATGTGACACACATATACTACAGACAAACCCCACACCCTTGTTAATAAATATTTACTTGTATGTTTACATGTAAAAGAGAGAATGATAAGAGAGAGATTGGGTAAAAATATTACCAGTACCAGGCCATGTTATATAACACAATGTTACAAATTAGATAGTGTCATGTAAGCGGTGATGAAGAGAGATGTTCCAGTCACTTTCCATATGCAAAATAAGGTCTTGTACTCTTTAAAAAATATGTAAAATATTATAGTTATTTCTAATTATTTTATAACTATAAATATTATAGTTATTTATAATTATTTTATAAAAAAATGAATCATAGGAATAAAAATAATGTTTATTTTCCAGTAAATGGTCAGTAATAGGAGGTATTGAACATTCAGAAAATGTTGATTATGAACCCAAGGAGGCTAATTGAATTTTATTTGAGCTGATTTATTTTCTATTGATTTTTTTTAATGGGGCTTTGCATATTTTTGCAACCCTTTTTATATAATTTGGGACATTTCTAGATACAATTTTAAACCTGGCCTTGAGTGAAAATTAAAAATGCAAATATATTTTTCCTACAATAACTTAAATAATTCACTTTACAAATGCAGTAAACTCTACAATTTGTGTAAAAATTGGAATGAGATTATTGAAGTTTTCCTGTCATGCTGTAGAAAAGGTGCAGTGTTATTAATTATTATTAATATTATTATTACAGGTCAAAACCATGTAATGTTTTTTTCCCTCATTAAATTAGTTCCCTTTAGAGAACTTTCACTTTGTATTGCGTAGCTATACGCAGTGGGAAAAACTCCTTTTCTCGAGAATATTGAAGTGCAATATTGAAGAATATTTCAAATGCAGTGCAGCTGCACAGCGAGCACAGAGCAGAGCGTCTAGCTCGCTCATTGGCTGTGCTGCAGCAACTACATATGGCGAGGCGGCTGAGACGTGTGAACCAATCGGGTCGCTTCGCACCCAGGGAGCGTCAGAACCCGCCAGAATGCCTGAACCGAGTGAGCCCACGCCGGCCCAGTCCCCGCGCGCCTCCTTCTCTCCTCGCGAGACCCCCTCACCGGTGCTCTTCTCGCAAACGGATCCATACCCCTCCTCTCAAGCGGCAGGACTCGTTTCGCTCATCTGAGGAAGATGGCGATGCCAGCCTGTCCCTGGCTGCATCTGAGGGAGAAGACTGTGCGGGCTCGACAGTTGACCCCGTCCCCCAAGCCAGCGGAGACGGTGCTAGAGCGAGTGGGGACGCTGAACTTATTCGCGTCCTCACTAAAGCTAACAAAGGCCTCGACGTCGAGTTGACCCCGCCTCAGGAGCCCACCAGAAGCCATTTCGACGGGTGGTTTCTGCCGGGGCGTCAGCTGATCGTCAAAGACCAGAACCCTGCTTTCCTGAGGTACACGACGAGCTGACTATATCACGGCGCGCCACTTACTCGTCTTGCTTAAAGACATCAACCTCCGCAATCCTCTCGACAATTGACGGAGCTGAGGAGAAGGTCTCACGTTGCACACGTTGCCCCCCCTAGAGGAGGCTGTGGCCGCGCATCTCTGCCCGCCCATCTCTGCCCGCCCATCTCTAGCGGATGGAGAACGCAAGGCGCTGCCGAACGATATCAGCCCTCGCCGGTTGCGCTTACACCGCTGCCGGCCAGGCTGCATTGGCTTTGCACACCATGGCAATCCTCCAAGTGTTTCAGGCCAAGCTCCTCCGTTCTAGGGACGAGGCTGGCTTGGACCCCGAGGCCTTTTGGGCCTTTGCACAGCGCCACTAATTTAGCCCTGCGCGCCACCAAGACCACCCAGGCGATCGGCAGAGGTATGGCCAGTTTGGTTGTGCTGGAGCGCCACCTCTGGCTGAACTTGATGGAGATCAAGGACGCGGACAGAACTGCTTTTCTAAATAAAAACAAAACCCTAAAAAAAACAAAATCTGTCTCTATAGCAAACCCAAACACACTCAAAAAGAATGCTTTTCTAGCTCTCATAGTTTGAGCGGTCGGGTCACTGTCACACGACGGCCCGCCCCCAGATTTCATTCAACCCCTAGCTACACGGGCCGAGGCCTGTTATACCCATCCCCTGGGTATCAGACTGGGTAATGAAAACAATAAAGCAAGGCTACTCGCTCCAGTTCACTCGTAGATCCCCGCGCTTTCGCGCAGTAGTCGAGACATCGGTGGGAAGCAACGTAGCTCATGTCCTTCACACCGAAGGCGTGGCGCTCCGGTCACTTACGTATCAGGGTGGATCATGGCTGTAACAAAGCCCTGACCCTTCAGGAGCTGCATAGGTTCGTGCAGTTGCTGCAGCACAGCCAATAAGCGAACTAGACACTCTGCTCTGTGCTCGCTGTGCAGCTGCACTGGGTTTTAAAACAATGGCTTCAATATTCTCTAGAAAAGGAGTTTTCCCCACTGCATATTGCTACACAATACTCGTTCCCTAGTCTCAGGGAACCGAGGTTACATTAGTAACCGTTCATTTATAACAGGTTAATTTTATACTATACTTTAATATATATGATCTGAATATTGGTTAAGTAGAATATTTGTTAAAATTGTCATTTTGTTTTATGATTTTAATTATCAGATATTAGGAGGGGGTGGGGATGAAATCTCTGTTTTAAGGGGGATTCAAACATTGATACGTATAATGTGACATGCTTTTAATAGGTACATTTAAAATTAGATAATATCTCATCTATCACATCTAAGTAATTGATTTGTGCATTCAATGCTTAGAAGAACAGTAAACCAAAGTACCATATTTGTGGAATGTGTCTGCATTGCTTCAGAATTTTAGTCTAGAATCCAGGATGATATGAAAACCCCTTCCTCTGTTTCTCAAGGACACAAACAAAAAGTTACTCTTATTAACACTGCAATCTAATTCAATTTGATGCCATCTGCTACTGCCGGCATGCAAGCCACACAGAGAACCATCACCCGTTCCCTGATGAATCCTCAAGTGGGAAAGTAGGAATGTCCTTCAGTGGTGACTCAGAAGTTAATGGACTGTGCACATTATCAGTGTTGTTTAAAAAAAAAGCACATCAAAAACCCAAGAAAACAAGTTCACGAAACCATTCATTTCTTTTATTCAAGAAAAAATGAATTTCTATGCTGGTCCAGAGTTTGCAGCCATGGAAGAGACACCAGTATCAACATAAATATTGGTTACTTGCAACAGTTTTTTTCTTCATGGCTGTATGAGGCTAAGCAAAACCCTATCTTTAGAATAATAATAAAAAAAAAAAAATATATATATATATATAGAGAGAGAGAAAGACGCCAGATCGTATAAATTTTACTATCCTGTTACCAAATCCATACTTTTTATGACATATGAAATCGTGCCATGTGCTTTAAGGGTCATGTGCAAAGGAGCCTTATCAAAACCAGGTGTTGAAAATCATCTCGTTTCAAAGTCAGTGTGAACCCCGCTGCTCAAATATCCGTTTGTGTTCATCTCCATACAAGACCTTAAACATCTGGTCGTGAAATATCTGTAAAAAAAAATCAAGAACAATGTTCACTGATGGAGAATTTAGCATTGGAGCCAGAAAGCGGCTTTTAGTCTTGAATCAGAGTGATAATTCTCCCCTGTCACCCATTGCACAGGGTTGTAATTACTGTCCCTCTTGTGTGAAAGGCCTAGACTGATCAGTCTCCCCCCGTTGGCTCACCTCTTCTCTGTAACTGTGAACAAATGGCCTGAGAGAATCCAGAGCTCCTGTGGCCTGCTAAAGGGCCCTTGATTTATGAAATTACTGCAAACATGATTGAGGTAGTGGTGATGATTATTGTAATAATAGAGCCACTTGATGAAAAAGAGTCAGCGCTAAACTAGGCATATCTAATGATTAAGACTTGCAGATTGGGGGATGCTTGTGAAGAGTGTTTTACATGAGAATGAGTGTGTCAGTTCCCTCTCTCACTTTCTCCATAAGAAATCTGGAACCAAATGCAATGTGGGAACACTCCCCCCCCCACAACTCAATTTACCGCTAAATTCAACTGGCCATCATCACGCTTTCGTCAGAACCACATACAGTACAACAAACATTTTAACCCTAAACTCCATTGGACTGCAGTTTAATGACAACACAACACAACTGTTTTGTATGCTTTATTGCTTACATTGGTAGAAAGTTTCTAAACAGCTGTTTATCATATTAGCAGTAAACCTTGCTAATTAAAAATGTTTAAATTAAAAAATTTAAACATTTAAACTTGATGTTTAAATGTTTAAATCAGCGAGCCCCACAGGTCTTGAGTGAGTGCATAGTTTCTCTCAGGGCTGTGGGTTCAAGGACAAGAGGAGCTCAGAACGGGAACTGTCAGATACCGAAATGTAATACTTCATTTGGACAATCAGCTTTTTCTGTACAAGGCACTAAAGCCTGGAATTGTTTACCCACTGAACTGAAAGGAGAGACAAACTGGGTCCTTTTCAAAAACAACCTAAAAGACTCTTTAATCAGAGGTCAGAAATGTGACCACTGACGGTCCGCTGCATTTATATTGTGTTATATTGTATTATGTTGTTTATTTTAACTAAGTATTGTGTCATTTTATGTAAAGGCCCACTAGGGACTAACATTGAGAATTAGCCTTGGCTAAAATGTTGTAGTATGGAACATAAGCTTATGTAACATACTTGTCCCTATTCAAATAAACTTAAATAAAAAAAAATAAAAAAATAAAACCTTAAAACCCTTAGAATTTATTAATAATAAAATATCTCTCAGAAGTTTGGGGTCAGAATGTTTTTTTAAAATGTTTTTCAAAGAAGTTTCTTATGCTCAAACATTTTTGATAAAAATTGTCAATAGAATAACATTGTGAAAATAACTGTTTTCTGTTTAATATATCATAATGCACAGTAATGAAAAGTATTTTTTATTTAAATTATTTGATATGATGATATGGTGCTCAAGAAACATTTGAGTTTTTTTGTGAAAACTGATTATTTTGTAACATTATAAATGTCTTTACTGTCACTTTTGATAAATGTAATGTGTCCTTGCTGAATAAAAGTATAAATAAAAAAGAGCCTCAAACTTTTCAGCAGTAGTACATACACAACATATATTAAAAAAGAGATATAAAAATGAATTACATACATAATTCATTTTTATATTTTTGATGTGATATTTATTCTAAATATATTTAGCATGAATACAAAATATTTATATTTATAAAATATAAAATTATACATTTTAAGATTTAATGACCTTTTTAAATATATCTTAGAAGTGAGTTCCACAATTTAAGGGCATAAGAGGAGAATGTCCTAGGTGTCACTCATAGGATAAATCAATTAGTTTGAGAAACAACTAAAATATGTCTTACATTATGGAAAATTCAGTTAAATGAGATCCAGACTGACATCATCATGTTTACGAAATAGATAAGGTTTAAGAGAGGATGTTTCAGTAATATGGCACCATGCAGGACTCCCCAAAAACCTACTAAACCTCATCTGCAAGGCTTGTCTGCACCCCATCCTGCATCCTCCAGCACCCCCTCCTGCCCAGGCTCGCTGGACCAAGCAGAGCGGCTGTGTGTTAAGAGCTATTGAATAATAGTGACCTTTAATAAAGAAGGGGATCCCCAGACTTCTTTCCCAGACACGCACTGACCTTTCAAACCAGACGAGGGCCAAGAAAGGAGGGGCAGGGAGCAGGGTTCAGAGGGGGGGTGGGGGGGTTCTCTAGGGTTTCAGACTGTGGACTTTGAACTGGCTAGTCCCTGCTGTCCTGTTGTGTGTTTCACTCTGCCAGGGATCTCTCTTATCCCCTCCTCTTTCCCCCTCTTTTTTTATTGTGTTCAGGGAGTGTTCTGCATGCTGAGGCCTGAGCTGCCGGGCCTGAACCCTTGCTAATCAATTTCTCTGTGAAGACGAGTTCAGAGGCAGGACGAAGAATGCAGCCCGCGCTCTCTGACATCACTGGCTTTGACACTTGTGTCATTTCAGACAACGCTAAAGGATTACACCAAACAAGAGCAAAGACGCACAAGAGAGACTGTGCCAAATTTGAACCCCTCTTTGTTTCAAGACATCCCCGGCTCATGAAAAATAAACAAGAGAAAAAGTACATCGCGGGCGACACCTGACACTGAATGCTTAACTGTCACTCCGCCCCAGCCATTCATTTCGAAAATGCTGAAGTGGGTTGCCATGTCCTTTTGTTATCTTCCTCTCTCAGACAAAACAGCCCTGTACACTGTACACTGGCTCTTAATGAATACCTATTGTCCAAACACTTCAGCTAGCTCAAACAGCCCTTTAAGATGCCCATGAAAAAACTGGGTTGGAGATAAAGCTTCGGGTCTGCGTGACATTCCCTCCTAGAAAAAGAGGTAAGCTCTTTCAGACGATGCAGACACTGAAGGTCATGTGAAGGATCTTGCGTGGTTTTCTCTCCACATATCAGCGCTTAGGAACAATGGTATGCATATGAGCGCCAAGAACCATCTTGTTAGCTCTGACCTAAGCAATACTTTATTATACCACTTACAGTGTCGTTTTCTTGCAGCTTTGTCGTTTTTGAATATATGTAATTTTTTTTGGCTTTTGTTTAAAAAAAAAAAATCTGGTATCTATAGTACATTGTTATTGCTGTTGAATGTAATGATGGTTCTATTCAAGAGTGCAAGGGCACATTAAGCCATTTAAAACCACTTAAAACCATTAAGACAGTTCTCATGGGAAAGAAAACAAATGATATCTCTCGGACGTCTCAATTGTTTCTCCCACACACCAATTAAAAGAAATGGAGAGCAAATTGAGAAGTTTACTGAATTGCCTCTTAGATGTTTCTCCTGAGAAAAAGACCGCAGTCATCTCACTTCGCATTTCACAAAGAGTTCTCAACAATCAAACATCTGAAATTTCAACTCAAACATTTCTCATCAAATTCTTCAAACACCAAACCAGTTGAGCTAAAACCACATTCATTTAAAGTGCTATACTCTTATTTTATGTCAACAGTTGTCACATTTGCTTTATAAGAGCAACCCTAAGAAATACAATTTCCTCTGGTTTATTATAAAAATAAGCTCATTCTTGTGGCCGTGTCCTGCACATTCTAGTATATATGACATGTATAATATGACAGCTGGTATTTCTTTGTACTTGATTCATGTCTGCGCAGGTGTGCTCTGTAGAATGTACTTGATATGGTAGAGTCTTTGACACTTTATTTCATACTATATGCACAAGATTCCACTGACCTTGGTCAACTGGTACAGTGTGTTCCTTTCATCTAACCCCAAATTCTGGGAAGGTTAGTTTATGGCTATATATTAAAGCCTTAAAATAACCATTAGATATGTCACAAAAATAAAACCTCCCTGGATTGTTCAGGGAAGGCTAGTTTTTGGTTACAAAATAAAACCTAAAAATAACCATTACAGAGTGTTATGTAACACTTTATTTCAGTAGTCCACTTTAGACATACTACTAACTATAGTCATTAGTAGACTGTCTGCTTAAAAGTTCAATATGTAGGATTTTTCACCACCAGGGTTCGCTGACCTCTTACAATAACAAAGGCGTATATTGATGACGTATATTCCGCATTAAGCGGAATTATGGATCTTGTCGTCAAGCTGATGGATCTTTTATGGATGAGTGAAAACATTGATGTTTTTAACATGACTGTGGTGTGAAGCAGGGCACAATTGCTAGACGTATACCAGCGCCACACGCAACGCGAGTCCTGCGGATATAAAGGAATAAGGACATTTCATTCAACCGAACTACACGCAAGCGCTGAATTAATACTCACACAGGTCAGTATATTAATCGAATTAAACTTGAGGTAACTCAGCGTTGTTTCACTTGCTCTAACAGTTACACTATCACACTAAACGGCATTTGAGTGTGTTGAATGGTGTTAGTTAGGTTGTTTGTTGGCTATATGAGACTAGCCAGTATTAAGCTAGATCAACATTAGAATAACATACAGATCATATTGTAACATTTCATCATGTTGAACTAAATAACATTGATTAGTTATGTACATTTGCTCAGCTGTCTAATAAAGTACATGCAACACTAGCATTTCTCTCAAGTCGAAGTTAGTCGCGGACGTGGAGCTCTCGGCATCTCGAAAGATGTTGATCTTTGTTTTAGCCCTCTTTTTGTCTCAAAGTCTGCTTGCCATGGTCCATAATGTTTGAACAAAACAACAACAGTGTGAGCGTCCTGCTAGGCATAATGGGCATAATCCAGTTGTCAAAGTCTGTCGCCATGTTTACTATCGCAGTACGAGCGCAAACCTGGCGTAAACCAGGGGTAACGCGGATATGACGCCATTGACTCCCTCACCCTGCTCACACGCCCTGTTTCCTTGGTTAAAATCACAATTTTCTCACGATTTACAAATAGTTGGAAACATTTGGGATATTGTAAGTAATCAACTAAACAAAATATATAACATTGGCCTAGTGGTTTTTGGATATTTTACTGCAAAAATCCTACATATTGTACACTGTAAAAAATTATTTTCATGATTTGTTATCACAACTTTTTATATTTTGTCAAATCAACTTAGATAATTAATGTAGTTCAGATAACATAATATTTTGAGTTTCTATTTATTAAACAAATCTCCTTTGTTGTATTAACTCAAAGTTTTAATTTCAATTAACTCAAAATTTTAAGGCAACCAGGTAACTTACTTTTTTAAATTAATCCAACTTTTTTTTTTACAGTGAACCTTTAATATCTGTAAACTCTTTATTGTGATGCTCCCCCAACAAACATTCTACTGACTAAGCAACTTTGCAAGTACATGTCAACTTATTAACCCTAACTCTAACCTAACAGTCTACTAATAGTCTAAAGAGAGTTAGCTGACATGTAGTTTTAAATGAATGAGTTATTTGACATGTAGTTGCAGTAGAATGTCTAAAGTGGACTATCGAAATAAAGTGTAAATAAACGTTGTCTATAGGTTCTCTTTAGGTTGTCACAAAAACCTCTTTAGAAAAGGTTAGTTTTTGGTTGCAAAAAGTTGAAAAGAAAAGAAAGAGAATGAACATTTCTAGAACGTTATTATTTGGTTCCCAAGCCATATAGGAACGCATGTCTCCTCCTCTTTATCATCATCCCCTCTCTCTCTTTTTCTCTCTCTCTAAGAAGTGACCTGCCATCATTGGCCCGCTGTCAGCTCAAGGACGTCTCTCCACCCCATGCACAGTTTTATTTAAAAAAAAAATCAAAGCATATCGACTAAGAAAAATAATAACAGTAACTTTTTTTTCCTCCCAGGGCCTGTCTGGTAATGGGGGTAAATCTGGCCCACTATCTTCACCTCGTCTAATTGCTTGCAGCTTGACAATTGAAATGGAGAGAGAAGAAAATCTCAGGCTGTATTGATCACATATTGGCCTCTATTTCATCAAGCATCCCCTCGCTCTCCTCTTCGCATCCCCCAATTTACAGCCTTGATTCGAGTTGCTGTGTATGAGTGTGCTTGTGTGTGAGAATGCACTAGTGTGATGAGTGTGTGTGTGGGTGTGTTTGATCCTTGATCAATATCTGTCCCTTGTGAGACCCTGTCTAGCCAGTTTCCTCCTGCTTTTTGGGAGTCTAATGAGTGGCCTTGTCGTTGTAGGACAGGGTCTTCAGCAAACGGCCAGGCCCGGCTCACTACCTAAGAAAGGGGGAGAAACCTGTGACCTTAGACCCTTTTCCAAGGACAAAACCAAGATGGCAGATGCAGCATGTTTTGGAATGTGTTTATACTACACAGCAATACAACAAAAAAAATGTTGCTTTGCAACATGAACAGCCAATCATAATTCTCTAATTATATTGAGATGCGACAGTATATTTATATAATAGCATCTCTTTAATTAAACTTGCCTGTGTGTGTCTGTTATCATGTGTTAGCATGCAGTACTTTGATAGATATCTAACATAGTTCCGTTCAATGCTTGTGTGACCTTGTATGGGTACACAAACATTCTCATTGGCTTAATTAATACATCCGTATGTACACTTTTCCACACTACTTCACAACGTCTATAGTCTGGGTAGCCGTAATCGCTACATGGTTGCTGTTTCTTTATTGTCTTCATGGCTGTGAGATTGCCAGCATGTGACATCAGTTGAGGAGCTAATGAGGGATACTTTAAAGCCAGCTTTTCTTTCTCCTCTTTCCTTTTTTTTTGGACACTGACTCATTAAAGCTGGCCTGTTCTTTAACCATAGTCTTGATGCTTCTTTCTTTTTTAAACATCCTCTGTGCCCTGGTTTGACTTTATGGTGTATCTCCTAAGCTGTTGGATTATCTTTATCCTGCACTTTCTCTCCGGTTCTCTTTCCCTTTCATTTTACTGGTGAGATTCAGGAATACATTTCTAATCAGATGTCAGAAAAAAGAAGGAGAAAGAATGAAAGAAAATAAGAAAGAAAGAAAGAAAGAAAGGAAAAGAATGACTTATTGAAGCGAGGGATTTCTCCTGATCTGTGCTTGGTTGGCTGTACTTACAGCTCAGTCAACTTGCCCTTCATTTCCATGCCTTTATCTGAGAGCCGAAAGAAGAACGCTCACCGTCTCCAGAACATTCTGCTCATTTACTGTTCACACTGATACTACAGCTGTGAATGTTACCTGCACGTGCAGACACTGCTCTGTCTGGTTGAGTTGGTTTAAAGGGGACACTATTTTCATTGCTCTTTTAAAACAAAAGGGTCTGATGTTCTATGTAGACATAGTGTAATGTTCATGCAAAAATCCATCCCATGTCCGCCCAACCCATTTAGGAAAGCAAACTTGCAAAAATGGTTCATTCAGAAATTTTCATTGTACCGTCACACTCATGAGTACATTAAACAACTGTCCATGTTTACACATACATTACTCATAACATAGTCTTAAAGGAACAGTTCACTACAAATATGCAAATGCAGTATCAATTTTCTGTTCAAAACTTCTAATGATTTGATAGTACTATTTTCCATACAAATCAATGCATTCCATGCAATTAAAGGCTACCATCAGGTGCCAAAAATTAGTATGCGAACATGGCATGTCTTATTTGCTTTTTTGGACAGGACAGACTTAAAGCAAAACTTCACCAAAAATAATTCAGCCATAATTTACTCACCCTCATGTTGTTCCAAACCTGTATGGTTTTTCTTCTTCTGAGGAACACTCGCACGCTCGCTCGCTCACTCTGAAATGTTTTTCATGTTTTATGGGGACTTCCATATACTTACTGATTTTTATAATGTACAAACTGTACAGACCCCAACCCTAAACCTCCCCCTAAACCTACCCATCACAGAAAACTTGCAGCATTTTTAGATTTTCAAAAAACATCACTTAGCCTAGTATAATTTATAAGCTATTTTCCTCTCGGGGAACAAAAATTGTCCCAACAAGGGCAAGGATTTTGGATATTGTCCTTATTACATGTTACATGTAATCATGTAG
Organism: Chrosomus eos; assembly: GCA_036326025.1. NCBI lineage: Eukaryota > Metazoa > Chordata > Actinopteri > Cypriniformes > Leuciscidae > Chrosomus > Chrosomus eos. The sequence goes on from CM070833.1 coordinate 17,184,441, forward strand.
TTATTGTAGTGATAACTATAAATGATGCAGTTACACACACACACACACACACACACACACACACACACACACACACACACACACACACACACACACACACACACACACACACACACACACACACACACACACACACACACACACACACACACACACACACACACACACACACACACACACACACACACACACACACACACACACACACTTGAAACAGAATAAATATTTTTCTAAATATCTTTTTGTTGTGTTTCAATTCAAGACAACATATCGTTAGCCTCATAGCATAATTGCCTAAGTCATATTTTAATGTCTTTAGAAAACAAGAAAAAAACACAAAATGACTCAGGCAATTATGCTATGAGGCTAACGATATGGGGAGTAATTTTTGGGTGAACTATTTCTTCTGACTTTAATTCTCAAAACGTTTCAAAGAGGGTGGAAAATTCTTTAAATTACAGCTTGCAGTATCCTTCACTAACATTAAAATTGGGCTTTAGGAGAAAAATGACATGAAAGTGTACACATGGCACCTTTAAGAAAGATAGCAAGTAAGTTTCAGTAAAAAGTGTTAAAAGTTGGAGATTGGGCTTCATGAATACATGGGTGTGACAAGGGTGCCGTTAAGGTAGAAAGTGCTCAAAGATGAAAATGTGAGAAAATAAACGAAGGAGGGAACAGTATAGAGGAAGGTCTGGTCATTAGTCATATGGTGGGTAGAGAGAGGTCGGCCGGTCTCCTCTGATAAGGCAGTTCGTGGAAATCTGAAGTGGTTAGCCGTTTGTTGCCTCTTTCCCTTTTTTTCACCATTTCCTTCAGCATAGTTACTCAAGAGGCCATGGTCAGCTATGACAGACCGATAAGGAAATAAGGGGTCTGATAAACGTGTGTGTGGAGGCCGCGGGAGTACAGTCGGGGAGGAGAGAAGCCAGCAGAATAAACAAAGCAGTGCCCTGCTCTCTGTTAAAGAGATTAATTGCAGTGGTGACACCTTTGCCATTGACAGGCATCAACAAGGAACTTGTCTTTGACTTTGTCTCATTGTGGGGAGGAGCAGCATGCGTGTTAGTTCATTGAGGAGCCCCGTCTCGCTGCACTGGGAGCAGATGCTGCTCATTGGCAGGCTTTCAAGCCCTTTTATGAATGTTAAAACTCACATATCAAAAGAGCCTCGCGACAGCTTGACAAGTCTTACAAAGGTCCTAGATATTAAAAATTAATATCTATTCATTATTGCCCACAGTTGATTCAAAGTCATGGTTGGATGCATGGAGATTTGCACAAGGTTTCTCTCTAGCTGTTGGGAGGTTTCCAGGTAGAAGAAGCAACAATTGATGGCTTTCAAAAGAGTGTTTTGATTAAAACAAATAAGAATAATAATGTAAACAGTATTTTATTTTTTTGTGTGTGTTTTCAAAATTGTATAAGTCTAGTAACAATTGTCATTCCTTAAGGAAAAAATATATAAGCGTGTTCAAGATAGACAAATCGTTAACCCATTTACAATTAGGTCCTATTAATGTTAGTTAGTGCTTTAATTAACATTAACTAACAACATTACTTTTGTTACAGTATTTATTTTTCTTTGTTAACATTAGTTAATCTTTGCTGTGATCCATTAAAATAATATAAATATACAGATATACTGTATAAAAACACAGATACAACTCTTCCATTTAATAATGTATATGTTAAACTTAACATGAACCATGAACTAAGATGAATAAATGCTTTTTCATCAATAGTTTTTATTTTTTAGTTTATGTTAACTAATGTAGTAGTTAACCAATGCAAAAAACATTGTTTAAAATGTACTTCTTGTTCAAAGTTTCACAGTAAATTTCCTTGAAATACATTTGTCTACATAGGTTCTTTTGTTGCAGATGTTGCACTCACAGAGTAATGTTCACAAAGTAAAGCATGTCCTCAGGACATCTCAATAGAAAAAAAGAAAAGAAAAAATGATTGAATCGGTGGAATACAAAGAATGACTTATATTTTCTTTTTTTCATGCCCCATACTTTTTAGCAGCCTTTTAAAACACTCTCCTCTCATTAAATACTATGGAGTCTGGTCGCTGCATGTGGTGTTTATTTTCACTCTCGGGCCTGTGAGAGAGTCAGGAGTCCGCTCTCCCTCTGAGGGGGATGGTGTGGTCACAACCATGAGAGACTTTAGCCGAGAGGCTGTCTGTTTGATGGAACCACTGGCCCCTGTTTCCTTCCTTCCCTTTCAGGCCAGCTTGCACGGTCATATTGGCTCTTCTTCTCGATCTATCCCCCACTGCCAGCACCTCCTCTGGGGCCAGTTTCATTTAAGCTGTCCTTTCGACACTTGGCTGAGCATGGTGGTCCGTGCAGACCCATCTAGTTCCTGATTCTCAGAAAAGAGAACACCTGTGTTACAATAAATGTCTCAAAATAAACCCCAGGCCCACCAGCCAGTATCAAATGCAAAACAGTTCCTGAACCGTGTGGCGGCTTCCTCCTAGAAAATGAAGGTCATGTTTTATGAGAAATGCGTGGCCTTAATATCCACCCCTAGAACTTCAAAATGTCTCCCTTGACATTGACGTATTTCATGCTTGGTCTGGAAATAAACCTCCAGATAAGGTCTTAAAGCAAACAGTGTCATTTCAGACCTTTCACAAAGTCGCACTGAATCGCTTTTGCATTGCAAAACCCTTATAAGAGCATTTAAAGTGCCTAATTAAATAAATATTAAATGTATTTATTGTAATGGCGATATGTAAATGTCCGATTCCTCGTGGTGTGGCTTCAGGCAAAAGCAATTGAGCATTCAGGCTCTGGGGCGGTGTGTAAATGTGTGTGAGTTTTCTTCTCCTGGCCTCTGAAGTATCACACACAGTCTTTGGGGCTGGTGGCAGGGTCTCTCAGCTTATATGTTCCTATAAGCACTTGCAGGCTGAATCTTATCTGCTCTTATCGGTCCTCAGACTGTCCTCGGAACACTACGCCTGCTCCACCGACCCCTTATCTGGCCCACCACCACACTCTTAGCCCCTGGCCACACTGACGCAGCACTGCATGGGTGTGTGTGAGTACACATGTGTGTATTTGTATGTGTGCTTTTGACTCACAAGTAACAACAGAACGATAAGATATGTGACACGCACTGTAGTTACATATCTCAAACTGACCTCCAGTTCACAAACACACACTCAGAGATGGAGAGCTTAAACATTTGATCATCTTAAGACACTTACTGGATTAGCTCAGTAGTGGAGGAAAACAGGGAGAAAATAACTCATTTTAGACTATATGAGGTTACAAATATTTAAGTTACAGATTTTCTCATTTATGAAAAGTCTGGTGTAAGAGAACGTTTTGTTTTACTATACACTTCTAGAAAATTTTAGTACTCTGGATTTCGGTATTAATGGCATTAAAGGGAGACCATCCAAAAATGAAAATTATGTCATCATTTACTCACCCTCACGTCATTCCAATTTTTCTTTTGCCAAAACCAAACAGTTTCGGTTCCCATTGACTTCCATAATATTTTTTTCAGCCTCAACTATTGTTTGAATTTTTATTTTTGGGTGGACTAACCCTGTTGACATTGACTTTTCTAACCCAACATGACTTTTCTTTAGTTGTCTAACGTTTTTCAGATATCAATAGCAGTGAAGCATTTATGTTTAAATACCGTATGCCAAATTATTTTTAATGATTCTTTTCAGTGATAATGATATCAGGACAGTTGTATCACATCATTTTTTTTTAATTACGCCCCTCCAAAGGCATCAAAATAAATTTCAATACAGAAACTGAAAACATGCTTATCACAGAAAATGTGTAAAATATATATATATATATATATATATATATATATATATATATATATATATATATATATATATATATATATATATATATATATATATATATATATATATATATATATATATATAAACCCCACATACATAGGGCTAAAATGGGCAAAGAGACTATCATCACTTCCTCTGCACATAAAGAAGAGGGCTGGAGGATTCACACTTTCACAGTTCACAGGACTCTCTGTTCCTCTGCACCTATGTTTACTCCAAACTTTGTCCATTTCACAAGAATAAATTACAGCAGCCTGTCGGCCTCTCTCTCTCTCTTTGTCTTTCTTTCTCTGTTCTCCATTTTCTCTGAGCTATGTTAGCCACACTCTTTCCCAGAGGGAACGAGCACTGTCAGCTCTGTGGCCTCACATCTGGAGCTTCCTGCTGGGCTGGATCGGACTCTCCCCCCCACACCCCAGCCCCCCAAACCCTGTTCTCACTGCCACCGAGCTGGGCATTATCCTCCTTCCCAGCTCCGGAGTGCAGCCTGGCACTCCCTGCCGCCTTCTTGCCAAAGTCCCTTTCATTTAAATAAGATTAAACACAAATGTGGAGTGGGGGCACACACACTGGCTGGCCTGGGAGTTGAAGTTGTTGCAGAGCACTAATCTATTCCACAGCCAATCTTTACGAGAGAAGAGAGAGAGAGAGAGAGAGAGAGAAGAGAGAGAGAGAGAGAGAGAGAGAGAGAGAGAGAGAGAGAGAGAGAGAGAGAGAGAGAGAGAGAGAGAGAGAGAGAGAGAGAGAGAGAGAGAGAGAGAGAGAGAGAGAGAGAGAGAGAGAGAGAGAGAGCGCGAGAGAGAAGAGAGAGAAAGAGAGAGAGAGAGAGAGGAGGAGAGAGAGAGAGAGAGAGGAGCGAGATATCTAAAAATCATTCGAAAGGAATAGTTCATTCAAAAATTGAAATTCTGTCATCATTTACTCACCCTCATGCTGTTCTAAACCTATATGACTTGTGTGGAGCACTATATGAGATATTTCGCTGAAAAAGATATTTCGCCCTTTTTTTTAAAGGGCCCCTATTATGGATTTTTGAAAATGACCTTTCATGTAGTGTTTAACATAGCTCTAAGTAAATGAAAACATCCTGCAAAGTTTTAAATCTGAAAGTGCACCGTACATAAAGTTATTGTCTTTCAAAAGTAAGAGTCGACTCTGTGTCAATTAAATGAATCGTTTTTCAAACGAGTCATAAGCCGTTTCGTTGTGACGTCAAGACGAAATATTAGTAGTATAGGTGACCATCATCAAGTATCATACATGACCAAAACATCACCCAACTCAGACTTACAAGTATGCAAATGCGGCTGCACCAGAGACTGTACTTCTTACGTAGATTACGTTTTTATGGGGTTAATAAGAAAATTATGATGTTGTTTTACAAAGCTGTTTTAGAAAGCATAGTTAAGTATGGTGTTATAGTATGGTTTGGGAACCTATCTATACAGCTTAAATCCAAATTGGCACACCTGGTGTTGACAGCACTAAAAACAGCTGGACATGGGGAATATTTGAATCTCCAACATTTATATGAAAATTGCATCCGGAATCAGGTACAGAAAATCGTGAGGGACCAAACTCACTTTTTGTATTCACAGTATGAAATGCTCCCCTCCGGTAGAAGATACAGAGTCCCATTGTGCAAACTAAATCGGTATAAGAATTCCTTCGTTCCAGTGTCTGAATGCTGAATAACAGCTTATCTTATTAATTTTAAATTTGTAAAATCAACTGTCTTTCCTCTTTCTCTGTATTTTTTATCTTTCTGTATTTGTGTGTATTATAAGTATGTGCAGCAACATGTAGTCCAAAACAAATTTCCTTCCGAGGATAATAAAGTATACTACTACTAGTATATTGCCCGCCCACGTATTGTACGCGCAGACACCAGAGAAAACGTGATCCTCAAACCGGCAGCTGATTCCTGTGGATACTGGATAGCATCATGTAGAGAAGATGGCGCTGTGCTCTATAATGCGAAGGTAAAGCCAGTAATTTTTCACTCCCCAAGGACGAGCATGTGAAGAATCAGTGGTTAAAATTCATCTTTACCAGATATCACAGCAGTATAATCCTAAACTTTTGCTGTGTTTTTTATTTTATTTTACTGACAACTGCTTCTCAAATCTTGTATTTCAGTGCAGGATTCACAAACCACTTGCTCTTGAAAGATGGTGTTCAAAAAACCTAGTTTTGAGTTTTATATGTAGGTCTCCTGCTAACTGGTTAACTCCCATTATTACTGTCTTACTGAAATACTTATGCTGATCAGGTGTGGGCCACTATTACCTAAATATGTGTCTATTAATGCAGATTATCTGTTGTTCTTACTATACTTTCAGGAAATATTTGTTTTACCAACGTTTATTTTACATCAGATCATTCACTCTAGAGCTCAGCTAATGTACATTGCATACATGCACTGTTATTGAGTGCATGTATATCTTATAATATCTTATAATGTACCTCAAACTGAGTAGTGCATCACTGAGAAACATCCTGCTCGAGTCGCCCAGATGGAGGTTCGGGTTGAATAACTAGTTCTTCCAGTGTTTCATCATCGGACTCGCGCTTGCATTAATACGGTCAAATCTTCGTCATTGTTCGTTACTGTGTTTAGTTTACGGTGTAGGAAGCCTCAGGACAAGCAGAGCTGACGTTGTTATGGCAATGGGCGTTTTTGTTCTCGACTCGCTGTACACGGTAGGCCAATCACAACAGACTGAGCTGTCTGGCCAATCAGAACAGAGTAGCTCGCGGAAAGGAGGGATTTAGAGAGATTGATTCATTCGTCGAGTCGTTTGAGAATCATTGAAAATGTGATAATGTGCAAATGTATATTATGAGGAAATTAAACATTTTTAAATTGCCCTTTAAATTGCAATATTTATCAATATTTTAGTTATTCAATATTTCTCAATATTTCTCAATATTCTCCGTTTTTTTATTAATTAAGTGCAGAGCATTAGATCAAAAACTTGCTCTGAAAGTTTGCTCTGAAGAATATATATATATATGCAATTTTGATTCTCAATAAAATACATCTTAAGGAAGAGAAAGAAAGCGAATAGGAGAGAGGGAAACAGGACAGGCTCTGGTGAGTTGATGGCCATATTCTGCATATGGCTCATCTTTCAGTGGTCACATTCTTCACAGTGGCCAACTATTGATCCCGCGCTGTACAAAGAAATAAAAAGGCATTGATCTCGAGTCACATGAAAACATATTTAAAGGATGAGAGAAATTCCTCTCAGGATAAGCAATGGTACTTTTCTAGCTACTGAATTGTGTGCACACACAGCCAAGATCGCATTAACTCTTTTTATCTAACCCATGTAAAAAACTTAACTGGATACCAACAAACCCCTTAAAGGGATCTTAATGAAAGTTCTGTCATCATTTACTCCTGTCGTCCCAAACCTGTATACAATGAAAGTAGATGGTGAGCAGAATGTCAAGCTCAAAAGTAGTAGTAGTTTTCAGAAGCCATAGTTTTATGTAGGAACCGACTGCAATTTAAGCCGTTGCTTATTAAAAATCTTGCTTGAAGCCTTCATCACTATTGACTTTCATTGGATGGAAACAAGAGGCTTGAACAATCGGACATAAATAACTTCTTTGGATTTCAAAAGCATGAGTGTGTAACAAATGACAGAATTTTATATTTTTGGGTGTACTGTTCCTTTAAAAAAGGCCAAATGAGTTATACGATTACAGCAATTAGCATTTCCTACCCATAGGACATTCCCTCCGTCTTTTCTGCTGAGGCCTTTTACTGCATATTCAGCATATAAAACACTGCATTAAAAAGCGAGCAAACAATGCGCAGCACACGGATGCTAATGCGTGGGTCAGGGGGACGGCTGAGGAGCGACTGCTGATTCCTGGTGACACAGGTCATGAAGAAGGACAGCGTTCTGTCCGTGGGGGATCGACCGCTGCCTCTCCGCAGGGCGCATCCGAGACTGATTTGCATGGTTATGTCCAAATGTATGTGTGTATTCGGACGGAAGATCCAGGGAGCAGGAGGTTATTCCGATAAGCCTGCGGATGGGGCTGCTTGTGCAGGCCGCTGTGCCCTGGTCATCATCATCCTCATTAGAATTATAAATATCTCAGATGGAGGCAGAGGGGGTGTGTTGATGCAAGCCACTCTTCTCATGCATTGTGACAATGCCTGTCCCCTGTGTCTGGCCCTGGATCCAATAGGATCCGATCGGCTCGATTCTGCAGTCAGGGTGAAGGGGAGAGAAAATCATGGGTGCTAGTACAGTATGTGGCCCGGCCAGGCCGCAACTCACAGCCCGCAGGATAATGCTGAATACGGCATTCGTTCCTTTCATGTCAACAAATGAATAAGTTGCATTGCATTTGCATTAATAATCTGCATGCATTTGCCAGCTTTTACATATCATCTCTACAGATATGCGTATTCATGGGACGAGAGCGAGAAGAAAGAAATGTTTGCGCTTTTAATTGCTCGACACAAAAGCAGCAGCTTTGTAAACAAACGTAAACTCGCTGATATATTTGCATATTAATGTGGTGAAACTTTTTTTTTTTCCCTAAGAAGGTGATGAGGCTTGAAGTTATTTATTTTCTTTGACAGAGTGCATCTTTCAGATAGGGGCCACCTTTTATTGTTTTGGCTCATTTATCACACACACACACACACACACACACACACACACACACACACACACCACACACACACACACACACACACACACACACACACACACACACACACACACACACACACACACACACACACACACACACACACACACACACACACACACACACACACACACACACACACACACACACACACACACACACACACACACACACACACACACACACACACACACACACACACACACACACACACACACACACACACACACACCTTTTTATAAAAGTATTTCAGCTCTTCTTCAAAGCGTAACAATACTGCTACCATTTTTGAAACTAATAAACAACAAACTGCACTGAAATACACACACAAGTAAATATATTTCTTAGTATATTATGACTCTATTGTATGTATTTTGTTTACAGTCAGTTTGTTGGCTTACCGTGCTGTTCCTCTCTGATCCTGAGCCTGTAGTTTAGGAATTTGTCCACCAGGGTGTGTTTTAGCAGTCTCACATGCCTCTGTGGTAACAACCTGTCAGATCTAACAGGGGCCAAAGGTCACAATTAACTCATCACCTTTGGAAAGAATAAAGAGTGGAATGTGAAAGAGTGAAGTGCTTCACTATACAGTAATATAAAACAGTTCTATATTCATCAATCTGCAAGCACTAACAAAAGTCATGCAGTAGGCTAACTCCCTTAGATAAAAATTCAGAAATCAGAGGAACATTAATGCAGGTTTTTTTTATTGCTGGGGTGGAATAGAATGGCTAGATTTATTAGTATTTTAGCGATTAGTGCGTTTATTAGCTTCAAGTGTGTGAGAGAATATATATTCTTTCAAAGGTGTTTTTTATAAAGGAATTTTAGGTCCATTTTAGGTTCATATATCAGGGAATTCTTCAATTGTGTTTTCCGTGGCCTATTAAAATATCTAAATGAATAAAATCGTTAGAAGACATAGTATTTTTACTATGAATATGCACTCTAAATACTTTATCTACAACTCACATTATTGCTAATTTTTTAAAGAATTAAGATATGTTGTTTAATCCATCTCGAAATAAGTGTGCATGTAAACATATTCATTGTCCACTTAAGTAGTCAGCTGATTTTTGTGAGTAGCCTGTGATGTAGATAACTACCTCCTATTGCAGAGTTGACTGAGGTTTAACTCTCTTAAATCATGCGTTGCTTGTATCTTGACAAGCTAGTTTTAAAGTAGCTGTCCTAACACTGCTTCTAATCACCAAGAAAAGCACAGATACTGTCAAATTTAAATTGACTCTTTTCAGAACAGAGGAAAGCAGCCACCTTTAATCATGCGATGATTGACATTTTCCTGTACTTGCCTCTTTAGCAAATTCACACCTTTATAGTTAGTTATTTTACCCTCTCATTCTGAGTCCTTATCTGTTTTTCAACCCATCTATAATATATAAAAAAATCTTTGGACTGGACCAGTTTGCTTAAACAGAGGGGATTGTAATCTGCAATCACACTGTAAAATATGGTTGTTTCTATTTCTATCCTTCTGTTTGTCTTTTTTTATCGCACCTTTTAGTGAGGCTAAAACTTTTAGCTTTCACACCATTTGTGTACAGTCAAACACACACACACACACACCACACCACCACACACACACACCACACACACACACACACACAACACACACCACACACCACACACACACACACAACACACACACACACACACACACACACACACACCACACACACACACACACAACACACACACACACACACACACCACCACACAACTCTGAGTAGTTCCGATCCACACAGGACTCGTAGTTAAACAGGCCAGATTCAACCAAAAACACAGTTTCTTGGAGTGAAGCCAAGAACTAGTGAGGCTTGTTTGGAAAGCTTTCAGTTAAAAAAGCCACTTTTTGGCAGGAGTGGGGTTGGTAGAGCACAGCAGTGGTCAGAACTGCTAAATAAATAATGGTTTAGGGAGAGAGAACCATTTCTGTAATTTATATGTCCAGCTGACACCCAGCCACCCCGCTTTCTCTCTCTCTCTCTCTCTCTCTCTCTCTCTCTCTCTCTCTCTCTCTCTCTCTCTCTCTCTCTCTCTCTCTCTCTCTCTCTCTCTCTCTCTCCTCTCTCTCTCTCTCTCTCTCTCTCTCTCTCTCTCTCTCTCTCTCTCTCTCTCTCTCTCTCTCTCTCTCTCCTCTCTCTCTCTCTCCTCCTCTCTCCTCTCTCTCTTCTCTCTCTTCTCTCTCTCTCTCTCTCTCTCTCTCTCTCTCTCTCTCTCTCTCTGCTCGCCCTGCCACATTTTTCATTCATAATTTGTCTTTTTGTGTGACATAAGTGAATAATAGCAAATAATGTTGCTGCAGCTTTCTGGTCATCAGGACACCGTTCACAGGGGTCTGTAATCTGCAGTGTGCAGTAAAATATAGATAAATACTCACTCTCACTAAAACACTAAGAGTATACAAGGCTAATACATGAATCTTTCTTTGGGTTGTTGTACCAGTCTTTGTAGGAAACAACCCTCCATCTCACACACACTATTTGCTATAAAGTTAGGGCTATATAATAAGAGAGAGAGAGAGAGAGAGAGAGAGAGAGAGAGAGAGAGAGAGAGAGAGAGAGAGAGAGAGAGGAGAGAGAGAGAGAGAGAGAGAGAGAGAGAGAGAGAGAGAGAGAGAGAAAATGTATCAATACAAAGTAAAATTAGAAATTCTGAATGTTCAACAAATACAGTTTTCAACAATATTTATAGTTTATTTATATTTTAATCATATATAACTATTATGTTATTCAGCAAGGATGCATTAAAATGATCAAAAAGTGACAATAAAGACTTTTGCATTAAATACAAATAAATTCTGTTCTCTTCTTAAACAAAACATAAAAAATTTAAGTTAGGCTAATAATTATATATGGTAACACTAGTTGTTTATGATTAGCATGCATATTACTAGGCAAAATCAGTATAAAATGTATATTCGTAAAACTGTATTAATCTTACTCTTGTTGTTTTGTGTTTTTTAGATGCTGCTCTGATGGATTTATGTTCACAGATTTTCAAAAATTAGTGAAATATTGTTGTGTTTGGGTGGTACTTGGAAGGTCTGATTTGATCAACTGAAAAATTAGAGAATCACTGGTCTACAATTTTCAGTGGCTAAAAGAGGACATCAACAGTTGCTTTGAAAGACAAACTAAGGAAGCAGCATGAAAGACAACATAATGGGATACAGTAGAAGGGGAAGAAATCTCGACGGATGCCTTCAATCGCTGAAGAGAAAGACAGATGGGGAAGAATCATAAGCAGAGACACTGGAGCTTCCTGTTAAAGGCGATTAGCGCAGCAGTCAGGGGGATCGTCCTGCCCGCACAGCCAGCCTGCGCAGGTGAGAGCAGCCATGCATGCCCACTCTTTCCCTCCCAGTCCATTTGAGGTAGGCTGCCCAGCGAGACAGGGTGGAGAGGGAGAGGGGGCAAGATTAAACGGCGGGAAGAGTTTGGAGCCTTATCGCTGTTTATTCTTAGATTTCAAAACATGGAGGGAGGGCTGGTGAAGCCAAATCCCTGCCGCGCTCATTCCCCTCCGGGTCTCGCTCCTACTTTCCTCTGCCTGCCAATCATTCCTCTGCCCACGGGGCCAAACGCAGCCCTTTCCAAAGGGGAAGCATTAGCAACACCATTTTGGCTCTCCTCCGCAGATTTGTTTATTCCTGTTTGACGAAAACTGATGCATTTTAATATGATATGGGGGCTATTCTGCTTGGTGAAGACTTTTTAAAAAAGTTGTTTATTTACCACTTATGAGGTTTTGTCATCATTTTGCTCTTCCAGCTAGTTTTCGTTGACCTACAGAGATCACAAAACGTGTGTATGTGTGTGTGTTTTCGGTGATGGTGCACACGGTTGTTGAGGGAAATCAGATCCAGGTGGCAGATCCTTTGTGACGGTGATGGTTTGTTTTGCAAGACTGCTCTCACAGATTAACTAGCTGACTTTGGAACCAATGTGTCCAAAAACCTTTCTCTGCTGGACGGCTTTAATCAGTACTCATCTCCTAGTTATCTGAAACAAAATCCATTTCAAATGAAGAGATCAGATGAAGTTGTGAAGAGAAGCCAAAATTAAAAATGTATTCTTTTCCAGTTCCATTGTTAAAAAACAACAAAACATGCATTCTTCCACTGATGCAAAAGTGAAGAGAGTTTCCAGTAATACTTAGTCAAAAACATCGCAAATCAGCTTGACCAATGTAGTCTGGTCCCGAACAAATGACTCTAATAAGTCTGTTATTTTTAGTGAATTAAAGCCATACCTTTACTGTACAGGTCGTGATTTTGCCAAGTATGTTCCTGGATCAATATATTTTGTTGATTCTGGAACAACTAAAGATGTAGTCCTAATGCTAACCCTACCCCTAACCATATCTTCTCCCTAAAATCAGAGGGAAATGATAGGTGAATAACACTGATGTAGAAGCACCTATTCTGTTCGTAATCCTAAACCTGACATAAAGTGTAAACTTTTCCCTCAAATCTGATTGGTTGATTGGAATGTTGTTCCAGGATGAACAAAGATGTTGGAACCTGTTGTACTTGGTGAAATCATGTTCACAGTACTGTACATCCTGTGATGTACTATGTTGTAGTTAAGACTTGTGAGTCTTAAATTTAGTTACTAACTGGATGTTTAAATGAGAATGTGCATGAAGATACACATGTTTTGTCTGTAGTCTTTTTGGTTTCACTTTATTTTGGTGGTCCCTTTTACACATTCTGTTGACTAAGTAACATTGCACATATGTCTACTAACTCTCAGAGTGTTAGTAGAGTATTAGTTGACTGGTAGGGTTAGGGTAAGAATAAGCTGACATGTAGTTGCAAAGTTACTTAGAATGTAGAATGCCAGCAGAATGTCTGTTTGAGGACCATCACAATAAAGAGTTAGCAGATATTAAGACAGTCAACTGCATGTCATTTAACTCTCAGTAAAGTTACTTATAGTCAACAAAATGGGTCTATCAAAATGAAGTATTACCAAATGTTTTAAATATGAATGAATTAGGTTACCAGTTTTGTTTGTTTAGTATTGTTATTTAATGAATGCAGCAGGTATATTTAAATATGTATTCCTTTAAAGTGCTAAAATAATTGTTTATTAAAACGTTAAGGAATAGGAATCAGATCCACTGAAATTGGTATATTCTTCCAGTTTCACATCCCCAGTCCTGGCTTACTTGATCCCCTAGGAAGAAAAAGAACAACTTTAACAACTCAGTGGTTCTTCTAAGCACTTACATTTTCAAACATGCGATACAATACAATATAAATATATAAATTTGGAAGTTGCATTCAAAATCCACTTGGCTCAGAAATCTGAGCAGTTTGAATGGGCATGATGCTTCTGTATCCAGCCATTCCTCGGGTGAAACATGTTGAACAGAGCTGAAAGTCTCTGAGAGAGTATGAGATGATGCAGTGGATTGATTCAGGTACTGTATGCGAGTCAGAGCCCTGCGGGCTCACAGCCTGCACAAAGAGAACAGTCCTCCTTTGCCAGAGTCTCCTTGATCTTCCCAGCCCCAGGTCTACTGCACCAGGAGGCCACAAGCCCTGAACCCACCCTAACGATTGCGTTTGTTTACCGCCGCTACTGGATGAGAGCATCCGCTTAACACCGACGAAGACCTGCCGTGAAGTTTCCTTTCAGACTGAGTGCAGAATGCTGTGAGTCTCCCTCGGCCCCTCCTCTTCCTCAGGCCTGGCTACCAAAAATAACTGCATGGTGGAATGGACTGTGACCCCCTCACCCTGCAGTGTTAGTCTCAGTTATGGTGCAGATGCCTTTTTCCCCCTTCAAAGGTTTGCTAATGCTTCCCTTAGGATCAGACCCAAACTGCGCAGAATCTCCTCTCTCCTCCTTTTTTTTGCTCATATCTCTCTCTCTTTCTCTCTCTCTCTCTGTCTCGTTTGCCTCCTTCCTCACTGTTGCTGCCAGAGGGCAGAGAAATAATTCAAACTCAATGCATATTGCAAGCGCTTTGGTCAGTGCTGCAGCCGGCGAGTAATGACACATTAGTTTAGTGAAGTGACCCGGCCGCCTCACACTCCATAATAAATAGCTGGGGTCTGAAACAAACTTCGCCCGGGTCTGCCATCGCATGCCTTCAGAGTATACCGGTACTTTAAAGGAATTTTCGACACACACAAAGACGACAAAAAAGAGGAAGATGGAAAAAGAAGAAAAAGAAATACCATCCCTTTAGGTAACAGAATGATTTCTGCATTGTTTAATATTTAATCACCTTGCCTTCCAACATTCAGATTTCTTTTTGCATATTCTATATAAAAATATATAATTAATGTCTGAGAAGCACATAAAAGAACAACAAAATCCTCACAAGAGCTGGAAAAATCATTTGTTGTTCTGGAGAACAAATTAATGTGGGCGATAAAAGGAGATGCTGAGGCCATGTTTTTTCTTCTTTTTTGTCTTTATTATCTACCTTCAGATCCTGGATTCTTTTGTTTCGAGGTTGGATGAGGTTGTTGGTCATTTTGCAGTGTTTAGTTGAGCACTTTTTTCCCCTCAAGGTGTTACCTTTATTTTGGAGAGCATCCTGAAATCTGTGTTTGTTTTCCACATAATTCAAAATCTCATTAATGCATTTTTTTTATCCCTGACACTGCTACCGATTTTTAAATAGAATATTATTTGTTTGGAATATTAAGCCAGCATCTAGCTTTTGGCATACCCTGTGAGACTATGTTTAAAATGACTGTTGTGAATGACCCAAACTTTCAGTTTTAGGGTGAATTTCGAACAACATTTTTTAAGGGCATACTACTCGATGGGTTGTTCCAAACAGAAGTAAACAACTGAATCCCTTGAAGAAGGGCCCTTCCACAAGGCTAATAGTAAAAGGTACATGCAATGGTCACTTCAAGAAATAAATTTTGCCATTTATAATCATGAGATCCTAGATGGTGTGTCCTCGCAATTTATTTTGCAATCTGAGGTAATGTATTGGACATCTTACCTGGCATTTAAGCCCACCGAGCACACAAAAATACAGAGACAGTACAGTTTAAATGCATGTGAATAAATCCAAATGTATTTTCCCTTCAGAGTTCTGCCATTCAGAGAGAATGTGACATCTATTTTTGATTAGATTTCGGCCTTATTATGTGTGTGTCAGCTCTGTACTTGGCAACACAGTGTGTCCCGTTTCAGCGGACGAAGGCCGTATTCGCTAATCGCCCAATAAAGATTAATCTCCCTCCCTCACCTCTCTCCTGTAATGTTGTCACAGCCACTGAGCTAAAATTTTAATAGGTTTTTTAGCATAGCTCCGTATTCCTTTCTGCGTGGGTCACTAATGACCAGCTGTGAGTGCAGAGCGCTGACCCCCCTGAGCAGACTGGGCTGCCTGGCCTCATTCTTAATATGCCGGCCCCCAATTATCCTTAGCATGCCCCCCGGCGCAGGCCAGCGGCCCCTGCACCGCTACTGCCAGCCAACTACACACATGCTGCAGTAGAAAAATCTGCATCTGATAAGAATGTGTATTCATTTTACTTCACATGCTGTGTGTTTGCAGCGACCCAGCCTGTGTGGAACAATGCACAGCTGCGGACTCACATATAGCTGATACCGCCATCATTATATATTGAACATTTATGGTCTGCCTTGTATAATATGCCATATGCATGCAAAATAAATTCAAATGCTATGTAAAAATGGGAGAGTAAATCACAGCGACAGTATGATGTGTTTCTGCTTTGACAAACACACCTACATTTTCTCAGTTGATGAATACATAATTGTCTTAAACAAAGTATAGCCTGATTTGGTATGGTAACTTGCATTGTTTTGTCTCTTGGAAAAATTGCTCATGCTTGTTTACTTCTCATTTAAGTCACCTTGGATAAAAGAGAAAATTCTGATTAAAGCATTGTCTTCTGTATCATTTTTGGTCAGTATAGATCATGATATAAGCCAAATTAATAATATTAAAATAATTTCTGCAAAAATTATATCACAATATTCTTTATCGTTGGTCAGTAACAATATATATATCGAAATGATAAAAAAAACTATATTTGCTATAAACATCACATTCGGTTTAAGCTGCAAGCTCACATTCATAGCTCAGGTAAAATATTATTTGTTTTGTCATGGTGCTTAAGCCGTTCTAAAGATATATAAGAATATAGGCCTACAGTTGCATGTGAATATCTAGTTAACTTGCTACAGTATCAGTGCTGGTACCATGCAAAAACAACTTTCTTTAAGGCTGACTGATAAAAACCCTTGGTGCTCTTAGTTGTGCAATATCAGCTAGATTAGAACTTACGAATCAAGACAGTCACAGTGCTTTTATGCTTTTCTCAGTGTGCAATATGCATGAGATGGTCAGTGAGCAGACTGTGGGCGGTCGGTTGTTCTGTCTGAGACTCAGACTATGGTCACCCTGGCCATAATTACAGCTCAGCGCCTGTGCCAGCTCCCTCTATCTGCGCTGGTCTTATTCTCAGTCATTGCACCTGACAATTTTCCTCTTTGTCATTCTCTCTTTGAACCTCAGAGGAGCACAACCTCATAGCAGGCAGCAGGGAATTTGTCCAGCTTTGACATCACAAATGCATTTCTTAGCCCTCCTTTGAGTACACCCTTATCAATATGAATGCTAAGCTGTGACTGCTCTGAACCTCTGCTCTTTAGAAATGGGCCCACACTGATGCTGCCAGATGCAAATTCGACCAAAACAGGCACCTGATAATACTACTGACATTTGGGGCTTGTAGATGCACCGGCTATATGAAGGAAAAATGTATGTGTGCATGCATTTGCAGACATATTCATATAGGACACATAAAACCATACCCAGAAATACAATATGCAGTGAACGTAGCATAGCATGCACCTGCGTTCAGTATTCTTTAGGAATGCAGTCCATTATTCTGCTGTATTCAGACCCAAGGTGAGACAGTCTTTCTTTCTTGACCTCAAACTATGGAATACACATACATAGATTTAATAAAATACCAATGGCTGGGTTTTCCCAAAAACATTGCAAATACCGCTCTTAAAATCGTGTACATTATTTTATAACAAAGCAACACTAGTTTCTCAAAGTGGCATGTAAATACTCATCATGAAGTATGCCTAGGGTGACCAGACCTCCCGAAAAATTCGGGACAGCCCCGAAATCTAAGCTGTTGTCCTGAATCCGGCCCTAATTGTCCCGAAAATTATACTAAAGCAAAATCCTGAGTAGTTATTGTGTGGAAAAACATTAAAAACTGTCCGTGGCGGTTGAGTCATCCTGGAGCCAGTCGGCTGCAGCATCTTTTTTGTTTCTTTTTTTGAAGTTCTACAAAGATATCGTAGGTGCAAATTTAGATATGCCTTGATAAGCTACTTTTCATTCATTCATTTCGTTGACATGCCTGGTGTACCTGGACCCCAACACGCCGCTTTTTTTGTGGCCGACTAAACACTAATGACAGACTGTTGATCTATGAAAAAAAATATGTTTGGTTCAGGTTTGAAATTCATTATCTTTTATTTTAGGCTATGTAGTCTAATATCATAGTTGGCCTAACAAGACCATAGAGCATATATAAAACAAGAGCATACTTATATGTTTTAAATACCGTATACAGTATATAAAATATATAATACAACTATGTTGTATTATATATTTTAATGTTTTTACATACTACTTGAATAACAATGCTTTTTGGGAAATGTGCTAGAAATTTACTACGACTTATATACAAGTAAAATTCAAACCCAGCATAAAGCAGTTTATCTGATCACCTAGATCCTTCAGTGTGGGTAGTATGAGATGATTTTAGTCCAGTCTGGAATGACCAACTGGCTGTACAGGGTTAATTGGGTCAGGCATTAACGTGTTCTTCTAAAATAAATCAACCCTAAGGCTGAAGTTGAAGTCAATGTAATAGTTATTTAAAAAAAAAAAGGAATTATAAATGGGGTAGGTGAAGAAAAGTATTTCCAGCCTTGTGCAAAAAAATATCAGAAGTGAGTGAGAAGGCATTAACATTATAAGAAAGTCTCTAGAGAAGAGTATATGTGGAACATTATAATGAGACTATAGACTTGCACAACTTCATACTGCATATCGCCGCCTAAATGAGCATATAATACATGTATCAGTTTCTTATACAGGGACTCCCGGTCCAGTTTGACCAGCCATGTGCTACAGTTTGTAATTAGTGCAGCCGTTTTATTTTAGAGAAAGAGAGAGCAACTAGGAGACCATGAAAAGAAAGTGACTTAACAATAGTGAAAGAAATTGAGAAGAAAAAAAAATACAGAGAGAAAGACATAATCTCACCAATCTGACACTGACCCTTTTCATTAAAGGCTGATTAAAACTTTTAAAAATGCTGTTTGCCCCTAGAAGATGATAACCTCTACAACACGAGACATTAAAGAATAATAACCATCTATAAAAAGGGACAAAGAAATTCTTGCCTGAGCTAGAAAAACCCAATTGGAACATTTTAGAAAATTAATGAAATTTTAGATCAAATGAATAATAAATTAGGAGAAAATGAATTATAAATGAGAAAAAAGTGCTCTTACTATCAAACAGTACTAAAGGAACATGTAATCCTCAACAAGCTAGAAGAAACAGGGTCAGGTTCAAGCCAGTGTACTGGTGTGCAAAAAACAAAGGTTTTGGCTCAACTCTGCTTTGAAGATAAGTGAAACAACTGAGCTTGAAAGGACTCCAGCCTGACTGCCTAATACAGAGGCCAGTTTTACTTGTTTTTAGTTTCACCAACAACAATGGGATTTGCGTGGTTGTGCTCTTTTCACCAAAAAAAAAAAAAAAAAAAACACACACACACACAAAAAAACACACATCAAATGCACACTTGCACTCACATTCCTTGGTACTTAATGAAGTTCTTTAAAGCTCCATTAAAAATGAAATATGCAAAACGTTTCATGTTGCTGAGAGTTGGCCCATTAAAAGTTGGGTCTTCTTGAAAGGAGCCATGAAACGAACTTCATCTTTGTTCATCTTTGTTGCACAACATCAATCCAACACTTAAAATGACCAAAATAATGAATAATCATACAATTATCTTTATCAATCATGAACATGTTCCTGTACCAAAGGCTGCGTTATTGCTGTCGAATGTTAATTTCAATTATTAATATTTTAATTACACAAATGAATTAAACATGAGAGAAGTAAGCAGAAAAACTGGAAGATGCTCAACTCAATATTTGATTGAATCACCAAGTTCACGTTGTAGGCGAGACGCAAAGCTTCCTGAAAGTTCTCATCACTGCAATTTAAGATAATGACCTCTGAGTGAGTCTTCCAAATGCATTACTGTTGTGCGCTACAATGATACACAGATCAATCTCCGTCATCATAACGGCAATATTTAGTACTCTGAGATATTGCCTGCCTGTTATCTGCTCTTGCCCGAGGAACAAAGAGTTTTATTGAGCCCAATAAACATGATTCTTTCAGGGTGGTGTGAGAGCTGACTGCTGGTCTTATTGAAGGGTGTTAAATGGCTCATTGGCACAAGGTTGTGGACGTGTGAAATGACAGTTCAGGGTGAAAGGCCATCAGTCAGTGTAAACAAATCACACGCTAATCAACAGCTACTCACTGACGGAGAGTGGATGGAGATGGAGTTTTAGTGGAGCCCTGCAGAGCCAATGTGTTGTGAAAAGTGTGTTTAATGCGGTAACAGAGCACCTAACACAATGGTGTGGCTGGTTAACTTTACTGCCTGCGTTATATAAAGGCATTTACTCAGTTATGTCCCATGTGGGATGCTACAGTTTGTATGTTTATTAAATGTATATTAGCTAAAGCCATTGTTGACATCGTCAATGATAACGAAGATTAGACGAAATAAAATGTGCATTTTGAGGACATAAATTTATTTTGTGCATTTTGAGGACATGGATTTATCATTTTAACACTACAAAGAATATAATTGTTTCAAACATTATGGTCATAGTGAATAATGTCTGGGATTGACTTTCTTCTGTATAACACTAAACAACACTGGGGCTCTTTGACTTTCAGTGGTCAAAAAAAGCAGATTTCAAAATCTCATGTGTTTCACAGAATAAAGCAAGTCATACAAGTTTAGAAAGACATTTAATTTTTGGGCGAACTATCACTTTAAATGTTAATGCATCTTTAAATTAATTTACAAAATGTTTTGTTAAATTTTGCACATTGTCCTTAGTCTCAGCCTCAGACGTCACACTGATATGCTTATGGCACACAAAATTGGAAAGACTTCAGTTGTTCTGAATTCGTCATCTGATTGTTTGAAATCTACATTTCTTTAATGGTCTGCCTGGAAACAAAGCCACCGTGACATCAAGCCCCCTCAAGAAGAAAGCCAATGAGCGCTTATAATGATCAACTAAATGTTGGATTTGCAAAGGTTTGTGAAGTAGCCTATGTGAAGTTTACAATATAGACTTTTTAAAATACATAAAAATCTTCGCCGGTCTGTTATTGTAGGGACATTGACTTTACATTTTCACGCTCTGGTTCTGGGGAGTCCTTGGCCAATGAAAGCTGCTATGGAGTCCAGACTTTCTGCCGTCAGTCTGAAGGTCTGGCTACGCGAGACAATTTTGGCGTCCACTTAAATATTATACCAAAATCAGATTTGTCAATTTAGTAAAGCTGACATCAATTATTGAATATTCTGAAATACTGAATAACTTTGAAAATAATATACTATAAAATGAGTGTAAAAAACAAAAACAAAACTAAATAATACGCTTAAAAACAAAACGAACAAACAACAACAACCAAAAAGCATTGAAATACTTGATGGAATACAAACAACGTAAAATGATTCGTCTGTCCCCTGAAGTGCATTACAGACACCAAATAATGTGGAAAATGCTAAAAACCGAAAGACAGTTGATAAGAGAAATCTGACTGGCAGACTGCAGCCCGGTGCTGTCGAGTCTGGCAGATAATGAATAAATTGTCGGAGTGCCTGAGATGCCTTCCAATAAGACCTTCAGCACAGGTTGTGATTTCTGCTATGTGTGGAGTCAACCACCAGCTTTTTGAATGAGATCATGTACTGCGTTGCTGAAGTGAACAATTATAATTGTAGACGACTCTACGGCTGAAAGCAGGGATGAACCGGTTCGTCTTGCAGTCTGTTCCTCTGTGGATACACAGATAGTGAGTTTGCCTTATGTTAGCAGCTAGCGTTATATGGTTTAGCACACACCTCTCACTCACTTGGCCGTGGAGCAGCCAGACCTGTCCGTGGGCTTCAGGGAAACTCACAGCGCTGTAGGACTGTTAAAAGTAGATAATTGGAAACAGGAGGAAGTCGTCCTTACAATAGGCATCTACCGACGCGCAGCTTGTTACCAAAAGTGCTTTAATAATTAATGTAGTTCCCTTCCCTGTTCGACACTCTGTCTTTGATATAAGGTTACTGTGCTTGGGGTCCTGCTGAAGGACTAGGCTAAGCAGTCAAACCTTTTCAAGTCCTTCTTCTCTCTCTCTCTTGCCCAAACATGCACCCTGCCCTGCGTCTCTTTTCTCGTCTCTTTTTGGCACCATCAGCACATTTTCATTTTTTAGCCATTTAATTGGCCTTGCTTATCCAATTATTCCTCAGGTTACCCATCCTTTCTGTAAAATTCAGAGAAGAGAGTGTAAATCGAACTGTGTTTGAGTGTAAGGTCATTGACAAGTAATAGTGGGCCATCATTAGCAAAGGATGTTCAGGATGGGCTGAGTGAAAGCGTGTAATGCTTCCCTCAGTGGGAGGCTCAGGATGAAGAATGAGAGAAAATAATTATTGCATGCCTCCACTTTCAAAAGCATTCCCAGGGTTTATCAAGGTCATCAACGGTCGAGAATAGGCTAGTTCTTTGCTTGTATCATCAATGCTAAATGCGTGCCAGTTTCTTTGTTAGTTGACAGATTGTCTTATGAATACATAGAGTAAGTAGCCCATGTCAGAAACCTAACATAGAATCAGCATACTGTAAACTTACATTCAGTGTATGAGTACTATGGATGCACACTACAAGACTAAATTTATATTGTTTTTTTTAGATCATATTATATAGGGAGCCTTCAAATATTATTTAGTCAAAAAGGTAAAAAAGGTTGAGAATCTATGATCAGATAATTATATAAATCTTTATTTAAATTAATCATTTTAAGGCTGAAAAACTCTGAAGCTTGTAAATTCAACTTTCTATGCATAGTATTCTATATTATTCCATAATAATATTATGTTTGGTTCCATTCGATATGGTTATACCTATTTATGTATGAATCCATAACATACACTTTACATATTTTCCTATGTGCAAAAACAAGTCGTTCCTTAATGTTATTTGTTTATGATAAAATTCTCATTGGTATGTGCACATATTAACTACTGTATACAGTCGAAGTATGTTTTAACTGAGACATCTAGTCGAGTAAAGTCTGTACCCTACAGTCCGTACCAACATGATACAAAACAGGCTACAAAGACACTTAGGCTCTGTCCCAAATGGCACACTTCATATGCACTTACTGACTTACAATGGTTTCCGTGTGTGCATGTCTGTTAAGTCCATAAGTTATTTTAGGTGTCAGAAGGGTGTTCGCGAGTGCCCCCCTTTGCGGTCGATATGTGCCCTCGATTCGCACTTTTGCGCCGTTACATTACAAAAGTGCGGATTAAGAGGAAGACCACGAGTGTTTAGGGTGCCATTTGGGACAGGTCCTTCAATTGCGCGATGGCATGAGTTTCAGTCTTGTAGTGTGTGTTTGACTTTTAAGGATTCAAATGAGTGGCATATCATCCTTGAACAGCATTGCATTTAGGTGATTTCTTCAAAGATTTCGTGACGTCATTGCTGATTTCACCTGCTAATGTGAGCATGTGGCAGTGCTTTACAAAACTAAATAATTATGAGTGCTGTCAACTGCACATTTGTGTATGATTACATGTGTGGAGCTCTGTAGTTGTGCTGCACATGCTTGTAAATGCACAGGGGAGTCTGGGAGATTGTGCCATGCTGTGCTGTGTCTGTCTCTCCGTTGGCTGTATTGTATGCAGGCCCATGCACAGCACCCTGTCAGTCAAGGTGGGGATCAGCTGTGGCCTGGGATGGGAGCATTAGCCCCCCGTGGTGCTCTCTCTTTGCACCCTCTCCCCGTCCTGCACGATTTCCACCCTGTGCGCTTCCTGGAGCGCGGCCATGCTCCTACCTGTAATCTGGGATTTTCTCAAGATAATGCTGTTATTTCAGGCCAGTAGCAGGATTTCCAACAAGAAAGGCCCAGTTCAGCCCTTTTTTCCTTCTGCCTAAATGTCATCTATTGTGCTGAGATATACAAGGGATTTTCCGGTGAGCAGTGCATGAGCAGAATTTTGACAGCATTTTAATATCCGTCATTATTGTTGTAAGACATCTCTGTTCTTTAAAACTGATTGGGAAGAGTCTAGTATAGTCACTATTAAGCTCTGTTATCTCTTTTTGAGTCAGAGATTGCAGCAGATGAAATAGGATAGATCGCTCAATAATGAACAGCAAAGGAGGAGGATTCCAGTCGTGGAAAGGTGTAACAGTCTTTGCCCAGATGCTGTCTAACCGCAGTCCAGCATTACTGTAGGCAGCTTTCAACACTATGGATTAGGATAGCTGTCTTTATGTGTGCACTGGATTAGAGTGTATACTAGATTAGGGGCCAAAGATTTAATTAGAGCCATCTAGGAATTCCTTCAGGAAGTGCTATGGGTGTCTTCTGGATCTCTACCTTCCTAAAAAAGTTGAACAAACAAGTAACACTTTATAATAGAGTTCGATACAAATATATTAATAAATAATACATCTGTTAAAGGGTTAGTTCTCATAAATAAATAAATAAATAAATAAATTACTTCATCTTTAAAACACAAATGAAAATATATTAAGTAACATCTAAGAGATTTCTGTCCCTTCAGTGAATCCATGCACTTTGTCTTTTCAAAAAGTTCAAGTCCATAAAGTGATATTGAGCGGTTTAGTCCAAAATTTCTGAAGAGACACAATCGCTTTATATGATGAACAGGATGAACCTCGAATGTCAAGTAAGCAGCTTGAGCTTCTGCAAGAACCAATGAGGTTTGTACTTACACATCATGCCTAAATCTAACAATTCTTTTATTTAGTTAGAGAAAATCAAAAAAAATTCTATGAAAACATACTTGCCACATACATTTCTAGATGCACATCGGAATGTCATTTGACTGAATCATTCTGAAATGCGAAAGCCAAAACCTGTCATCAAAAAGGTTTTTTTTTTGCGACAATCCAATTTTTCTCCCAACTTGAATGGAAACTAACTTGACTAATACAATAAAACATGATGTCTCTAAAACAGCTGGATGTGGAATGAATTTTTAATCAATGTATATAGCTCTCCAAAGCTGAAGTAGCCTAGTAAATGAGGATAAGTGCAGGCTTGTGTGTGCACCCACTTGTGTGTGTGTAGGTCCTTCATTAATAAGGCTGCCGTTTCTTTATGAATGAACCTTCCCTTTCATGTTTGTTCAAATGCCACATGGTTGACCACATAACAGAACCCTCAAATCTTTTAAATAAACAGAAAGATTACCGTTTTGCTGTTCCCTTTGAAATGGTTTTGGAATGCAAATCGAGTCAGAAGGTCCGGCTGTGTGTATGTGCCTTAATAGACTATAGTTCTGGCCAACTGATTATTCCCCATTTATATACCTTCATTTGAAAATGTCAATTGGTAAAATCAAAGGAGGAATGCCAGAAAAGCAAAACAGGTAACCACATAATGACAGCCAAAAGGCTTTCAGAGACAGACCACAGAGAATCTGTTAAATAGAAGAAATCTAAGTATAGTATTACGATGCTAATAGCATCGTAAGAGATAGATCAGATTCATACTGCTCTGACCGTGTCATAGCATATACATACAAATCATTGTCTGCACATCTTTAGAGTAATAATGGAAACTGATGTGAAAATTAAGGTCTCCAGCTATTCAGCACTGAGCACATAGTGTTTTGTCCAAGCTAGTCGTAAATTACAAACTAGACTCCAGTGGTGGCAGCTTTTTTTTTCTTCACCAACCTTTCCTCACCGCACAAATTTTGGTCTGTGTCCAGCCTCTGGGTTTGTAATTTGTGATTAGTGCAATGGGCTGGCCTTCGTAATCTTAGGCGAGATTTAAGGCAATATTTGAAGGCAGTTCGTGATCATGAAAAGCCAATTTCCTCCAGATGTTTTGGAGGGAAAAAAAAGAAAAGGAAAACCAGATTTACCCAGATTTGAACCTTTAGCCCTCCGTACTAAAATTACACAGAGAATAAACGACAACTAACCAGCAGCAGTTGGGGACGACTCCTGGATGTTTACACTCACAGCTTCTTACAGATGGACTGTTAGCCACACCGTGTGAGTAAATGCAGTTCACTGCAAGCAATAATGATTATAATTAAAAAAAAAGAAAGAAGTATATGATTTCAGCACATGCCAACTGCTCCTTGCATACGAGCGACAGATTGTTCCAAACCAATTAGAGATCCTTTTGTTTCGCTCAAGTTAAACACACAATCCTCCAAAGAAAGCAAGCGTCTTTTGATTTCTTTTGAGCGCTGGCGGAGGTGGCTGCAGACACACAAAGAGAGGTGCAGTAACGATGCGCCAGGCTCTGCCCAGATGGCTCAGAGGCACTGCGACCTTGTTAGCACCTGCTCTGTGGGCCCTTTGTGTGGGCATGGCTGTGGGCACGGAGAGGCGCACGCACCGCAGACTCCGCTCCTCCCAAACCTCCATCAGCTCTAATGAAGCGGCAGCTCTGCCCATCATCACTACCACCCTCAGCCCCTCACATTACCCATCAGGACAAGCCCCCCCCTGCCCCAAACCATGGCGAACGGCAAAGACGTGATTTAAAATGAATCAACCATCTCAAGGCCCCTGAAATGTCATTATAATTAGGTATGTAAATCTCCTTATCATCCCCCTGTGCCATGTATTAGAACGACTGCTATAAGCCCTAAGGTTGCCCTAAAAATATTCAATTAATAAATGACTGGGTTTTGATGAACTTTGATTGTTTTGGGCCGTCTTCCAAGTTTACCTTATCAGGAAATGTCACCTTGATCCGGGTCTCAGCGGTCTACTAAACGGTGTCACAACATCCGCCCCATATCCTCTTTATTTCTGTTTTAAAGGGCACTTTGTATCATCGAATCTCAAGCATAATGATCAGACAGAGTTTTTATGCCAGATTAGCCCAACTTTAGGTTGTATTGGACTGAAATCAAAAGCATTATGATGGAATGCCGTTGTTTGAAACGCTATACAGACGGATCTAGTTGACCGCTTGGCTACTCTCGAACATGCAAGGGGGAGCACGCTCTAACTGTATATTTAAACTCAAACTCAAACTCAAAAAAAAAAAAAAAAAAAAAAAAGACATTCAAAATGAGGATAGGCCTTTAAGAGTGCCAGCCAGAAAAAAGCAAATCAGCTGCAAAGAAACGAACAAATGAAAGCCCAGAGTGGTGGAGCTAATGCGCAAACTTGTTTCTGTCCTCTACGGCTCCATCATTTATTCAGGAGGTAGAGCACAAGACGGCAGACTCGCATTTGCTTGATACTCAATTATACATTAGTGTACATCACTTGGCAATCTGTTCATATCAATTTAATTGGATTTTAATATTGCCTCTGATCTTGTTGTCCAATTAACAGTACTGGCTGGCAATAAAGCAGAACCACACACTCTGTGACACCTTTGATCCCCGCCATATGGAGCTCCTCCATTGATTACCACATTTTCTGAAATTTCACTCTCTCAATATGGCCCGTGATGAATGGAAGAAAATGCACATCCCCGACGTGATAAAAATTTCACTTCAGCTTGCAACTTCATTTATTTTGTTGACATCCCGCACTGATTAAAAACAATAAAAAAGGAGAGCCATGCCCTGAATATGGTATGCAAATAGAGCCCTGGGCAGGCATCTTGTGATGCCAGGGGACTGTTGCAGTCACTTGCTTGGCATCGCCTCAAGAATTCCCTTAAAGTGGCAGTACCTTTTTTCCCTCAGACTCAGAGAGATGCTTCTCTTGTAATGGCTGTCACAACACCGCACTGTTGGGGAGGAGGAGGAGGAAGAAAGTGATTTGGAGATCATTTTCTCTTTACAAAGGGGGAAAAACTTCACTTGCATTCATTTTTCATAAGGGCTTACATGATTTCAGAGCTGCGTCACTCAAAAGATTAAAAAAGGAAATGAGGAGAAGCAGTTCCTGTAGCAACTGTTTATTCAGTTTTCAAATTACCATGTAAAGACATGCAGCTGCCATGAAGCGAGAGAAGTTGTACCTCTATTTTCAGGCTCAGGGGCAAGTAAGGGGCAAAAAGGAAGAGTGTAACATGCAGGGGTGCAATCACAGTGGAGGAGTGGAGGTCACCCACTTCAGGTTAAAAACTCACTGGAGTCACCAAAAGAAGATGTTCTTGAAGATGATTCTTCTGCTTCTCGTTTCTCTTCTTTCATCTCACTGACTCTCCTGTCCTCTCAGTTGTTTATTCCATCTTGGGTCCATCACAGCATTTCTCCCAAATAACTCTACCTGAGATCTGTGCTGTTGTTCATGGCTCCTTGTTGTAAATCTCTGGTATCGAATAAATCAATCCCACTTTTTCTCTCCTGATATGGAACTTTTGGACATCTATACCTCCCTAATCAAGATTACACTTTTACATATGTGTAAATAAACACAAAATGACTAATCAATGATTAACTATGAACTACTAAATAACGTAGCGGCAAATTAACAGTAATTCCAATAAAAAGTTTAGAATTAAAAAAATATGTATTTACATATAATATAATATACATAGATGTAGTATATATAATCCACACAAGGGTATAACATTTACTGTAAAATCTTTATAATCAAAATATTACATTGAATATTAGAATTGTGTTGCACAAATTCTAATATACTTATGTTGTAATTTGTAAGCTTTCAAGTCTATTTTGACAGAAATGTTATAGTTCAAAATGAAATGCTGTAAACTATTCACAAAACTCCTGTTTTTTATACATTAGATTTGTAATACATAAAAAATAAGATTCAATGTGAACACTAAGAAAACTGCACTGCAGACATAAAGATAATGTACTTAGACCACCTCTAGAGATGGACTAAGTGGCTTTTCTGATTTAATTGTCACACCAATCTTAGATTTAATAATTCTATCACCATTGCATAGCTTCAGAAGTCTTGGAAAATAATGTCCTATGAACTATCTCTATGATACTTTTATGGTGCTTTTTCCCAATTTGAATTTGGATTAGTTACGTCTGACAGATAGCCTGTCCATAAAAAAACTGTCAGAATTGATACTGACATAGGTATCAGATTGCAGGATCTCTAAATATATATTATTTTTCTGCACCAAAGATGTCATTTTAATTTATTTTAAGACAGACCCCCCCCCCCCCCCCCCCCCCACACACACACACAATAAAAACATAGTCATTAAAAAAGGTATTCCACAAAGAATATAGGGGGAAAAATAATTGTAAAAAATGACTGATAAGGTAAAAAATATATTATTTTGAATCACATTACTGAAAAGCTCCACTTTTTTGTAATTCACCCTTCTCCTCACCTATATTTCACATGCTGTATTACTGTCACTCCTACCACAATACAGACTGACTATGCTTTCTTTTATCCCCCTTCCTCCTTGTCTCTCTCCTACACAAGTATAAATAACACTGTTAAGTAGTGGCCTATTATTAGAATAATTAATTGTTCAATGAAGTGGCATTTTTAGCAGGAAGTACTCCAGCGAATGCTGTAAGACAGGCATTAACAGGAGTGAAGTCAGCAGCGAGAGGGGGGATGCACTTGTTTTGTGCAAGTTAACTATTTTTTTCAACTAAGGACCAGACATGAGAAATGTAAACATTAAAAGCATGAATGAATCACATTATGAAATAAATGTTTTTCTACATAACATGTTGGCCACAATTATTGGCACCCCTACAATTTTTTACGAGTAAAATATCTCTGAATTATATTCCCATTAATATAAAAAATAAAAATATAGTGCCTGTAAGAAAATAGCTAAAGAAATGAAAATCCACCAGGGCAATAATTAAGAAGTTCCAATCAACTAAAGATGTTATGAATCTTCCAGGAA
Source organism: Chrosomus eos (assembly GCA_036326025.1). Taxonomy (NCBI): domain Eukaryota; kingdom Metazoa; phylum Chordata; class Actinopteri; order Cypriniformes; family Leuciscidae; genus Chrosomus; species Chrosomus eos. The sequence goes on from CM070833.1 coordinate 17,214,181, forward strand.
GAGGACAGGTGTCTATATTGTCCTAATGCACGGTGAGGAAGAGAGTTTGAGTGCCCAACGACTCTTCAAGGATCACAGATGGAGAATTGCAGAGATTACTTGTGTTTTGGGGTCAGAAAGCCTAAAAAAATATATCAAACAACCCCTACGTCACCAAATATTGTTTAGGAGGGTTTCAAGAGAAATCATCCTCGCTCCTCCAAAAACAAACTCCAGCAAATTCAGTTGTCAGACACGACTATAACTGCAAAAGGGACTGGATTCTGGTCAGATGAAACAAAAAAAAAAAGGCAGCAAACCCACCAGATGTGTTTTGTGCAAATAGGGATAAAAAGTACCCCATGTCTATGGTTAAATATACTGCTAGATCTTATATGTTGTGGGCCTATTTTTTTTGCAGGAGGTATTCTAGCATATACCAACAGATACAAAATCAAAACCTGACTGCCTCTGCTAGAAATCTTATAATGGGCCGTGGTTGGATCTTCCATCAAAACAACGGTCCAAAACAAATCAAAATCAATACAAAAATGTAGCCTGACTTCGTCATACTCATATTCTAGTCAGAACATGAGTCTGAAACTGCTCGATAGGGCTTTGATTATAAGGCGTGTCTTAACCGAACCAGGAAAAACAACAACTCTGCACTCAATTGGATAGACCTACAACCAATCAGAGGGACGCAGTAAGTGACGTATGTTGAGCAACGCATAGTTTTCAACAGAACTCAACTGCACGAACTCTGGAAAAAGTATGAAAAAAATAATGAGTGTTAACGATCTTTGCCGGTGTTGCAAAAATAACTTAAGAATTCGCGGCGTAGGCCTACTTGCATGCAAACACGAAAAGCATTTTTGAAAGAAATACGTTTGAGGACGTAATGATTACGTTATTGGATGGATTATCTGTCCATCATCGTATAAAGCCCGCCCTGGCAATTTGATTGGTCCGACCATTTTTTGGCTGATCATAATTACTCCTCAATGGATCGAGTCCAGACCGAACTTCCCGACCAAAAAATGTTGTGGGCGGGGTTCGGGCTGGCATCCAGGCTAACAAAAATGGGTAACTGAGCACAAAATGAAGCTTCTGCCATGACGTCCCAGTCCCCTAAACTGAACCCTATAGAAAATGAGTGGGGTGAACTGAAGAGAAGAAGCACCAACATGAACTTGTGAATCTGAAGGATCTGGAGAGATTCTGTGGAGGAATCTTGATCTTTAGTCAGTTGTTCTCCAAACTCATCAGTCATTAGGAGAAAACTCAGAGCTGTTATCTTGGAAAAATGAGGTTCCAAAAAGTATTTAATAAAAGGGAGCCAATAATTGTGGCCAACATGTTTTGGAGAAAAGCATTTATTTCATAATGTGTTTTACCCCATACACACATTTCAATTATTTTACTTCAATGAAAGGTTCGATTATTGTGATTTTTTTTTGATGAAAGATCAGTATAACAAACAATACAGATTTATTTTCTACAGCCATTTTTGATGATATTTAACAGGGGTGCCATTAATTCTGACCACCGCTGTATATGTGCCCATGTGGCTAATATATGTGACTGGCAAATTGCACTTAATGACAATTAGAAAGTAAAAAAAGGCCAGTTGTTTCCCAAAAAGTAGCCTATCTGTTACATGTCATGAATGATTTCTTGACCATTAGCACTTTATCAGCATCACAGCTATTCAGGGCATATTAAATCAGCGAGGGTACATGTGTGAGGGGAACATGGTAGGACATCTGCACCTGCCAGATAATTCAGTTAATTTCTATTCCCTTGAACCTGGAAGTGTTAATTTGGAAGCATGGCAGTTGAGTCTGAAGAATGCCAATACGTCATTTGAATGATTAATGCAGTCGGGGGAATTGGGGGCCTTTGTTTACTCTTTCATTTTGACATGGCAAAGCAAGGAGGTGCAGTGCATGGCGCTCAGAGTTAAGGGCAAGGGCAACTTCTGTGGGCGTCCTGAGCTTGGTCGCAGGAGTTTGTGTGCAATGCAGAGAAGGCCTGATTGTATCGGGATATAGCAGAGAAAAAACACTATCACACTATTTCACCTCTCTGCATTTAGTGTCTACTCACCAGAACAATCAAACGTGACACATAACACACCATGAGTCAAAATTTGAAGGTTTATCACAGGTAAATATAGCTTAGCATGCACACCCTTTGAAAAAAACAATGTGTGTTTTTATCTGTTGGCTAAATGAACTATATCATCTATTTTTATTATAACAAAATGATTTTATGGAAAAAGTTAAATTTGTTGTATTGTTTTATTTACATTTATTGTTAAAGATTCTAAGTTAGCACAGCCATTTAATTTGGTGAAAGTATTAATGCATAATCTGCACTGTAAAAAGTGGTAACCTGCAATTGTTATCTTAAAGAGCTGTTTTACTTGATTTAACTAATAAAAATGTATTGTGTTGGTATGAATTAATGTATTTAGGTTGATTCAGAAATATTAAAGAGATAGTTCACCCAAAAAGGAAAATTCTGTCATCATTTACTAACCATTGAGTTGCTCCAAATCTGAATGAATTTTTTTCTTTTCTGCTGAACAAAAAATAAGATATTTTGAAAAATGTCAGTAACCAAATATATGATGGGTCCTATTGACTGGAAATTGAAAAAAAAAAAAAAATACTAAGGAAGTTAACAGGGCCCATTAAGGTGACTATGAATTGAACAACTTGAGGGTGACTAAATGATGACAGATTTAAATTTTAAATTCCCTTTAATATCGTTGCATCATTCTTTTGGGTGAACTATCCCTTTAAATAATATTTTTGACTTGAATAAAACCAGTTAATTTAAGGGCCATTTACACAATATACCTACTGGTTACTAAAAACAGAAAACTTTTTATGCATTTTGTACGTTCATTTACACGACAACTGCGTTTTGGGGATCTGAAAATACAAATGTTTTTAAAGGGCACCTATTATGGCATTTAAAATGTTCCTAATATTGTTCTGGGAGTCCCCAACAACAGTTTTATGTGCATGCAATGACAAAAAAACATTTTTGTTGTCTTATAATATGCATTTATTTTTACCTGATTTGCTCACCAACTCCCTAATGATTCGCTCGGTGACTCATTTTTCAAACCCCGCCTTTGCGTGACGCTAATCTGCAGTGATTGGTCAGATGACCCAGTCAGTTATTATTTGCGTTAGCCCAAAGCTTAAACATATTGATAAAGCACTGCAGTACTACAATACGCTCTATTCTTTATGACAACTCCAATAACAACAACAAACATTTCACATATTTAAAAAAAAAATTACATTAGAGACCTAGAAGCTGCCCTGAGCGTAACTTACACACACACACACACACACACACACACACACACACACACACACACACACACACACACACACACACACACACACACACACACACACACACACACACACACACACACACACACACACACACACACACACACACACACACACATACAGTGGCGGATCTAGAAAATTTTACATGGGGGGGCAAAGGGGTGGCAAGAGGTCTTAGCAGGGTGGCAGGGGTAGACGGTGGGATTACCTATATGTGAATTGCTTTAATAAAACAAACACAAAAACACAGTAGTTAGTTTAATCGAGCCCTTACACACTACAAAGGTTTTTAATTCACAACAGGAATAAGCCCAGTGCAGTGTTCAAACAAAACAAAACTCTGCATCTTTTAAAAAGTAAAAGTATAAAAAGCAAAATGAAAATATTAAAAAAAGTACAATAATTGTGTCCAGGGACTTTTAGCCTTAATGGTTATGCTCCAGCTACTTTTTTCAACTACTCTTGCCAGCAAAAGTCAATAAGTGAAAACCGGTTATCCTTGTATTACATTAGGCTACACTGTAGGGCCAAGTAGCTGGGTCATTCCTGGTATGCGGTGACATTTTGGCTTCAAAATTCTTCAAAATGAGCTTTTCTTGCATAGTATATGTCCCTTATGCCATCTTAGATTTTTTTTTCTTCTTGAAACCAGCAAAACAATTTTTGATGAATAGAATATGTTTCACATTCCACCCTGTTAGGTTTATAGACCTAACAGGGTGGAATCTAACAGGGTGGAAAATCCTGAGCTAAGTTAGCCATAGCTCTTTGAGTGATCAACATTTAGCTAGCTAACCTTCTACAGATGAATATAACTTTTATAACTATGTCAGATTTGTTTTTAAAAAAATTTGATAGGACAAACATTCTCCATAACATAGCCTAACAGGGTGGAACTTTAAGGGTGGGACAAGCAGGATAACGTTTCAAAAACTAAAAAAAAAAGTTAGGAGTGAGAGTTGAAGCTTACTTCAGTTTGTACAGTTGAATTTCAGCAGGTAAAGAAATTAAGTCACTTCTTGAAAATGGTCTCAATGAAATTGCTGTCAGATTTGGAAGGCAAAAAAATAAATACTAACAGGGTGGAATGACTTCAGGGACACAGTAATTGAAGAAAATTTTAAGAAAAGACCTATGTTTTCACATGATTTATATGTATGATTAGAGGCAATTTAGCCTAGTCTATAACATAATAAAAAAATATTTTGAGGTTTTTGTCATTTCATGGTTTATATTTCTTGCAGAAGTTGATTACTGTGCACTGAGGACATGATATAATTGAATGCATACATCAATTAAAATTGTGTAAAATACAAAATGTTATTTTAATGTCTATTATCTCTGTTTAAATTGTAAAGAATACTCAAATCTACAATTTAAGCCATTTATTATAAATATGTGACTCATTTTAGAGAAAATATGTGTAAATAAACAATTGGGACAGGAAAAGTCACGACCAGCGACCCACTATATTTGTTATTAGTAGCCTATACAATATAAAATCAAAATTTCACATCACACACGCAGTTATGTTTAGACTACTTAATATAATAATCCTGATTTTATTAGTTATTTCCCCAGTTTTAACCTGGTTTTATCTGAGAGGAATTGGATTTGCTTAGCTAATCAAATGATCGATCTCCTAACGGGCACTGTATTGTAACGTAACGTCGGCGTAACAGCGACCATCAGTAAATGTTATTATAGATACAAACAATTGATATTTTTTATTAAGCTGTTCTTGTCTTTACTAAAATCAAAATTAGGCCAATCAAAGGGAAGAGTGCTCTTACAAATGACGAGGAAGCGATTTGACCGCTGATGCTGATGTCTTTAGCATACAATACATTCATTACAAATGTAACTTTAAGTTAAACGTTTGTTTAACTACACATGGGGAAACTCACTTCACCTTCAGAGGCTCTGGGGCAGCTCAGTCTCTCCAGTCGGGTTGCAGGGCCACCGCACCGCAGCAGACTCGCTGTGTGTGTGTGTGTGTGGTGTGTGTGCGCGCGCGCGCGCGCGTGACTGAGCGAACGCCGCTCTGCACGTTTGAATCAGGGACGTACTAAGTATTTGAGGGGCAGGGGGGACGGGCTTTAATAAAATTTAATTGTTCACTTTTGGTAAATGTATCGTTTAGTTCACTGTTTTGAGAAGCTTGCAGGTTGTTTTTACAAGTAGGCCTACAGTTTTTGGATCACCAAAGTTAGGGGGGCATCTGGGGGGCAAGGCTCTAGAGTGGGGGGGCACCTGCCCCCCCTTGCCCCCCTGTAGATCCGCCCCTGCACACATACTTATTGAGCATGCTACAAAACCCATAAAAGCAACAATTATTAATAATACTTACAGGTTGTAATTCGGAGGAAGCTGATCCAAATAAACTTGGTACTGAACCTTCCTTCAGTATCAGCCAGCTCGCGAATCCACACTTGAAAGCATTTATGTTTGTAAAGGAATCGTCATTAAAATTACGCGAACACAGCACAAGGTTCGGGTACAGTTGTAAATATAAACTCTAGCCACTGATTCTTCACATGCTTGTCCCTGGGCAGTGAAAAAAAAGTTCGCTTTTGATTCGCACTTCAGAACACAGCGTCTCGTTGACATGATGTTTTCAAGGTTCACTGGTGTCTGCGGCGCGCGCAATGAGTGGGCGTATCTTATTAAAATAACTTGTCGAGGTGACGTCATATAGATAGAGAAAAAGCATTGTTCATCTATCGATTCATATCAGCGACTCTTACTTTTGAGAGACAATAACTTTGTATACGGTGAGCTTTCATATTTAAAATTTTGCAGGATGTTTCCATTCACTTAGATCTATGTTACACACTACATGAAAGGTAATTTCAAAATTCCATAATAGGTGCCCTTTCAGTGCAAGTTTTTGAAAACTATATCATTATCTCTATAAACCGCAAATTTGTGAAACAATGACGTTGTGCGCATGCAAAGTGACATCAGCAACTACCGGTGTCACATTGTCAGTCTGTTTTGATTTCTGTCTTTGTCAGTGTTCTGTCAATTAGTTCAGTTCTGTCTTTCTCCACCCCCTGCCTGTTTGTTTCTATGGTGTTTGATTGATTGTTAGTTCAGTTCAGGTGTGTCTTGTTAATTTGCTCTTCAGTTCTGCCTATTTAAACCAGTGTTCTGTTTTGTTCTTTGTCAGTTCTAAATGTTTAATGTAGTTGGTTGTCCTGTTCCGTAGCCGTGATCATGTTTTGTGAAGGTTTGAGTTAATCTTTAAATAAAGCTGCTGCACGTAGATCCTGTTTCATCCTTGCTGCAACCCATTGTAACAACTGGCCTGGCATGGGGCATAATACTGCGTTTTTAGTTATTTTTGCAAATGAACAGGGGTCATTTGACAACGTCGTCTTTGTGTAAAAGTACCCATAGACGTTATTATTATTAGGTTACCTACTTTTTTTTCAGTGTAGTAATCTTGTTAATGATAGTGGCTATGACTGCTTTTGTAGATTACCTTTAATTGTACAAGATTTCTACATTTTGTCCATACATTTTGCAATAAACCTTATCTCTGGTATCCATTTCGTTTATCAGCATAATTAAATGAAAAAAGAATTGTGTCTGCAGGAAATAAATGGCACCGTATTGAAGCTCTACTCCGGGTCCAGGCGAATGACACACTCTCTTAGTCATTTGCCAGGCAGTTAGCGGGCAGGGTGTGCCAGACGTGTCCCTGAGCAGTGGGACTTGGCTGGGCTGCCAGCTGCCCTCACAGGCCCCGCAATGCAGTCCTGCCCAAGGTGAGATGAACTCATCTTGAGAGAGCTGACTGGCACAGGCATGCTCTGCTGGCCAGAGAACAGGCAGGTGTCCCCGTCCCATTCCCTTCTTCCTCACTTCTCATGCCCAACGAAGTGCAGCAAGCTCTGACGGATATCCTGTCTACTTTCCCTTTGAGCCTAGTCTCTCTCTCTCTCTTTCTCTGGCGCCTCTCCTGTACGCTTGCTTTCTTTCTTTTTTCCCAGCCCCATCACTTATTCATGGAACAGGTTCAACTCCCAGCACTGATGTCTGGAAACGACGCGTGGACACAGAAGTGACAGTGGGTGGTTTTGTGAGTGGCCAGTGTGGATAACAGCAACCAGCCAATGGAGGTAAAAAGACTTGGTGGTATTAGAGATGCTGAAGTTAATTATTACAATTAACAAATGGACATTTATATGTGTTTTAATATGTAACTAATAAAATGTCAAAATGTGAGTGTTAACTTAGAACTTCAATTCAAGCTTTTAAGTAGAAATTACACAAAATATGTTGACCTTTTAAAATATGTGTAATGCAAATGATCAATGTTCAAATTATGAAACTAACATATTTCTTCAAGGTTTAGGACTGAAATTGATTGTTAACCCTCATGCTCTGTTTGGAAACCCTGGTGCCCTTTTAATGGCTCAAAATATTTTTTTCCCTAATCGTATGCACTGTAAAAAGTGATAATTTGACTTAGTGAGGACACCTGTTGCCTTAGAATTATTAACAGAGGTGAACAAAAACAACTTCCTTACTTGAGTGAAGGTACATACACTACTGGCCAAATATTACTCTGTTACAAGTAAAAGTTGCAAAGACCGATTTTTACTTACAGTACAGAAAAAGTACAGAAGTACTCGTTTTTAAAAGTACTTAAGTATCAAAAGTAAAAAGTAAGTGTCAATGCATTGTTTTATTAATGTTGCATTGTTGTATGTAATACTTACAGTACCTTATGCCACTGAATCTATGCCTGCCTGCCTACCTACCCTCATATCAATATCAAATTTATTTCTAGAACACAGTTCCAGTAGTGGGATTGAATGTGAGATTGAATAAGTGCACTCAATAACGTCCACAATGGTTTTGGACACCCAAATGGCTGTTCCCTCAAATAGTGCCCTATTTAAAGTTTTTTGGCTTTTAGTATGAATATGTTAGCCTTACTGTTATCTATAAGCTAGTGTGCTCCAAAACAATGACAACATTTGAATTTAGAAGACCAAACCCATCGTTGAAAATGAAAATCAGGTTGATGTCAAAATCCAACATCAGATTGACGTCAACATCCAACGTCAGACAGATGTTGTATTGTGGTTGAAAATGAAAACCGGGTTGACGTCAGAAACCAACACCAGGCGGGATCTGACATCAACCCGACTTTCATTTCCAACCAAATCCAAAAGAAAGTAGTAATGTCAGTCAGGGGATGATTTTGGTTGCAGGGGTTGCATTTTGGTTGGAAATGAAAGTCGGCTTGATGTCAGAACCCAACGTCAGATTGACCTCAACATCCAACGTCGGACAGAAAAAATTATGAGGAATTGTCATGTTCACATAACTTAATTTTTCAATTACGCATGAATTTGATTACTTAATCATTTTAAGGTAAGGGATTTTCTCACTTTTTTTTAAAGTTAAGTCAACTGATCACTTTTAACAGCCAGCTGATAATAAACAAACAAACAAAAAAAAAAGGCTTCAAAGATCCTCCATGAAAACTGTTACATTACTCATGTTTGGGGTCTCTCATATCCCAGATATAAAGTATAAATAAATGCAAAGACTGTCTGATTGAGTTACACACTAATGTTCACTCTTGCCAATTTTGTTTTAACATAACTTAAGAAAAGAAACTCATATTTCTGAAAAGTGCATGGACATGTGACATAATTAAAGCCTCAATTTTGTTTTCTACTGGGTTTTTGATGAGGTCAAATAAACGCATTCAGAGACTATAAAGAAAAGAAGGGGATAATTTCAAAAATACAATCATTACTCATAAATAATGAATAAATAAAAGGCATTGCCAACATACATTTTTCAAATGCCTTACAAATGTTTGATATAAAAGGTAAATAACTGTTTAATGAAATTTGCATAATGTTATAAACAAATGTGTATATTATTATAATTTTTATAACATTATGCAAATTTCATTAAACAGTTTAGTTATTTACCTTTTATATCAAACATTTGTAAGGCATTTGAAAAATGCACGTTGACAATGCATTTTATTTATTCATTTATTTTTTTAATGAGATGATGAATCTCTTTAAAATATAACTCTTGTCAAAACACATTTGAATAAGATGCTCTAAATCCTTAATGAAATACATACTGTATTAGTGTGCGTCTCAGAGGAGTTTTACATGGTGCTAAATCACTCTCTAAATAGATCACAAACCAATTAAGCCCGTGATGGCTAATCCATGATGGGCCTGTATATGCTAGTTTTTTTTTCTTCAGTCCTCTGTACTCTCAAAAAACCAGAGTGATGGCTTCCTCATAGCTCGCCTGTCCACATCCATTTCATACACCAGAGAGAGCACATCTGTGTTTCCCATTCTCCCTTGTTTTAACGTCCCTCTAGGTGCGTTTAAATTAAAAGCGGTTCAGGTTTATAAAATGTTAGATTCACAGATAATCTGATGTCTGACATGACCCCAAACCAAGCCAGAGTTTAGAGGAGCTCGCTAGTGACATTATTGGGATAACATGTGTCCTAGCCTCTGACTGAAATGTCTGGAGAAAGAAATTTGCATGCCTCCCTAGAATCTTTAACACTTACATAACTAGACTATCGTGATGGCTGTGGTGAGGTGTGCGTGTGTGTCTTCGTGCTCCAACGAGACTGAGGCGTTAGCTGCAAATCCTGCCTGCCGTCAGGGTTTTATCCTTGGCCTAAGAGCTGCCTGATCAATGGGCCTGCTCTTTTGAACAGCAAAACCCTACTGAACTATGAAAGCTTCTCACTCATCACACCGTCACCTCGAGCCAAAGCGCAGGGAAATGGTATGAGACCAGGAGAATACAAAACGTCTCAGGTTACTATTGTAACCATAGTTCCCTGAGAACAGGGAACGAGACGATGCGTCGAAACGCTGCGGGAACGCCTTCTGCGTGATTGCGTCTGAAGCATCTATGCCAACTAGTCCAATGGAAAAAGGGAATGAGCGTCACGGGCGGGTGACGTCATGACCAGGAAAGGATAAGAGCACTTCCGCTGCTCGCCGGCATTTAGCTTCGACAGTGCCGAAGCAAGCCGATCGCAGGGACGCCAGAAGTATGGCAGGGGGACGCATCGTCTCGTTCCCTGTTCTCAGGGAACTATGGTTACAATAGTAACCTGAGACGTTCCCTTATCGAAAAGGGAACTTCGAGATGCGTCGAAACGCTGCGGGAACGAGAATACCCAATGCGCCATAATTCAAGTACCTGAGTGTCAGACTGTTCAGCTAAGCACTAAGCACCTGAGAACCTGGGGCAGCATCCAGGTCCAAACTGTAAAATCTCACGAATGTGAGCGGAGAGGACCAGCCCGCCGCATCACAAACATCTTGGAGAGAAACCCCATGCAACAAGGCTTTAGAAGCCGCCATACTCCTGGTCGAATGAGCTCGGACCACCAAAGGACAAGGCTGGCCCGAGTACTCATAAGCAAGTGAAATAGCCTCGACTATCCACTTACTGACTGTCTGTTTTGAAGCAGGAAGACCTTTTTTAGGTGATCCAAAGCAAATAAATAGTTGATCGGACTTCCTGATTGAGGATGTCCGATGTACATATGTGTCCAATGCTCGCACTGGACACGACAAGTGCAGTCTTTCCTGGTCCGCAGTTGCAAACGGAGGAGGACAGAAAGCCTGCAGCACAATAGGCCTCGGAGTCAAGGTCGGCACCTTAGGGACGTATCCCTGTTTTGGATAAAGGAACGCCTTGACCATCCCCGGAGCAAATTCAAGGCAGGTGGGGGAGACCGAAAGAGCCTGAAGGTCACCAACTCTCTTGAGGGACGAAATAGCTAGGAGAAAGATGGTCTTAAGAGTAAGGAACTTCTCTGAGACCGATTCTAAGGGCTCGAATGGAGCCCTAGACAGGCCTTCTAGAACTACAGTCAAATCCCAAGCTGGCACCTTAGTGCGAGTTGCAGGCCTCAGCCTCAAAGTGCCACGAAGGAAACGTGTAATCAGGGGGTCTCGACCCAGAGATATACCTCCCACCATGGTATGATAAGCCGCAATGGCTGCCACGTAAACTTTTAGTGTAGAAGGACATAGACCTGACACAAAGCGCTCCTGCAGGAACTCGATTACTGTGTTGACAGAACAATTAACCGGATCCCACTGATGTCGGTGACACCATAAGGAGAAGACTCTCCATTTAAGCGCATAGAGTTTCCTCGTAGCTGGAGCTCTGGAGCTTAGGATGGTCTCAACAGCCTCAGCTGAAAGACCACTATCTACAAGTTGGGCCCCCTCAGAGGCCAAACCCAAAGATTCCATATCTCTGGCCGAGGGTGAAATATTGTGCCCCCGGCCTGAGACAGAAGGTCCCTCCTCAAAGGGATCTCCAATGGAGGCCCGTCTAACAGAAGGATCAGGTCCGCAAACCAGATCCGACTTGGCCAGCGTGGTGCTACTAGCAGTAGGCTTATCCCACACTGACGGACCCGCTCCAGAACTCCTGGGAGCAGAGCAACAGGGGGAAAGGCGTACAGACGTAGCCTCGGCCACGTCTGCACCATGGCATCCAGCCCCAGGGGGGCCGGGTGAGTAAGTGAATACCAGAGGGGACAGTGCGTCGTGTTGTGAGACGCGAACAGGTCCACCTCTGCTCTGCCATATGCCTCCCAGATTTTCTCCACCGCCTCGGGGTGGAGTCTCCAATCCCCTGGCCTCAGCTCCTGCCTCGACAGGATGTCTGCTCCTATATTCTGGTCCCCAGGAATATACACTGCCCTCAGGGAGAGTACCTTCCCCAGAGACCACAGGAGGATCCGGTGCGCCAGTTTGCAAAGCGGACGCGACCTCAGACCCCCCTGGCGGTTCAGATAAGAGACCACAGATGTGTTGTCTGTTCGAACGAGCACATGATGGCCTCTTAGGTCCGGAAGGAAATGTCTCAACGCATTGAAGACAGCCATCATCTCCAGGCAATTGATGTGCCACGAAAGATGATGGCTTTTCCACAGACCCTGAACCGAGCGGCCTTCCATTACCGCTCCCCAGCCGGTGAGGGAAGCATCTGTCGAGATAGTAGCTCGATGGCAAAGAGCTCCCAACACCGGGCCCTGGGTTAAGAACCAGTGTTTCTTCCATATCTCTAAGGCACGAAGGCATCGCCGCGTAACCTTGATCATACGGAATGGGTTTCCCCTCGGGGAGAACCCTCTGGTCCTGAGCCACCACTGTAAAGGCCTCATGTACAGCAGGCCAAAAGGTATCACGTTGGACGCTGCTGCCAGTAGACCCAACAGTTTCTCGAACTGTTTTACAGTGCGTGACTGACCTAGCTTTAGCTCTTTGGTGGCTGCCAGGATAACAGCTACACGAACGGGCGATAGGCTGGCCCTCATCGTCACTGAATCCCATACCACACCAAGGAAAGTGGTTCTCTGTACTGGAGAAAGAACACTCTTCTTGGCATTGAGCCTCAACCCCAACATCTGCATATGGGCGAGAACGACACCTCGGTGCCGAACCGCCAACTGCTCTGATTCCGCTAGAATCAGCCAGTCGTCGATATAATTCAGAATGCGAATGCCCTGAAGCCTGAGAGGGGCTAAAGCTGCATCCATGCATTTCGTGAACGTGCGGGGTGACAAAGCTAGGCCGAAAGGAAGAACCCGATACTGGTATTCTTTGCCCCTGAAAGAAAACCTTAGGAACTTCCTGTGCTGAGGGAGGATGGAGATATGGAAGTATGCATCCTTCAGATCTATCGTGACAAACCAGTCCTCGGATCTGATTTGATTCACGATCTGCTTGAGGGTCAGCATCTTGAACTTGAGTTTCTGAACTGACCGATTCAACAGGCGAAGATCTAAAATGGGACGCAACCCTCCATCCTTTTTTGGAACAATGAAGTAACGGCTGTAAAAACCCGACTCTCTGTCGGGTGAGTACACCTGTTCTATAGCCTCTTTTGCTAACAGGGCCCTTACTTCTTGCTCCATTACCAGAGCCTGCTCGGGACGTACCACTGTGGGTAACACCCCGCTGTAACGAGGAGGACGAGAGCCAAACTGGATTCTGTATCCTTTCTCTACAATCTGCAGGACCCAATGAGAAATATTCGGCAGAAGCTTCCACGCTGCCAGAAAATTTACTAAGGGAACCAGCCTCTCGAGGCTGGTCTCTGGTGTTACTGAGAGAGCCAAATCTGGAGCCTGAAACATACCGGCAGGAACTACCTGACCTGACTGCTCTAAAACCCCCCTCAGAGGGCGCGAAACCGATGCTGTGCCGCAGCACAGCACCAGCGACTCGCTGGAGACCACTGCGCCCTGAAGCACCAGAGGTGGCAGGGTTGGCAGGAGGGTCTCGTGAGGACCCCGAAGTGGAACGGGCACCGTGTACTGAGGTGAACACCGCTCCACCCCGGTCGGGGCTGTCCTCACAGGTCTGATGCCTAAGCATCAGGACCTTTTTTTTTTTTGAACCGAAGCTTTCTTCGCCTGAAGAACGGTCCTCAGATCCGGCTTAGGCTTAGTCGACTTCGGTTGAGAGGGCTGCGTCTGTCTCCAGTATCTTCGTGGAGGAGCACGAGACGCAACACTCTCTTTCTGTTGCACATGATATGATGAGCTAGATGGCTGGGGCTGCTCACGCCCAGCAGCCCCAGGGGGCTGGACATGGCGAGGGATAAACTTTTTAAAAGCGTCCGACTGTTTTTTAGCATCCTGGAATCTTTCTACTACAGCGTGAACTGCGTCACCAAAGAGACCAGACGGTTCAAGCGGAGCATCTAACAAAAAAGTACGATCTTTCTCTTTAATATCAGATAGATTGAGCCATAAATGTCTCTCAGTGGCTACCAAAGCTGCCATAGACCGCCCAATTGCTCTGGCGGTCTCTTTAGTAGCCCTGAGAGAAAGATCGGTCGCCCTACGAAGTTCTCGAACATCGTCATGACTTATTCCCTCACTATTATCCAGATCCCCCAGCAGATCAGCCTGATAAGCCTGAAGCAGTGCCATAGTGTGCAGGCACGCTCCGGCTTGACCTGCTGCCGAATAAGCTTTGCCCACTAAACTAGATGTATTTCTTAGCGGTCTAGTGGGCAAAACTGGGGCTTTAATGGAAGATGCGGGACCAGGCGCGAGATAAATCGCTAGATTTTGTTCAACCTGGGGCATCGAACTATAGCCGTAATCTTTAGACCCTCTTATTTTAGAATATATATTAGAATGAGGGACAAAGACACGAGATGAGAACGGCTTTTTCCATGATTTAGATAATTCATCGTGTAAATCAGGAAAAAAAGGAAGCCCTCGCGGTGGAGATAATGTGGCTGAAGAAAGATAACGCTCGTCTAATCTGCTTTTGGGACGAGTGTTTTTAGTTTCAGATGGCCAGTCAATATTTAATCTTTCTACAGCTCGTGACATGACATCCACCAGCTCATCATACGCTGGGGAAATAAATTGTAATTCCCTTTCCCCCGTGTGTGCATTATCACTGTCCATACTGACAACATCAACTTCCTCAGAAGATGAGCACTGTAATAAGGGGCTCTCTCCCCGGGCGGAAGAAACCGCAAAGCGTGCTTCCGACACCGGGGGAGGAGAGCTGGATCTCCCGGGTAAGGAAGGAGAAAGGGCCCTCGGACCCGTCTCGATCCCCTCCGAGAGATCCAATTGCGATCCCCAGGAATGCATTCTCCGCGTTGCCTTGGCAGACGCGGGTCCTGATCCCTGAGGATCGCGAGCCTGCCCACTCTGTTTGTCGAAGAGTGACAGGCGGGATCTGAGCATGCGAAGCGGTAGCTTCTCACAGTGCTGGCACTCAGCCCCCTCGAAGGCTGAGGCTGCATGCTCAAATCCCAAACAAATCACACAAAGCTCGTGTGTGTCCCCACCCGTTAAATAACGCGGGCAGGGAGGAACACACTGTTTGTAGACTTGTTTCGCCATCGATACCAACAATATTGACAGACAACAATAAATAGACGGGGACAGTTTAGACACAGATCGCTTGCTGAGGCACAGAAGCTGAATGCCGGCGAGCAGCGGAAGTGCTCTTATCCTTTCCTGGTCATGACGTCACCCGCCCGTGACGCTCATTCCCTTTTTCCATTGGACTAGTTGGCATAGATGCTTCAGACGCAATCACGCAGAAGGCGTTCCCGCAGCGTTTCGACGCATCTCGAAGTTCCCTTTTCGATAAGGGAACACAAGAACCATGCTTTTTTTCTTTTAAATAAAAGAATTTGATAAACTGACGAAACTCTTTGGAGAGAATTCGTCATTTCTTTAAAACGAGAAAATGACATGAGAATTATGTGGGGAGTCAGCCAAGCTTGGGATTTATAAAACACTCAACAAATACCACTTTGACTGAATTAACGTACAACTACCCTGTTCAATTATGCTGGCAAGGTGCACAATTTAACCCCTTGAGAATCTCCTGGAAACATCGCTAATGTTGCCTGTACGTTGCCAAAACCCATCACTGCTTACACACACACCTCCTGCCAAACGTCTGGATCTCCTTTAAGTTGTTACTTATTTCTGTAGACAGTTGTGATCATTCTGGAGCTCCGATATATTTTGTCGACGATATGCCCTTTATGCTAACCCTCAATATATATAATAAAACAGCTGAAAACTCATATGTGCATTGATTTTTGCCTGAGGTCTCTGTGAGTGTGTGCTCAAAGCAACACTCTCAAAGAGCATGACACAAGCAAGACTATTTGGCAACAAGTTATAACCTTTGATATTTGACAACCTAATGACAACCAAACTTACTGGAAGCTACTAGTTTAAGTTGCTCAAACAGTTGAAGACTAGAAACGCCAAGGTCATGGGTTCGATTCCCAGGGAATGCATGAACTGATGAAATGTATACTTAGTCACATTGGATACAAAAGTAAATAAAGTGAAATAACAAAAAGAATGAACAAGAGAGTAAAAAAACAAACTATAAATGCATAAAGAGCAAAACAGCTCAAAATTAGTAAAGCATGCTAACAAAGTGCATTTTTACATTTACAACAAACGGCTGATTATTATCAAACACATTCAGCTCATTATAAAAACCCAACAATGCACGGAAGCGGTTTGTTTCAGTTTTTAAAACCCGTCAGAATTTGTAACCGGTTTAAGTGTTAAAATCTGTGTGCATGGAATAAACCCCACAGAATGGCACAATATCATAGTAATAGGCAAAAAATCGATATAATTTTGCCTAAACACTAAGAACTTCCCTGATAAATGAACCAAGTTAAAGGCATTTACATGACCACATGTGGGGTTTGTGTTAGATTGTGCATGTAAACGCACTCATTTTTGTTAAACGGGTAGATAACAATCATTACTACTTAATTTGAAAATTATTTGATTTGAAGAATACGAATAAAATATATTTTTATATATCAAATATCATTGTATCAATGTAACACAATCTATTCTCATAATTTTTTATGGCAAAATTGTATCAGGTTCTTTTGTCCAAAATGTAATTTTAAATAAGTATCAACTAAATATAATTCACTTTTGATTATGATATCGATCTGCGGTCGTCAGCCTTGTTTGAGTATATCATCAATGTCGAAACCCTTTAGAATCCTGCTGAGTCCATTGATGGAGTGGAAAGATCTTCGTTTTGTGGTCAGGTATAAGTTTCCCATTGCTGCACTTTTCACTGCAGGTTTGACCTCTTTAGCTGTTCTACATTTATACCCTTTTACAGCCACACAACAAAAAGGAGAGCAAGAACAAAGCCCAACAATTACAGTCAGAAAGAACTCATCGCTGTGGGGCAAGGTGGACAGAACAGAGTCCCGCTCATCTTACATGGCTCTCACACAGACACGCAGGCTGGCAAAAGGCAGATCCAGCCCATCAGGAGCCTCTGAGAGGAAACAGGACGGGGAATTCCAAACAAAGAGACAGGCAAGTTGATTCTTGTAGAAACAAGAGTATTTTCTTCCAAAAAAATTGTGGTCACTGCTTTGGCACACAGCCTGATGTTGTTCAAAAGCATTAAGAAATACAAGCCGAACGAGGGCCGGGCGAACCACCAAGACCTCCATCGCCGCTTTTTAAAGAGGTGATGGTGGGAAAATAAGGATAAGGTCTGACTAATTTTCATTACCTTATGTGAGCGTTTACTACAGAGTACATTATGAATTTGTCAGTGGGTAGGTGGGCACTCTACACACAGGGAGAAGCCAAAGTCGTCTCTCAGTGACTCTCCATGGTGTCACAACTCCACAATAACACTGTAATGTCATTCTGAAATAAAGAAGTTTTGCACATGAGTGGCTCTGCTTTTGTCCTCAGGGTTACTTTATGAAATTAAAATAGAGTGAATGAGACTCCCTTTGAAGGCCAGACAGATAGAGCGAGGGAATGAGAGAAAGAGAGAGAGAGTGGGAGAAAGAAGGGGGCTGGGGGCAAGCAATAGGAGCGCAATTAAAATTGCACACACTGGCGAAATCTTTTTCTTTTAAAGCACAAGTCCTAGCCCTCTTTAGGGAGCTCATCAACCCCTTCTCCTTTTGAAGATTTCACAGTTTTTTCTCTCTCTCTCTGGTTTTAGGCAGACAACGAGGTGCTGGCCGCTCCATTATGGCCTTGTTTGCTACTCGTATGCAGGATCATTCATACAATAAAGGCAAAATTAAAAGTTCTCAGATGTGCGGCACTGTTGGCACATGCTGCTGGCGTACGCATATTCTCTCCGCCCCCGGATGGATTGAAGATACCACGTTCACATGGGAGCGAAGGCCAGAGAGGGGAAACCGTGAGGGGCTGCCTTCTGCCTATCGGTGAGGTATAGTTGATTTCAACAGTGTGGAATATTGGCTGCTGTTGTATGATGTATTTGAAATGCTTAAGCTGCTACATATGCGTCAATAAATGGGGTAAGAAATTGGGTGTATCATCAATAATCATTTTCTCACCCTCATTTTGTTTCAATTCTGTATTTTGAAGTTTTGACAGTAAAAAAAAAGTTTAAATAATATACTGACCACACATTTCCATGCAGTTGCTGTCAAGTATTGAAGAATCATAAAATTTATGGGTAACACTTTATAATAACTGCATGCTATTAATCATTGGTTAAGCATGAGTAAACAGTTAATTCATAATTTATAAAGCATTAATAGACATTAATAAGCATTTTATAAATACAGTTATAAATGTTTTTTTCCTGATTTACAAGCATATCTATAATGTGTTTAATAATTGTATTTTCATACTTTGTTAATTATCAATTAATAATTTCTAAATGAAGTATTGCATTATTTACAAAACCAGTTATTTAAGAGTTGTCAGTGATTCGTAAAATCACTTAGAAAGTGTAAGTAAATGGAGTAAATTCGGGTAGTTATAAAGCATTTAGTAGTGGTCAGTTAACTATATTTGTGAGCTCATCTAAAGTGAGGACTATTCATGCCTTGTAAAACATTTATAAATGAGATTTAAAGGCTCATTTATCTTCAAAACAGAAAAATGAAACAAACACAACACAGTGAAACAACACAAATCTCCTTTATAAATGCTTTACAAAGCATGAATAGTCCTCACTTTAGATGAGCTCACAGAAATAGTTAATTAACCACTACTAAATGCTTTATAACTACCCAAATTAACCCTGAATTACAGTATAAATACATGGTAATAAAGCATTTATTAACACATTAAGTAACTATTACTATATGTATGAATAATAAGATGTATGAATGTACATTTAAATAGTTTATTAATCATTTACTTACACTTTCTAAGTAATCTTATGAACCACTGACACGTCTTAAATAAATGTTTTATAAATAATGCAATACATCATTTAGAAATGATAAATTGATCATTAATAAAGTATGAAAATACAATTATTAAACACATTATATATATATGCTTTTAAATCAAGAATAAAGCATTTATAGCTGTATTTATAAACTGCTTATAAATGTCTATTAATGCTTTATAAATGATGAATTAACTGTTTACTAATGCTTAACTAATGATTAATAGTGTGCAGTTATTATAAAGTGTTACCAATTTATGTTTCATGCTCTATATTCAGTCTTCTGAAGTCATACAATAACTTTGTGTGAGGAAGAAAATAAAATACTGATGGCACTATAAGTGTATAAGAAACAATATAAGGCCAGCAAGCCGACACTACAACTCAACTCAACAAAACACACACAAACACAACATGCAATATTACACCCTATTCTGAGCATGTTTCTCTCCTTGAGTAAATTGACCCAAACTCAAAAAGCATCCTGGGTAACCAGCAGCACTACAACATTTTCATGATTAAGAGTACATACATGATAAAATTATAATTTTGTTCTATAACTTCTATCATTTTGAATCAGTTATTAGTTATTTCAGCCAATGACATTGCTTTGGAATTCAAGAGTTACTAGTTTCTATTGCGGGACTAACCTCAGAACATTGAAAAGTGGAGATTTCAAAGTTTGCAAGAAATAATTTCATAAACAGCTGACTGATTAATTTTTTCTATGACTAAAAGTCACTTGAATTTGTTTCAGATGTGACATGGTGCATTGGAAACATATTTGAAACTCTTTTCCATAATACAAAAATACTTTTTTTTGGTGAAGTACTCTTTTATTGTGTTGTGATGTCAAGCGTGTTCCAGAGGAGTGGGTCGAGCATGCAGATGGGGTGGGCAGCATGTAGCCGTGTCTCCGTGCACTGAGGAACACAGTAATGGACGGGGATGAATCATCGATCTGACACTTCTAACTGCATTCCTGTTTTTACATTTCTCTAATAACAGCTGTTCCAAAAGACAATCTGGAATGTTTCCAGTGTCAAATCAGCCATATCCAGAGCATGTTTCACCTCTTGACGCATACATACTCTGTGTTCTTTGTGTGTGTTTGTGTGTTTGTGTGTGTGTGTGTGTGTTTGCAGTGAGGTCATGTGTAAGAATGTCTCTGGTGATGCATCAAGATTAACCTGTTTCATGAAAAGGAGGTATGCATGCAAGATGATGCCTGCTTAATCTACAGATGTGCAGCAACACTGCACACACCCCATCCATTACACGGTTGTGTCTTCTGATGGGTTCAGGACATTGCAACAGGGCATTATGGTTTCATAAATGATAATTTATGCAGCCATGTTAAAATCTGGCCACAAAGCTTCATCACTGAGCACTTCCTTGCGTCTTCCCAAGTTAATTACTAGGTCAAAAAAGCAATTTGTATCATCCAAGAACAGACCCCTTTCCAAACACCTTGCGCATTATGCAAAAATGGCAGATGCTGGTAACACCTCCTGAACAAGCTGGTGCAAGGGTGAGAAAGACGGATGAATGTGGAGGGGCGTTTTACGCATTCATGTTGTTTATTTGTTTATTTCTGCAACACTCAAAGACACACTTATAGATCTAACCAACAAAATCTCTGAAATAATAATGCGTATTAACATAGTTTTCAAATTGATTTAATGTTTTACGTTTAACCTGAAAACATAAAGCCAAAGGTTTGCATGTTTTTTTAAATCATTTACTGATTTAAGCAACTTAAAAAGTAAAAAAAAAAGTCAATTTGCCAAGACTTAAAATCTGCCATTAATTTAACAAAGAATTAGTTTAACAAAAATGTTTTTCATGTTACATTGTTTATTAAATTAGGTATAAAAAATATTGTTATTATTCAGCACATGAACATATAAAAAATTAAAATAATATAAATATACTCATGCACAGATCCCAACACAGATACCAACAGATGGTATACAAAACATGTCAGGGGTAACAAAAAAAAAAAAAAAAAACCCAAACTGATTATTTAGAGAAGTAAACTCATCTAACATCACAAAACAACAACTTACTGAGTGTGACAACCAAATCAACAACACGTGTAAATAAAACAGGCAAACGGTCAAACAATGTGACCATATTAATTATTCAAGCCCTAGTGCATGCTGGGAAAATAGTGAATAGTAAATTTCCTCCATTATTCTACCTTTTTGAATTTGTATTTAATTAAAAGAAGAAAAAAAGGTAAGACAGAACATTTACATTAACATGATAATGCAAGTAATTAAAAAACTACAATGAGATAGGATAGATACATAGATAGATAGATAGATAGATAGATAGATAGATAGATAGATAGATAGATAGATAGATTAGATAGATAGATAGATAGATAGATAGATAGATAGATAGATAGATAGATAGATAGATAGATAGATAGATAGATAGATAGATAGATAGATAGATAGATAGATAGATAACATGAGTATGTGAAAAACATTGAAACAACAGCTAGCGGCATCAGACCAAAACACAAAGGAAAGAGCCAAAACAGGGGCGTTGACTTAACAAACAACAGATTTGATCCACTGGAAGTATGACACACATAGAATAAGTGTGTACCTGCTTTTAGCTGTGATGCTTTTCACAGACATACTCCAGGCATTAAGGCAGAAGAAGCTAAGCTATCTGTATTTGTATGTGTGTGCGTTTACTTGTATGTGCGCTGTGCCGCCCAGGGCATGAGAGTGTTTGCGTGTTGACTTCAGATCCAAATCGGGAAGCAATGAAGGGGACAGGCCACAGCTTTCAGCAACATGTCAACTGGACACATTAACTCATAAAATATCCTCTGTGCGCATGAAATATGCAGGCTAACTCCAGGAGAAGAGTATGTATAATTGATTCAAATGAGGAGCTCTTCCCTGCCAGGGACCTTGCACTCGGTTTGCCAGCTGCTGTGCTGGGAAAACAGAATCTAGGCCAGAGAAAGAAGAAAGGTGCTCTGGACACAGCCTGACCCAGTGGGAGAGAAGAAAAGATAGAGGACGTAGCACATCAAGCCCCAGGCCATGACGCTAGTAAGACTTCACCCAAATGATGTGCATCACTAGCATCATTTGTATCAGCTGATGCAACCTTCTCGATGAATAAACATGAAAGACAACCAACTGTCCAACTGCTGGTCTAGGATCAGTTTTCTCTGTTATAATAGCAAATAGAGTGCAACAGTGCCCAGTCCCTCTTTCAATGGCACTAGTTCTGGAAGTATTTTTTTCCATTCATTTTTCCCAAAGGGATTTTGAAAAAGTCCTCATTAAAGAGTTATAAGCCACGAATCAAGCTAAATCGAATACAAGGTGAATCACAACACTTCAAACCTTTGAATTGAAGCAACAAAGTTTTTGAAAATCAGACAAAAAGACAAAGGTACAAGACTGTATTTAACAGATTTAGTAAGGGAAATAACTATAATCCCATGAAGCATTGCAAACAGCATAATCGAATTAAAAACGATGGAGAAATATAAAACTACTCATTTACAAATGTTGATTATATATACATAAAAAAATCTATTTTAAGTTTCTTTCAAAATCTATATACAATTATTGATTTTTTTTGAGAGAGTAGAGAGATCAACTTGATTACATCATTTGCGATATTTCATGGGAGTGGGCGGAGCTAAAGGGCTGTTTTAGCCTGTGTTTGCTTTTTTTGACTCTCTGATTGGTGTAATTTTCAGTACAGCACCATGGTAAGGATTTCCACCAGGATTGATCATTTAAAAATAAGCTGAAAAAATATGGGCTGATGGCTTCGGCAGAAATAAATTGGATTAACAACCTTGTAACTCACAGTAGGTCTGTCTTAAAGATTTATAAGTTGTCATTCAAAATCGATTTCCCTATGGAGAAAATGAATTGAGTTTTTACTTTCGGAACCCAATTGTTGCACTCTATTAGTGAAACAGATTTGGTAAACAGTCCAGTGTTTGTGCTCTGGAGAGTGTCAAAGGTTTCTATTTACACTGTGTTTTTGCAGCATTGAGCAGTGTAGCCAATCACAAACTATCTGTTGATTTCTTGAACACAATGGATAATCAGAGGTGTTTACTTTAGAATCCAATCACTCCTTAAAACGCTGGAGTTTTTTGTCCAGTGCTGAGTTCTGCACACCCTCAAATCTTTTCATTATAACAAACAAAGTGTAGACGTTATGTAAATAAGACATTAATTGTGCAGTTAGCTTCATTGATTATAACAGATCTTTGTGAGTTCATGATGAACTGAGATAAGTGGCAGCATTTTAGTGATTATAAAGGTTGCACTCTTTGCACGCTTTTTAGGCAACATTTAATCCATTCAGAATTTGAATAAAACTTGTTTGACCAGCGGCCATGCACATGCTGCAAATAAATAAATAAAATACATAAATAAATAAATCAAATATTTTTTGTCCATATACTGTGCAACAATGACAATCAATGGGCTCCAAAAAAACACTGTACAGGAAAAACATTGAACAACATGAGGGTGAGTAATGAACATTTATTTCATTTTTGGGGGAACTATCCTTTTAAAGTTTTTGTTTTAATTCTGTTAAGAATTAAACAGAACGGAAAATAAAGAATGATTGTGTATCAAAAATGGCTTGGATACACATAAAAATTTGGTCCCCGACCCTGTAAATTCAAACTATGTGAAGTGGAATTTCCTACTTTTGCCAATTACAGATTCAGCCATCTTCGGCTTTCCTATTTGACCTGTATGAATTCATAACATGCTCAGGATTAAAAATGTATAAAATCCCTTCTCTTTAAATGTCTGTCATGTTATTGTTTGAGTTGGAGTTGGATGAATATCAAAGCATGAACACGGTTTTCCTTATTTCAATCAGACTAAAGCTATAATAATTTCAGTAAAATCATATCAATCTGGTTTTTGCAATGTTGGACTAACAGACATGGCTAATGCCATTGTAGCTTGACTCCTTTATATATATTTATAATTATATATATATATATATAATTTTTTATTATAAATTTTTTTTTGTTGAAGGGATGAAAACTGGTTTGTTAAGGCGTTTAGCACTCCCCTAACAACCATCTCCACCCCCAGGACAAAGGTCCTGCCAGTTGTGTCTACGCACAGCAATTACCTCGGCCAAATCAATGGCCATTGTTTCTGCTGGTAACCTTGCGAATAAATCAGGCTTTAGCTTGAAAGTAGTTAACGCTACCATTCCTGCCGCCCAGTCTTCAAGGTCATTATCTGATTTAGTCGAAGAAAAACACTGTGCCTTTCTTCCTCTTGTTTTCCTTTTCATTTCCTTTTTTTTTTTTTTTTTTCTCTCTTCTTGCAGTTGAATGGCAACCCCTAATCAAGTCTTGACTGAACACCGATTTTAATCACCCGTCACACAGGGCTGCCAAATTCCTACAGGCAAATAGCCATGAAAAATTTACCAGCAATTCCTCACCTTGTACCGTGCAGCTATTTGTTGTTTTGCTTAAATGTATAAAATAATATATTATTGAGTGGCCCGTGTGGAGGAAGAAGGCATGGAGTGATTCCAAGGTCAGCACTCTATGCCCGGGGACTAGACAATCGATATCATTTAGTCAATAACTTCTTTATTACTCCACTATCACTCCCAGCAAAAAGATTTTGGAGTTAAAACACATTTTTGTATAAGCAGTTCATAGAATATTGAGTATTATAAAGTATAAAAGCAGTACGCAGATTTTTTTCGGTTGGCCCGTTCCAGTGAGGTCAGCACCAGTGCCCATCAGTGCTACTGTAACCTTCCATTCCTCTCTTATTAAAGCGGGGTCTCTCACAGGGGGCCAATTATATGATGCGGTAAGCACACAAACCTGTGTGGCAGCGTGTGCGGTGACAGTCAACGTCCCAACGGTGTGCCTGCGTTAGGCTTTTACAATGCAATCCCTGCATGCAATAACTGCAGCGCCTTGGGTGAAGGACACAGAGATGCAATAAATATGGATGCAAAACCAAAAATAATATTATAATAGTACATAAAAGACGCCACCATCTTCCCCTATCCGGCCGCATACAAGTGGCGCTTTACTGCAGCTTGTAAAAGTGCTTTATCACCTGCCACCGCATGCACAGAGGAGAGAGGAATGACACTGCTGTACCAGGTTGCATTAGGGGCACTTTGCATCTTTCTTTTTGAAGAATGCACATCTCATTTCACTCATTTTGTAACAAATTACACATTTAGAAAACAAAATCTATTATTGCATTTTGCCTTTGACCTTTCACTTATTGATTGCTTGAATGCAATTAGATTGTCGCTTTCTGTCATTTTTGTAAACGGAATTCTTTCTTAATGCTAAATCTGTGACTGAACCGAACAAAAACAAAGTTCAAGCAGTGTTCTTGGAATAAATCAGCGAACACTACGGAAGTCAGGCGTGTGCAATGACAGACAGCCCCTCAGTGGGAGCTTCAGGTGATCTCACTGCCCATTAAAGCAGGCCCAGGTGAGGACTTTACTCAATTGAGTAATCCATGAGGGAGGTGAACAAACAAAGTCTCCCAGTGACGAATGGCTCTGCGGTCAGTCACACTTTGGACCTGACCCAAATAAAGAGAGAGAAAATCAGCCGCAATGTCAATGATGCTTGCCATGGAAATTTATTCTCTCAAAGAATGACTTATCAAAATAACTATGTATTTTATTGTTCTTCACAAAGGAATGCTTTTCTTTGGAAGTAGTTCTTCTTAAATCGTATTTGGTCAGTTTAGTAATTTTTCGTTCTCTTTTAAATCAATTGCCAAGGCCAGTTTCAAAGTAAACTCAATGTTTTTTTTCTTCTTTTTTTTCAGTATAATATCTGCAACTCATTTAATGAAAGTTACCAGACTAGGGACTCAAAAAGGAACAAGAATTGGTTTCACTTTATTTTGATGGTACCTTAAACACATTATGTTGACTACAAGTAACGTTGCACCTACATGTCAACTAAATCTAATTTGAGTGTTTTGCAAATAAGTGTGTTCAATAATAATAATAATAAATAATAATAAGAATAATAATTTAAGTGTTAGTAGAGTATTGGGTTAGGGTTAGAATAAGTTGATGTTGTTGCAAGGTTACTTAGTTAGTAGAATGTCTGTTTGAGGACCATCACCAAAAAAGGTTAGCAGATATTAAGCAGACAGTCTCCTTATCCTCTAATGAGAGTTAGTTGACATGTAGTTGCAAAGTTACTTATACTCAACACAATGTTCAAAAGGGACCATCAAAATACGACCAATTCCATTAATGTGATGAAGGACACCTGTGTGAACTTGAGGAATACTGAATTCATACATCTACCAAAAAATCACTTTGAGACCAGATGGTTAAAAAGTAATTGCGAAAAAGTGAAGTTTTTAAAAGCTCTTGCGTGTAAATGCCATTTGCTTTGATTATTTGTTGTTTATGTAATTATTTTCACGTTTAAGTGTGAATTATGTGTCTTTTTGGGGCCGATGTATTCTTTTCTAAGGTGTTCTGTTTTCACAGTAGATTAATTGATGCTAATAATGTAAATGTTAGCATTACAAACATGGAGAGTTTTTAGTTTTATACCAATATATTACAATGATGACCCCCCCCCCCCCCCCCCCCCAGCAAGCCGCCGCCAAATAACAAACATGAAAACATGCAATATTACTGCAAAATCTGCATCTAGAGTATTTATATCCCTCTATACCGGTTTCACAATTTTTTATCGACCTATAGTAATCAGATCAAACTTGCTCTGATTTGACTTGAGTCACAAAGCATGTTGGTTAATCAGCAATTCCACGATAAAGAACCTTGTTGTAAAGTGCTACTGGCCGACCTTTGACCCAAAGACTTGTAATTGACCATAGCTTAAAATCAAAAAACAAATGAAAGGCACAAGATAAATAAGTGCACATACATTTAACATTTTAACTTAGTTAAAAAAAAAACTTAGTAACTCGATTACCTTTGAGTTTCTCTTGTACTCTTCATCTTTTTTTTCTTTGCAGGGAGAGCTGGGTGTTTTTCCTTGCTGGCAGGTTATGTGGGTGTCTGTGTGCAAAAAGCAACAGAAAGGTCTAAAAGATCACAGACTAGGGTCAGACAATGTGAGTGTGTTTTTACTGAGAGCAGACCCTTGCAGACTCTTTAATAGCAGCCATTTCCTCTCTGTCTCTCTGTCCAGACGGAGAGCTTTAAAGACTCTGTGGCTCTGATCCTTCAGTCCAGCACCCCAACACACTCAACACTCAATTAACTGAAATACTGTAAATGTGGAAAAAAAAAATCCAAATGGTTTTGCCATCCTTCACAACTATGAAAACTAATGTATGGCTAATCTTCTATGATAAAGTTCCAACAAATGCTTACTGCATATTTAACATAATCCTTTTGTTTTTGTTTTTATTTTATATATTTAAATCTGTCAGAAATTTGGCTGTATGCAAGTCAATTTACTAAAGCAATAAGCCATTTTAAGAACTGGTGCTTAAAACATAACAAATGCAAAATCTGTTATTATCGTTATTTGTATGAACATACTATTACTATACTAATTATAGTAGAATAAGAATAATTGTGTTTATCATTGTTATTAATATTAGTTGAGTAATTTAGTTGAAAATGTGAAAATGACACAGACACTGTAAATTACAGTTACCGAGAAAACAAGTATTGTGTGAGGCTGTCCCCTCCACACTCACGTTTTTTAATGGAAATCTTAATAGCATACCAAGCATTTCATATTTTAAAAGCCTGCAGTCAGCATGACTCGCTGAATTAACATATAGCGTTGCAGACTGAGCGATTATATGGCATCGATTTACAAGCCCCCCGCACAGAGGAGACACATTTTCTACAGCACGTGTTGGTCGCGGCTCATCCGGTCTTAGTGCCACGGCTACAACGATACACGACAGAGACTTTTAATAATGAACGATGGCAATTCAAATGCATAAAAGGGGGAAAAAAAGAACTGTTTTTTTTTTTTCAGGCATCCATAGCGCTATGTCTTATGAGAGATTAGCCTTTAAAAATGAGACACGTTGATGACACGTACAAGCCCGGTGCATGTGGAAATATTTTCCTCTTCATTCCCCCACTCTCTCTATACCCTATACCTCTTTCTTTCTCATTTCCCCCGCCCCTGTAAAGAGCAGCGGAAAACATCAGCACAACACATCGCTCCTCCAGCTTAACATTTCTGAGCAGCGATGAATCATTCAAGGCTTAATGTATTCAGGACAGGCCAGGACCAACTGCTGCTATCAAAGGACTTGGTTGAATAACTGTAATAACTGGAAAATTATTTTGATAGCCTGAAACAATCTTATATATCACAGAACTTTATTAAAATAATATCAAATCAAATTAGCCTGTATCCCCATAATGAATTAAGTAACAGGTTACGCTGATATTAATCTCGGCTAGCTCGCAGGCATTGCGGCAGGAGCATTTAATAAGCCAGTCCCTGTTGCTCTGAAGGGCTAGAAATCCTCGAGTACCCGTGCTTATTCAGGGAAAAATACATCAAAAGACTCTCTCCCTCTCTAAATAATGTGCCCGTTTTCACTGCCTTTGGTGAAATTATTCATAAGTATAAAATCTTGGTGAAATCTCGTGAGGGTTCTGATTAGCAGCTGACCCGTGGGGATGGTGCGTATCCTAATCCCCTAAATGCCTCGCCGTTCAACCCCCTCCCCTCGGCCTCGGTCCGTGTGCCGAGGAGCAGACCCTGAAATAATAATATAATCATGTTTTCTTACGGCGGCGCGGAGCAGACGGGACGAGCGGGAGCCGCGCCGGGCCTTCCCCCGGTCTGGGTGCAGCTGTCTGGGCTCGTGCTCGCTCAGGCCCAAGCCTGACTCTCAAGCCCCCCCTTCGGCTTCGCTCCCCCTTGCGTTCTTCCTTGGATACTGTCCATTTTCAGGGCTAAGAACCTGCTGGAGGCTCTTTAAATTTTTTAATAGAGCCCAGATGAAGCAGTGCTGGGGAGAGGAGAAGACAGCTCGTGTCAGTTTTTTCCCCGAGCTCCCAGAGGCCTAGTAGCCCTGTAATGATCTGGTAAGGCTACAGATTAAAGTCAAGCTGGAGTCCAAGAAAAGGGGGGCGGGGGGCAGGGGGGGGGGGGGGGGGGGGAGGCTGCCATCTCACACACTATCGCACACACACACTATCGCCCGCTCTATCTGGCACTTACAGACTCACACAGAGGCAAACTCTGTTATCTCTCTGTCTCTATTCCCCCCTTTTTCTTCTCCTTATCTCTCTCTTCCACTCTCGCGCTACCTCTATTCTGCTGTTTTATGTCTCTCGCTGGTCTAGTGGACCCGGCTTCTCTCTCTCCTGGTGGTGGTGGAGAAAAGGAGGCAGTTGGACAGATGAGGACGAAGGGGGGAGTACTGTATGCCACCACCGTTTTTGCTCTCATCCTCCCTCTCTGTTTCCTCCAGCAGGCTTTTTTTTGTATGCTATCTCCAGGTTATCTTTCTTCTTCAACCCACCCTCTTTTTCTACTCCTCCTTTCCCACTCGCCCCCAGGTCTGGCCGACTTGTTGTGTTGCCCTGCAAACTGTGCTACATAACCATCCTCCAGGGTGGACACTAAATCTTTTGATGCAGGCGTAGTGGTGATAACATCTGAACTGGGGGAGACTTCTCAGGGCATGCTTGACAGATGTAGCGGGGCCTTTTAGGATTTAGAGCCGAAGCGTATCTATTACGGGTGCTGCCGCGGCACTTGGCAGGCCCGACTGGTAATCTCCCATGAATGTCTGTCCAACTTATCACAGGCCCGGGACAGGTTTCTGCAGGAAAGAGGAAATCGTCAAATCTGCACCCCTGAAGACGCACGGACCAAGGTCTTTGAACCAAGGGTGTCTGGATTGATGAGACACAAACAAAATCAACGTAATTCATATTCATAAACGTTATGCGCAGCCAGAACAGATCTCTGTGGGAATGACCAATCCCTCCAGCTGAACTTTGAATATGCAAATGTGTGAAACTATGAAAGTGACTCATATGGCCTTGAGAGGTGAACTGTATAGGAAATGAGGTAACCGTAAGTCATTTGACTTAGTTTTACACACAATTTAAGCGACCGATGTGAATATTCCATAGAGCTGGGGGTGGGGTGGTATCGGTAAACATCCTAGAGAAGTGATATACAGTTGAAGAGTAAAATATGACCTTAGATAGGTAAACAAAACCAGGCCGTTGTCTACAATGAAGGACTGAAGATACTGCGATAGATAGACAGATGACTGTTGCGAGACACAAGGGAAATGTGGCTTTTTTCTGTGCCTGTGCACATGTGTCTTTTTGTATGCTCGTCTGCATGCGTTTCTGTTTCGGAGCAGCATGCGAACAAATATTTGTGTTTGTTACTCCCCTCTGGTTTTGATCCTGTGCCATCTGGCAGCTCATGGGGATGTGTCCCGTCATCTTCCTCATCTGATGACTGTTCTGCCCCTGTACCCTCCCCTCTACACCCCTCCACACCTCCATTCACCCCACTTCCTCCTTACTCTGTCTTTTCTCCATATCGTCTGATCTCCATCTCTGAGCTTTTCAACCATCTCAAGCTCTTTGTGCTGCAAAACATACAGGGTCCAAAGTTCACTTTTGGCCACCCTTTCAAATGGAGATGGATTGAGAAAATGTACAGGCCATAAACATATTTTACTACACATAAAACTGTAACATTAGGGTATTTTTCATGCATGAACTTTTATTAAAATATATATTCTAGTAATTATTTTGATGTTTTTCATTAAATATTTGTGGTAACTCACAAAAACACAAATTAACAATAATTTTATTTGGTGGCTTAAAGTGAGAAACATTCTAAATGTGTCTCAACTTAACAGATACAAATCTGATCTGATGGTAAATTGTCTTCTAAAATTGTCTTCTAACACTTGCATCATCAAGAGTCAGACTATTATTGTCACAGTTTAATTTTAACCAATGTTGCAGTTCGTTAATCTACTCACACAAGCCAATTTTCTTGCATTTGGATCTCAGCGACAGTTAATTTTGGATCATGCACACATACATATCCAAAACATGAAAATAAAAAGACATGGGAAAAATATAAATATACAGGGGTGGTTTCAGAACAGCAACAGGAGTACATTCACAATTTTGTCAGTGATACCATCTGTTAATTGTTTTTGTATGTGTGTGTATAAATCTGATTATGAATGAGAGTGAGGGAGATTGAGGGAAGCAGTTCAAAAATTCTGTAATTAAATCATTTTCCTGTCAAACTTCATTATGCAAATTAATCTTTAAGCTTTTTGTCAGGTACTGGCCTCTTAAAGAGAAAGATCTATATCTACAGGAAGTGACATTGAATCAAATCACAATTATTTAGTCTAGCCTAGCAGTAGGGCTCTAGAGATCTCGTATTATTGACGATTACAGAAAATTACACTATGAGAATTCAGGTAATTATTTCTCTGACTGCTCATTTGAACCCATTCAGCTTTTTATCCATGATCAGTCATTTTACAAGGTATAGAAAATAATAATCTGCACACTTCACTTCTCAGAGTCAGATACAGATGAAATGCTTCTCTTTACAGAAATGCATGCGGATTTGTGTGTGTGTGTGTGTGTGTGTGTGTGTGTGTGTGTGTGTGTGTGTGTGTGTGTGTGTGTGTGTGTGTGTGTGTGTGTGTGTGTGTGTGTGTGTGTGTGTGTGTGTGTGTGTGTTTAGGTGTGTGTGTGTGTGTGTGTTGTGTGTGTGTATGTGTGCATACACTTTATGATATGAGTTTCGTGTGTTTTGCTCAGAGGAAGGTAAAGCTGAGGTGAGTTTGGCCTAGGCCTAAAACTGTCCTCAGGATACACACCTCTGTGGGCATTTGCTCTGCTTCCTTCAACTGGGATCTTACCACAACAACACACACACACACACACACGCACACGCACACACGCGCACGCACGCACGCACGCACGCACGCACGCACGCACGCACGCACGCACACACACACACACACACACACACACACACACACACACACACACACACACACTCGCAGAGGTTTCCATGTTTTATGGAGACTTTCCATAGACATAATTGTTTTTATACTGTATAAACTGTATATTATATCCTCTAAACCTACCCCTAAAGCTTCAGAGAAAACTTTCTGCATTTTTACATTTACAAAACCCCCCATAATTTTCATATGATTTATAAGATGTTTTACTCATGGGGACCAAAAAAAAAAAAATTACTGGTATTTCTGTCTTTGTGGGGACATTTTGTTCCCATAACGTAGGGAATACCAGGACCACAATCATACCAGGATCAAGAATGTAAACCAAGTTATTCAAAGCAGACAGATCATATTAAGAGAACTTATCTCAATGAGTAATTGCATATGCCTTAGATTAAAAACCTGTAATTCTAGGATATAATTATTTTATAGGACTGTAAGAATGGCAGCTAACTGAATGAAGGGAGCTGGATGAAGATTTCATCCAGCCATCTGTAATAAAGGTGTGATTCCACAGAGATATCCACAGTATATCCTGGACATATAAGATATCTTAATTCATTACTCTCTGGGAGTTGGCAGGGATTTAATATTAAAAAAAGATGGAAATAAAAAGTAAATGTGAGGTATTTCTTTGACTGGAAATATGTCTATTAAACATTCTTTAAATACAATGATGATGATTATTAGTAGGTCTGTTAATATTAAATTCTTGAAAACTCAATAGAGCAATGAATAATAATAGTAATAATCATAATAATTATTATTGATATTATTTATTTATCAATAATATCAATACTACTACTACTAATAATAAAACAACAATTTATTTATAAAGCACTTAAAGCACTTTTATTAAAACCATAAAAATGGAACAAAGTGCTTTTAACTCTATAAATCATACAAACATAAAATAACAACAAAGCAATCACAACACCAATAAATCGTCCATCGTACAGCAAACCACTCACATTTATCAGAACTAATCAAATGCCGAAAGCCTGATAAAGTAAGTATTTAAGTCACTTGAAGTCACACAATAACAATAACAACTACAACAATAATAATAATTATTATTAATAATGATAGTTATTGTTATTATTAGCCATTATTCTCATGTAAAGGTTGTGCTTCAGAGTGTGAGCTTCATTGCCCTGGGTGCCTGTGAAAACGTATACGGCCAATCTTCCCCAGTCACCATTGTCACTTTTATCTTACTCTCCACTGTTTGATGTCAGATTAGTCCAGGAATAACTAATTCTCTATTCTTCTGAATCTAGCACACTGAGGGAACTTTGTTGTAGTCCTAGGAGGCAAATAATGCTTGGAGGAGTTAAACCTAATGAAAGCCTTTGATCCTGCAAGATATTAGAGAGAACGCAGGAGGAGGGAAAACAGTCAAGTTGCTGAAAATCTGACTCCAAATCGAAATGCAAATGATATTGAAATGTAGGGATTTTGCCTTTCTCTCTTTCCTTTTTTTTTTTTTTTTTAAATAATTAATAATTCCAGTTTTGTTTGTATTAGTTTTACCCTACTAAAGTATAAAATCTTTTCTCACAGGAATGGCACTCCATATTTATACCACTGAAAGTGCTATTTTTAAGTTGCACAAATTAAAATGTCATAATGCTAAATTATAAATATGGAGACCAAGAACTAGGGGAGGGTTAGAAAGAAAGAAAATCTAAAAAAGAGACGAATGAGGTTTTGTTTGTGTGTGTTTGTTTGTAATGGGCGGATACTAACTCTCTGCTTCTTATTTTATTATGCTAGTTTTCCCTAAAGTAAAGAGGGTGTGTGTCTGAGAGGCTGTCTAATGACTGCTTTGTTAGGCTGTCAGAGTCTGTGATGAGAAGAGTAGAGAGGCAGCTGACCCAAGTGTTCAGGATGTGACAGTAAACATATGTCACCAGAAAGTGTGCAAAGAGGCAAACACAGAGAATAATAGGACACTGTGAAGTTTTCTGCAGCATTTTCCACAGGCCACGAGGGACACAGCGACATTTATTTTTTGATTTATGGTTGATGCTGATGGGAGATTGTTATACGAATTAGAATATTTCTGAGAGCCATGGCAAAATATACACTGAAAATAAGTAAATTTCACAAATAATTACAAAGATTCTTCAAGTTTCCCAATGAATATATCAGGAAATCTTGAATTAGAAAGACTGAAATAGTATTTTGTTTTAACCACTAAACACATACCTTGGGTCTTTAGTGACCCGGGACATCATTCACTACCCTCATCCTCCTCATTAATTTTTTAAAGTTAGGCATCAACCTTCCTATACATTCCCCATAATATATATATATATATATATATATATATATATATATATATATATAATATATATATATTATATATATATATATATATATATATATATATATATATATATATATATATATATATATATAATATATATATATTATATTTGTTTATAATGCATTGACTGAGGAATGCTACGAAGGTTGATGCCTAACTTTAAAAAAAGTGTAATAAAATAATAGTTTTGAGAATATGTTTGAGATGGTGAATATGAGCCAAATACTGAATGTACTGGGAAATGACCTCTGACGAGGACAGTGATGATGGTATAAAACATCTGCTCAAACTGAACCATTTCCAAGCTCTAAAAGGTAACAAATTATGCTTTATTTTATTCTTCTATAATTGTTACTCTAAACCAGGAGAGTTTTATATTATCAGGACAGGAAGAGATCCATCATCCGGGTCGCTAAAAACCTGAACAAATTATTAAAATATTATCTAAAATATTAAAATTATTAATTTATTAAAAATTTAAACAACATTTTCTTTCCCCCTAAATCCACTATTCACTTACGCATGTACAGTACCTGCGTTTTAGAACTTTACTTGAAAAGAAACCTTTTCAACTTTTAATAATACATATAATTTCCCATTATTTCCAACTTTAGACAGTCTTCAGAAAGCAGTAAAAAACATTAGATTAGACAAATTCTGTAAATGGATTAAAATTAAATGTTAAGTTAGCAATTAATATCTTAAGTTAGAATGTTACCTTTGACATCCCAAAAACAATATGTTAAATCTTTTTACTTTTTTGATTGATTGATTTTTTTGTATGTTTTAAATAAAATGTATATCTCAAAATGTTAAATTGCACATTTAAAAATAAAAGTTTTTTTTTATATATACACATTGTTGCTAATCCCCCTTCTGGCCCATGTTTGAAGACCCCTGGGTTAGATGCATTATTAGATATTAACATGTGGGATCCAATGAATGTTTAGCATTTCTCTGGTTTCTTTGTACAGGAGTTTGTTTGTTCAAGTATATATTTGAAATTGGTCTATTTGAACTGGCCTGGGGGGGCTCAGCTAGCTAGACTGATAAAGTGCAGGCCTGTTGCCTGGAGGTTGTTGAGAATGGACTCCCCCGTCCCTCCCCTATCCGCTTTTTTATTCCTTCCCCTCAGTTTCTTTGCCTCAATCTCAAGCAAAGCAAATAAAGAGATGTTGAGGAGGTGGCAGGGTGGCAGGCCCCCCAAATGTAAAGTTTGCGCAATCACTCAGATACAAGTGGCACCGCTAAAAATTGCCCTCATACATCAGCTTATGGTTTACAGGCGCTGACAGAAAGGACGCTGAAAGGTCAGAAGGAAAAACATATAGATGTGTCAAAGCCTGCGCTCAGGGCAGCAGGACTGCAGGATGATGGGAAGTGAGATGAGCTCTGGAGGGACTGAAGAAGTGCTTGATGGGGCAGGATTCGCTTCTCTCTCCCTCCCCTTTCTGTTTCTTCCCTTGTAAAGGAAAGCGGCGTGCAGGCGTCAGCACCGGAGACCAGGTACAGTTGGGCTGTAACCTCTCCCGCCGACCCCTCGTGACAAGATAGATAGCTCCATTCATCTGCAGCTGAGCAGCAGCGCGCCGCTGCATTTTTCACCCCCTGCCCAGGATGAATCTGCTCGCCAGGAGGAATGTCACCAGCTTGAATGCCCTGATCTGTCACGAGTCCACCATCCTCACCCGAATCACAGCACCGTAGACAGACCGAGAGAGAAACGGAGGAGAGATAGAGACGAGCAAGTCAGACGATGACCATTTGCCAGAAATAACAACAGATCATGCAGAGCATATAAACAACGATCTGCCTTTAGCGACCATACGCTTTCTCCAACGTAAAACGAGTGAGCTGCTTCCAATCTGTGACAGTGATAGTAAAAGATATTGTTGAAAATGACTTTGGCGCTGCGATTGCATACTGATGCTATTAAGCTCCATTGAAGGACAGTGAAGTGATGGAGAATTTATCGGGGCTGGTTTTTATCTTGCACTCTGCGCAACAGCTTCCATATTGATCACTGTTTACAGATATAATCACTTTCAGATTCATTCTTCATCAGTATGGCCTTCTGTATTGATTTGGTTTTACTCATGTCTCTCCATAAAGCCCCTGCATGAGTGCAAAACCCAGGGAGAGAATGTGTGTGGCTCATATTTATGTATGATTGCACGTGTGCGTGTGTGTGTGTGTGTTCATTCAGGCTGTAATTCTGTTATGTTTTATGAGATATCGCTCTTTGTTTCTTTGTGAGCGTACAGTGCAGCACAAAGGTCTCCTCTGGAGGAAATAAACCCACTTGAAAAGATAAAATGTGATGGCAAAAACAAGCGGTAATGTTGGTAAGTACAAAATCAGAACAGATGCTTATACTGATAGATATGCTGTATGGAGAGAGAAGTCAGTTATATAAGTGTTCTCCTTTCTCTCTCTCTATCTTATAGGGTAAAGCTGTCCTGATAAACTGACCTAAATCTATATCTAAATCTATACCTACACCACTACTGTTTAAAAGTTTGGGGTCGGTTTAAAAAAAAAAAAAAATTAATTAATAATTTTATCCAGGAAGGATTCGGGGATTCAGGAATGTGTTCAACATTGATAAAAAGAAGAAATATTTATTGAGCAACACATCAGCATATTAGAATGATTTCTGAAGGATCATGTGACACTGAAGACTGGAGTATAATGGCTGATGAAAATTCAGCTTTGCCATCACAGGATTAAATTATATTTTAAAATAGAAAACATTTATTTTAAATTGTAGTAATATTTCACAATATTACAGATTTCACTGTAATTTTTCAATTAAATAAACACAGCCTAGGTGAGCATAAGAGACACACTGCAAAAAAATGATTTTCTTACTTAGTATTTTTGTCTTGTTTCCCCTCCAAATATCAAACATTTCTTAAATCAAGATACATTTACTAAAGTAAATAAAATTACATACGATATTAAGTCTTGTTTTCTGGGAAAATAAATCAAAATGAAGTGAGTTTTTGCTGAAACAAGCTACATTATCTGCCAATGGGGTAAGAAATATAATCTTGTTATATATATTTAGCTTGTTTTAAGGATCCCTGGAAAACAGGACAAAATATTTTCTGTCATTTTACTCATCTAAATGCATCTTGATGTAAGAATTTTTAGATATTTGGACTGGAAACAAGACAAAAATACTAAGTAAGAAAAGCAGGTCACACTTTATTTTAAGGTGTCATTGTTACAGTGTAATTATATATTTAAGTACTGAGTAATAATAGTTAACTACATGTACTTATAAGGTTAGGGTAGAATTAGGGTTTGGTTGAGGGTTAGCTGCATGTACTTATGTATAATTTATTGTTATTACTACGGTAAGTACATGTAACATATGTAACAAGGACACCGTAAAATAAAGTGTTACCGAAAAACATTTCTTGCAGTGCACATAGAGTGCCTTGTTACAGTGCAATTAAACACTTCAGTACTGAGTAATATTAATTAACTAAAGGGTTAAGTTTTGGTTTAGGATTAGTTGCATGTAATTATGCATAATTTATCGTTATTACTATAGTAACTACATATCCTGTAACAAGGATACTGTAAAATAAAGTGTTACTAAAAATGTCTAGGTGGCATTTCAAACATTATCTACATTAAACCATTGGCTGATTGTGTCCATAAGGTCTAAACCTAATACTTCTAAGCAATTTTTGAAAAAACTTTCAAAAGCTTTGTTCAGCCAACATTCAAAATTTGCCTTCATAAACTTTTATTTTCTATTTAAAAGTGAGTTAGGCTATATGAATTGTTTTAAATTACAGCTTTAATTATACGTCCTTAAATTCTGATTCAAATTGCAATTCTGCATCCTGTTTGCTACCTCAATTCAAATTCAGGATTTAAAATGAACAATTTAAACTGCATTCTCAATTCACATCC
The DNA here is from genome assembly GCA_036326025.1 of Chrosomus eos. Lineage (NCBI taxonomy): Eukaryota > Metazoa > Chordata > Actinopteri > Cypriniformes > Leuciscidae > Chrosomus > Chrosomus eos. The sequence continues at coordinate 17,252,588 of CM070833.1, forward strand.
TAATTTGCGCTGACGCACACACAAATATGCAAATGTAGATGTTCAGAGTTTTGAATATAAACTCACATTCAGCCATTCGTGTGATTCCTTGATTGGATCCACCAGGGTCCTTAATTGCTGCTGGGACACAGGTGGACAAGAGAAGACAAAAAGAGACAGTAATAGTGGGTAGAATAAGAGGCTGTTTTTCTTGACATAGACACATTCCTCATACTTGCTTTTTTTTCTGAACGGGGTTGTCTGTCATGTGCCTCTGTTCCATCTGTGCTGTTGATATGTGGGGTTTTATGTCCCCTTTGAATATGTGACTATCTCTCTCATAAAATGCACTTTGTGCTTGTACAGGTTCATTAGCCGAATGAGCTGCGTGAACAATGAGGAGAGGACAGCAAAGGAGAATGGAAAGGAGAAGAGAGGAGAGGACACATGCAGAGCTGACATAATGATTATTTCAATCCACATGAGAAAAAGCAGCCGAGGCCACATCTGGAAGCCGAGCGGGGCAGCGGTGCAAGAGCTGAGCTCAGGCTGGGCTTCACTGGCACACAAGCACATGCCCATTTTATGCCCTGTTGAGGAGTCCTAGAGAAGAAGGAGGGGCAAATACACACACTCAGGACTGTACTGTGGCTGTTTGCGAACATCTCTGCCCTCCAGTCAACATAACTAGCCTGCAGACCAAGTGTGTGATAAGTGTGTTTATCATTGAACACCCACATATGGGTGGATGAAAGCGTCATTGCCTCATTTGCTCAATCCCCCCTTCTCTAGGTGTCTATGTCAGGGTTGTGCAAAATTGAAGACCTGGTTCCCTTTTCATTTATGAGTGTGAATTTGAATCAAATTGGCCCCACCCCACAGGAAAAAAATTCAACAGAAGCGAAGCATTCTGGGAAATGAAGTTTCTTTCCATCCTTTGTCCACCAAAGTTAATGTATTAAATATGTATAATAAATAAATAATTATATATTTTTTATTTTTTATATTCAATTAATCCCTCGCACACCCGCAGTTAATGAATAGGTGTGTAGGAGAAAGGACCAAAAAAGTAAAAAATCAAAAACAAAAGAAAGAATCAAAAACGTTAAACATGTTTTTACTTTTCAATAACATCAATGATAACATCCATCCATCCATCCATCCATCCATCCATCCATCCATCCATCCATCCATCCATCCATCCATCCATCCATCCATCCATCCATCACCTTCAAATTCCAATCTTTCTTAACTTTTCTAAACTACAACAGCTTTCCCAACCCGATTTTTAAAAATCATGCTTTTCAAGTTGTTTTGAATAGTAATAACCAGTGTTGCTATTGTTAATTGAAAAAAAAATGTTATTTGAAATAAATAGGAATAATAAAATATAACAATTTGTTTGTTTTCATCTAATGTTTAATTAAAATTTAAAATGTTGCCATGGCAACTAACTGAATGAGACCATTGTCATGTTGTGGCACAATGGCTAGAAGCTGTCCAAACTAAACGCAATAAAGTGAACGCTGCAAATCCATTTGTCCTTTGTGTAGCGCAGGCACTTGGAGTAATATCAGAAATAGAACGGGGCATTGGTTTACTGTCTGGACTTTGTTGTGCTGTGTCACGCTGCACCCCATCCAGTGTAGACAGCATTACTTATTATAATGGGTTCTATATGCCTTTGTCACTTTGCATTGTGCCACTTATTGCATCTGGTGTAGACACAGTGTCAATTATTAAAATTACTTAAACTGAAAGAAAAATGTATTAAAGCTAAATAAAAAAAATATAAAAAACATATACAATAACCAAAACAAATAACACAATTACTAAAACTAAAATTAATTAAAATATTAATATAAATAATACGAAAATAACATGGTAATAAGAATTTCTTAATTAAATAAAATTTAAATCTGCGTCAAATTAGCTACAACAATTTAAATTCAGAATTGAATAAGAATCTCAATTAAATTTTGTTAGTGTGATTTGTTAAGATATTACTTTTTGTTTCTGACCACCCTGTAAAGGGGAAAGTGAGAAACTAACGTGATGGATAGAGATTAGAAGGTGGCACTAATCATGACGAAAGATTTAGCGCTGCTACTCAAACACATTCAAACTGGTATTCAGAGTAAGTGAAACTGATTGGATTCCCTTCTCCTTTACACTTCAGTGAAACCAGACCACATTTAGATGTCAACCTGAGACTCGTGAATATCATGAATACTTTCAAACTCCTGCAGAAGATGTTAAGCTGCTAAGACACTGCCACATGACTTTATTCTCAAATACTGTACATGTACACCACTCACATATACAAGTGTGCATTTACAGCAACGTTGTTTATACCAGTTTAATTTGATGGTTATGTTGGGCAGCTTTTACTTTCCAACCTTTGCAGCCAATAAACAACGTTCTTTGAGCTTTGAGATTAATATACCATACATCCATGGATAGTCTGGCAGTGATTGTCTGAAAAATAAACTTTGTTGCGACTTTTTGCAAAGTGTTTATTATGGCAGAGGGGTGAGTGTGTGTCTGGGAAGGGAAGGGGAGGTGAACAGAGGGAAAAAGAGGGATTTATTTATTTGGTTTGATTTTCACTCCTAATCTTCCCTTGCTCATGCAAATGGAGCGAATACGGAAGGTGGCATAGTTATCTTTCTTTACATCAATAAATAAAAGGCTCCAGTAGACCACAAGACCCAGCTAATTTTCCAAACCAGTGAAGAGGCTTTTATATGGGGAACACCTCTTCCATCCCACCTCTCTCTTTCACTCTCTCACCAAAAGCTCCGCCTCTTTCATTTCCATTGCTGTTTCATCTGTTTGTTTTTTTTGCCTTCTTTGCCACCCACTCATCATCTGGTGTGTATCTGTCTGTGTGTACGTCACATATTCTCTTGGGTATGTTGGACGGAGTGATGGCCTTGTAGCCCGTGGTGGATTTGGATAAGGTTCCTGTTAGGTAATAGGACGGTGTATTAAAGGCCAAGCTGTAATCTCCTCTGTTCCATCTAATCTCCTCATATTAAGCTTCTCCTGGACGATAAGATGGTTGGGCCTCCACCTTGGCCGGACAGCTGACGGCCAGCTCTAACTACAGCACAGGACCCGGGATGACACACCCACACACATAAAACTCTCTTGAGAGGAGATTAATTGCTCTAAAATTAAGCCTGTGTGTGTGCTGTGACCTTTAGGGTCACTTTCCCTCGGTATGATGAAGCACTGTGGTCCTTCAGTCCTTCAGCATGACCCAGCTTCCCTCATATAGCACCATCTGCAGCGCAAAACACTCAGCCACACCAACTGGCCTTCAGAGCAGGTGGATCACAGGAACAAGTAGGTTTGTGTGTGAGAAAGAAAAACTGATACAATACTCTTTACCATTGTGTGAATACATTCATTTCAATGGTTTGTATGAAGGACATAGAGAAGATAAATGCAAAAGTTTATGAATTGATGCTCTCTCTTGTGATCAGACCTTGTGATCAAATCAATTGGATGCATTCTTGCTTGATTTCAAAGTGTCACAACTCTTTCACATCTCAAAACAATCTTCAATAGAGTATGAAGCAGGTTGCTGATATTGGTTTTTCAGCACATAAAGTGCATATATGTGACATTAGCCTAGTAGTAGTAACTATAAACCATCCCTTCTCTTTACCTGTCTATCTCCTAAGATGTACTTGTTCAACAGCAAACAGCAAATGTGGACCAATCATTATGTCTTACACAGACACCTTAAACAAATGCTTTCTAGACATGTAGCATGATACAAAGGACATTCACTGTTAGCTTTGAATAGCCTTCGATTCGCTCTGCGGCCCTCTCCAGGGAGAGGGCTCATGGTCTCTCTTTTACTTTTATGTGTTTTGCAACTGGATTCCTGCGCAGGAAACCCAAGAATGTGATGAAAAGTGTCGAATCTCTGGCCAGGCCACATGCATGCAGACATAAACAGAGTGCCTAATGACACTCAGGCCTCGCTACTCGGCCACTTTCAACTCAGCCCTAAACACTAGCAGCTGGGCCGAGGTGGCACCAGAGATGTTTATTGGGGGGCTTTAGCCCATCAACTTATTGTCAACAGTTCAAGAGCTTGTCAGCGGACCCACCAGATGTGTAGCGGAGAGAAGGAGAGAGGGTAAAAAAGAAAATGAAAATGAGAAATGCTCCCTACGTGTCTGCCTAAAGCTCTTGGAAAGTCTAGTGCTGGTGTAGTCATCCCAAACACTGTTTCAATGATTTTTCTTTTATTTTTATTAAAGTCATGCTTCTGGGGGGCTTTGAAATGATATGGTGCAAATCTTATTGGTGTCATCTTCTTAGTTTAAGAACATGACAGTAAAAAGAGAGAGGAGAGAGAGAGAGAGAGAGAGAGAGAGGAGGAGAGAGAGGAGAGAGAGAGAGAGAGAGGAGAGAGAGAGAGAGAGAGAGAGAGAGAGAGAGAGAGAGAGAGAGAGAATATATAAAAAATATATATATATATATATTTTTTTTATATTCGATTAACAATTACCCTTGCACACCTGCAGGTAATAGATAGGTGTGTAGGAGAAAGTAAAGGACCAAAGAAAAATCAAAAACAAAAGAAAGAATCAAAAACGTTAAACATGTTTTCACTCCATTGTCTTTTTAAAATTTATTTTTTTGTATAAAGTTATGTATTAATTTGAACATTTTTATGATTTCATTTTTAGCTATTCATCAACTCACGAACCCCCTGCAGTTCCCTCATGAATTGCAGTTTATAAAATCCTGATCCAGAGCTTCATTATTGTAGTTACAGAGTAATGCGTAAAAGGACAATTTTAATTTTGCATATACATGTTGCTACAGTATAATAATTATGTGTCAATAATGTGACAATAATGTGTCCTTGCAAGCACCTATGCAAAAAACTAACATGAAAACTGTAATGAAAAATGCATCTCATAACAGCAATACATCAATATGCAAGTAGGTGGTGCAAGGGATTGTCTAATATGAATCATTATATTGAATCATTCAGAAATTAAACAAGTGACTATTAATGAATCATTGGCTGCATTAGAAATCACATACAGGCAAGAAAGAAGGCAAACAAATAGTATGTGAAAAGTGTAGTATATCTGGTTGACTCCGGCAAGATTCCAAAATGTGGATACGATGAACACTTTACTATACCATGAGGCCATGCGGAGAGGATTTGTAAATGGCAATAAAGCAATGCAACTGACGCTTGTAGGTCATAGCATGAAAATGACAACATGGAAAATGCAGTATGTCCGGATTACATTCAGACTATACTGTACATTCATGCATACTTTTTTAGCAGTCACAAAGTGATTTTTTTTTAACTCGGAGAATATGGGATTTCAGAAGCAGCCACCAATCATTCACTCAGATTTGTTCAACCATAATGATTAATTGATTTTATAAAATGATTGATTTTAATATGGGTTCCTTTGAAACTATTTCCGCTGGTGGCACAGACAAGGTAGCTGCAATATGGTGTCTAAATTACGCGTTACTCAATATTAAATATGTATCGTTTAAATATATATATATATATATATATATTACTGTAGCAGTGATATTGATGTTAACCAGCCACATCACAGCAAAATTAATCTCTCTAAAAAGAAACAGAAAAGGAACTGCTCTCAGCAGGCTGTTGCACAATACGCCTTCACGTCCAGATGAGCATAATATGATTTGTATTTGTGTCTGTTTTAATCGCTCGAGCTAAATGAGAATTTAATTGCTTTGCCACCATTTTTGCATCCAGCCACCGAGAGGCTCTGGACACCTCACACACGTCCCTAAAGCTCCACAATCCCTAAAATGAGTTTGTACTGTTTATGTTAGAAGCCCAGTAAACAAATAAAGCAAATAACAGGAGGGGAGTAGTGATTTACCGCATATGCTTCTCAGCACCCCCCCCCAACCCCCAACCCAAAAATCTCCTGTTTTGCAACATTAGCCAATGTTTACCAAAGTTTAATAATCTCATTTGCATATTAAATGTGATTAGCAAAGTTCATTGTCAGGATTACGCTTATTGGGTTATACAGTCACGTAGCATGAGTGGATGGATAGATCTTTGTTTGGGGCGTAGAGACCAACTGCGTACCCAACTATGCTAATGACAATACCTATGTAAATGAAGTAAATCATACATACTCATTCTGCACATTCTCCATCACACACACGTTTTTGACTGCTAAAACACACATGCCCGTTTATGATCAGCTCATGTGTCTTCCCCTCAGATCATTTCTTGGTCGTAAAGATGCAAATGAAAGACATGAGGAGACAGAAGACAAAAAAAAAGCACTTTTCTAGAAACTAGTGTATTTTTCTAAAGCCAGTTTTAGAATCCAGTGTTTTATCCAAGTAAAACACATTTAATTTATGGGCTAGGATTTTCAAGGCTAATGTTTTGCACACATGCTCCTGTATTAATGTTGTCTGCACTTGAACTGTTGTCTTTGCAACTGACCCATGGCTTACTAGAAGATATAAGCCAATACTGGCCCTTCACAGAAATTTCACACTTGAAAGAAAAGAAAACGAGAGCGATGGAAAGTGAACTGAATTACACAAATGAAAAGTAGCATGATATAAATGATGCACCAAATGCATAGGGCAACTATCAGTATTGACCGATAAAATCAATATCTGCGTTGTTGGACATCAGCTGATATTATTATATTATCAGTCATTTATGACCTATAAGTCAAAAAAGGTGAAGTAAAAGGTCCTGGACTTGAACTCAGACAGTGAAGAATAAAATGTCTCTGGTCAGAAGTATATCAAATTGAAACTTGAATCTTTGAGAGATAGGGTGAGAAAGTGTGTATGCTTTTGAGTGTGTGAGAAAGGGCCACAGCTGTGGTCGTTTCTCTGGCGACCCTGTGGCCCTGTGTCCCCTGTGCGGGCTTCCTTTTCACATCTGCTACAGCTGGAGAACAGCGTATCACACACTTTGCACCTGAAGGCACTCATACGCACACATACACACACTCACAGATGCATGAACACACTCACACATGGTTGACCCGAGGTCTCAGAGCCCTTAGCAAGCCCATGTGTCAACTCTGGGCACACTTCGCCCTTCTGTAATATATATATATATATCTGTGTGAGAGAAAAAAATGTGTATAGTAAATTTTGTATAGTATAGCTGGGTCTTTCTTCAACTGTTCATTCATAGTTCATGTTAACTAAGATAGTTAATAATGTTAATTAATGAACCGTATTGTAATGTGAAAACACCTTTCAAACTCTCATTAGTTTTCCTTATAACAACAACAGTGGTCATACTGTACATGCAACACAGGACAATTATGTCACCATTCCACAACATTGTCATTTACATCACACAATTATTAATTGTATTTAAAATAATTCAGTAGTGTAAATTACATGTGTAATATTTTTGAGAATATTTTTTTTCTTAACTTGACTAATGTCTATGTCAGCATTTTATGTATCCTACAATCACACAATAAAAAAAGTACACTTCTTGAAATTGATTTGAATACTTTCCACACAATAAATATTGAAATGGTGTGTTTATTTCACTTTCAAATTTCTAAAATTTAAATGTTCATATTTTAAGATCTGAAAATGTACACAATTCATATTAATTAATTATATAATTTACACCATTAATGATATTTAACATTACATTATTAATATTTAACATTAAAATATTTTAAAATAATAATTCAATAAAATATGTATACCATTTAAAAGTTTTTTATGTTTATAAAAACGAGGCTGCATTTAATGGATGGGAAAAATACAGTAAAGTAGTAAGATATATTTTAAAATGTAATTTATTCCTGTGATGTCAAGATCCTCAAGAAAGATTTCTTATTATTATTATCAGTTGAAAACAGTAGTGCTGATTGATAATTTTGTGGAGACTGTGATACTTTTTAAAGGATTCTTCGATGAACAGTTCAAAAGAACAGCATTTATTTTTAATATTAAAATGTATTTAATTACTGACCCCAAATGTCTGAATGGGGTAGTATACATATTTGGTATGAAAAAAGTTTTACAAAAAAAAAGTCAACACCTGGGATAAAATTAAATAAATTAGTTGAATAAACTCCCAGCCATGCACCATCACAGTGACAGCATCTTTTGTTTTCCCAAAACACAATAAACACACATTTTGTTGATGTTCAATACAAATGTTATAATAAAAAGATGTGTATTGAACAATAAAACTCAATCTGTGAGAAAATGTTTTACTTTTTTTAAACACACAGAGAAGGAAAGTTCCCAGCCCTGTTCCTCCAAGCAGCATTTGGTGCTAGACTGGCACATTAACTCCTCTTGACCCTCTATTCTCACCTGTAATAAAGCAGAGGACGAGCCCCCCCTCTTCACACACACACACACACACACACACACACACACACACACACACACACACACACACACACACACACACACACACACACCACACACACACACACACACACACACACACACACACACACACACACACACACACACACACACACACACACACACACACACACACACACACACACACACACACACACACACACACACAACACACACACTCATTTCTACTCCACACCCAGCAGAGAACAGAGCAATGGGCTTGAGAATATCCATGCTCATTAGCCCAGCTTCTGTCTCCACATAGTCTACTGTGTGTGTATGTGTGAAGTCTCAGGTGGCACACAAGGCAGATGAAAGTGTGGAAAAGCGAAAGTAAGATATGTGACATTGAACCAGTGGTGTGGGCGCCAGCTGCTCAGGTTTAGTGTGTGTATATGTGTGAAGGTGGATGGAGAGGGGCCATCAGTTCACAGCCTGTGAACCTCTCATTAGACTCTTTCTCACCGAGACTTGAGCTGAGTGAGGAGGGTGGGGGAAACTGTCAGCACACATGATCACAGGCCTCGCCTCTACACACACACACTCAAAAAATAACAAACGTCACACTCATTACGCACACAAGCGTGTGCCGAGCTGGCACTCATGGAGCGGGACTCTTGAATGCTTTATTTCTCTCTCCTCCCCTCTCTGCCCTCCCTCTGTGAGAATGTGTGCTAAAGCTAAATCTGATAATCAGTAGTGACGGGCTGGTAGAATGTGAGCTGAACGAGTACCCGAGAGATCATTTTAGAGTGTTCAATTTGTGTGGTAATAATCTGCGTGACCTCGCAACACAGGAAGTTCATATCAGCCATTCTCCTAATTCTCACCCAAAACAGACCACTGTGATTTGGGAAAAAATGGGATAAAATACAATAAAAATGTTTAAATAAATAAATAAACACATAAATTTAATTACGGAAACATATTTAAAATTAAGCTAGATGCTTACTTTTGGCACAAAAAAAGTGTTTGTCCACTTCATTTTGAAAGAAATTTCATGTCTAAATTTGGTCAGTTTAATTGAGTCTAGTCTCCTGCATATCACATTAAATGTTTTCCGAATGAACAAAATGTCAAACCTGCTCTTTTCCATACAACAAAAACGTGATCACTCAAAATACTTAACTATCCCATCGGTAGTTAAAAAGTAGGTTTATCTCATCTAGTGCATTGAGGTGAGATGAAGTGTGAAAAAAAAAAAAATCTCATGAATTTTTTTTAAGTATCCACTAGAGGCTTAGATTAGAGGCTTGTTTGTTTACATTCATTTCCCCTTTTCACTTTCAAAAATCGAAATTAATCTTGATCACTCAAAAGGGCCTAGGATTCAAAGTTCAATATTTAACTGTCTCGAAAAGGAGAAATGATAATTTCTTAATTGGTTTCAGAAATACATATCAAAAAATACAAATTCAAAACAGGAGTTCAGACCTTTCTTACTTCAGTCATGTAAAGTTTTCATGGCAAGATTAGACATTCATTAATGTGTTATTGATGGATTATATCTGTTTACATCAGATTTCTTCAGAGAGATTTATTAGGCATGCCCATTCCGACTTAAATTTTGCAGCACAAATAGCTTGTCAGCAAAGAAAGCTGTAAATGTAAAGCGCTAAAAAGATAAAACAAATAATTCTGAACTGAGTTTGTCTACAAAATCTATAAAAGTACAGAAATGAGGCTGCAAAGGATGACAATGACCTAAGCTCTCACTGTACGAGTGCTATTTCAGCACATTTAGCGCTTGGTTAAACTGGATAGCAGGTGTTTATTGAATAAGATGCAGGCTTTGTGCTGAAATAAAACACACAAAAGTGACAACTGTTCACCTTTGTGCGTACTCATAGTAAAACTGGATATAAGTGTATCCAGTAAACGGTAGGGGCAGTATGTGTGTGTTTTGGAATAGAGATGTCCTCTCTCTCTCTCTCTCTCTCTCTCTCTCTCTCTCTCTCTCTCTCTCTCTCTCTCTCTCTCTCTCTCCTCTCTCTCTCTCTCTCTCTCTCTCTCTCTCTCTCTCTCTCTCTCTCTCTCTCTCTCTCTCTCTCTCTCTCTCCTCTCTCTCTCTCTCTCTCTCTCCTCTCTCTCTCTCTCTCTCTCTCTCTCTGTTATTGATCGTCCAGCACTTTGAGAACAAAGAGTTAATCCTTAAAAGGCCAAACAGCACAGATTCCTTCGCAGTCATGAAAGTTTAAAATGTCTTCTTTTTTTGTTTGGCCCTATGAGACGTGTTCTCAGTGTAGCTGGCTGTGTGACCTGGGGCTCAATGGAGATCCAATACCCAACCCTATTCATCCTACATTCAACCAGTCAATACCTATTATTAGATACTGTTGGCCTATCCGCCCAGTTATGGCACAGAAAAGTAGGTTTTCAGATTGGCTGGTGGAGGAGGGGAGAGTTGATACTCCACCCTCTCTCTCTCTCTTTCTCTCTCTCTCAGGCCTGGACCAGCTTTAATTGAACTGCATAATATATAACAGACTCAATCATGATCCCAGCTCAAACATTCCTGATTATTTTAGGGGTGATTTCATTGACTGAGCTTTGGTCTGTACAATATTTTACCATTGCTCTTCATTATTATTTGGTTACACTTTATTTTTATAGTCCACTTTAGACATTCTACTAACTATAATAACTTTACAACTACAGTACATGTCAACTAACCCTCATTAGAGCAGGGGTGCAAACCCTGCAGAGTTTAGCTACAACTCTAATTAAACAGACTTGATCCAGCTAATCAAGTCCTTCTGGCTTATTTGAAAACTACAGTTTTAGGACTTGTAGGCAGGGTTTGCGCACAAAGGTACCTCAAAAAATGATTTTGAATAGACTTCTGTGGCAGCGTAACAGTTTAATTCTTCAGGAGCAAAACAGAATGAGCTTTGGTGATAACTAACAAATATTTAATTACTACAATAGTAATGTCTAGCTAGAAATTACATTAAAAGTGGAGAACATTGGTCAAAAACGTACATTTACACACAAACTGACACAAACCACAACTTTTAGACGCCATCTTTATTTTTTCACACAACTGTCACGGAATGAAAAGCACATGATTGTGGGATATCAAAGGCAGCAAAGGATACATCTATGCTGCCTTCAAAAATCGATCAGATGAAGGTATCTCAGGAGACAGGAAGTGAAGCTAACATTGGATTTGGACATGCCTTGATGCCTTCCTACCTTGGAATGCATCCTCTAAAGGCAGCATTTTAAGCTTTCAGATACATAGGCTATGTGTGTTGGAGCAGGGTTGGAACTGAACTCTGCAGGGCTGTGGTCCTCTAGGAACTGAGTTTTGCACCCCTCCATTAGAGTATTAATAGACTGTTAGGGTTAGGGTTAGTAGAATAAGTTGGCATATAGTTGCAAAGATACCTTCAGTCAGTAGACTGTGTGTTGGGTGACCATCAAATTAAAGTGTCAGCAGAAATTAAGCAGACAGTCAACTGCTGAGAGTTAGTTGACATTTTAGCTATAGCTGTGAGAAAGTCTCACACTTTCTGATTATTTTACCCTTTCCCCCTCAAATCATCCTGCTTAACTCCTTTACTTTGTCTTTGTCTTTGACACCACAGAGAAACTTTTCTAAAATTAATAAACTAAACTAAAAGTTAAACACAATATTTTCTTTTAGCTGGAATGATGATGTCAGCCTGTGATTATTTTAATATTTTAACTCTCAGATATTTGTTTTAAGAAAATTTTATTTGGTTTGCATCTTATCCCATTGTTTTTATGGGATGTGTTTTATTTTTTATATGAGACTTACCAGGACCTGTGCTGTTGTCTCGTTGTGATTCATAGGGTAATTGTCGTGAAGTGTGCCGGCCTGCCTTCTCCCAGGTTCTCCTCATCTGGGCGGCTAACACACTTCGGACCAGTGTGATGAGTAATGCAGTGCTAGCTGCCTCTCTGACAGTACTGGGCCACTGCTTAAGCTGAGCACAGGAAGAAGGAGCTTGTTTGCTAATAGGTAATAAATTGTCGGTTTAATTATAACAGCAAGGTAATTACAATCGAGGAAACACCCAGACCCAGAGGGAAGAAAAAGGACGGAGAAATTCCTATTAGAGGAACAATGGCTACACTGCACCGTGCCGCTGAGTTTCCACAGAAATAAATGGAAATGGAGCTGCGAGATGTGATCGTGGTCAGCTTCTGACCTGCTTTATACCTCTGTTTGTCCTTTCAGTTTGTAAAGGCCACCCGTTTCTGACAGACCACCCTGATAAACGTGTCTACCACAAGAGCAGAAAGTTACACGAGGACAGACTGAAATGGAAGGCCATTTCTTATATCAGTTTTCTCTGATTCTGGCTGCATCTCAATTCATTAGCGGTAGTCCATAAAAGCAAAGCCTTTTTTCAGTATAGTTCCAATTGCATGAAAGGGAAAAAATCTCCCTCAGTCTTCTTCTCAGTCCAGTGTAGCCATCGTTTGTTAAATATATTTTGCTCAAACATTCATGCTTTCTCTACAGTACTCCTTTAGCATAATCACCTGAAACAAAGCCTATGAAGCAGATCATAATCACTTGTTTCTGTGAGTGAGAGTGACTCAGGACATTGTGAGTGCGTATGCAAACTCAAATCTCGCCTGTCACATGATTGTGCGACCCCAATCATTGTTTTTGTTCAGTGTGCAGTGATAAAAGATCAGAAGAGGACTCTTCAACATGAGTTACTCCCCCGCCCTCTGCAGTTAATTGTACAAGCTAATGATGTGCGGCCCAACGGGGGGTCATCAATCACATGTCTCAACCTTTTCATCTCAGCCTTTAGCTGCGGACTCAGCAGTAGCCTATCACAGCATATGCTTTTAAAATGTGTCTGACCGTGCGAGAGCCTCAGTTCTTCTCCATCACGTCAGGATGGAGGGATGGAGCTTGCAGGCTCCTCTCTTTGTCACCACCACTTGGCTTCAAACTCTTGCCGCGGGTCCTAGGACACTGATCCTCCAGGCACCCGACACCTCTGCTCAAGCTCGGCCGAGTCGCTCGGTTTGACAAGAGACAGACAAATGCGTGGCCGAGTGTTCAAACATGCATGCAGTCACACATTTGGACCATTAGATGTCAATTTGGATGCACAGCCAATGTCTTTAACACTATTTTTGAAAAGGCTATGGAGTTTTAAGTCCATCTCAGAAGTCATGAGACAATAGCACACTCCTCTTTCTCTCTAAATCATCATCGTCTGGCCCTCTCTGCGGTCTGTGACAAGCCCCGAGACTGCACCGAGAGCCCGGCCACATCTAAGCCGCCCTCAACGCACTTGTGTGTGACCAGCTCTGGGGTACATCTCTTAATCCCATCAATTCAGCCCTGCCATGACTCCACCGTCGCCTCCAAACCTTGTCTGCAGTCATTACCCTATCTAGCCTCCATCTCAACACACACATTCATGCGCACACTCACACACACACACACAGGCTAACCACAATCTCAGAGTACTAGAGGACAGCCTGTATCAGCCTTTAGAGAAAGAAAAGCACACAAAATCTCCTGTAAAACACAGACAGAGGAACAGCTGCAAAAGGAGAAGGGTTTCGAGAAAAATCTTTTTTTTTTTTTCAGGGTTTTAAATATTTCAAGCAAAACTGTTTTATTAAATGTATTTACCCCATTTCAACCTTGAGGAACCCATCAAGATTCAGCCTCATTAAATTTGTGTTCCCACAAGGGGAGGTAAAACTCCTGACATTTTCATAGAATCGATGGAGAAGACATCAAGCCATGAAAAGTCCTCTCAGCTTGAACTACCGTAAAACCAAATGCAACAATAAAAGACTTGAAATAAATGTCAAAAACAAACAAAATGTACAAATAAATACTACAGCAAATCAGAGCTAGAACACAAGAACAAAAAGCTTAAGAATAAGATGAGTTAAAAGATGTGAGTTTATCAGGGTATATTTACCCTGATTAGATTCGTGAAATAAATTAAAAATGTAAACATCCTTTAGATATTTTGTTTATGCAACATTTAATTAAACATTTATCTTATGCAAAGTTGCATAATTCTGCAGGTTACACAGTTAGACCAGTAGGTGGCAGTAAGTGACTTTTGATGAGTGAGTCATTGATTGATTCATTCATTAAACCGATTCGTTCAGAGCAATTATTGGCTGGGTCAGAAATCGCATATGTACTATATAGTATAAATATGTGTAGTATGAATAAAATCCAGACACACATTCGCCATGCTGTCCTTGTCATGTGACCTACCAGTGTCAGTTATGTTGCTTCACTGCCATTCACAAATCCTCTCCCGTGGCTTCATGGGAATGTTAATTTGTCCATCGTATATGCACACGGCAGAATCTCTCCGGAAGTAGTACTTTAGGTCGTCCAGGTCCTTTTGATAGCTCTTTTATTAGTACGGAATTCGGACATATGTCACATACTGTTTTCACCTTGTATATAGTAGGGAAGCATGCAATTTCAGATGCAGCCATTCACTTTGGAAGAAAAATACTAGTAAAATACATTTATTTATCTATTTAGAAATATTAAAATAGTTATTATTTATTAAAATATTAAATGTTTATAATATTTTTTTTTTTATTTGTTATACTTACTGAATGGCTGGAAGACAAACTTTCAGATTTAAAAATCATTTTGGTGGGGTTTATCCTAAAACCGTTGCCCCGGTTCCAGGTTCCTCACGGCGACATATGTGGGGTTGTTAATAATCCGTGTTATTTGTTTAGTCATTCTCAGTCTGTGACACAGGATACGAGACCACTTTTGATAAAAAGAGACAGCAACTGCAGGTGCCCTACCCTGACAGTGACTGAATGGGGGCAGGATGTACACTGACAAGCCTTGTCAAACAGGTGATCTCACACGTCCACACACAACAGCGGTGTCCGCACGCACACTGACACAGCCATTGTGACACGGATGGTGTCACTGACAGTCACGTCACCTGTGAGCAGGTGCCGCTGAAACACACACACCCCACGATCCTCTGGATGAGAAAGGTGAGAGAGACTGATTAAGCAGTAGTGATGGAGTCAGTCCAGATACTGGCCACATGGGAGTGCAGTAACACATGGATGCAACTCCATCAAATGCCAAGCAACACAATGCAGTTAAAACTCTAAGAACGAGGTCTTCTACATTTGTCGTAAGTGTCTTTTATACACTTAGACAAAGGTCATGCCACTTTCTACCAGAAGGAGCTGAACTAGCCAGATAGCACCCTTCCCGTTGTCCTATTTTAGAGATCTCCATAGGCGCAGCACTTACTGTGGAACATTGGCCTTCTTACTCAAGGCAGATTTATAACATGCCATGTGTAGATCAATAAGAGAACAATGTGGAGAGATGGAAGCACAAAAGCCGTCGGAGAGAATTTTTGGACAGTAAGGGCTTCCTGCTAGGAAAAGGGACAATGGAGAAATGCCTTGACAAACCAATGCATTAATCTAAAGGAGTATGACAGGCAGTTCTGTAATCAGAAAAAGAGAGGGGGGCTTGATTTTTATTTTGGAGAAATTTCAAACAGCCATGGAAATGTACAGTATTTCATGGTCTTAAGTGATGGAATAAAAAGAGACATTCAAAATAAAGGGCCAAAGCAAGAGAGCATAAAAAACTAGACAGCCCAATGCTCTTATGTCACCTGAGGAAACGCATTTGCCCATTAGATGTTGACCCGATTTAGAAGCGCAGCTGTGAAGGTATCCTAGAGTCAGACACCTTCAGCGTCCCTCCCTCCTTTCTTTACCTCTTCCACTTTCTATGCCTGCCTTAGACATAGCACGACTATTGTGTGAGGTTCTATGCTCTCTCTCTCTCTCTCTCTCTCTTCTCTCTCTCTCTCTTCTCTCTCTCTCTCTCTCTCTCTCTCTCTCTCTCTCTCTCTCTCTCTCTCTCTCTCTCTCCTCTCTCTCTCTCCTCTCTCCTCTCTCTCTCTCTCTCTCTCCTCTCTCTCTCTCTCTCTCCTCTAAGGTTATGGCTCTCTGTCAGAACGATGTTTGTCTTTTGTGCTTAGTGTCAGGATAAGAGAAGAAGGTGCCCTGCCCCAGTTGGGCTTCATTAGGACCGGGCCGTTGCTGCACGTCTTCAGGCACCCACGCTGTGCCACTCAACATTAGGCTTATTAATTCACACACAGCTGCCTTCTCTCTTATTCTCGGCTGTTTGGGAGTCAGTCTAGCCTGTGGCCACTGAGGGACAAATCCATTTGAACAGATAGTGCAAGTCAAAACCCATCCACACTTGGACAAACGCTTTTGGAGCAGAAAGTGGTCAGAATTCACTTGCTCCAATTTTTTTCATCTCTATGTCTGAGCTCACTGTATAGGTTTCATCCTAGCAGGAGTACAAGGCCACCCCATTGTTTTTTCATTTAAAGTTTTTTTTAATGGCTTAATTTAATTGCATGGAAATGTTTTTCTCAGTTTAACTTTTTTTATTTAGAGTTCTTTATACTTTTCAGATTCAGACATTTTTGTATCAGCAAACATGCTCTGCAGCTCTCCCATATTCTCTTCATCCCTTTGACCCCACACATCTTTTCTTTTCCCTCGCTGTCTTTCTCTCTACACCTCAAGAGCTCTAGCGACCAGGCCTGGGCACAGCCAACAGCACCGCTCAAATGTTTGGACATGAAACACTAACCGGCGGCTTGGATTCTCTTTCCCTAGCCGGCTACTCTCGCCTCCTACCTCCTTTTGATCAGCCACAAGGAGCGTTTAGACCCTTTCCACACCTCCTAACTGTAAGCCTACGCGAATCCCGGCCTTGCTTTCACACGTGTGGTGGAGTGGATTTTGCGGCAGGGCTGCAGGGGCCGTGGGAGTAACTTTAGCCCCTGAGTGAGAGCCACCTCACCACATCAAGTCTTGGAGTCAGTGGGCACTGCCACCTCCAATTTAACCTCTCTAACGTGACACTAGCCAGGAAAAACCAGCTCCACAGAAGCAATCGGAGCTGGAACAGAATGAGAGACATTCAAAGTGTGATCTCCTTCTGCAGCAAGGTTCATTTTTCACTTTTTCCCTTCAGTGAATTTGTTTTTCTCTTTCCAGAGCCAGGGGATAAAGGGCTGTTGGGTAATAATGAGGGGTGACCAGGGATGTTGAATGCTGTAAGTTATGTGGAAAGTGTCGGTCCAGTGTGGAGTTACAGTGTGCCTTCTGAGCAGCTGAATTAAATAGCTGGCCACATTATAATCGAGGGGAGGATTCAGGCCCATATGTAACTCCATCTATGACCTGCTCTTCCAACCAAAGGGCTTCTTGTAACACAGTTTTATCTTGCCATTTACTTTTATTTACATAGTTATTATGTACAAAATATTTTCTTTTTTTTTTTTTTTTTTTTTTTACAGAGAATGTAACTCATTTTTCTCTCTATTCCCCATCTCCCCCTATATATATAATATATATATATATATATATATACACACGTGTGTGTCAGAAAATAATCAGAATAGTTTACCAAGTGGCATGCTTTATGGCTTTCCTTGTTCCTTTCCTTGCTTTCCTTGTATCTGATTTTAAACTTCGTCAAACAGGAGCGATACTTTGGTCCAATTTCAGTGATACTTAGAATTCAGTGACTGAATTTCTTCTGTGGATCACAAAAGAAGATATTATTTTGTGTTGTGTTTTTTTTGTTCATATGAAAGTCAGTCCATTGTTGTTTTGGAGCTCACTGACATTAATTGTACTGACAAAACCAGTTGAAACCATTTTTAATGACAGAAATTGCATTTTTGGGTGAACAATATCTTTAAGGCTTTTTTTTAAAGAGAGTATACACCAATGTTCAAAAGTTTGTAGTCAGTATGCTTTTTAAACAATAAATAAAAATAAATAAATAAAAATTTATCA
Organism: Chrosomus eos; assembly: GCA_036326025.1. Classification (NCBI taxonomy): domain Eukaryota; kingdom Metazoa; phylum Chordata; class Actinopteri; order Cypriniformes; family Leuciscidae; genus Chrosomus; species Chrosomus eos. Next base: position 17,270,849 of record CM070833.1, read on the forward strand.
AAAGTGTAAATAATTTAACATTGCTACAAAAAAATGTGGTTCTTTTAAATTTGACACTGAAGACTGGAGAAATGGCTGCTGAAAATTCAGCTTTACCGTCACAGGAATAAATTACATTTTAAAATATATTGAAATAGAATATATTTTTCTGTTATATAAATAAATATAATATTTAAATAAATATTTCTGTTTTTACTGTATTTCTAGATCATATAAACAGCTCTGGTGAGCAAGAGACTTCTTTCAAAAACACCTTTTGAATGGTAGTGTATGTTGAATTACCCTATTAGCATTTTGTTTCTTGTTTGAATGCATCAAACTAATTTTATAAGGTTAAGAAAATATTTCATAGTGAATATTTTGGGCCGAAGTTTGTGTCTAGTCACAGCTTAAAAAAAAATAAAAAATTCTAGACAACGGTGATGATAGCAAGAAGTCAAAAAAAGTAAACAGACCAGCTTCTTAGCATATTCAATCTCTCATACGCGTCTCTACTTGAAAAACCAGGCGACATGCACAGACATGCACGGCTGACCCTCTCAAATTTAGCATGCGCTGTATTTTTGGGTTCTTTGCAGCATACAGCCAAAAACCACATTGTGGGATTCGCAACATAGTGCGAAAGACATGTCCTGAGCTGGTTTATGCCCACAACCCCTTGCAAGCATGCTGATGAGAGTGGTTGCTGTCGAAGCAGCATGGGACAAAACCCGGCACAGGTCAGCGGAGACTGACATCCAAAGAGATCTGAGCGAGGGAGGCTGAGGAGCTCACAGCAGCGAGACAGGCCGAGAGACAGACAGGGGCCATGCTGCTCTGGAAACAGCAGGGTGAAAGCCCCTGGGCTCTTGATCATGCGGCCTCTTCAGATGAATTACTTATTAGGGAATATGTGCAGAACGTGGGCTCCTTCCAGCCTGTGATCTTCCTGCCAGTTTAGCCAAAGTCCTCTCCTCTCCGCCCCTCAGCCAGCCAGACTTTATCTGGCATGGTCCTGAGCCCCAAGCTCTCCACGCCAACACTAGACACGCCGTGGAAAGAAAAAATGAAGAGTAAGATAGGGATCAAGAGAGGAAGTGAGAGAAGGCAATGAGGAGAGAGAGAGAGAGAGAAGAGAGAGAGAGAGAGAGAGAGAGAGAGAGAGAGAGAGAGAGAGAGAGAGAGAGAGAGAGAGAGAGAGAGAGAGAGAGAGAGAGAGAGAGAGAGAGAGAGAGAGAGAGAGAGAGAGAAGAGAGAGAGAGAGAGGTTTCATTCTCCTGGTCTGGCCTGGCCTTTTTTGACACGTGTAGAACCGCAGAGTGCACACACAGCATTGCTTTGCTCTTTACGGGCAACGTTTGCTGTGTGTGGCGAGGGCAGGACTGGCACGAGCGGGCCAGACGGCGGTCTGATGTGCAGCCAGGGAAAATCGATTAAAGGGTCACTTCACCCATTTGCATTAAGGTTTGTATTGTTAGAAACCCAGTCATATATTATAATGATGGTGGAATTTTGCTTGTTTTTTTATGAGATGGGAGAAAAAAGGATTTAAGTGTTTTACTTCCGTCCTATCGTGACGTAAATATCGTCATTTTGCGTCACGATAGGACGGAAGATAAATTTCATTGAAAAGTGTATAGACTACAAACATTAGCTCATTATTATTCCAGGGTGTGGGACCCACTCACCCTACAGGCCTATTACAGATCAGTGGGTGGGACTTCACTTGCAGAAACCGAAATCAATATCCGCCATCTTGTTTTTGGAAGCTAAGCTAATGAGCGCTGTGGAGATAGGAAGTATGACAATGACTGAAGAAACTATACATGATATGGAAGAAGAGGATTTTGAAAGTCTGGCTGCTCGAATCCGATGTTCGTGGCTATCTTTACGAGCCGCAATATAGTGAAGAGCAGCTGAGGCTGATGGAGGAACAGGAGGCGGCTGCCTGTCGCGGTCGAGGAGCCCGGACTGGCTCGAGCTGAGGCGGACTGCTGTGCCTGTGCTCTCGCTGTGCGCTACGGACACAGATAGAGTCCGTCTGCTGCAGAGAATTTCAACGAAGGGACGTTTGTGTTGTGATGTGAACCACCATAGTTTCGACTGACTGAACATCCAGGTATCATGCAGTAATACACCATATTCAGAAAGAAATACAAACGAGGAGTAATTCACTAATGAATTTGCCAATGTAACTTAACGTTAACGGGGTTTGTTGTTGTGGGAAGAAGGAGGCTGGAATCGGCGAACATTTAAACATTTTAATAGTAAAATGAACAAATACACAACGAAAGTATAAGCCAACAGCCCCTCATTGAAGACTGAAGTCCACACACAACATAAAATCAGGCCTGTTCCTCTCTCGATCTGCCGTTTATGCTTCCGCTCCTCTGTAAGAGATACGAGACCGGTCGGTGTGTTCTCTTACTTTCATTATCACTTTCTAGAAATTTTGCGTGAAATGAATTTCAAACTCTGGTGGCAGCTAACGTTAGCCTTGTTGACGAAAGAATGATTTCTTTGATGTGCGCGCAGTTCCGGATTAGTGGGTGTGGCTTGCGGAGCTGTGCAATGTGGTGCATTGTGGGTGTTGTAGTCTTTCATACAAATGCACCCTTCGGTTATTTTCTGTCTTTTCTCGGTCAAGAGGGCAACAAATTCAAAAATTATTTTACATTTCGACTACATATATGATCCACTTTCAATAAAGATTCATGTTGAAATGGGTGAAATGCTCCTTTAAGACAAATCCACCAAATCACGTTGCGTGAGAAGTTCGAGCCGATGGCTGGCAGTGGCAGGGCTGCAGCTGATGAAGACGGCTCTCTCTTTACTGCGGTAAATACATGCTTTTTTTTTCTTTTTACTGCGATCACCAGACCGCCGGTCAGGAACAAAGACCACTGGCACAGATGGCTTTGAGAAATGCATTTCCAGCCATCAGTGCGGAGTCCCGTAATGAAAACCAGATTGCAGCTTTTAAACAGAGAGTTAGAAGGGGAAAAAGTGAGATAGGAGGTGTGAAAAGAGGCTAAGCAACTTATAAATAACTTCTTCACTCTAAATAATTGACTATGCAAAAATCAATAGCCCTACTACGTGAAAACAATCAATTTAGAGTTTAAATAGTATAGAGAACAGCATAAAATGCTTTAGAGTTTCTCTGCTAGTCTATCACACAGACAGGACAGAGGGCAAAAAACGCTGCTTTGCAGTCAACAGTAACAGTCTCTCAGCAGACACATTAAACATAACTGCAAACAAACTAAAAAACAAGCTAAGTTTCATTAAGTAGTTCAATACAGTCAAGCTACTATTCAAAAATATGAAAAAAGTTAGTTTTACATTCACATTACTAACAAAAAGTAGCATTTATACGGACTAGATTATACTATTTAATTCTGCATTTATCTAGAACAAAAATGTTGAAATACTATGGAGCCACTAAGTTGACATTTGCAGAAAAAGACATGTGGATCAGAAATGTGTTGCACATGTACAAGTCTTTTTTTTTTTTTTTTTGAGAATAAAACATTTTTCTAGTGAAATGTTTGCATTTCGACTAATCTATATCATTATTTTTTTGCCCATATGCAAAAATATCATCACGTTAGGGGCTTCAAAAAATTTAAACAAATCATATGTATCTGTGTATTTCCAAAGCGAGTTACTTGCATTTAAGGTATACATTTTATCAGTTCAAGCATCCCTTGTGAATATATATCTATAATAACTAAGAGAATCATATATCTGACCAGTGAATTGTTTATTATTCTGCTAAGAGACAATTCACTAAAATGAATCAGATTTCCCAAGGTTACACGAGAGAGAGCACGGAGTTTTTATTTATTGCCAATGTTTTCCCAAATTTAAAGCTGCCAAAAAAAAGATAAAAAAGTGATAAATACAATTTTGTAGTGCATTGTAGCTCTACACATCTAGTTCATGGCTGAAAAGCTACACTGAATACAACTGAGCTAAAAACAAGGTATATATATTTCACATATAAGCAGCATCAAACTACTTCTCAACACTGGTTTGTACATGTGAACGTGGATGTGAAGGGATATGTAAGCAAGCTTTGTTATGTCCTTCTAGAGGGAAGCAATGTGAGTTTTACCTGTGGGGGTTCAGCTTTACAGAGGCGAATGCAACGCTCCTAACACGCGCTGGCAACACGAGGCTCAGGGACACTTTAACACCCCGCGCAAATCCAGAGTGAAACAATCATTTCACACAACTTCTGTTTCTGTCATGTTGAGAAATGTAATTTAAGGCCAGCGAACGCGACCCCCGGGTTATTCTTTCCTCTTTTTCTCCATCTCGGCCCACATCACAGCTGTGTCTGAACAACACACCGCTGTACAGTATCTGAAGAGAACAAGATTATTGTGAATAATAGGGTTAAAAAACAATCACAGGCCCGTCTCAGAGAGCAAAAGAGAGGGAGGGAGGAAATGAATTTAAGTGTGTCAATGGTCAAATCAAGAGATTTCCTCCGGATACCAGAGACAGGGGAAAAAAAGAGTGTATAAGAGAAGAATTAGATACATAAAGATAAGGAAGAGGCGGGGAAAAAAAACGGAGCACGATTAGTTGCCCTAGATTTTTAAATTTATCTCCTGTTTTGGGCATTAAGTAAAATAACCAAAGTAATATAATCAACTGGCCCCATTACGGAAAGTTCCCATGTAGGGCAATTGAACGAAGTGCCGCCCTAAAAGAGTGAAGGAGCCGAAATCAGGTCGTTCCTAGGAGCCATCGGTAATGAACCTCGTCAGACGGGGGAAGTGCGTGTGTGAGCCGATTACACTGACCTGAGAGCAATGCTTTACGGCACAGAAGCAAATGTTGCATGCTAATTCAATGCGACTCAACACAGCCCAACTGCACTTCTGCTCACTAACGCCTCTTCTCTGAGAGACCGTCTGTCTGGTCAGTGCTGGCTGTACAACTCGTTCTGCAGCTTTTAGCATCAGCTAGAGTCAGTAATGGTGCTTAATGAAAGACTTTGATGTGTGTGTGTGTTCTTTGTATATGGTTACAATTGCATTGCTGGTAAATTCATAATGTCAGTTGTCCATCGGTCATCTGTAACATGGGTCGGCTGAGGAAGCTCACTCCAGCAGGGTTTAATTATATTAACCCACGCATACCGGACACATTCTGCCCTTCTGAGGTACGCTGGCCTGGGGAGGGTTGCTGCATTCTTGCCCTAATCAAATGAACTCTCCATATTTAGGCAAATAAACAACACTTATATGTGCACATATTATGCGGCCAGCGGAGATAGACAGTGACCTCTCACTCCGATCGATCCAAACACGCATGTTTCCCTGCAAAATGGACTGGGCTGCATTAGAAACAAAAACACCTCCACTTCCTCTCTCACACATGCGGATTCCTGTGACAAACTTCATCACCTAAAATAAAGCAAATTCCCATTTAATGTTACCATTTTTAAGAATTACAGTCACAAAGTACACCAGAGACAAGTAAAAATGTCAGAGCTGAAGCAATAATCAAACATTCTAAACAAGAATGTCTGTATTATTCATTTTAATCATTAAAAAATAAATCATCAATTTTTTTTGTAGCATAATTAATATATTGTTACCTAACTTTATGCAACGCGTTCTCACCCCAAGGCGTCATCTAACTGACAATTTTGACCATGCTTCAATATTCGACGCTAAAGGCACCCTTTAGTGTCAGTTAGTTGACGCGATCCCAGGGCGTCATCTAACTGACGCGTTACCTTTAGCGTCAGTTAGATGACGCGGGTAGGTTTAGGTCTGGGTAGGAGGGCGTCATCTAACTGACGCTAAGGGTAACGCGTCAGTTAGATGACGCCCTGGGATCGCGTCAACTAACTGACGCTAAAGGGTGCCTTTAGCGTCGAATATTGAAGCATGGTCAAACTGATTCCCAAGGCGTCAGTTAGATGACGCCTTGGGGTGAGAATGGGCTGCTTTATTGTATGTAATTTTGTCTGATAAATAGTGAAATAGTAAGCAATACAAAAAAAAAAGGGAAATAATGTATGCCATTTAGACAGAGGCTGGGTATTAGGCCGGACAAATAGCCAAAACACTGCCCAGAAAACATCTGTAGGTCACATATAAATACACACACAACCACACTTTTCTTGCACCAAGGACACAAAGGCAGACTGAGCTTCTGGCCTGGCATTGATCTCACAGCTTTCCTTCTCCAGCCATTCATCTCTCTTCTTATCTCTATCTCTCATGTTTCTTTTCTCAGAAAGTCCTGCTGGACCCCCAGGGCCTTTTCTCCAGGCCTCTGTCCATTCTCTGTTGTTCTTTCCCCCTCTCACTCTCTCTATCTCACACACTCTTTCTCTCAATCTTTTCCCTAATGGAGGTTATTAACATCATATGTCTCATGCTCTGATATAATAAAAAGTCAAAAAATGACAAATGTTTCTGAATAGACTGTGCTATCAAAATTCACCAAAACAAACATGAAAAGATAGCAGGTAATCACAATTCATAAACAAAAATAATTAATTTTTAATTAATTAATAATTATATAAATGTAATGAATTATTATTATTATTATTAATTTTATGAAATTTAATCCAGTTGTGTGTGTACTTACACGCAAGAGGTCAAAGGGGAAGTTTTACAGTAAAGACCTTCCGCAGCAAGCAGACTCAGACGTCTTCAATGAAGCCTGCAAACTACCTTTAAATCAATAAGAAAAAAACCTTCACTCCTTCTCTGTCACTCTCCTCTCTGTTTTCTCTCTTTTCCCCCACTCTAACACTTGGTGGGTAAGGGGCCGCTCCTCTGCCGGCATTTTAATTGTGGCAGCAATCAGGCAGATTCACAGGAACTAATTAATATGCAGATTTGCAGCATCTTTCTCTGCCAATCTGCTTTTTTAAATAGACATTTCACATAAATTACAAATCAAGTGCTTTACCATTGCTTATATAAAATCAACATTAATGCTCACCGTGCGTTTGATGTCTAATTTTAGCACCGGATCAACTGAACTCCCTGCCACCCGTTTATGGTAAATGATTGATGTTTTACCATACAGCATTTTCCACTTCATTAATAAAAAGGGCATCTTTATTTATTAATGAGCAATATAACATGTATGTCTATTTATAATGTAATTAGAGCAATATTAGCGTGTCACATCCCATTTGAATAAGTGCAGCGTACAAGCCCACCAACAATACCCATTTCAAACACGTCCAGGAGTGTCAAAGACAAAAGCAGTTTTAGTATAGAAACACTAGGAGGAGATTAAGCCTTATTTTTCCTATTGTCTGGGAGCAGGGAGTGACTAAATTAGGCTCTTCGTCTGTGTGCTCAGCACATTAGCACAATATAAAATTTGAAGCGCTGCACACAGTCCATTGCAGTTAATAGTCAGATAATGAGAGCGTGGAGGCAAATGCCTCTATTAAATCATTGTTTAATACTTCACACTGAAAGATTGCCGTTTGGTGGAGGTGTTTTCAAATGGCTCACTTTTATCCCGGCCCTGCTACCATAAAACTAACGATGTGTGAGTCTGTAAGTTACGTTGCACTCTGATTTCTTTGTACGGTTCTATAACGCAAACAAACCAACAAACAAACTAAAAGCTTCAAATAAAACACAATAAGAGCAGAAAAAATGCTGCATGGCTTTATTTACCTTTGTGTTTCGTTTTATGCTGGACTCGTGTGGCAACATTTTAAATGTAATCTAATCTATCATTTCCTTCTTTTAAACGTGTATAGTAAATGAAAAGAACAAAGTGGGTTTTAACAAAACAAAAAGGATGGGACAAAAGGACAAAAAATATATTAAAGACGGGAAAAAACATGGGAAAAACAAAAATCGAAACATAAAACTCAATGAAAACTGCCAAAGAGATGCTTGTTTACCGTTTACTTCGGGTGCCCTTGAAGTGTGTGTCGGACTGTTTGTAATTAAGGCTATCATTTCAGTGTCTTCTCAGCTCAGAAATGTTGTTAGGCTGTGAGGTGCCTGCTGTTTGTTTGTTTAATTAAAAATGATGAATGTGACATTCATTTCGGATTCTGATTCAGTTCACATTTTGCATCCTCTCTCCTTTTTTAATCTCTACCATTTTTCATCCTTCTTTTTTTGGACATCACCTCATACTGCTTTTGTATTTCCTCCCCCACTCATTTTCCATATTCAGCATCTTGGGCATGTTTATGAAATTAGCTCTCAAAAGGGAACTTAATCGAATTGACCAAACAGAATTGTTACACTCCGGCTCGGCACAACAGTTAACATCCGACTACAATAGGTGGTGTAAATAATGATGTCAATGTGGTCTTATTGAGTTACAGCCCATAACAGCTGTAAATAGTGTTATTTAGATAGTATGGGGTCATGGATATTCCTTTGTAACCTCTAATGCAGTGATCCTCACACAATGGTCCTGTCTCGTTTTACACTTTACACTTTGTTAATGTTAATGTGAGAAGAGTTTGTTGTCAGCTGCATTATGTGTTGCACTGACTGCTGCATTCATGGTAATATTATTAACTGCATTCCATTCCAACTATAACCTATCTGAAAACTGGAAAAAGAAATTGCCTGCCTGCCTGCTATCTCTACTTGCCATCAAAATGTGATGGCATTTGCTGTATATTTAAAGGACATTATATAGGCACATTGTACAGGAGAATAGAATATATATGTAAAAAAAAAATCTCCCAGACAATGCATTGAGCATAGTCTGTTGTCACATGACCTGCTTACTTCAGGCGGAGTGACAAAATAACCAGACCATCTGCCTTCCGTCTGTCAAACCCATGCGTCAACTTTTCTCATTGCTGTCTATGATTGTCAGTGCATTTTGTGCGAGAGACAGAAAAAAAATGAGAGAGAGAGGAAGTGAAAGAAAGTATATTGTTTGTATTTGACCCCTGGGGACTGGGTCAGTGGGTAGGACAGTTGGCCCAGATGTGTGTGTGTGGTTCAGGTATTCCCCTGGTGTGTATACGTATGCATACATAATACATCTACACACGCACACACACACACACGCAAGCGCATATATAAATATATATATATATATATATATATATATATATATATATATATATATATATATATATATATATATATATATATATAGAGAGAGAGAGAGAGAGAGAGAGGAGAGAGAGAGAGAGAGAGAGAGAGAGAGAGAGAGAGAGAGAGAGAGAGAGAGAGAGAGAGAGAGAGAGAGAGAGAGAGACTAAAAAAAAGGTTTGATCAGTGATGGCAACTTAACTCATCAGTTATTTAAGTTATTTAAGTGTAAGGTTAGAAAAAAATCCATTTTTTAAATAAATACTGTTCTTTCGAACATTCTATTCACCAGAAAATTCCACAAAAATATTACAACTGTTTTCAACAATAAATCTATGCATAATAAGAAATGTTTCTTGAGGACCAAATAAGATTTTATTATATTATAATAATTATTATATAATATTATATAATATTATATTATATTAATAATTTTGTGACCCTGATCATGTGACTCTTACAGACAGTCAGATGTTCTTGCATCCTCTGTAGCACAAGATGCTCTTTGGCTCAATCTTAAATTGTGCTGGAGAATTTGATCTTTGGTTTTCCACAAACTTATGGAGTTCATTGATGCAGCTTAACATTTAAATCAAGAAAATGTATGCTTTAATTCTTTCACTCAAACTATTACACTGAAAATATTTTGCAATAAAAAACTAAATTAACCTAGAAAAGAAAAGCAAAACAACTACATTTGCACTAGAGGTCTCTGGCTTTTGAACCCCATACTTATGTGTATGTGTGTGAGTACTTGTGTATGCTTGTGTGAGTGATAAAGAGTTAGTGAGCTACTGGGGCAGCTCCTCACTGGAGCGAAGCCTGTGAATCCTGGCAGCGTGAGCACAGACAAAGTCAAACTGCTGCTCACACATATTTGGGGGGATATTTAATTAAAAGTGGATTACAAGAGTATTGGATAAACAAAGATCAGATTAACAAATAACTGTACGCTATTTTCCCATTTGCCAATGCAAATTTGACTTTGTGGCTGCATCCCCGACACAGAAGAGAAGATTTACGACTCTTCCAGAATATTAAGTCCCGGTCTGGTGTGGAGTTTAGGAAGACTTTCACAGAAGTTGATAAAAACCCCCACCTTCTGCTCAAAATCACCTTCACCCACCATATAGTGGTATTTCCCACCGACCCATATCGGCAGAATGTAAATTTGAATGGTATAGGTGTGATTTATGGTAAAAATCCCCTTCTGCATGAGTCTAAGACACAACAGGCCAGTCCAACGTCACGTTTTTCCCCCAACGGGTCGGTCAGTCAGGTGGAAAATAGTCAGATCTGTAACTGCACACCTTTTGCCGACCCGCCACAGTGTGCACAGTTCTGTTTGGGCTGTTTTTAATTGGAACTGAAATTGAGTTGGACTGAATGGCAGTGCTTCACTGAAGGTGAGCAAATAGCAAGAGGACTGACTCATTTATACATACTTTTTCTCTCCTCTCTACAGTTAAGGTTTTTTTCTTCCTTCTTCACTTTCGACACCGTATGACCTTGCTGTGATAGACTGCCGGACTTTGTGGCTGGGCCCAGAAAAGCTCCAACTCTGAGGTGTGTGTGTGTTAGAGAGAGGAGAAGAAATGGATTTATTGACTTGTGACTTTGACTCAGGCCAATGTATCAGCACTTGCATTATAGGGAATGATGAGACCAGAGGATGTCAGGGACAACTTAATATAGACCAAACACAACACACACACACACACACACACACACACACACACACACACACACACACACACACACACACACACACACACACACACACACAACACACACACACACACACACACACCACACACACACACACACACACACACACACACACACACACACACACACACACACTTGTCTAAATGTGTGGGAGGGGAGTGTGGGAGCAGACAGATAGTGAGACATAAAAAAACAAAAAGTCAGGCATTATCAGACACTCTGAAGGCTGAAGGAGAGCAAGAAAGACTCATGAGGAACCTAAGAGACAGAGAGAGAAAGACAAACAGGCCGAGTGGTCGTGCGACTGTAACAGAGAGCCGAATGGCATTTGGAGTTTGTTTGCTAAATAATGCAGGCAAAAGGAAGCAGCACAAGAGCAGCCTGACTGATCCTAACATGTTTCCCTTCAAACACGATGAAGCCTGATGAAAATTGCAAGGAAGAGGGGAAAAAAATACCCGATGCACAAGAGAGTGAGGCATGTTCATGATGAATCCCCTCTAGCCATAACTTTGTTCCTCATTTCCGGAGAGGATGCATAATTCAGAGGGTGGATAAGTCAGGCCTGAGGCTGTTGTGGCATATACTGGGGCAGAGCAGGAGACAGTACTGTCCACCATACTGTCTTACTATTGCAACCATAGGCAAGTTGGGTGGTGTTCCTGGGTCTCTGTATGGGCGTTAATAAAATCAGAGTCCAACGTTAACACACTGATCATTTGATCATTTTGTTGGTAACTTTATTAGAAACTGCAGCAAATCAAACAACCTGACCCACGCTGTTTTGTGATGTTAGGCAATCAAAGACACAATAGCGCTCTACTAAACTGACTGTCTCACTATGACAGTAAGTTTAGTACTCAAATTGCTCAATCAGAGCTGTGTTTTCCTTCCTGCAAGATGGATTGGAGCGAAGGCTGTCTCCCTCCACAATTAAAGTGTATGTTGCCACTATCGCCACACATCACGATGCAGTTGAAGGTAAGTCGTTGGGAAAGCATGACCTGATCATCAGATTCCTGAAAGGGGGGGGGGGTTGGTGGAGACTAAATCCACCTCGCCCACTCTCTATACCCTCTTGGGATTTGTCTCTGGTCCATTCGGCTCTTCAGAGACCACCCTTTGAGCCTTTGCGATCAGCTGAGTTAAAAATTCTGTCTTGTAAAACAGTACTCCTAGTTGCATTGGCTTCCATCAAGAGGGTAGGGGGACCTGCATGTATTTTCGGTCATGAATCGTGTCTAGAATTCTCTAACGTGATCCTGAGACCCCGGCCTGGATACTCCCTTCCGGGACCAGGTGGTGAACCTGCAAGCGCTGCCTTCGGAGGAGGCAGACCCAGCCCTTGTTTTTCTCTGTCCCGTCCGCGCTCTGCACTTTTACGTGGACAGAACGCAAAACTTTAGGACCTCAGATCAGCTCTTCGTCTGTTAAGGAGGCCAGCAGAAGGGAAAGGCTGCCTCCAAGCAGGGGATGGCTTGGATAGTGGATGCCATCGCCTTGGCTTACGAAGCCTAAGGCGTGCCTTGCCCGCCAGAGTTGAGAGCCCACTCCACTAGGAGTGTTGCTTCTTCTTGGGTGTGGCACATGGTGCCTCGCTGACAGATATCTGTAGAGCTGCGGTCTGGGCAACAACTAACACGTTCGCTAGGTTTTATAGCCTACGTGTTGAGCCGGTTTCTTCCTGTGTGCTCGCTTCAACCAGCCGGTAACACCGAAGTTCCTGCTCTAGTGTCGGCTTGCTGCGCCACTCCCCTTTATATGGAGCGGATACATGCGCTTTTTTGCTCCAGTCGAGTTCCCCACCCAGACGAACCCTGTAGAGTTCCTCCGCACCCCTTCGGCAGTTGGACGTTGCGGAACGTCCAATGCCAGACCTAGTGCTCGTATACTTGTGTATCTTGTGCTAGGCTGGATTCCATATGTGGTGATCCCTGCAGCGATCCCAAATGCGTATTCTTCCACGACCAGCTCCCTGCGGTGAGCCCGTGTCTTTCCCTTGGCAGAGTCCTCTTTGCCGTCACTGTCTGGTGTAGCCTCCCCCTTCTCAGGCTGGAGCCATCCCAGTTACATTCCATATGTTGAACTGCCCTTTCCGGCCAGTCCATATGTGTATTCTCCACATTACCTCCCTTCGGTTAATTGGCTTCCGTAGCGTCCCTCTCCCCTGGAAAGGCACGCTTTCACAGTGGTATCCAAAGAGTTCCACTGTGTGGGTTATAACGGAACAGCAGTTGAACTCTCTCTACGCAAGCCTTCTGCCCCAGCCAGTTGGGGGTCTGAGAGTCTTGCGTAGGGCGTTGGATGTGGCAGCAACTGTGGCGTTTTCGATAGGGATACCAATTACATCGTCAAGTCTACGTTACGTCCGAAGGGAACGACTGATAGGGAACGTCTCGGTTACTAATGTAACTCTCATTCGTTGCTATGGTTGCTGACCATCGCTGTATGGCCAAACACGTCTTGGCTCCTCAGCATAAAACAATATGCGAAACACCTGCTGCATTACCTTAGATTTATTGTTAGTTCATCGTACATTAAGGGGGCTTTTACACTGGGCTCGTTTGCTGCGGTCCGAGCCCGAGCGCGTTTGTTCCCGGCGCCCCCCGCAGCGTTGGTCTGGTGTCACACTGATTCTAGAACCTGTGCTTGGCATAGCGTCACAACGTCGCTGGCGTTGAAAACAAATGTCAATATGTGTTTTTTTTATTAATTCGCTGCTATTATCCGCAGTTGAGTGAACAATACAGGTTTACTGTGCGTGTGTCACATAAGGTGGACTTCTGCTGCTTGCAAACGGACTATTTTGAGGAGACAATGGATTTCCAAATTTGTTGCCCTGATTCCACGCTTAATGCATGAATACACTGCAGGCTCACACTCGCTCGTATCCAAGATAAATCTTCAACACTTTCATCCCTTACAAGTGTTTTCATTTAACTGAATACATCACAATAAGCTAAAACGCATGCACAGATTACTTTACTTCCTGAACAAGTGCGCACACGAGTCCGTGTTGCTTTCACATTCACGTGAACCGCGGCACGGTTCGGGAGCAACCAAACTCAGACCACCTCTTCCAGGTAGTCTCGGGATCGGTACCCCAGTGAGCACCCGGGTCCCATGACAACGTTCACATTAGCGATTTTTCATGCGAACTGTGCCCCGTTCCGAACTAAACTCCCAGTGTGAAAGCCCCCTAAGTGACTGAAATGTCAACAAACTGAAACCAAAAAATAAGAAGGTTTTGGTGCAGTTTACAATAAGGTTCAGTTAATAAGGTTGATGTTTTCTGAATTCATCGGCTATTGGCAAATACAAAGTGAATATTGGACCCTCTATAAAAGGGAGGAGTGGACGTGTGTTATTTGCAGGGATGGAAAGGCTGAGGCCCTTTGGCCTGTCACATTGAGTGAAGTCATCAGCATGCTAGACTGGCAGTTGCAAGTGGTGCTGGCAGGCTGAAGGAGACGACAGGACTGTAATGTGTATTGTCACTAATGCAGGTCCCAGCGCTCAGGGTGAGACATGCTTAGCTCCTGCTGGACTCTTTCCTCAGGCCTGAACACATGTTTAAGAGGAGCATGCGGCCTGGCACCTTCCTCTGGATAATTGATTTAGTAGGCTACCTCTAAGGCTGTCTTTTATACTGATAAAATCGTATATGGCCCACTGTGACATGCCATAACCTATATGCTGACACGCACGCATGCACGCACGCCACACACACACACACACACACACACACACACACACAGGCTTTATAGTAGGATAATAATCAAGGAATCAAGCAAAGTTGGTCACTACCGTTAAAAACTTTTTTTACGTTTTTGAAAGAAGTTTTCTATAGATATTCAAAAGTTTTAGAATAAGTCTCTTCTGCTCACCAAGGCTGCATTTATTTGAAATAAATGCATAATATTGTGAAATATTATTACATTTTAAAACAACTTTTATTTTTATTTTAATATATTTTAAAATTGTATTCCTGTGATGACAAAGCTGAATTTTCAGCCTCATTACTCCAGTCTTCAGTGTCACATGATCCTTCAGAAATGATTCTAATATGCTGATTTGATGCTCGAGAAACATTTATTATTATTATCAGGTAACATTTTTTCAGGTCTTTGATTATAAGTCAAAAACAAATTATCTAAAAGTTTTGTAACATACACACCTTCACACGTTTGGATGCATCAAATTGATCAATTGATCAAGCTCATATTAGACATGCTGAAATCAGCTTGCATCAAAACAGTGATATTCAGAATTATTATACGTGAAAAGAAAGCTATAATTGCAATCAATAGCAAACAATCCTACACAAACAGGCAAAGTCGGCTGGCAGCAAAGGTTCAAAAGTTTGAGTCAAATAAGCAATCCTAAAATGTGATCAAAATAATGAGCATCAAAAATAAGGCCGTTCTATTAATTATAGACGATGAAGCTGAAAATTCAAGACTTTTGCACATACATTGATTTTAAAATATATTTATATAGAAAATTAATTGCTAAATTAAATTGCAATCCCTTACCCACAATATTACTGTTTTGGATCAAATAAATGCAGCCTTGGTGAGCAAACGAGATTTCTTTTAAAAAAATTGTTTTAAGATTTAAAAAACTGAACTGATCTAAAACTTTTTTCATGTAATATTAGTAATATTCATGTGATGGCAAAGCTTTTTCAGCAGCTTTTACTGTCACATGCTCCTTCAGAAATCATTATAATATGCTGTTTTCTTATTATTATCAATGTAAACAGTTCTGTAAAAAGTGTGATTTCCCCAATATGAAAATTTTACTGTCATTTTCAATCATTTTAGTACGCATATCCTTAAATGAACTCTTTTTATTTGATTCTTTCAGGTTCTGTAGGTGAACTCACTGTAAACGAACTACTCTTGTAATAAATGTGCATTGCTCTTACATCCTTCCACATTAGTAGAGAGAGAGAGAGTTCAAAATCCCTTGTTTTCCAGAGAACAAACAAAAAATGCAATGACTCTTTTATATCTATATGAACAACCTACATATTGTGCATCAGATAACTTCTAGTATTTCTGTCAATAAGTAGCAGTATATACAAGAGTTATTGTTAGATTACTTAGCTGAGAAAACAAATAACACTAAAGCAGACACAACCATAATCCCTCTATAACCCCCTGTATAGTCATGCTTCCGTACAGCCATCATTATATCCTAAAACACTGCCTCACTCACATACATACAGTAAATAAACAAACAAACACACTATTGTTTATGGTAGGAAGACTCATGTAGAGCTGCATGACTACTGGACAGTTCCTTCACTTAGTACCACAAAAAGTGGTACTAATACCTGTTACACTTGACAATAAGGTCTCATTTGTTAACATTAGTCAATGCATTAGCTAACATTAGCTAACAATGAGGAATATATTTTTTATAGTATTTATTAACCTTTGTAAATGTTAAAGGGTACCTATCATGGAATTTTGAAAATTACCTTTCATGTACCCAGCCAACATTTGTATGCGGGGCCCATATGGGTATGAAATGGGCTGAAAAATGGGCCCCATGTAGGATTGTCCGCGGGTTACATAATGGCCCCATGTTAATTGCCCAGATGGATTTCATATAGGTTTGGACTTGGTACTAGGTGGGACCCAAGTGGGCAACATGCACAAGACCCATCTCGCTCCCAGTTTTTACCCAGTTGACATTTGTATGTGGGGCCCATGTGGGTTTGAAATGGGCTGAAAAATGGGCTATGTATGGGATTGTCCGCGGGTTACATAATGGCCCAATGTTAATTGCCCAGGTGGATTTCATATAGGATTGGACTTGGTACTAGGTGGGACCCAAGTGGGCAACATGCACAAGACCCATCTTGCTCCCAGCTTTAACCCAGTTGGTACTAGGTGGGACCCAAGTGGGCAACATGCACAAGACCCATCTTGCTCCCAGTTTTAACCCAGTTGACATTTGTATGTGGGTCCCATGTGGGTTTGAAATGGGCTGAAAAATGGGCTCTGTATGGGATTGTCCGCGGGTTACATAATGGCCCCATGTTAATTGCCCAGGTGGATTTCATTTAGGTTTGGACTTGGTACTAGGTGGGACCCAAGTGAGCAACATGCACAAGACCCATCTCGCTCCCAGCTTTAACCCAGTTGACATTTGTATGTGGGGACCATGTGGGTTTGAAATGGGCTGAAAAATGGGCTCTGTATGGGATTATCCATGGGTTACATAATGGCCCCATGTTAATTGCCCAGGTGGATTTCATGTAGGATTGCACTTGGTACTAGGCAGGACCCAAGTGGGCAACATGCACAAGACCCATTTCGGTCCCAGCTGCTAATATTTGTATGTGAGGCCCATGTGGGTTTGAAATGGGCTCTGTATGGGATTGTCCACGGGTTCCATAATGGCCCCATGTTAACTGCCCACATGGATTTCATATAGGATGGCACTTATAAACAGGTGGGCCCCAACTGGGCTACATGCACAAGACCCATCTTGGTCCCAGCTTTAGTTTTTTTGGGGTACTACAAGGTTACTACACGGGCTGAAATACGGGCAGTAAGTAGGTTGGTCCACGGGTTCCATGTTGGCCCCAGCAACTTACTCGTTTAGGTTCTATGCAGGATTTCACAGGGCTTTAAGTGGGGCCCAACTAAGAATTTTTAAAGCATTAGAGCACACAGTGAGATTTAAATCTTTTCAAATTTCAATTTTATTGAAATTACCCATCATATTATGCTATATTCTGAAATTCCAGAGACAATATTTAAAGAAGCAGATTTATGTCAGATTAAAGAGTATCTTTTTAAAAGTTATATACCTAATTGGTAAATTACATATTTTGAACCTGTATTTGACCCAGTCTTTACTGAAATCTTTGAACAGGAAATAAATTGGAGCAGCAACTATACATTTATCAGTACAGCTTACACTGCAGACAGTCATTTGTGCATTCTAGACACTGTCCTCCTCCATGTCTTGTCCTGGACTTTTCTGAGAGTTCCCTCTCAGTTTCTTGCCAGTTGATCTGTGCAGTCTTCTTAAGAGCCTCTGCAAAACAAATTTGCATTTTTAGAGATTATGATTTTAAAGAAATCATGTTACTTACACATGTCACAATACCTTATGAAAGAATAACAACTTTTACTCAGGATAAAAAACAAAAACAGCAAAAAACTTCAATTGGAATTGGAATGGTATTGGAATGTCACTGGAAGGGCATTTGGGAAATCAATAGAGAATTACTGTTTATTTCTTCAGACTATTCCGATTTCATTTTGTATTAATAAAACCAGTTTATAAAGTATGGATATGCGATGTGTTTGAAAGCATCAATTCATTCAATGATACAAGTTAACCATTAAAACAATTTATAAACAAAAATAATAATAATAATACATTATTTGTCTCAAGACTTTGTCATTTTAATATTAGGTAGTTTCTCACAATCAGATTATTAGTCCATGATAGAATGGGCTGACAAAATGTGCATAATAAAGTATTTGAATTATTTTTGATTGCTAATTTTTAACAATAATTGCAAATTTAATGAGTAAAATACCGTATATACCCGAATATAAGACGACCCCCCCATTTTCCAGACAATTTTTTGGGGTAAAAAGAGACACACACACACAAACACGCACGCACGCACACACAGACAGATAGATAGATAGAGAGGCGTGCGCGCTCTGGAGGGAGGCTGTCGCGCGCTCTTAAGAAGCACGTGAAGAGCGCGCGCTACAGTGATGTTTCCTCGCGCGGACCCGCTTCACCTGTTTGTCTGAGGTACTTTTGAATAATCTTATACAAATATGCTAAACGTTTAAACTGGCCATTCGAAGTGGGTTTTGTAACTTAAAATACACAAATAAAGTAGCTCACCGAACTGCTTGGCAAGAAATTTCTCCCTTTCCCCCCGTGATTTTGTCTATATCGCGAATATAAGACGACCCCCCATTTTTCAGCCTATTTTTAGGACAAAAACCTCGTCTTATATTCGGGTATATACGGTACTTGTTTCATTACTGGATGAATCAGCGTTTTTTAACGAATCTGTAGAATGAATAATTAAAAAATGACAAATAAATTTGTTTACCAGTCTCTTGTCATCTCCACCTGTTTGTGTAACAATGTGAAATCTTTAAGTGTCAAGTTTCTTGCAAGTTGATATACTCTATTTTGATTGCTACTGTAGACAGAGTTGATATCTGATCTATTTATCTCAGTACTTCTGTGATCATTTGAATTACGAGCTGATGTTGTTGTAATATTATATAAGAATATAATAAATTACTGTTGTGTCAATCTAAATTTATCTGTGAAGTGGTGCAGGACAACTTTGTCCAACTTTGTTTCGGACTCTCATCTGCAGATGCCTTGTTTTGGGCATCTGGCATCGTTTTTTTACTGCTTGATTAATATAAGCAGCACGGCAAAGCTTTGTGTACTCCTTGTTTCCTAGTAAGGACCTGAAATAGGTAAATATAAGTCTGCTTTTTAAAACAACGGGGGATGGTTAGTTTGTGACAACAGCAGGAAATTATTTCCTTCTGATCAAAACAAAAAATGTCCATGTAAATGTGGCTACTGACAGCGCCAACGCAGATATAAATGTTCACTGTGATCTTACTTGACAAAGGTTTAAGACAAATTGTTGTCATTTAGGAAAATATTGTGTGGGTATTTGAATCAAGATCAAAATCTTTCAACAATGTGGCTCTGTATATTTCTGATATGTAGAGAAACCTTAAACTTAATTCAGAATCCTAACTACACATGGTATTAAAGGAGTAGTTCACTTTAAAAGGAAAATTACCCCATGATTTACTCACCCTCAAGCCATCCTAAGTGTATATGACTTTCTTCTTTCAGACAAATACAATCAGAGTTATATTAATAAACACCTCGACACTTCTGAGCTTCATAAAAGCAGTGGATTGCAACCATCAGTTTGAAGCTCAAAAAAGTGCATCCATCCATTATATAAGAACTCCACACGGTTCCGGGAGGTTAAAGGCCTTCTGAAGCAATGCCATATGTTTGTGTAAGAAAAATATTAATATTTAAAACTTTATAAAGTAAAAAACTAGCTTCCGGGCAAACATACGGATTTTACTTAAGGGTAAAGCGCAACTTATGTGAGTAATGCAACGCACTGCTGATATTTATGCTACACCATGATGCACTACGCTACTAAGCTAGTTATTTTACTTTATAAAGTCTTAAATATGGATATTTTGTTTGTTTGTTTACGATGGATGGTTGCAATCCACTGCCATTATGAAGCTCAGAAGCGTCAGGGTGTTTATTAATATAACTCTGATTGTATTCGTCTGAAAGAAGAAAGTCATATACTTAGGATGGCTTGAGGGTGAGTAAATCATGGGCTAATTTTCATTTTAAAGTGAACTACTCTAAGTAAATTATGTAAAATCTAATGTTTAAAATTGTATTAAATTAAGTAAAATCAAAACACCTCACACATAACAAAAGGTAAATCGATCCATACCAGAAGTGGCAGTGCAGTGTAGCAGATAAAGAACAATCCTCCACCGAATTGCCAGTAATCATCTGGATCCTTGGTCAATCTGGGGTGGGGTGGGCTGATAAATCCTTAAAAAGAAAGATTTAATTTTTACCATTCCCTTAAATAATATTAAACAAAAACGCATTTAAATTTGACCAACATTTGCCATTATAAAACATTCAGACAACATGAACAAATGGTCCCCAATAGCTCCCTGGGTGCCGCAGCAAAAACTCTCGATGTGTGTTCACAGAAGCCAAGTTTCCATCCACTTGTCAATCGAATTATCTGAAAGTTTGGTAAAAAACCTCATGCGAATAAAGCTGGTGAAAATGTGTTTCCATCGAACGGCTTTAAAGCGAATAAAAACCTGTGTGTAATGACGTCACATGCTGTTTTGCGATCAAATTGGTGCACCGAATTGAACAACATTCAAGCAAGCAATTACAGGGTTTATACAGGAATCATAGAGATGAATTTACTACCTTTTTACTACCTTTTTTTCTACCTCCACAATATTTTTTACTACCAACACGACATCAAGCAGCAGCCCTTTTTTGGGGGGTGTGGGAGGGGTATGCAAAGCACCACTTACTGCTTACTATAAGGTATGGTGTGACACTGTCACACACATCCTACATATTAGGTACACTAATGTTTAATTGTGATCATTACAAAAAAAACATAATTGACAATGACAATATTAGTGTCGAGTTGAGTTTCAGCTGTCCTTATCTTAACCCTAGCCCTTGAGTTATCCTAACCATAACGTTAGCCCTAATAAGGTGAATAATAACCTTGGCACTTCTTAAAAACAAATGACACTTAACGCCAATAAACATTAATAAAGATTAATAATAAAGTGTGTCACATCACACACACTTACCCACAAACACACATTCTCACACACGCAGACTTAAGCAGTGAAATTATCTCAAAACAGCAATTTATTTCATCATCTTTAAATGTGCTTCAACTATGGCACTGGTTTGCTGCTGAGGTGGAGCGACGACAGCTGACCTTAAGTTGGCATGATTTGCCACGATCTGTGTAGTGCTGCTAGCATCGCAAAACAAAGAAATAGGAAGCTGCTCCCCCCTCACCCTCACCCGTTAAATATTTTCGATTAGGGATGCACCCACTTTTTGCAGAACGAGACCGATACCAATAGGCTACTTTCATTTTTGGTAGCCTATTCGTCGATATCGATACCGTAACCGATCCCTGAATTTTCACTGCATTTGTAATTTTAAAATGTATTAGTAGATCAACCAAAAGAATATAAATCATATTAGTTGGCTTAATTTGTTCATCAAATATATATTCAGATATTTTCATGCTTAATTAATCCTGCTAAAAAGTCTGTCACTGTCACTGTTCATTCTATTGCTCTATCATATTTTATCTTCATTGAATAGCACAGCACATATTTAGAGCTGCTCCAGCAGGGCTCAGTGCTGAGGATTGGGTCAGTGCTGAGGATTGGGTCAGTGGTACAAATGTTTAGACACCAGTGAAATACCAATTATTTAATCCAATTTTGATACTACAACAAAAACTACCAGCCCAATTAATGTGAAATTAAAACATTATTAAAAGCAGTCAGTAACAAAATAAGAACAAATAATCAAATTACAAATAGGACAAATAAATACAATAGAACAAAGAAAAGCTACAAATGAAATAAACTGTTTTTAGAGTTTTTCGGGTAGATTGGTAAATACATTTGAATAAAGTAATCAAATGTGAAAATTTTGCATATTCATTACTGTATAGCTAAATAAAACAGATGGATATTTTTGTAAAGTTGAAAAGGGTAGACTATTTAGTCAAGAGCAGTGAGTAATTTATTTGTCCTTTGTTTGATTAACATTAAAAGCAGGTTTATTAAATTACTGCCCCTTTAAGACAGAATGCACGGGCCGCATTTGAACATGGCTACGCTCACTTGAGATATAACTGACTTTTGATTACTAGGATACTCGCCAAGACGGGCGTTTTTACATAATTTTGTGACGTGAAAGACAATTTAATTCAGTATTCGCGCGCTGAGGCGCTGGTTTGCGGGGCACGTGCTTTGGATGTTTGCGTTCATGGAACTTCTTGATATGCACACGTCCAGTAATAATGTAGGGAACCACTCGTTATACATAAATCAGGTAACAGGTCATGTTTTACTTTACTTGCGTGATTTAGTGTTAATCCAAATAACACGTGCTGAATGAACGATCAGGAGCATTAAACAGAAGTGCGCCCGCGCGCTCTCCCTCTCGCCAGTTAACGATAATAATAAGCTAGATGACTCGTTTTAATTTTCTTTGCCATTGACATCCGATTGAACTATAAACTTTCCACTGATGTCTGTTTGAAGGGATGTGCTCGACCAGCTCGCGCATCTGTGCCGCTGCGCGCTCAATCCACTGCGCGTTTCCAGTGCTCGCGCACCACAGCTAAGTTGTGTTACTATATTGCGTTTAATATTCCACTAATAAGACATATTTAAGACATAAAATGGAATCTCGTGTATTGTCAATACTAATTGAAAACCAT
Organism: Chrosomus eos; assembly: GCA_036326025.1. Taxonomy (NCBI): domain Eukaryota; kingdom Metazoa; phylum Chordata; class Actinopteri; order Cypriniformes; family Leuciscidae; genus Chrosomus; species Chrosomus eos. The sequence goes on from CM070833.1 coordinate 17,293,718, forward strand.
ATAGACCCAGTTAGATAGGGCTTCGAAAATTTACTACCTCGTCAGATGACGTTTACTACTTTTTACTGGCCTTAATTTGGCATAATTTAATTTACTACCTTTTACTACCTTTTACAACCCCGCGGAAACCCTGAATTACGAACAAAGTTTTGCGAGGCAAAATGGATTGCGCCATAATAACGTTTCCATCAGCGTTTATCGCATAAGCCGTATATCCATCAAGATAAAATTCCATGAGACCGAACGCATTTCATTTGAGTCGATATTCATGAAATTTCCATAACGCTTTTTCAGTCGATATCACTTAATGTGTGTGTGTGTGTGCACTTGAATGGGTTAAATGAAAAGCACAAATTCCGAGTATGGGGACCCCATACTTGGCTACATTTCATGTCATATCACACAATTGTAGCTTTAAAAAAAGCAAATTGGTACACCAAAATCAAACAAAAACCATCTAATAATTTTACCTGTAGCCACATTTATCCTGAGGGTCTTTCCCTTGATGTTCTTCAGTGAACTAAATAAGGGACTGGTGATGGTGACATGTTCTCCTTTCGTTGTCACTTTAGAGGAAGAAAGACAAAAGGATAAAAAGTTACTCAGATTTGTCAGTAGTAGAATAAATGACATTTGATGATGAGAATAATACCTTTAACTACACAATATATTAATCCCAATGTAAGGTTTAGAAGCATTGGTTAAAAATGACTAACATCTTACTGAAGTTGATAATCGTCGTGGATTGGTCTCGGTTGGGTGCCTGTTCTCGCCAAAAAATCTTCTTCCAGTGCTTGATATATATATATATATATATATATATATATATATATATATATATATATATATATATATATATATATATATATATATATATATATATATATATATACATACTGGTATCTACAAAAACATAAGAGATATAGACCAATAATATTTCTAAACTCTTCTGTAGATTCCAGTGCAGTAGGGGTAAAATCTTTGCGTGGCAGGGGAGCCAGAGTGTAAATGACTGTTTTTTCCAATCACTTTACTCATTTGGATGCTCCTCCCCTAGTAAAAATTAATATAAATAACAAACCTATGCAAAAATATATTTTAAACACATTTATTTTATATTTATTATACATCAAATACATTTAAACGTTTATTGACACATCACCCAAGACTTACATTTAATGTATAATTGAACTTTATTTGGAGCATTTTTTTTAGTACACAATGCATATATTTTTTTATATTAAGACAAATGTTTTTTAATAGGCTTATCACTATTAATAAAGTGTACCTAAAGTATACTTGCAAAAGTTTCTTTCACTTTAGTAATCAAAACTTAACCTCAGCATTACTTCCAGATAACAAGATAACTTCTTATTGACTTTAAGTAACATTATATAATTTAGAATACCAAAGTACAATCACAGGGTATTTATATTAAGTACATAATTGTGTAAATATCTTTGTAGTAAACAGCATAAAAAAGGATTCAAATAGATTCTAGTATATATTTTTTTCACATTGACATCAGAGGCTACAACTGCAATATGTGCTTATACGCTAATCGCGATAACATCTTACTATAATCAAAGGTGTGCTTTGATGAAGCTCATCTTTACAGTCAATGGTAACGTTACACACACAGCTGCAGGTTATAGGCCTACGTCCGTTCTCTTACGAGAGTACTCTCGTGTTGCGTAAGCTAGCTTACGCTACGGGGAAAACTCCTTTTCTCGAGAATACTGAAGCCAAAAATTATCCTTTAATTTTTTCATATTTAAAACGCATGCTTGCACAGAGCAGACCTAGAATAGGCAGCTCGTGCGCCTATTGGCTGCTCTGCGGCAAGATGCTGCAACCTATCGGTGGACTGGGAGTGACGTCAGCACCAATAGCAGCGCGGGTGCCCGAGTGCGTCACGTCCCGCCAGAATAGGCGTGGCTTACCTCTATATCAGCCCGGTCCAGATAGGGTGTTCTTTGATTTTTCTCCACTTCAGCGAAGTATTCACATCGCTGACTCTCCAGAGAAGCCGCGCCGTCGAAACAAGCACCTCAGCGGGACGAGCCCTCTGCACTGCAGTTGGAAGCCGCCTTCGCCGCTTCATCGCCGTACCTGCTGCGCTATCCGGCGCCCATATCCTTTTCATATTATATATCCTTTGCATATCCTTCTCTAGTATTCTAAAAGAGCAAGAGGCGTTGTTTCAAATGCCTCGAGTTTCCAAATGCGGCTCGTGTCGAGCCCCTCTCAGCGACAATGCGCGAGTCTCGCCGCGGCCGGACCGCCATTGAAAGCAGCACACATCGCTCTCACAGCTCCCTCGACGGAGGCGGCTGGAGTAGTGTATTTCGCAGCCAACGAGCCCGTTACGTTACCCGCTCGCCTGCACACAAAAGCCGTTTCACGGCTACCCAAAAAAAAAAAAAAAAAAAAGTGTGCGCTTCCCGCCTTGGACGAAACCGCGCGTAGCTTCCTTTACGTTACAAGGAAGCTACCGTGCCCCCGCATCAATAGACTGCTGTTCTAACCGCGCGTAGCTTCCTTTACGTTACAAGGAAGCTAGCGCGCCCCCGCAGAAGCAGTCACTCTGCCCCTTGTGGGACCGCGCAGTGATAAGCGCCGTTCCCAAGGGCTGCCGGAGCCTGTAGCCACAGCGACGCGCTCGCCGGAAAGCCTCCCTCGAGCCTCGCTTTTTCACCTTCCGCGCCTCCCTTCACCGACGCGCAGCTGCCGCTCACGAGCCTCACTGCCGTCGCGTCTGAGGTTGAGGGACACGCATCAATGGACTGCTGTTCTAACCGCGGCTAGCTTCCTTTACGTTACAAGGGAGCTACCGTGGCTGCTCGCGCTACTCAAGCTTATGTTGTTTCCCCCGTGGCTCAGTGGCTAAACTCTAAGCTTTCGCGCCAGAGACCCGTGTTCGATCCCGGCTCTCGCAGTAGAAAAAAAAAAAAAAAAAAAAAAAAAAAAAAATTATGCAGCTCTCCTCTCTGAGCTCGCGACCAGCTTTCTTACGTACAGGAAGCGAGCGCGCGAACCGAGACGTCTCCGTCGAAAGAAAGTGCGGTTTTTTGTCCCGCCGAGGCCTGACAAACTCCCTCTTCTTCTCAAACATTTTCCAGCTCCTCCTAGTACGAGCGGCCGGTAATGTCTATACTGCAGTAGTGTGGCTGTTATACACGCACGCCTGTAAACAGTGCCGACACACACACGAAAACTGTGATGACGCTCTCTCTCTCTCTCTTATCTGCTTGCGGCAACTAAAGCTTACGTTGTTTTCCCTGTGGCTCAGTGGCTAAACCCTAAGCTTTCGCGCCGGAGACCCGTGTTCGATCCCGGCTCCCGCAGCAGATAACATTTATGCAGATCCGGCTCACGCCGATGGTGTTTTAGTGTAGAAAGGTGCCCACATCTCAGTGTTCACCCCTACACGCAAGCACGCTCGTGTTATTCACAGAGCCCACTCCCTTAAAGCGGGCAACCGCTCGAGTGTTGAACGTAGGAAATGTGTCCGCGAGTTCGCGTCCACACCTATTTTTCTGCCCGCTCTATCACTAAGGACTCACGGCTGGACCACAGTCAAAGTTTATTTCCCTGTCAGTCCCCTTCAAAAAGGCTACTGCAGTGGTCCATTTAGCAGCCAACGAGCCGGTTCATTTACCCTCTCGCCTGCACACATACGCCGTTTTCACGGCGACCCAGAGAAATCTCAAAGGAGTATACTGTCTGGTTATCCGGCTCACGCCGTTGGTGTTTAAGTGTAGTGCAAGTGCCCACGCCCCAGTGTTCACCCCTACACACAAGCACATCAAATCTCGTGTCACTCACAGAGCACACTCTCATAAAGCGCAGAGAAGCCGCTCGAGTGTGGAATATAAGAAATGTGTCCACAGGTCCGTGCCCACTATCTGGCCGCTCTGTTACACGTTCAATAAAACAGGTTATGAATGTAAGTCTCGTGCCCGCCGGAGAGCGTTCACGCTTACTAACACACACCTCCCCCCGGGCGCCGCCCGCGTGTTAAAACGAAACACAGGGCATTGATATGACGCTCCCTATCCGTTATGATCGGGGCGTCACATACACTTGCAAGTCTCGTGCCCGCGCACACGCGCTCACGCTTACAGAAAGCTTTTCCGCCAAAAGCGCTGCTCGCGCGTCAAAAAGTGAGAATAAAATGCTCCCCATCCCTTATGATTGGGACTCCTCACATAAATCAGCCGGTCTCGGCTTTCAGTGAGCAGCCATTGCCCAGAACCGAGAGCGCGCGCGCCGCGCTTTCGGCTCCGGTTCAGTTTCACAAGCCCGCAAACGGCGGCGATCTGAACCCGGAGGCCATTCGCCCCCTAGCGGCTCACATAGCTGCGTGGGAAGTTATCCCAGGGATTTCAGAATGGGTTCTCAGCACAATAAAGCAGGGCTATACACTTCAATTCATTCGCCCTCCCCCGCGCTTTCGAGCCCGGTCCGCGACGATAGTGAATGCGGAAGTAGCACACCTACTTCACGCAGAAATAGCAATACTGCTGTGCAAAGGGGCTATAGAAAAAGTACCGCCTTCTCTTAGCGAGTCAGGCTTTTACAGCCGATATTTTCTTGTACCCAAGAAGAACGGAGCTTTCAGGCCCATCCTAGATCTGAGACATTTGAACAAGGTGCTTGCAAAAGACCGTCCAAATGCTTACAACCAGGAAAATCCTCGCGCACGTTTGCCCGAGGGACTGGTTTATTTCTCTAGATCTGGAGGATGCCTATTTTCTGTTTCAGATATCACCCCGTCACAGGCAATTTTTGAGATTCGCCTTCGACGGTCAGGTATATCAATACACCGTCCTGTCGCTCGGCCTGTCTCTAGCACCCCATACATTTACGAAGTGCATGGACGCAGCGCTCGCCCCCCTGAGAACTCAGGGGCTGCGAATAATGAACTATCTGGACGACTGGCTGATATTGGCTGTGTTCGCCACCTAGCCGCGTTTTTCCAGAAGGGCAGCTTTCTCCCTTTGAAAACGTTTCAACGGATGCTGGGCTGTATGGCATCAGCTGCAGCGGTGCTCCAGCTGGGCCTATTGCGCATGCGCCCGCTCCATCACTGGTTGAATGCTTGCGCGTCTCGCCGAGCCTGGGTTTCTGGCGGCCAGAAAATCAGAGTGACTCAGACCTGCATAGCGGCTCTGCAGCCCTGGTTAGTAGCCGACTGGTACCAGCAGGGAGTGACGATGGGAACCATCTCTTATTGGAAAGTAGTTTCGACAGATGTGTCCAACTCGAGTTGGGGCGCGCTGTTCGAAGGCAGACCGGCTTTTGGCCAGTGGTCAGACCAAGAGAAGTGTTTTCACATAAACTGTCTTGAGATGATAGCGGTCGAAAACGCGCTGAAGCGCTTCCTCCCGTTCATACAGGACCAACACGTTCTCGTTCGCTCGGACAACATGTCCGTGGTTTCCTATGTAAACCGTCAGGGTGGTGTCAGATCCAGGAACCCCTGCAATCTGACGGAACGCATCCTTGTTTGGTCCCAGATGCACCTGTGCTCGCTGAGGGCGGCGCATGTGCCTGGCCATTCGAATGACGGTCCAGACAAACTGTCCAGGGACAACGTTCCCCTGGGGGAATGGTCCCTGCACCCCCAAACGGTCCAGAAACTGTGGCGCCTATTCGGCAGAGCGGAAGTCGGCCTATTTGCGTCAAAAGACAATGCTCATTGCCCGATGTTCTTTTTGAAGAACCAGGACACCCTGGCCCAGGTCTGGCCCAGCCTCCCTCTGTATGCTTTCCCTCCGGTCTCTCTGTTACCACAGGTAATCAAGAGAGTCAGGGAAACGCGCCAATCGGTGCTCCTCATAGCTCCGCACTGAGAGAATCAGAATTGGTTTCCGGAACTAGCACGGCTGTCACATGCAGCTACGTGGCCTATTCCGGTGAGGGCAGATCTCCTCTCTCAGGCTCGCGGCTAGATCTGGCATCCCCATCCAGAGCGCTGGTCTCTGCACGCATGATTGATCAACGGGTACTCGTTACCCTGCCAGAAAGAGTGATGAGCACGATCACGCAGTCTAGAGCTCCTTCCACGGGACTGCTCTACGCGTCTAAATGGTCAGTGTTCTCCAAGTGGTGCACCGACAGAGATCTGGATGCACGGTCGTGTGAGGTTGCGCATTTGCTCACTTTCCTACCAGAGCTGATGGATAAGGGGAGGTCCCCATCCACGCTCAAAGTTTATGTGGTGGCCGTGGCGGCGTTCGCAGAATCGACGCACGGTCAGTCACCGGGAAGACATGAGCTGGTCATCCGCTTCCTTAGGGGAGCTAGAAGGATGGATCTGCCGCGCCCCCCGTCGGTTCGTATGCGGCCTCTGCAGTGCTTCGGTTGGGTCTGCTGCGCATGCACCCCCTCCAGCGCTGGCTGAAAACACGAGTCCCGCGACGAGCTCTCTGTGAGAGCGTCATGTTTGGAATTTGGGCCTAATGATTCTAAAGTTACGCTCAAACCAATACACGGTTATGTCCCCAAAGTGCTCTCTACTCCGTTCAGAGCGCAAGTCATTTCCCTGCCGGCCCTTCCGGGAACCGACAGTGACAGCGATGTAAACTTCCTTTGCCCAGTCAGGGCTTTAAGAGTTTACGTTCAACAAACCGCTGCCTTCAGGCAGTCAGAACAGCTGTTCGTTTCGTTTGGTGGCCGCACGAAGGGGCTAGCTACCTCGAAACAGAGCATTTCCAGATGGATAGTTGATGCTATCGCCTTGGCTTACAAGTCTAAAGGCCTTCAATGCCCTTTAGGTGTTCGAGCCCATTCCACTAGAAGTATGGCCTCATCATGGGCTTGGACTAGTGGTGTTTCACTCCATGATATTTGTAGAGCGGCAGGCTGGGCCTCTCTGTCTACATTTATAAGGTTTTATAACCTGGAGGTCCCTGCTTTGCAGGCCAAAGTGTTATCTGTATGAGATTGTCATACACGCTACTGTTATACTGTGTTATGCACTCCCTTATACATATGAGGCGTCACCATATGGTCAATATGTGTTAGGGCTCACTTTGTGTCGGCCCACATATCTTCACTATTACGTGTTCCCCGGGCACTGGCCCTTGGACTTAATGTGAATGGTCTCAGCATACACGGCGCTTTAAACTGGGTTCCCGTAGCGTAAGCTAGCTTACGCAACACGAGAGTACTCTCGTAAGAGAACGACACTCGGTTACTAACGTAACCTCGGTTCTCTCTAGAAGAGGGAACGAGTGTTGCGTAACCCGGCCGTGTTAATGCTGCGTTCTTTTTTCGCTTCAGTGTGAAAAACCAAAGAACACCCTATCTGGACCGGGCTGATATAGAGGTAAGCCACGCCTATTCTGGCGGGACGTGACGCACTCGGGCACCCGCGCTGCTATTGGTGCTGACGTCACTCCCAGTCCACCGATAGGTTGCAGCATCTTGCCGCAGAGCAGCCAATAGGCGCACGAGCTGCCTATTCTAGGTCTGCTCTGTGCAAGCATGCGTTTTAAATATGAAAAAATTAAAGGATAATTTTTGGCTTCAGTATTCTCGAGAAAAGGAGTTTTCCCCGTAGCGTAAGCTAGCTTACGCAACACTCGTTCCCTCTTCTAGAGAGAACCGAGGTTACGTTAGTAACCGAGTGTCGTTATCCGTTTATAAAACTCTCGTGTGTAACGTTACACAGAACATTTCTGGGATGTTAATGAACTCAATTAACAAAATTTGTTCATCTGCATTATTAACGTTAGGTTATATTCTACTTTGAACTATATTTACACTCTCATCCACTTATTTGAACGCATTACCTAAACGTTTAAATATATATTGATCTCTGTTTTTCTAAAATGATAGTGGATACATGATGAAAACGAAACATAACTTTACAGAGCCTGAAAAATGTTTCTCTTACCTGATGCAATATGTTTGCAGGACCTCACACTTGATTTTCCTGTGATCATATTTCAGCTTCTGTTCTCCTCCGTTTACATGTCACAACGCAAATTGGTTAGAAAATAAGATTTTAACAGGCATAAGAAAAGACAATATTGCCGAGCAGTAGCGCACACACACGTCGCCTCGCAATTAACTCAAACTGACGTATTTTTTCAAATTCAAACATGACCAGTAAAAAGGCGCGCACAATTGTCATTGGCCAGCTACGTAGATGACAGACAGATTAACCAATCATGATCAAAGAGGGTGAAACAACCAATTCCAATTGTTTCAGGGTGGTAATGGAAAATATGACTTTTCTTCTCTTCTTTCTAATTTTTTTTTTTTTTAAAGAAATGTGTGTTTAGTTATATGTAGACTATTTTATTTGATTAGTTGGTCAAATAGTGTTTACTTTAGATGACAGTGTGTGAATAAAAATGCAATACTCCATTTAGCTTTAGGCACACACACAATTGTAAATCCAAACAAAATCACACAGAGCAAAAAAGTTTCTGCTGCACTTCTCTCTTGAGATTGGAATTATATCCATTATTATTATTATTGTTAATAATATGATTATATTTTCACATAAATTTAGATTTTTGAAGTGGTGTTTTGATCAAAATATCATGCAATGCTAAAATAATTACAAAATAATAATTAGAAATAATAATAATTCAAAGGTTATGTATTTCTTGAAGACATGACTTTGATTCAACATACAGATTTTGTAAAAAACTTTTTCAACTGTTTAGCATTAAACGTTATATTAAATGTTACATTGTGTCAACGTTAAAAAAAAAACTGACATTATTTCAACCATATTTTAACTTTGAGGGTCAGTCATATCATGTGCCAACTACGACTGAAAAGAAAAGTCTGTACTGTTGACCTCAAAAGAAAACTAAACATAATATGCTAAATGAATGAAACTGGACTTTATTCTGTACTCCTGTATATGCTGCAAATATGGTTTCTGAATCTACATTGGATTTCCCCTTCAAATCATTAATGTCCTTTCTTTCTTTACTTGTGCTATTTCATCATCTGAACTGATGTGCCCCTTTTAATAATCAAACCCTTTTAATAACCAAACCCTAACCCCAATATTCAAAATCTATAGAATTACATTTTAACTCACTAACCAACTGACCAGAAAACTCTGGAGTATCTCCATTGAATAAGGGCATATGGCTGTTGCTAGGGGTTTGATTTCTTCTACCCATCTCTAAGCCAATATAATTCCATTACATTTTCAAACATTTTATTTTAGGATTGCTTTTACCTGATTATTTATTTTACCTGCTTATTTTTGTCTTTAAAGTGTGTAGCTTTTCTTTTCTGTTGTTATGTTTATCTGTAAAGCGCTTTGAGAAAGCAACTTTTAAAGGCGCTTTACAAAATAAATGTATTATTATTATTATTATTATTATTATTATTATTTTGATAGATAATTAGCTTCTGTAACCCGTTCTTCATATTGAACAGTGACCATTTTCTGGATATTTTGAACCATTTGTATAGATTTTAGACTAGGGTTAAAACTAATGTCTGCTGAACACCAACACTCCAGGACTGGATCTGAAGAGCCATGGCCTATATACTGTACCCACATACACTATATTGTCAAAAGTATTGGGACACCCGTCCAAAACTTTGAATTCTGGTGTTTGAATCACTTCCATGGCCACAGTTGTATAAAATCAAGCATCTATGCATGCAGACACTTCTACAAACATTTGTGAAAGAACAGGTTGCATTCAGGAGCTCAGTGAATTCAAGCGTGGCACCAGGTTTCCACCTAATAAGTCCATTTGTGAATTTTCCTCACTACTAAATATTCCATGGTCAACAGTTAGTGCTATTATAACAAAGCTTATACATTATAAATATACTGTATATAATATATTTTTTAATGATTGTACAGATATGTTATTTACAAATGTATAGTTTATGATGTAATTTACAGATGCACAATTTATATTTACATTTATTAATTTAGCTGACGCTTTTATCCAAAGCGACTAACAATTGCTATATTTCAGAGGTCGCACGCCTCTGGACACAAAACTGGAGCAATTAGGGGTTAAGTGTCTTGCTCAGGGACACATTGGTGTCTCACAGTGGATTCAAACCCGGGTCACTCACACCAAAGGCATGTGTCTTATCCACTGCGCCAACACCCCATAATTTTATGATAATATAGTACCTATGTGGGTACTACCTTGGGCCCATATGTGACTGATTATGTTAGCCCATGTCTGACCCATATGGTTTGGTCAAGAAGGCCCCATATGTTTTTCCCATTCATAATAACCCATATAGAGGTTACCTATGTGGGTACTACCTTGTGCCCATGTATGCAGCCTATATGGGACTGATTGTGTTTGCCCATGTATGAACCATATTGTTTAACAAAGTGGGCCCCATATGTTTTCCCATTCATATACCATATAGAGATTACCTATGTGGGTACTACCTTGTAGGCAGCCTATATGGGACTGATTGTGTTTGCCCATGAATGAAACATATGGTTTATCAATGTGGGCCCCCATATGTTTTTCCCATTCATAACTCATATAGAAATGACCTATGTGGGTACTAGCTTGGGCCCACGTAGGCAGCCTATATGGGACTGATTGTGTTTGCCCATGTATGAACCATATGGTTTATCAAAGTGGGCCCCATATGTTTTCCCATTCATATCCCATATAGAGATTACCTATGTGGGTACTAACTTGTAGGCAGCCTATATAGGACTGATTGTGTTTGACAATGTCTGACCCATGTGGTTTATCAAAGTGGGCCCTATATGTATTTCCAAGTCATAACCCATATAGAGATTACCTATGTAGGTACCACCTTGGGCCCATGTAGGTAGCCTATATGGGACTGAGTGTGTTTGCCCATTTATGAACCATATGGTTTATCAAAGTGGGCCCCATATATTTTTCCCATTCATAACCCACATAGAGATTACCTATGTGGGTACTAACTTGTAGGCAGCCTATATGGGACTGATTGTGTTTGTCCATGAATGAAACATATGGTTTATCAATGTGGGCCCCATATATTTTTCCCATTTATAACCCATATAGAGATTACCCATGTGGGTACTAACTTGTAGGCAGCATATATAGGACTGACTGTGTTTGCCCATGTATGAACCATATGGTTTATCAAAGTCAGCCCCATATGTTTTCCCATTCATAACCCAAATAGAGATTACTTATGTGGGTACTACCTTGTAGGCAGCCTATATAGGACTGATTATGTTTGACAATGTCTGACCCATATGGTTTATCAAAGTGGGCCCTATATGTATTTCCAAGTCATAACCCATATAGAGATTACCTATGTGGGTTCTACCTGGGGCCCATGTATGCAGCCTATATGGGACTGAGTGTGTTTGCCCATGTATGATCCATATGGTTTATCAAAATGGGAGCCCCATATGTTTTTCCCATTCATAACCCATATAGAGATTACCTATGTGGGTACCACCTTGGGCTCATTTATGCAGTTTATATGGAACTAATTGTGTTTGCCCATGTCTGACCCATCTGGTTTATCAAAGTGGGCACCATGTGTATTTCCAAGTCATAACCCATATAGAGATGACCTATGTGGGTGGGTTTTACCTTGGGCCCATGTATGCAGCCTATATGGGACTGATTGTGTTTGCCCATGTCTGACCCATATGGTTTATCAAAGTGGGCACCATATGTATTTCCAAGTCATAACCCATATAGAGATTACCTATGTGGGTTCTACCTGGGGCCCATGTAGGCAGCCTATATGGGACTGGTAGTGTTTGCCCATGTCTTACCCATATGGTTTGCTCAAGTGGGCCACATATGTTTTTCCCATTCATAACCCATATGGATTACCTATGTGGGTACTACCTTGGCCTCATGTAGGCAGCCTATATGGGAGTGATTGTGTTTGCCCATGTCTGGCCCATACGGTTCATCAAAATGGGCCCCATATGTTATTCCCATTCATAACCCATATAAAGATTACATATGTGGGTTCTACCTGGGGCCCATGTAGGCAGCCTATATGGGACTGGTAGTGTTTGCCCATGTCTGACCCATATGGTTTGGTCAAGCGGGCCCCATATGTTTTTCCCATTCATAACCCATATATGGATTACCTATGTGGGTACTAGCTTGGGCCCATGTAGGCAGCCTATATAGGACTGATTGTGTTTGCCCATGTCTGGCCCATACGGTTCATCAATATGGGCCCCATATGTTATTCCCATTCATAACCCATATAAAGATTACATATGTGGGTTCTACCTGGGGCCCATGTATGCAGCCTATATAGGACTGGTAGTGTTTGCCCATGTATGATCCATATGGTTTATCAAAGTGGGCCCCATATGTTTTTCCCATTCATAACCCATATAGAGATGACCTATGTGGGTACTACCTTGGGCCCATGTATGCAGCCTATATGGGACTGATTGTGTTTGCCCATGTCTTACCCATATGGTTTATCAAAGTGGGCACCATATGTATTTCCGAGTCATAACCCATATAAAGATTACATATGTGGGTTCTACCTGGGGCCCATGTAGGCAGCCTATATGGGACTGGTAGTGTTTGCCCATGTCTTACCCATATGGTTTGGTCAAGCGGGCCACATATGTTTTTTTCCCATTCATAACCCATATATGGATTACCTATGTGGGTACTACCTTGGCCTCATGTAGGCAGCCTATATAGGACTGATTGTGTTTGCCCATGTCTGGCCCATACGGTTCATCAATATGGGCCCCATATGTTATTCCCATTCATAACCCATATAAAGATTACATATGTGGGTTCTACCTGGGGCCCATGTAGGCAGCCTATATGGGACTGGTAGTGTTTGCCCATGTCGGACCCATATGGTTTGGTCAAGCGGGCCACATATGTTTTTCCCATTCATAACCCATATATAGATTACCTATGTGGGTACTAGCTTGGGCCCATGTAGGCAGCCTATATGGGACTGATTGTGTTTGCCAATGTCTGACCCATTTGATGAACCCAAATGGGCCCCACTTGTGTTGCCCATTTTGAGCCCATGCACTCATTTCCCATTAGTGACCCAACTAGGACCCACATAGGGAGCCCACCTATTTTTGCCCATGTGGGACCTTCTTAGCTGACCCAAGTGGGCCCAGGATAAGATGCCCATTTTGGGACCATACCCACTTGGTACCCACGTAGCCCAAGCAAAAACCATGTGGGGCCCACATATACATGTTGGCTGGGTAGTGTGTAACATAGATCTAAGTGAACAAAAACATCCTGCAAAGTTTTAAATATGAAAGTTCACCGTATACAAAGTTATTGTCTCTCAAAAGTAAGAGTCGACTCTGAGTCGCTGATATGAATCGATAGACAAACGATGCATTTTCTCTAACTTTCGTACGTCACTTGTACAAGTTATTTGAATTCGACACGCCCACTCATTGCGCGCGCCGAGCAGACAGAGAAACCTGACAACAACATGTCGACGAGACTCTGTTCTGAAGTGCGAATCAAAAGCAAACTTTTTTTTTCACTGCCCAGGGACAAGCATGTGAAGACTCAGTGGCTAGAGTTTATATTTACAACTATACCACACAAGTATAGCCACCTTGAGCTGTGTTCGCGTTATTTTAATGACGATCGCTTCACAAACACAAATGCTTTCAAGTGTGGATTCGCGAGTCGGCTGATATAGGAAGGTTCAATACCAAGTTTATTTGGATCAGCTTCCTCCTCCGAATCACAACCAGTAAGTACTATTAATAATTGTTGCTTTTATGTGTGTGTGTGTGTGTGTGTGTGTGTGTGTGCGTGCGTGCGTGCATGCGTGTGTGTGAGAGAGTGAGAGTTACGCTCAGCAGCTTCTAGGTCTCCAATGTCATTTTTTTTGTTTTTTGAAATATGTGAAATTATGTGAAGCGTATTGTAGTACTGCAGTGCAACATTATTAGGAACATTTTAAATGCCATAATAGGTACCCTTTAATAAAAATGTTGTGATGAAAAATACAATTGTTCAACGTTTGTTTATGGTACTTTACACTAACGATAATGCAACTTGATTTTTTAAAAAAAGTATTGAATTGTTCATTGTTAGTACATGTTAACTAATATACAGTAGTTAACTGATTTAAGAAATTAAACCTTAATGCAAAGTGTTACAGACCGTAATCCCAACGTATTCTTTTTGAAGCACCTTGCAGTCTCATTTGTGTTCACACTTGGCAGATTTGGTCTGATTAAACTAACTCTTGTGCGACTTCTCTATTAATGCGGTTCATTTGAATAATTGTGAGTGCTGCCATCTGGACCCTGGTGGTCACCACAAAAGTGGACCAAGAGTGCTGGAAAGGTGAATTTCGGTCCACTTCCAAAACGAACTCTGGTGCAGTTCGTCTGAAACATGAACGCAACACGGATGAAAGAAATCTAAACGAACCAAAAACGTTCACACATGTAAACGTGATGTCACAAGATGTGACCCTAAAACCGACAGAAAGCTTAAGCATACCTGTTTTTCATCATAAATAAGCAACACTGCATTCCAGTTCGGTACAGTCATCGCCGATGGTACCATGGTATTGCCATCTGTAACAATCAGATAAAAAACAAAAATTAAGGAGGTTAATGAGAGTTTATCAGTATTTTTTCCTCCTAGTCTCTCTCTACCTCCCTCTCTCTACTTCTTTAATTGTGTTTTTTTTTTTCAGGACAGAAGGCAGAGATGTAAAATGGGTTGAAGGTGTCATACATACAGTTTCACTATCTCTCTCTCGCGAGCCCATCACTTGGAGAGCATCACCTCTCGGCGTCTGTGACTCCAATTTGAGTGGAGCATGTGGAGGTCTCACACTGTCAGCCTGCTGCCCCCTCTCCCCTTCCCTCCCTCTCTCTCCCTCCACTCTAGCAAACAGGGGCAATTACGCACTGAACTGGCACCCTGTTTACACCTTAAACCGCCACCAATTACAGCTCTGTGACACCCGCACCAACACAAGCATGTTGTCTCTCCCTCTCCATTTCCCTCGCTCTTTCTCGGTTACCCACTCGGCGAACGGGAAGGAGGGGTGTTTTGGTCTTACTTCGTCTGGCGGGATGTCAGGATGGAGGTGCTTATGGAGGAGAAATACTTGGGTCACAGGTGGATACGGTGCTGGATTAGAACATCAGCAAAAGGAAGCAAATTCCTATCTTGCATTTACATGATCTGCGCATGCGCGTGCGGTCTGTGTTTATGTTTGGAGCTCCGTCGAATTGATTCATTAATCCTTGATTTTCTTCTTTACCACTCAATTATAAACAGGCACTTTCTATTTTTATATCGTGTGAACTTATCCTCGATAATATTCCTTGTAAAAAACAATCGGATTGCTTTGATATCGCTACTTAGATCCAACTTTCCGAATCTCGGCTACTAGCCTTTAGCCCGCTAGCATTTCACGCGTGGCCTCGCGCCTATTCGAGCGTCGTCTCATCTTTTACACCCGTTTCTCTGAAAGCTTCTCTGAAAGTACAGACACACGTTGATTGTGCTTAGAGCCTGCATCAACGGGGCATTAGCACATCTGCGTGCAATCTGTGTTTGTGTTTGGAGCTCCGTCGAATTGATTCATTAATCCTTGATTTTCTTCTTTACCACTCAATTGTAAACAGGCACTTTCTATTTTTATATCATGTGAACTTATCCTCGATACTATTCCTTATAAAAAAAAAAAAAAACAATCGGATTGCTTTACTGTTTACTATTACTACTAATTTACTGTTCATCTGTTATAATGGCGAACATATCGGATGTGTGTCTAACGTTACCTCTGAGTGCAGGTGAGGACACATTCGAGCTGATTTCGGTACGATTGGAGCTGGAGTCGGTGGAGAAGCAGATTCGTGTTCTGCTGGAGAAGCAAGCCGAGCTGCGAGATCGGCGATCAGCGCTTGAAACATCACGCGCCGATGCTCACAAGTCAGTGGTTAGTAACTTTGTGACTTTGACTCCGACTTCGTCTACTCCGTGCGTTTCTCTGCCCAGGAGGACGCGATCATCTCTGCCTTCAATCACTCCTGCACCCTGGGTCACGACACGAGCCAGGACCAGAGCAAGAACCTCTCCCCCCCTCCCGGTCTTCGAGATCTCCACCCGGAACCGCTTCTCCCCTCTTCTGATCATCGGCACTTCCATGGTCCGCCATGTCCGTGCTACCTCGGGTAAAGGTAAGGTGCGCACTCACTGCTTTCCTGGTGCTCGTGTTCTTGATGTCGCTGCGCAGGTTCCCGAGATCCTGAACGGTGACGAGCGCGTCGGAGCTATCGTGCTGCACGCGGGGACGAATGACATCAGGCTGCAGCAGACGGAGGTTCTGAAGAAGGACTACAGGAGCCTGATCGAGACGGTACGCAGCACATCGCCTAGAGCAACGATCGTCGTGTCTGGACCGCTTCCCACGTACCGACTTGGACAAGACAGGTTCAGTAGATTATTTGCTTTAATGAATGGTTAATGTCATGGTGTAATGAACAGAAACTGCTCTTTGTAAATAATTGGAATCTGTTTTGGGAGTGACCTAGGCTCTTCCGTCCTGATGGTCTGCACCCCAGCAGAGTCGGAGCGGCTGTTCTGTCGGACAACATCTCCAAGACGCTACACACCATCTGACTAGTAAGTCAAAGTCCAAATCATAGTCTTTGCTGTCCCAACTTAATTGATATAAGTACCAATGTAGAACATTATATAGAAACTGTGTCTATTCCTCGCTTAGTGAAGCCAAACAACAAATCTACTGTAAGATCTAGCAAGAATATTATTGTAATTAAACCAGAAAATCTAAATATCAGTGAACAAAAACAATTTCTAAAGCTAGGTCTTCTAAACATTAGATCGCTCACACCTAAGGCGGTTATTGTAAATGAAATGGTCACAGATAATAATTTCGATGTTCTGTGCCTTACTGAAACCTGGCTTAAACCAAATGATTATTTCGGTCTAAATGAGTCTACTACACCAGGATACTGTTATAAGCATGAGCCCCGTCTGATCGGTCGTGGCGGCGGTGTTGCAACAATCTATAGAGATATTCTTAATGTTACTCAGAAAACTTGTCATAGGTTTAATTCGTTTGAAGTACTTGTGCTAAATGTTACGCTCTTAGATGTAAGAAAGAAATCCTTATTATCTCTAGCCTTGGCTACCGTATATAGACCTCCAGGGCCATATACTGATTTCCTAAAAGATTTTGCAGACTTTCTCTCAGACCTATTGGTCAATGTCGATAAAGCAATAATTATTGGCGACTTTAACATACACGTAGATAATACAAATGATGCGTTAGGGGCTGCGTTTACAGATCTATTAAACTCTTTTGGGGTGAAGCAAAACGTCAGTGGTCCCACTCATCGTCTAAATCATACACTAGATTTAATTATTTCATATGGAACCGATCCAACTGATATAGATATTATACCGCAAAGTGACAATCTCACTGATCATTACATGGTAACTTGCATAATACGCACTGCTGAAATTTGTCATGTTGCACCACGTTATAGACCAGGCAGAACAATCCTTCCAACCACTATAGATTCTCAAATAGCTTACCTGATCTATCTCAGCTGCTCAGTAAACCCAAACAAACAGATGAACTAGAGGAAATGACTAGCAGTATGAGCAACATTTTCTCTAGTACACTAGATATTGTTGCACCAATTAGATTAGATTAAGGTTAGAGAGAAAACTAAAACACCATGGTACAACAGTGCAACGCATGCTATAAAGAGAGAAACTCGTAACTTAGAGCGTAAATGGAAACGAACTAATTTAGAGGTCTTCAGAATCGCGTGGAAAGACAGTATGTCACGTTATAAAAGGGCTCTAAAATCAGCCAGGGCTGAGCATATCCGCAAACTAATTGAAAAAAAACAAAATAATCCAAGGTTTTTATTTAACACCGTGGCTAGACTAACAAATAATCAGACATCTCCAGAGCAAAATATTCCGTTACAATATAGTAGTAATGATTTTATGAATTACTTCAATGAGAAAATAGAAAGCATCCGAAACACAATTGTAAATGTACAATCCTCTATGGTGTCTTATGACTCGGCCTCAATTATGGCCCCTCTAGAACAACTACACCGCTTTACAACTATAGGACAGGAAGAACTAAATAAACTAATCATTGCATCTAAACCAACAACATGTTTATTAGATCCAATACCCACTAAACTACTTAAAGAAGTGTTACCTGTAGTGGAAGAGCCTCTTCTCAATATTATTAACTCGTCTTTATTTTTAGGTCACGTTCCAAAAATATTCAAGCTGGCAGTAATAAAACCTCTCATTAAGAAACCGCAATTAGATCCAAATAACCTAGCAAATTACAGACCCATCTCAAATCTTCCATTTATGTCTAAAATACTAGAAAAAATTGTGTTCGCTCAATTGTACTCTTTCTTGCAAGAAAATGATATCTACGAAAAATTTCAGTCGGGATTCAGACCGCATCATAGCACAGAAACTGCGCTAGTTAAAATTACAAATGATTTACTCTTAGCCTCTGACCAAGGCTGTATCTCAATAATAGTTCTACTTGATCTTAGTGCTGCGTTCGACACTATAGATCATAAAATACTCTTAGATCGACTACAAAACTACACTGGTGTTCAGGGACAGGCATTAAGCTGGTTTAGATCGTACTTATCAGACCGTTACCATTTCGTCTGTTTAAATGGGGAAAAATCAAAGATAACATCAGTAGACTATGGAGTGCCGCAAGGATCTGTCCTAGGCCCTCTGCTATTCTCAATATATATGATGCCACTTGGTAATATTATAAGAAAACATGGAATTAGTTTTCACTGTTATGCTGATGACACTCAATTATATATCTCATCACGACCAGATGAAAACACTAACTTATCTAACTTGACAGAGTGTCTAAAAGATATAAAATGCTGGATGACGTGTAATTTCCTGCTATTAAATTCAGATAAAACGGAGGTATTACTTATTGGTCCAAAAAACTACCCACAAAATCCCTTACAATACAACTTTAATTTAGAAGGATGTCCTGTTACTTTATCCACTACAGTAAAAGACCTGGGTGTTATACTAGACCGCAACTTGACTTTCGAAAAGCATATTTCATATGTTACAAGAACAGCCTTTTTCCACCTTAGAAACATTGCTAAGCTACGTAATATGCTATCTGTTTCAGATGCAGAAAAGTTAGTTCATGCATTCATGACCTCGAGACTAGATTACTGTAATGCTTTATTAGCTGGTTGTCCTGCATCCTCAATAAACAAGCTACAGTTAGTCCAAAATGCAGCCGCTAGAGTTCTTACTAGATCAAGAAAATATGATCATATAACACCAATTTTATCATCTCTACACTGGTTACCTATTAAGTTCCGTATCAATTTCAAAGTATTACTATTGACTTATAAAGCTCTAAATGGTTTAGCTCCTGTGTATTTAACAGACCTTCTATCGCCCTACAATCCATCGCGCTCTTTAAGATCACAAAATTCGAGGCTTCTGGTCGTTCCTAGGATATCTAAGTCTACTAAAGGAGGGAGGGCGTTCTCACATTTATCTCCTAAACTCTGGAATAGCCTTCCTGATATTGTTCGAGACTCAGACTCGCTGTCCCAGTTTAAAACTAGATTAAAGACGCATCTCTTTAACCAAGCATTCACTTAATGCTTACCTTTTATACTACTGCTGAATCAGTTCGAATTCATTAATATTATGAACATCAGCTATGCTAATTATTTCCCATCTGTCTTTCTGCTGTTATCTCGGGACGCTAGTCCCGAGGTAAATAGCGTTCGTCAGCTCCAGTTTGTATCCAGCCTCTCACGAAGACTTCAGATGCCCCAACACCTGTGGAGAGACGACTAAACGCCGGTGGAGAGACGACTAAACGCCTGTGGAGAGACGACTCGACGCCTGTGAAGAGACGACTAAACACCGGCGATATGTTATGCCTAAATTTATACATGATTAACTAACTGTATTTTTCTTTGTACATTTCTGAAATGCACTTTCTGTAAAGCTGCTTTGAGACAATGTGTATTGTGAAAAGCGCTATACAAATAAACTTGAATTGAATTGAATTGAATTACAGGGAACAACCGTAACAAACGCTCTGTGGCAGCACTTACGGGTTCTTTAGGCCCTTCAGATTAGCGCTTCATTCAAACCTTGCTGAAAATGACCAAAAACTTCTGGGGTTAAAACATTTTGGGGTTCTGTATATTTCAAACATTATGATTCAGAGATTTTAGACAGTGACTAATATAAGACTACAGTATAGTGATATAACAGAACCCAATACTACGTTTATTTTGAATGTAAGTACTATTAAAATCAGCAATTATTAAGTGTAATATTGTCTGTATTATTTAAATAAATACTTATAATTACATTATAATAAATGAAATTATAATTAAATGTATCTATTTTTAAATTAATAATAATAATAATTGTTATTATCATCATCATCATCATCAATGTATGATTATTTAAATAATATATATTATCATATAATAATAATAATAATAATAAATATTATTATTATTATTATTAAATTGCTTAAATATAAGCAGTTTTACTAAGCCACATTTCTTAGGCTGTTATTTATTTAAAAATTCAATTCAAATTTGAATGGAAACTTAAATACTGAAACAAAAGGAAACGGATTTCACCCATTGTGCAAGAACATTCTTATTTATTATATACAGGTATCAGTCTATATTAAATGAGCACAGCTGAATATCATCATGTAGCTGGCCTGAAAATCCCCCAAAAAGCATGCATGGTTGCTCCATCTATAAGGAGGCCTTTAGACATCATGCGAACTGTTATGACAAGGGCTGTGACATAAGACGTCAGACAGACACAGAATTCCAAATAATCAAAAGCTCAAAGTGTAAGCTTAAAGCTGTCCTGAACCATACAGTGTTAACACGGCAGAAACGGGCAACAGAGTGATATCACACTGAGACACTATATTTAACACAAGAGTGAAAAAGATAGTGTGAGGTTCTGGTAAAATAGGGTACAGACTGCAGAGAACACAGGAGAGAGAGTGACAAAATGAAAATAGATGTGTTAGTGTTTTAGAGACAGTGAAAAAAAGAGAGAGAGAGAGAGAGAGAGAGAGAGAGAGAGAGAGAGAGAGAGAGAGAGAGAGAGCTTGTGTGTGTGTGTGTGTGTGTGTGTGTGTGTGTGTGTGTGTGTGTGTGTGTGTGTGTGGTGTGTGTGTGTGTGTGTGTGTGTGTGTGTGTGTGTGTGTGCGCGTGTGTGTGTGCGCGCGCGCATGTGTATGTATGGGCGAGTGTGTTAATGAACTGACCTGCACAGCCCACCTGCTCTCCCCAGCTGCCTGGCCCAAGATGGAGGCAGCATTCCATAAATATCTGGAGGAGAGTCCACAGGGCCTCTCTCTCTCTCTCTCTCTCTCTCTCTCTCTCTCTCTCTCCTCTCTCTCCTCTCTCTCTCTCTCTCTCTCTCTCTCTCTCTCTCTCTCTCTCTCTCTCTCTCTCTCTCTCTCTCTCTCTCTCTCTCTCTCTCTCTCTCTCTCTCTCTCTCTCTCTCTCTCTCTCTCTCTCTCTCTCTCTCTCTCTCTCTCTCTCTCTCTCTCTCTCCTCTCTCTCTCTCTCTCTCTCTCAGGTTTGACATTAACCAGGTTATGGAAAGACATCAGCATCACTACTTACAATGTATAGGCCTTTGAAATCAAAAACAAAAATAAAATTCTAAATTCTTATTATAAGTTGCTTTAATGTTACTGTATTTAACCTGACAATATATCAAAGGATACTTTTTTTGTATGATGCCAATAGGAAACATAATGGCACCCATTGATTTCCATAGTAGGAAAAAAATACTATGGAAGTCATTGGCTACTGTCAATTGTCAGGTTGCCAACATTCTTTAAAATATCTTCTTTTGTGTTCAACAGAAGAAAGAAACTCATACAGGTTTGGAACGACAAGAGGGTGAGTAAATAATGACAACATTTTTGTGTGAATTATCCCTTTAAACCTTGGTGTTCTTTACAGCAGCACATGCACAGTCTACATTACCTTACAGAGGCTCAACTCTTCCCTGTGTCTGACTACATGAAAAACACTGGATATTAACACTCCCCCAGCTCTCTTCCACTTCATACTAACAGAGAAAAAAGCATGAGCTCATAATGTGAAAAAAGAGAGGTGGCTTTAATTTTTTCTTCTTCTTCTGGTCTAGATTCAGACAGTGTGTATTCCTCTGTGGCCCAGTGTCACATTTGTTACTGCTGAACAGACATACGCCAATGTTCTTCTCAAGCGTTCCGGGGTAATGACCCCGCTGTGGTGCAAGGCCGGACCCTGGACGACCAAGAGAGCATACCGGGGACAAACGCATCACTTCCTCTTTGTTAAATCTTAATGCGTGTTGGCCCATTTCCCCACCAACACACCACTGCCAAGTCCTTACCTCGCTCTCTAATATATGCAGGCCCTTAGTCTTAGTCCAATAAGTGACAGAGAAGGACTGTTGTGTGTGTGTGTGTGTGTGTGTGTGTGTGTGTGTGTGTGTGTGTGTGTGTGTGTGTGTGTGTGTGTGTGTGTGTGTGTGCGCGTACATTTCATTTATGCAAGGCGGGTGAAAAGTTAGAAAATTGGTCCGTTCCATCATTGCTGGACAAGAGGCAGCGGTGACACCCCGATCAGGTGTGCATGCATAATCGCAACCAAAAATAATCACTGTTTTGAATAATTCCCCCCAAATTCCTGCAGCTTCAACTTATTCTGGGAAGGTATCCCATAAATCTTTACAATGAATGTAAATCTGAGATGGAAGGGCTGCAGCGCCAGGCCTCTTAGGAGCTCCTGTTAGATCCCCCACCCCCTTCTGCTCTTTCGTTGAGAGTTTATACAGATGATTCAGGGGAGAGTGAGGGAAATAGCAGTTTTTTCACATCTATCTAGGCAGTGATTTCTCTGCTGTTGGTCTGGTGTGCTCTGAGCTATAAATGAATGCTCTGTTTCTCTCTCCTCGGAGAAACACAGACTTCATCTTTTCCTGCCTTTAATGATATGCTGATGCACAGACTTTATTGGTCAGCCTTTTGCTTTTTTATTTAAAGTCAACATGAAACGGAAGTTACGATGGAACGGCTTCTCGAACAAGAAAAAATGAAGGATGGGGTTGATTTTGTTCATCAAGATTGGATTGTTGGATCGTTGTGGTTTGCTTAGTGTTGTAGTCAAGATCACCTAAACTGAGACCAATTCAAGACAAGTGTGTGAGACCAAGATAAGACCAAGACATTGAGGGACTAAGACCAAGGCCAGACCAGCACTCCTAAAATTCCTCTGAAAGACCCACATTTATTGCTTGAGAAATGTCTTACATTTAATCAATAATACAAAAGAAGCTGACAAAAGTGACATAAGTTGCATCTGAATTGCTACAATTACAACTGCATAAATAATGTGATTGATTAAAAAAAAAGTGTTTATTAAACATTTTGTATAAAATCAATATCACGTTTTTTTTCTTATACATTTGTGGAAACAGCTTTCTTGTTCTTGTGATATTCCTTAATTACATATGCTATTCATAAAAAATATATATATATATTACAAGTACTTTTTGCAATCTTGAAATTTGTGAGAATGTGTATTAATTTTGGTAAACTTTTTGATTTTTTTTTAAACAAGGGTAGCACTTTACAATTAGGTCTCATTTGTTAACATTAGTTAATGTATTAACATGAACTAACAATAAGCAATACATGTAATACAGTATTTATTCATCTGTCCATTGTTTGTTTATGTTAGCTCATGGTGTATTAACTGATGTTAACAATTACAATGATTTTAATAATGTATTATATGTTGAAATTAACATTAACTAAGATTACTCAATGCTGTAGAAGAATTGATCATTCCTATGTTAACTAATGTAATTAACTAATGTTAACAAATGAAACCTTATTGTAAAGTATTGATTGCATTTAAAGCAGGAAGTCACTCCTTTGAAGTCGCACGAATCAACGTCATCAGCGAAGACATTTTTTTTCATAAAATGTTTTTGATTAAAGATTACGAGGGCACGTTTGTTTTGTTTTTTTTACAAAAATTATAATGCACAGAAGCATCATTTATAACAAATAATGCAATATTCCATGAAAAAAAGGTGACTTTAAGGTACGTATATGATACTTGACCCGATATCACTGCCACGACCTTAAAAAACTAACCTAAATAATTACTTTGACTATAGGCACTATACTGTAACTGGAGTAGCCTCTAAGATTTAAGTTTAGAGTCAGACAATATGCAGACAACGGATGAACAGACAAACAAAAACACCATGGGTAAGACAATGGGCACTTCTAAAAATGTGGTGCTGTTCTGTTTACTGGTGTAATTGATGGGGAGAGGATGGGGAGAGGGACGGGGGGTGATGGGGGGCGCAGCTAGTGCGTGTGTGTGTGTGTGGGTGTGTGTGTGTGTGTGTGTGTGTGTGTGTGTGTGTGTGTGTGTGTGTGTGTGTGTGTGTGTGTGTGTGTGTGTGTGTGTGTGTGTGTGTGTGTGTGTGTGTGTGTGTGTGTGTTTTCTTGGCGGTATGATTGAGGGACCCTGCCATGGTGCCATTGTAATGAGCAGCCACCAGAGTGAAAACTTCTCACTGAGAAAGTTACAGAATTATTTAGAGGGGCTCTGTGAAAATTACAATATGCACAATCTACCTGCTCGTTAAAGGATGAAAAATAATAAAATTCTTTGTGACAGCCTTCCAGCCCTTGCGATGTATAATGATTTTTTTTTTTTTTGCCCGGTGAATTTGGATTTTTTTCTTTTTTAGAATATGGGTACATCTGTTTTGCATGAGATGCATAAAATGACAGGACTCCGACAGCCAGTGCATCTAGTGACAAAGATTACTGTCACCCTCCTCCTAGAGTTAATTCATCATTGGAAATGGTCCGTTCCCTTGCTCTGTCTCTTAGCAACAGCCTATCCCCTGGTGCTGCCTTAACCACGTGTGCATATGTATATATAGTGCTCTTCAGCATACCTTTTACATAAAAATAAGCCCATAATTCCGACTTTACATTTTTATTGTATTAACATAAAATATTGGTCATATTACATTGGAATTCATATCCAACGAATTTGATTCTACCAACTATTATGCAGTGAAAGGCATAGTGGTTATACTTGTTAATCTGGATGCATGAATAAGGAAATATTTGCTCTGGATATTAGTTTTCCACGGTGGAGACAAAATGGAGAAACTTTGCAATAACACGTTAGGGCAGGAGACTAACCTCTTAACATGCAAATCAGCACGCTCTCGCCTTCTGATGAATGGCTGCCGTGCTACGTTTAAAAAATTGCTCTTCCACGCAAGACTTTCTGCTAAAGGAGAATGATTAGGTCCTAACAAGTGCGAACAACGGAAAAACAGAGCTAACTTTTGGGCCAGGAGATGATACGGATTGAGAAGCTTTTGTTGATTTGCAGGATTAATTGACTGGAAATTACGACAGGCACATCATATATAATAAACAGCCTCAACAAATAGCAAAACAGATTCCAAACAGCGTTATACTTGGATACTTTGATAATGTCATTTGTGGCCGTTAATAACGGTTTGAAATGGCAAGCAGCTACTGATCGTAGAGGTGGGAAAACTCTAGGGATGTGATTTAGTCCTCTCTCTCAGTAGGGTGACACTGCAGCGCTACTCCTCATAGCTTTATCTGCCACGAAAAGGTGAAGTCATGAGTGATCTCTCCAATTTAAAAGCACTCAGCCCTCACAATATATTTTTGCATATATTCATGCAACAAAGATTCAATTTAGGAATATTATTCTGAAAACATTGCCTGAATTCTTCACAGCATTAATAACAGATCATGGGTAGCAAATGCATTAAACTTGACAATGAGAAAGAGGGAAAATGCCTATTTAATTAAAAAGCAAAAAAAAAAAAAAATGAAATAATGGAGAGAATTACTGACTGGATGCCACAAGAATCTGCATCCTGTATTTGGTCTCTAATGACCTAATTTTCTGCTAATGAATTGCTGACAAAATCTCAGAACACATGGGACGTGTTCAGTGGCCACATCGCTTTTATATAATAGATTTGGGCCTCATCAGATTGGTGTTGCTGCAGTGAATGAAATTAAGATGACTAGAATCAATTACTGCAGAACTGAGACGAAGAAATGTAGAAATATACAAGAGCATTCGTGCATCACGCTGTCATTACTTGGTCTTACAAGTCAGTGGGGCCTCTGTACTGTCGCCCATGAGCGCCCACACATACATATAACAACCATGACAGGCATCCAGTGACAAAATCATTCTTGTTTTTGTCAGCCCCAGTCAAAAAATCAGTCTGCATTGTGCTACCTATAGTCATTTCGCTTTTTATTTTGACAGCAAAACTTCAATTTCAACAACAGCAAATTATAACATCCCTCTACAGTGGAACAATTTATCTCCAATTCAGCTCAGCGAGCAGCAGTGTCTTAATTAAGCAGCCGGCCGGAGAGGAATTCGACCAGAGTAATGATCTGTGTGTGTGGATAAGCAGCTTCTATTGACTCTGTAATAGGTAGCTTTCATGGGGTGTGTGGTTCGATAGTAATAACATGAAGGGATGAAGATCTTCTCCACACAACGCCAAAGTCCAATACACACTGCAGCTCGCCAACACAAGTTCCATCCATCAATGCACAACATGGGTTTACAGAGTGACTAAATCCAGCTTGATGCCTTTAAGAGGATAGTAAAACATGCAAATTATGTTGTTATTTATTCATCATCGTTCCCAAACTATATGACTTTATTTCTTCTGTAAACTACAGAAGCTGTTATTTTGAAAAAAAAAAAATACATACATACTGGCACTTAATGCAATTACATTCATTCATTACTTTGTATGTGGTTCGAGTGATTAAATACATAGATATTCAGCATGGACACATTAAATCAAAAGACAATAAAGACTTTTACCTTGTCACATATACCCTTCCGGGTAACACTTTATTTTACGGTGTCCGTGATACAGAGTAATCACTTAATTAATTACTTGGTAGTAGACATTGTAATAACATGCAACGAAATGTAATTAACATGTAACTAAGTTATGTAACAGCCTGTACTTACAGATTGTAATTACACTCATGTAATAGGCAGCTACTGTTACACATGTGTAACAGGCCGAGTCGGTTACATACGTGTTACCGACTTGGTACAATGTAATTATATTAGAAAGTACTTTGTACTACTCAATGTAACAAGTACTTAAATATGTTACTATGAAAAAAGCCTACATTTACACATGGTCATTTTGTACCTTCTAAAATAGTGTATCAAGATTGTACTTAATTGTACTTCATGTGTATAAGGTATGTAGATACACATGAAGTACACTTTAGTACAATCTTGATACACTTTATTTTACGTAGCTTATACCTGTGTAATATTCTGTAAATTGAATGTAATTAAGAAGCTACTGCATGTATTTAAGCTGTAAACTAGAGGGTTAATTCAGATGGATAAGATATGTAGATACACATGAAGTGCAGTTATAACCTTGATACACTTTATTTTAGAAGGTACAAAATTACCATGTGTAACTGCAGGCTTTTTACCTTAGTAACATATTTAAGTACTTGTTAAATTGTACCAAGTCGGTAACACGTATGTAACCGACTCGGCCTGTTACACATGTGTAACAGTAGCTGCCTAATACATGTGTGTGATTACAATCTGTAAGTACAGGCTGTTCCATAATTTAGTTACATGTTAATTACATTTTGTTACATGTTATTACAATGTCTACTACCAAGTAATTAATTAAGTAATTACTCTGTATCACGGACACCGTAAAATAAAGTGTTACCTATTTCCATTTCAAATAAATGTTGTTCTTTTGAACTTTATATTCATCAAAGATTTCTGAAAAAAATTATCACAGTTTCCACAGAAATATTAAGCAGCACAACTGTTTTTAACATAATATTAATATGATAATAATAAGAAATGTTTCAAGTTTTTTTTTGAGTACCAAAAGAGCATGTTATTTCTGAAGGATCACGAGACACTAAATACTAGAGTAATGGCTACTAAAAATTCAGTTTTTCCTTAACATTAATACATTACATTTAATAATATATTAAAATATAAATCTGTTATTTTAAAATGTAATATTTTTCACAATATCACTGTTTTTTTTTACTGTATTTTAGATAAAATAAATGTAGCCCTGGTGAGAATAATATATATATATATATATATATATATATATATAATATATATTGCATGGAAATCATAAAATAGTATTATATTTACAAATATTTTATTTTATGTAAGACAGTGGCCAGTTCATTCTTCTACATTTTTTGTGTTCCTCACATTCGTGCAGGTTTTAAACTACTGTCAGAATTTTATAAACCAAGCATGAGATAATGGTAGTTCATAAATGTTAGAATAAATGTCAGGTCGTGTGTCTGATTTTTTTTTTTTTTTTTTGTGTGTGTGTGTGTGTGTTTTTTTTTTTTTTTTAGTAAAATACAGCAAATTAGTGCATCACTCAGAGCATCAAAATCATTTATGTACAGAGTGATTTTTAAAGTGCTTTCATCTGTTGTATAACCAGGGTTACTTTCAGTGGGGCGGGTCACAGCGAGTAGATCGTTTTGGGGCGAGGACCCCTCATTAGCAAGGTGACAGCAAAAATAAACAGTGTACCAAACTATGCCTATGTTCTGTTCCATTTGCATAGTTCAAGCCAATCTGCACCATTACCCAACATAAGAGCACAATGCTTTAAAAAGCCAGTCCTCCACCTGCAATGCCCTGGCAAGTCAACAGCCATGCATCAATCAGGCAATGAGCTAATTTAGCAGGTCTCTCTCGGCTTCCACTGAGTGTGACGTGCAGGTGGGCTAAAGTACTGTTTTAGGCCACCACTCCATTAGAGTGACACACACAACAAAGCCGCAAACAAACATGGAAACAGATCACAGCTTCTCCCTGAGGACGAAGGTATTATGAAAAAACTTGGAGTTACGGTTTAAGTTAGATCATACATTCAATACGTGTAGGTGACAGAGCTTTGGGACGTTACGAGCCTAATCTGCAGGTAATAGCATGTAAAGTCGAGCCCTTTCATCGGCCTCGTGTGAAAGAGAGCGTTTTAACTCTGAGAGGGGAGCTGAGGGTTGAAGTTGTGGTATTAGCGGGCATAGTTAACATCGGCAGCGTGAGGCAGGCAGTGGAAGTTGGCGTTGTGCTAGCGTTTCTCGTGTCATTAGTCTGAGATGGCTCTAATGGCCGTCCCGCTGGAGAGCCTCTTCAGAGCCGGCGCTGGCAGAGCGGCGCTCTTTTCGCACGCCGAACACCCCGACGCGCCGAGAAGCGAAGAGCGGCATGCTGCGTGTTGTATGTAAATTCTGCCTCATTTATAGCATTATCTGAAGGAGGGATATTGTCACTCTGCTGTAATGTGAGCGTTCGTACCTCTGCGGCATGAGGAAGGGAGAGAACGAGAGAGAGGGAGAGAGAGAGGCGGTCTGGGCACGCATAAGAGAGATATCCACTAACTCACAATAGCCATTCTGCATATGAAAACAGCGGTGAGGAAGGGAGGAGTGAAAGAGAAAAATAGAGTGGCTGATGAAGAGAGAAAGGTGGAGGGAAGAGGAAAGGAAAGAGAGAGCGAGAAAAGGAAAAACAAGAATCAGCCAGACATATGCGCCGCTTTTCTCAGCATAATAAAGAGACGTCTCTATTGAAAAATAGCCAGGTGGGAAAATTTGACTAGCTCAGCCATTTGAAACACCCTAAAGAGACGAGAGAAGACATCGCTGAAAAAGTGTGATGGCGGAGAGGGAAGACAGCAATCCTACAAGCAGGTGGACCGTGATATATGTGGCGCACATAGTTTGAAAGAAGAACATTGTTGAAATTTCAACATATTATGAATTGGTATGAATTCTCAATCCCATCATACAATAGCCCATGGTAGTTTTATTTGATTTCAGGTTGATTTGGTGAAACGGTTCACGTGGTCTCTTTCTGTAATTTAAGTCCAATGAAGCAATAATATTTATTTTTGTATGTCCAAATGAACACATGTGGAACATTAAATTGTGTCTGACAGAGCTAAACATGGACAAGCAGGTCTAGCCCATATTTAATAAAAAAAGCATAAACCCCAAATTAATTTAAATAGTTAATCTACTGTGAAAACAGAACACCTTAGAAAAGAATACAGCGGCCCCAAAAAGCCACACAATTCACACTTAAACGTGGAAATAATTGCATAAACAACAAATAATCAAAGCAAATGGCATTTACACCAACACGATGCAAGAGATTTTAAAAACTTCACTTTTTTCGCAATTACTTTTTAACCATCTGGTCTCAAAGTGATGTTTTGGTAGATGTATGAATTCAGTATTCCTCAAGTTCACACAGGTGTCCTAGCAGAGCGACCACAGGTGTAGTTCATCACATTAACTATGAACATGATCCAAGTTTGACAACCAGAAAGTGTCATTTTTATCCCATTTTTTTGTGGAAAGCGTGTTGCTAGAATTTTTTTTGTGTTATTATAAAACGAAAGTCATTGGGTTTGATATTTTGCTACTTAATGCAATGTCTTTCATAGATTTACAGGTGGAGCTGAAGTGCCCAAATACTTTTGTATTAAAATGAAATATGAAATGAAATGAAATGAAATGAAATGAATAAAATAAAATAAAATAATGAAACTAAACAAAATAATAAAATGAAATAAAATAATGAAATGAAATGAAATAATAAAATACGGTAAATAAAATAAAAGAATAAATCAAATAAATAAATTAAAAATAAAATACAATTTATTTAAATAATAAAATAAAATAATTGTTTTCCACACAAAAGATTCTTGAAAAATACTTCCACTGAAAGGTACTGCATGTTACATTTTGACGTCCATGCACATTAGACTGGAAAAGTGGGTTCAGTCACATTCACTCGATAGTGTAGCACGACACAACAAAACTAAATATATTTAGGGTATGTTTGTAAAATAATAATAATAATTTGGAAAATAACACTTTCATTAAAAACATATTATACTGTACTTATATAGTGTTGCCATGCTGCTCGATGTCAGTGTAAATTGGATGACAAGTGTTTTTATATCACTAGTTATGATCTGCTCATTTATTATGAACCGTCTTGCGGGCCCCCCTGGGTACATCGTCTATAGGACGGGCCGGCACTGTGTACAAGAAATCCAAGTCATTTCATCTGCCACTTCTGCATCCAATGTAAATATGTAAACCACAGCACCACAGGCGGTCCAAAATCGCTTTGTCATGATGAAATAAGTAGTCACAGAAGCAGACTGTTTTTGACAGTGCCAGCCTCTCTCTCTCTCTCTCTCTCTCTCTCTCTCTCTCTCTCTCTCTCTCTCCTCTCTCTCTCTCTCTCCCCTTCCTCTCTCTCTCTCTCTCTCTCTCTCTCTCTCTCTCTCTCTCTCTCTCTCTCTCTCTCTCTCTCTCTCTCTCTCTCCTCTCTCTCTCTCTCTCTCTCTCTCTCTCTCTCTCTCTCCTCTCTCTCCTCTCTCCTCTCTCTCTCTCTCTCTCTCTCTCTCTCTCTCTCTCTCTCTCTCTCTCTCTCTCTCTCTCTCTCTCTCTCTCTCAGCCACCGTCTCTCACCCGGGCATAATAAGCTTCAATTACCCGTGGCTCTCTCTTTCATTAAAGACAGCCGCTGCACTTTGCTAGCCCACAATAAACACTAACAGAGAGAAATATTAGAGTCCCGTTTATTTATGAACCCGTTAATAATGAGTCGCTTGATGAAAACGGCTATCTCAGCAGTGCGTTAGCTGAACAAACAGTGTGCATCAGGGAGAGATAGCTAGTTAGCCTCCGTGACTTAAACAAAGCTAAGGCGCGACAACAAGTGCCGGCAATTAGCCGAACCTCCTCCAGAGGTAACCCTACGTGTCTTTATCTTTTCCGATCACACGAAGACTGCTATGCGCTGTAGAATTAAAGCAAGGATGTCATCAGTTTCCCTAAACTCCAACCTAATGCTCTGCCTTCATGTGCTGGTGATTGATTGTTTTTGTCAGTTTATGAACGATGGTGCCCGTTTGCATCTGAGGGTGAGGGCTCATGCGGGGCACGACCTGCGTCCCACTCGCTGTCTGAGGCCCTAATGACTGGCTCACCAATGCCCTGCTCTTCTAATTAAAAAGGTTCTGAAGAGACGGAGCATAGTTATGTATCCTTAATTTCTCTACCCAGTGACTTTTCTCAGTGGGTTTACATGCATGAGTGTTTCTTCAAAACTCCCTGAAAATGCACTTTTTTTTACTTTGTTTGAAAATGGATATTGAATATGTTTACAAACAATGTCCAACAATTATGACAGACTCATTTCTTTTAGTATTAGTGTGGTATGTATAGTATTTAGGATGGTAATAGAGATTAGCATGGTAATGAATATGGCAATGTTAATGTATTTGGTCTTGATGGAATAGATCTGCTACGCTGTTGCTGCAGAGCAAGTACAGTGATTTGCTGCTGCCAATACATTCACAGACATGCTGCTGTGAGCATGTATAACATACATGAATTAACCCTAGCAGATCTATACAGGTGGAGCTGGGGAAGGGGGGTGGTTCTGAAAGTCTGTTAACAAATTTTTTAATGTTTGAGCAGCAAGCTCATTGGCCGCTAATGCAACAGCAACCAATCAGCTGTACCAATAAGTTAAAGAGCTATCAGCCTGCAACATTCAGAGTTTCATGCCAGAACTATGTAAATATGTGTTTTTTTCATAAAGAAAATAAGACTGGAAGTGGGAAAACTGCAAAACAAACAAATCTCTTCACTCAATTAGAAAAATACTCGATGAAGGTATGGTAAAAAGTTTAATGGTAACTTATACAAAAGATTAAAAAAAGTTAAATCCCATTATATTTCACTAAATTCTATCACTGGAACAAAAGTGCTTGTAGTTGAATAAACACCCAAGATAATATATACAGTACACATAGCCTGCCCATTCCATTTGTTTTTTTACAACAACACCAAAAGGTTCGGTGAGCACCTCCTCTCACCAAAGTCCCATCATCACCAGCTTTCTCCATTACCTCTGTCAATCTGACACCCTGTTTCTCGACTTCAGTTCTGTCCTGCAATATCACACAGACGTGTGAAGAGGACCTGTGAGTACACATGTATATTAACAACATTTCCATTCAGTGATGGTCAATCAGGCCTGCCGCACTCTCTCAGATCCAGCCGCAGCATCTCTCTCCCCTCAAGTACCCCGAGCTCACGCTCCGCAGCGCTGCCGTACAGATTGCGGGCCGAGCTTGTCTGACTAGATAAAAGATTGCGCAGGATTGACGCTGGGGGGACGATAGCCCCTGTGACACATGCTGCGCTCTCTCCTCTCTCTTCCTCTCGCTCATTCCCTTCCCGAAATGCTCCGTGCCTTCACTCATTTACATAACAGACTTCTGACACCTTTACTTTATTCATCAATCACAGCGCTTCTCTCCCAGTCTACCTTTTGTCTGAGCATGTCTCTGCTCCATCAGGACCTGCACAAAAGATTAATTTCACAGTTTTTTTGCCCTCCCTGCTTCCCCCTCTCCATAATCCTTTGCTTTTTTAAAACCCTCCCTTCTCATTCTTTCATTTCAAAGATACAAAGCTCATGAAATGACAGTAGCTAGATAATGAAAACAACAATGCAAGCAATTTTTACTCCTGCAGGTCGCATCGCTGGATTTCGTATCCCCTTTCCATCCCTGTTTCTCCTCCTTCTTCTCTCCCATTTCCGCTGAGGCGCTGCCATCTGTCTAAGGTTCACGCCGTCCCGCTCTTTAATCTGCATACTGGCAGCACTGGGCCCGCTACCTCACTGAATTCATCTATGCCCCTCTCCGCCACCCCTAACACTAATCTTTTGCTTCTCTACATACTTCTGAATTATTTATCAAGCTTGGAGTTTCCTTTCTAGCCACTCACTCACATACTTTTAAAGAGAAACAAACCAAACAACATTGAGCACTGTCAAATCATTTAAGTTCATGTGAACTGCAAGTATGATGCATTTAGTCCATAATGGCCTGCTCTTAAAAAACGATTTGACTAAACAGTCACAAACTTTAGCAATTTTAGCACAAAAAGCATCCAGATACAAGCATAGATAGATTCAGAGCTAAATACTCTAAATAAATAAATAAATACATTTGTAAAGAACATTCCAGTGATCAGATGTTTGTATACATTTTCTATTGATCATGGGGGCATTCAATTTATCAAATATCGTATCCAGGCCTTCCGAGTGCACTCTCTTCATTTTAAAGAGCCGACTTAAAGAGGTGTTTGGATCGCAGTGATGGATCGATGTTGTACAGTCACAGTGTAGTATCATAGTGGTACTGCAGTTTACGGCATACGCAAAAATCTAGCACTCGGTTTGTACAAATGTACTTATTTTGAGGGTATGTTTGAAGCATTACATATTCACAAAAGGGGACTAAAAAAGTGTTTCAGAATAAATGATGGCATCAGCAAAGCTTAACTTATTCTTCACAAATTCCTCCGATTGCAAATGGTGCATTCAAGATAGAAACGTAGGCAAAACTGCCGGACATCATAATATTTCAGATCTCCACAGATGTGATATGATTTTAAGCTTTGCTTAATGCAAGTGAGTGTTTGCTAAAGTATAAAGGGGGAAAAAAATGGCAAGTTGGTTTAATAATGGAGAGGCGCTATTTTAAATGGTACACATCTGCTTGTGAGTGCTGTTGCTCGCAGTAATGGGTCACTGGATGCCTTTGGGCAGGGCATGGACATTAGCTCCACAGGACAGCAGGGGCAAACAGCCTCATCCAACACCTGAACTTATTTAACAGGATAATTACCTCCGTGCGACTCTTCTGCTCTAGATAACTAACAGTGTTAAAGGTAACGCTACTCAACGACCCAGCGACCCCGCACCGCTCGACAAAAACACAATTAACTTGACACAAACATAACGAGCAAACAAAATGCAGTTGCTGCATGCCATTTCTTTGTACACAAGAAGATGGCGCAGACAGGTATGGTACACGTAGTTCAAAGGACATTTGCGGATAGTTTTTTTTTTTTGGGGCCTTTTCTTTTTCTCCGTCGCTTTATCTTCCTCTTTACACCTCTCGGCTTCTCCCTCTTGTTCTCTCTCTTTCTGGGTGGAAAATGAGCGCTCTCCACCCACCACAGGTGGCGCAGGGAGGGAAGAGAGGAAGCGAGCGTCTTGATTTATCGGAGGCTGTCAGCCCCTCTGAGGATTGGAGGCTACGGGAGGGTGGCGTCTCCTCCTTGGCCCCTTGGCTGGCTCTGAGGCAGACCCCATCTCTCATTAGGAGAGAGCTGCAGTTCTACTTGAAAGTGACATTCACACTCCCCTCTCCTCTCACAAATGCAAAGAGATGACAGCCCCTCACCCCTAAAAGCCCGGGTCCCTCTTTTCAGGCCCAGGAAAACATCAATTTATTACATTAGGTTTGGCAGATATCCATATGATACCTATACGACACAAATAACCCACCCCCTTTCCATTACAAACACTCACTCACACACACTCACTCACTCCTCACACTCTTCCTGTCGTTTCCTTCATCACCTCGTTCGGCAGCCCACCTTCTCATTCGCCAACACCTCCTCACGGCTGTCACCCTCGCTCCAACCAAACATTTTGTTTGCTTGTCGAGATTTTAATTCACAATTAGCTCATAGGAGCATGTAAGGCAGCGGGGACAAAAGCATTTTTCAGGGGGGTGTGTGTCTACAACAGGCACTTACCTCCAGACCCTCATATTTAATTATCTACTGAAAGTTAGAATGTAAATAAATGAAAACATTTACACAAAAACAATTTTGACACTCTCTGATTTGAAGAGTGATGTGGATGTTGCTATTGCATATCTCTAAAGCGTTTCATGTTAGGGAATGTCAGTTTATGAGAAATTCAATAAAATACTGTAAATGTAGTCAAAGCTTCACCATCCGTTTTATATTATTAGGAGAAAATCAGGTGTGGAGTTTCACAATGTCTTACCTGAAAGCCTATCTCATATCCTAGTACTCCTGCATCCTAAATAAATAAAAAAGTCTTATACTACTACAACTACTATACTAATATTAATAATAATGATTAATATTACTTCTTAAATATTAATATTTGATCAGTAAATGAAATTAAGCTTTAACTTAAAAATACAATTTTTTAGCAAAACAAATTAAAATAATTTATATATTAAAAAAACATGAATTATAATTATATTATTATGAATTATTATTATTATTAGCATCTTCCTAAAATTGTTTTAATATGAATATTCTATACCCCCAATGTTTTGTCAATCCCTATATGGGAAAGCAGTATATGCAAACTAATAGATAATTATGAGACATGCACCCAAGAAATATGCATATCAAACATTCAAGCTGTCATTCTCTTATTCCGGGCATGAAGGGACATTTTTATAAAACTATAATGGGTCCAGTACGCAAAACTGCACGTTGGCTGGCTCGACTGTTAGTGGTGTTGACTAATTAGCCAGTAATAATTGTCCTGGAAATCAGTCTCCATTATTGAATACAATAGGAACGTAATTTTCACTGAAATACAGAGATTGAAGAGGAGTGGTGGGGGAGGAAAGCCGTTCGCCTGCTCAGACCAAAGCTGTCAAACACAGAGCAAAGACAAAGTGGAGAGACAGAAGCGTGGTGTGGGGTGTGGGTGAGGGGGGGCGCAGGAACAGCAATGATAGACACGGGAAAATGAAAGACAGAAATCAATCAATTAAGCTCGATTTGGAGAAGATGAGCCGGTGTCACGCAGAGGAGAACTTTTGCACGACAAGGAGAAAAGTGATGAAGGTATGCATCAGAAAGAAAAGAAGTAGCTAACTCTCTCTCCTTCTGTGCCGCTCTCTCCCTCTCTTTAAAGATCACCGGCGTGTCAGGAGGGGGGTGGGTTGCGATATGCAAAACACGGCCTCCATAACCAAAGTAGCCTGCAAAATGAGGTGTCAGCATGCGAAGCTCATTGATGTATGAATGCGGAAAATGAAAAGCGGCAGCAGACAGACGAGGCTAAAGGTGAGACAGGCGCAATGTGAGCAGCTGTACATCTACGTCAAGGTGTTGGCGTAGCGGCCCTCTCTCTCTCCCCTTCTCATCCTACTCGCTCTCTCTTCTTTATTTATTTATTTCCCTCTATCTTTTTTCTCCATTGGAAGGGCCACAGCCTAACAAGGAACAACGGCCACAGGACATTGAAGGAATGCTACTCAGGGAAACAATCCTATTCCCTGTGGAATACTAAATAAACTTGAATGAACCGAATTGTCTCTCTCTCTTGCTCTCTTCCTTTCCTGCAGACCTCATCTGTGTCAAAATATATCACTCACTATTGTCAAATTTGTCTATTACAAGGCTATTGTTTTTACTTCTTATCATTTTAGCCTGAATTGCATTTACATTTATGCATTTGGCAGACACTTTTATCCAAAGCGACTTACATTGCATTTCAAGGTACACATTTACAGTCTCATCAGTTCTTGCTTTCCTTGGCAATCGAACCCATGACCTTGGCGTTGCAAGTGCCAATGCTTTATTGCAGCCATTCAAGACAATGCTCACATACAGTAAATGCTGACAACACAAGTGCAACTATTTATATAACACCTTTTTAAAACAGTATTTACAATGTTCATTAAGATTCACATACATGGAAAAGAGTAAAAATAAACTATGAAATACAATTAAATTAAAAAAAGAAACAACTTAAGTAAGGAGAGAAAATTAAATCACCTGAGGAAAAGTATTTAGTAAACAGATGTGCTTTAAACTGAGTAAACTGAATTAACTCATAGGTTGTCTAAGAGAGTCACTACAGGTTGAGAAACTGGAAGTCAGTGA
Source organism: Chrosomus eos (assembly GCA_036326025.1). Classification (NCBI taxonomy): domain Eukaryota; kingdom Metazoa; phylum Chordata; class Actinopteri; order Cypriniformes; family Leuciscidae; genus Chrosomus; species Chrosomus eos. Next base: position 17,331,683 of record CM070833.1, read on the forward strand.
AGCGATTTAAGTATTATTGGATTTATTAGAGATTTATCCTAATTAAATTGACAGACAGACAGATAGACAATAGATAGATAGATAGATAGATCTAGAGAGAGAGAGAGAGAGAGAGAGAGAGAGAGAGAGAGAGAGAGAGAGAGAGAGAGAGAGAGAGAGAGAGAGAGAGAGAGAGAGAGAGAGAGAGAAACAAGTTGAGAACCACTATCACACAGTGCCAAGAACTGCTTATTGATGGTCAAGCCTGGCAGTCTGCGAAACAGCACATGATGCTGCTTTCATTGAATTGGAAGGATACCTGCTGACAGCGGACTTAAAGGAGCTTCTGGCTGAGCTATCACTGCCTCAGTGTGTGCGTGTGTATGTGTTTGTTGTGTGTGTGATTGATAAAACAGATCAGATGAAACTTGTCTTACAGAGTTTGTGATGTTTGTAATGCTTGTTTCATTTCAGCCTTATCGCATGGGATTTCAGAGATCTAGTCCATCAGTCTGACTAGCATGACCGTCACAGAAAAATACTGTTCAGTTTAGATGACCCAATACAACAGCAAGAACCTTCACGCAACATTTCACCATGTATAATTTACAGTATGTGAAAGTATTCAAAAACACAAATGGACAGCCCAAACATGTCGAAATGTAGATGGGTAAACCCTAACTTATGATTTTCAATCATTACAGCTCACTGATAACATGAACTGTGCATAAATACATGCCATTGCTCACATTAAATCAAAAAGGCCAGAGTCAACGTCCTCTTCAGGCCTTCAGAAATTGTTGTGCGCATTGGGTAATTTGCTCTTTTGTCAAGGCGGCTGATGCAGTAGCAATTTGCATGCCTCCTCCGTGAAGAGCTTTGAAATAAAGGATGGTCGCTGTAATGCACTAAGTGTTTGTGCCACAGCTGATTGATAAAGTGAAGCCCTCTGTTGTGCAACACTCACTGGCCAGAGGGCTGCAAACAGAGAAAGAAGTCAGGAAAGGAAGGAAAGAAAGAGAAATGACACCATATGCAAATTAAAATTGAGAGAGAGAGAGAGAGAGAGAGAGAGAGAGAGAGAGAGAGAGGACGACAGAACAAAATGAGTTACACACCCTCTGCTCGGGAGGCTTGCGAAGGGGCGGCGGGGAGGGTCTGCCGAGAGAATGGAGCTGAAATGAGTTGTTTAGGTATGCTCCTGGGTGCAGGACTTGTAAAGCAGATGTCACTCTAATAATGTGTGCTGGCGAACACGCTGGGCCTAAACCCAGCAGGATGAAGCTTCAAGCCCTAGCAATGGCAGCTAATGCCATTTTATGAGGTGCCATCTTATAAAGACAATGCCCACCTCATGCCATGCGCTTAAGCTAGTCAGCTGCAGGCACCAGCAAGCATTTGCTGCAGGGATTTTTATTTATTATTTCATAAGCCTCAATTTTGAAATCTGATTTCCACCACCCATTTTACTAAAGCCATCGTTTTCCATTTTTTCCTGGACAAGTGCACCTTCACGTCCTCTTGTCGAGCCGTGGGCTCAAACGAGAACAGACTGTACAAAACCTCACATCATACTTCCAAAAAGTTCTAAAGTTTCATGTGGATTCAAACAAAGAGTTTAAACATGAATTTATCCTATATCAGCCCAAATGCATTACCAAATTTATTTGTTACTGTATGTATACAGAAGTAAACAAAAATGCCTTTGTTTTAACCTAAACCTAACCATGCTTGTAATTGAAAAAAAAAAATGCAAATAATATTCTTTCATACATTTTCAGTATGAAAACTCTATAAAGTACTCTATAAAATGCATTGTATTTCATGTTGACATCTGTCATAATGGCTAACTTTTACCATGTGACAGACAGGGTTGCGCAAAATTCAGAACTGAAGAATTTGCATTCTTTCAGTTATTGAGTGTGACTGTTGAATTGGAATTTAAGAGTCATAGCTTTTAACATCAACACCAAAAGACATGCAAAGCATTCTCTATATAAGTCGAGAGGCTTTTACCTATGTCAACTTGGAATTATCCGGTTAGCTGCATTTTATTATTTTAATTTAACATAGTTTTTCCCTGCTGAGCATAACCCTATCAGACCTGCAACCTGCTTTGGGGTTGCAATTCACAAAGTTGAGAGGCACTGATATAAATAAAATAAATAAATAAAAATGCAGTATTACTGGAGCTGGCTTTAATTAGGCTGTATGGCATGCAAGTCCAAAGATGTGAAGATACAGAGTGACGATGTGTATTTTCCATCCTGTTCTGCAGCCTTCACTCATTACCTGATGTCTCCGAGCTCAGGGGTACAGCTTAATAAAAGTTAATCATGAGAAACTTGCTCATTAATTACATTTCTGGTGGCTACCAAGCACTGTTCCTTGCTCTCGACTTCCATTCTTCTTGTTTGGAGATACATTGTTACACACACACATTCATTCACAGCAAGACATTTCCATAGCTCCAAGCATGGTGGCCTAGAGTAACAGGCCTGAGTGGCAGCGGGGCGGGTTGGGCCACAGACGTCCACAGACCCTGTCCAAAAACGCAGCAGGGTTTGGGTCTGGGATCCAGAAATAAAAGGGCAGGAGATCTGCCCCCAGGCGCCACAGCTTTGCTTGAATATGAAGTTTTAATTTACAAGCCGAGCGCTTGTAATTAAGCACACACAGATATGCGAGGAGCTGACCGATGCTTCCAGACCATCACCAAACATGTTATTTGGGTTCTTAAATCACATCGCACAGACAGTCAAAAGCTACAAAAGCAGCAGCAGACTGACAGCCACTGGACTGCACAAACACACACATCTTTGTGTTTGTTTACGGGTCTGTCGATATGTTCATTTGCTAAGGGTGTTTGTTATGTCTGACTTCCTGTTTTGGACTCTGAGCTAATCCCTGGTGAGTTAAGCTGAATGTGTTTAGAGAAAGGGCCTTGTTCCAAAAACAGACAACGAGAAGAAAGGAAAATTTAAATGAAAGTGTAAACAGCCTTGTCTCTGTAATGTTAGGATGCACAGATCAGAATTATCATATGGCTTTGGGTGAAGGGACCAGCGAACCGAGTGTATCATTAAATATGAAGCATTCTTTCTGAAGCTAGTTTTTATCTCATTATGTTTTAATGGCTTTGACCACACAGCCTGTTTTAAAAGCATGTTAAAAATGCTGAAATCAACTAACAGGCGCATCCAACCATTTCAGAACATCGCACAAAACAGAATGTCCATTCAAATTAGAAAACAATTAGAAACCATGAGCTTATTTCTAATTGTTAATTATCGTACTGACTCATTTGTAACAAATATGTTTAGAATAGGTAGAGTAATGCATTTACTTACACGCTACTTTAGTTACTTCAGAAGTATTCAACTGCAATTAAAGGGCATTGCTTTGTTGTAGCAACTCATTTTCTGAGGAATTATGTAATTGTGGTTGATTGTGATATTGCAGGATCTTCACCCAAAAAATTAATTTCTGTCATCAATTACTCACCTTAATGTAATTTCAAACATGTATGACTTCCTTTCCTCTGTGGAACATAAATGAAGATATTTTTCTAAAATGTCCATACAGCGAACGTCAACAGGGTCCAATGTTGTTAACATGTATTTCATGTTTCACAGAAGAAAGAAGTTCACACAGGTTTGGAACTACATGAGGGTGAAAAAAATATTAAAACATTTTTTATTTTTTGGGTGAATTTTACCATTACTCTCCTAAATATGGATTTGGAACGTTAGCATGCTAATATGCACAGGTTTGTGTATATTAAGACTCCTATGGGAATGAGATGTTAATTGCTGGTGTCTACATGGTATTTTCAGGTGTAAACTAAGGAAGGATGACAGACATTTATACTGGAAACAATATGGTTAGACAGCACCTAAATTAACTTCAGACTTGAAATTGGACAGTAAGCCAGTGATTTTCAATGATATAGAAAGAAAACAAACAATACACAGACCTTTTTATAATGTCTATTTAATTCCCATTTATCAAAGTAATTATGTCTTTGAATTATCTTAATTTGGAGTAATATAATACATGTGATTAATAAATTAAAAAAAATTTGACTGACATACCGATTATTTTTATTGTTAACTAAATCTAATTTAATTTAATCTAATCTAATTCTAATTTAAGTGAAATAAAGCTGAATTAAAACTAAATATTAATGCACAATTTTAACTTAAATGAAATTTAGAAATGTTACAAAAGCAACTAACTAAAATAAAATAAGTTGAAGTAGCCTAAATAGAAATATTACAACAACAAACCAAAAAAGACAAAAGCACATAACAAACTTACGCAAAATTACGCAAAAATAACACTCGACAATTAAAACAAAAAAGTGAAAGAGATGTTAACAGGTACAGAAATTATACTGTTAGACAAAATGGTCAATTTTCATATACCTGATGTCTAATTGAAATGTGAGTGCTTTCCCCTTAAATTGTCATGATGTCATAGGTCAACTCAATTTCTCGTTTTGGCTCCCCCTCCCCCCTTTTGCACCGTAACTGCATGGTAGAGGAGCGAGAATAAAAGATCCAGATGAAGGAATGCCTGCTGCCCTGTGTTTGATTGACCAATGCAGCTCAACATCTACACAACGCAGAAGTTTTAGTTCTTCTAACTGGTGTTGCAAACTCTACATCTGCATGACTGCGTATCAGTTACACTTGGCGTTGTGTACCACTGGTTACAGAGACAAACTATCCACACAGACACATCTGGATAAATACATACTTTACAATTATATCCCTTATTCTTTTCAAACCTAAACAAAACAAATCCAACAAACAGATGCTCACTACAATACCACCTGACCTGAACTCACAGCTCATATGAGTAGGAAACGCATAGTGCAAACACTCGTGAAACTAAGTCTGTTGTCACCTTATTCAAAAAAGAGATCACACTTCAAGACTGCACAAGTGTGACTGGTAATCCAGCCTTTTAGTCCAAAAGATTGTGTTGTTTTCCCCGAACACTGAAACTAAAAAGATTAAAAATCTCAGCCCGACCAAAATAGATCCTTGTGATGCCTCTCAAACCTAAGACGTAGACAAAGGTCTGGCAACTGTCTGAACTTATTTACATCTCTATTGATTGGGAGGCTCTTATGGGCATGAAGAGAGGGAGGGGACCACCTGAATACCATTCCTCCTGCTGTACTGGAGCAAATGGGTTTTGTCCAAGCTAAAGAGGACACGGAGAGAGCTGAGGAGGGGAAAGGGACAACGGGGGGTCACAGCTTAATATTCCAGACCTCTTGATTTTTTTTTTTTTAAAAAATAGAAAGGCTGAGAAACAGAAAAGAGGGGGAAGAAACTGAACAGGGAAAGGGTGTAGTTTTGAATAATTGTATATGGTAAATAAATAGACTGTGACAACATGCTACATATTGATCACAGCCTTTTTCATACCGTATAAACAAGGTTGCAACATGGCATGCAATTGAAATTAAGCCTCCATGCAACATGTTCCAAGATAATGCAGCTCCCACACGGAGCAGCCTGGAAAGGCCAAACCTGAGACCCTAAGAGCAGATCCTTATTTTAATAAATAAACAGAGAAAAACAAGGCCCAAGCATTGTTTCAGTCGCCCATGTCCGCACACTACTTAAACATCTCCATGTTTGTCGTTAGCTTCTACTGTATATTCCCCAAAACTTTATTTAAATGACCTGTGGATCCCCCCCCCCCCCCCCCCCCCCCCTCGCCCTCCTCCACCCAGATCTGTATATTCACAAATGAGAGCTATTCATTGCGGCATTCTTCAGCTGTCCTCACGCCACTGTCACCCGCTCCTCCACGGCCTTTGTGCTCGGCACAGCGCCTCTCCATCCACACTCTCCATCATCCTGATGGTGCAGCTTTATCTTGCCTTAGTGCAGCTGCTTTCAGCCTATCAAAAGTGCTGAGGGATACAAGGAGAACGGAGAGCAAGTAGAGAGGGAGAAACAGTGAGAATAAGAGCGAGCGAGAGAGCAGGGAATGGCCAGTGCCCACTAGAAGGGATAATTTGTACTTTCTCAATAAATAAGGAGGACAGGCTAATTACTGGCTTAACAAGGGCAGGCCGTGGATCCTCGTGTCAAAAGGACAGGCATAATTATCAACCATCAAAGTGCATTCATATGGCAGCACAAAGAAGAGGTGGAGGAGAGTGAAAGCAGGCGTAGTGGCAGTGGCAGTGATGGTGGGAGGTGGGGGGGGGTTACTTGTGGCAAATGGATCTGGCTAATAAACAGCGGTGAGAGCCGCATTATGGCTGTCTGTGAGGATCCAAGTGCATTAGGACATGGCATGACTATGACCAAAAAGACAAGAGGCATTCTCTGGAAGAGTGGGAGGTGGGAGACAGAGAGAAAGAGAAAGAGAGGATGATAATTAAAAGCTCCCATTTGTGTGGGTTTGGCTGGGGGCTGATGCAGGGAGCACAGGCTGGGCTGAGGGGAAACAATGATCCGCTAATGGTCTAAAGGTGACCCTTTAGAAAGTTTAGGGCAGTGGTGTGCAAAGAAATCCACAGGGGCAGACAGGACCGAGGGCCCTTAAAAAATACATCTAGTATTTACACAACCAACTTAAAATATCTGTTCTTTATTCGTTGTTTTATTATTGTTGCAGTTTGGATAAAATGGTATCAAACCATTTTCGTTAACACTTTACTTAATATAAAGCAATATAAAAGTAATTTTAATGCATTAATTATGCCTTGTAATGCACCTTAGAATGCAATGTATAGTCTTATGAATGATGGTAGCCATATAGTTAAAATACAAATGTAATAAACCTTTAGAAAGTATTATGCATTAAAACACAACAAATAACCAATGTAATCTGTGAATTGAAAAGAAATAATGCATTATAACGTACATTATGAATACCTTTATAATGCATTATACATAGAAGTAAAATGTTTTTGGATTACTATAACGTGTCATAAAAAAGTATGTTTAATTACTATAGATAAATATATATTCAACATTTTACAGGATAAAACATTATATAAAAATAATACACTACAAGATATATTAATACAAAATTATACACCACAATATAAAATAAATTTGACTCATGATACACAAAATGCTTGCATAAACAGTGAATTTTGCGAGTTTGACATTAAGCATATTATCTTTTTTTTCATCTCTTTCATTTTGTGATTTTTTTTTTTAATGAGCAGAAGGGCACTTTTAGAGTGTGGAATGAAAGGGGCAGGGACTCAAGCTCCTCTGCCCCCCTCTGTGTACGCCACCTCTATTGGGGATGCCATCTTTTATCGGGCAAACCACAATAGCCACAGACTAGCAAGACACAAGGTCAGCAGAGGTTGTGAAGTTTGGCTGGAGAGGCTTTGAATGATCCATGAGACACATTGAAGACAGGGCAACACCAGGTGGGTTGTGACCAATTTAATTTGGATGAATTGGGCATAAAAAGCAGCCATATTAAAAGGGGAACCAATCTATAGTCCCTATTCTTTGTTAAAAGACAATGAAGGAGAATGGCTGTCTGTCTCTGTAAAGGCTGGACAGAGAATGGAGGAATGGAGGGAGGGATGAAGGAAATGAGGTCTTGCAGAGAAGAGAGAAGTTTGGAGAGCTGGGTGAAGAGACAGGGAGGGGGCGTCAAGGGTTACTGTGTCAGATGAAAGAGCTCCTTAAATTAGTATTTTAAATTAGCCATGTTTATCAATGTCTATATATATATGTGAAAGATGTTTGCTTTTTAGTGCTGTCAATCGGTTAATTACATGACACATTAATCACAATTAATCACAAATATCAATATTCCTGAGAAAAGACTTTTGTTTTTGATTTTGGTGGCAGATGACTAAATAGACATGACAAAAATGGTATTTTAAATCAATATAAATATATATAGAGTGCTGGTCAGAATGATTTGCCCCTTGGTAAATATGATCAAAGATGGCTGTAAAAAATAAATCTGCATCGTTAATCTTTTTGATACTTTATTAAAGAAATTGCAAAATCTGAAATTAATCACATTATGATTAATAATGGGGGGAATCACAATATGAAATAAATGTTTTTCTCCAAAACACATTGGGAACAATTATTTGCCCCCTTTTAATAAATACTTTTTGCAACCTCCTTTTTCCAAGATAACAGCTCTGAGTTTTCTCCTATAATTCCTGATGAGTTGGAGAACACCTGACAAGAGATCAGAGACCATTCCTCCATACAGAATCTCTCCAGATCCTTCAGATTCCCAGATCCATGTTGGTGCTTGTTTTCCTTCAGTTCAGCCCACTCATTTTCTATAGGGTTCAGGACAGGGACTGGGATGGCCTTTGCAGATGCTTGGTTTTGTGCTCAGTGATCCATTTTGATGTTTGTTTTTGGATCACTGTCCTGTTGGAAAATCCAAACATGGCCCATGATGCCATGTATCTGAACAAGATGTCCAGGACCTCAGGCAGAAAATTAGTACCCACAGCATTAAAGATATAGCAGAGTATTTCATTTTACACATGGGGGACTTTTTATCCTTTTTTAATAAATTTTTGATTAGTTAAAGCCATGTAAAATCATGTTGTCATAACTTATTGATCATATAATTTTACAGTGTATTTGAAATAGAAACCTTCTGTAACATTTTACATCTTTACTGTCACTTTTGATCAATTTAATGCATTCAGTATGTGACTTTTCTGTAGCCTTATACCTTGTGTTGGAGAACAACCATTTTACTCTGTATTTGACATGTAGCCGGAGGCGACGTACAAACAGTAAAGGTAAAAAAAACAAAGGCAGCGTGCAGCGCAGACAGGTATTCTTATAAGAGTGGTATGTTCTGGGCCATTCCACTAAACAGGCCCGGAATGACCATAGGGAAGCCACAGCAGGTCTGTGTTGCGTGTGTGAGAGAGAAAGAGAGATGAAAGCAACCGCTTAAATGTAAAAAAAAAAAAGAGGCAGTGCAAGCTTTTGCCGGGGGTACAAACATCCGGCTAGAAAGGAACCCTAAACCCCAGGTTGGGTTTCGGAGGAAATGGGCAGCAAGGATATAAAAAACAAACGCGCACACACACTGAAAATGTGGCTGAAACCCAAAGTGCAGACTGCAGCCAAAGCCGACTAACACCCAGCTCTCTACTGGCTAGGGATGAAGGGCCAGGCTGTCTCTGCTGAAACCACTTACCACCGTCAGTGTTCCTTTCTCCTAACCCCCATCTGGAGCGCTGCCCGAGCTGGAGTTTATTAGAAAGCACCATGTGCGTTACGGATGTTGAGGAATGCACTGGTCAAAAACATATTTGAGGACTTACAAGCCATGAACCTGCCCTGCACAGCAATTACTGTGTGTGTGGGAGTGCTATGTGCATATGAACATGCCTTCCTTTAACTTTACTTATATGTGAAGGCATGCTCGCAGGCCTTTGGCCACTGCATGTGAATGCGGATCTCTGTATTTTCTCTATGGGCCCATTTAGAAGACCTCTAATGGATGGCTCCAGGAGCAGCTGTGGTCATCTAAAGCATTAATTAAAACAAAAATCAGTTTAGGGCAGACCGGAGAGGAACAGAAGTTTGTTGTGTAGGTTAAATTTAAATGCTCGAGGAGAAGATTTTTGCTGAGTTCAAAGAGCACGAGCACGCTCGGAACACTGGCTTCTTCAAGTATGAGAAATGCTAAATGAACAAAAACTAATGAAGCACCCACTATAATGGCTGTATATTGTTTTTGATTTAATCACATTCAGTAATGCAGCTTATTTTCAGTGCATCAGTGACCTTAAATGGATAGTTCACACAAAATAAAAAATTCTGTTATCATTCTCTCATTAAAGTAAATCTGGAACCTGCCCGATAAGCTCCAAAATGATAAAAAAAGCACCTTAAATACCACATAAAGTGGTCCATATGATAGTGCACTATTCCAAGTCGTCTGAAGCTGTAAGATAGATTTGTGTGAAGAACAGCCCTAAAATGTCAGTCATTAATCAATTTCTCTCTCCTGTAGCTTTCATACATCACCTGTTCTTCCACATATTTAAACTTTATTCATTGTGGATGGTCACGTAACGCACAATGGTAATTGGTCATGTTCCAGTTACATTACAATGTCATCGATGTTTACATTGTAAAAAATATCTGCATCTTATGTTAGCCTATTTTTGAGCAAAATTTAATAGAATGACAACTTTAATTTCACTTTGTTACCACACAAAGCTATCATGTGACTTCGGGAGACTTAGTATGTAACCTTGTTATAATACATCACTGTAGAAAAAGTTTGGTGTAGTAAAAGTTTGTAATGATGTCTCATATGCTCACTATAGGGATGCATTTATTTGATCGAAAACGGTAAAAACAGTAATATTGTGAAATATTATTACAATTAATTTACAATACAGTTTCCTATTTTAATATATTTTAAAATTCATGTGATGTCAAATTTTCAGCATAATTACTCAAGAGTCTTCAGTGTTGCATGATCCTTCAGAATCATTGTATATGATTTGGTGCTCAAGAAACATTTCTTATTGTTGAAAACAATTGTGCTGCTTAATATTTTTGTGGAAAACATTCTTTGATGAATACAAAAGAACAGCATTTATAAAAAGTCTGTCACGTTTGATCAATTTAATGTGTCTTTGCTGAATCAAAGTATTCATTTCTTTAAAAAAAATAAAAATCTTACTGACCCTAAACTTTTAAACTGAAGTATATTGTAGTTTTCTGGATTTACTTTCATAGTATGAAAACATAGTAAAAAAATAATGAAAAGTCATTGTATTGGAGAATTATAGAACTGTTGTCCCTTTAAGTAAAGAACCCCAAGAAGTCATATACTGACGTCTTGGGACGTCTTTTGACCATACGTCAATATGCGCCTTTTTAGGGTACCCTTAAACGTCGGTTAGATGACGTTATCGGATCCTAACTTACACCAGACCTAAACCTACCCCTAAACCTACCCCGTCACCTATTGACGTTAAAGGTAAAGCGTCAGTTGTATGACGTCCCAGGATCGTCATTTACCGACGTTTAGGGGTACCCTAAAAAGGCGGATATTGACGTATGGTCAAAAGACGTCCCAAGACGTCAATATATGACTTCTTGGGATGAGACTGTGTTACTACAGGATATAGCCTATCAATATGCTTTCTGTAGAGTACTGTCCAGTTTATATAGTTAATTCACATATGAACACATAATATATGCAACGGTTAACAGATGTTTATGATAGAGCATTGTCAAATAAAAAGCCTTTCAATTAGGTCCTTCTTATTAAGAGAGAACAAATGGCATGCTAACAAAGCCTTCCTATATCTGCTTCTAAATGCTTCAGATAGTTTAGCAGAATTAACTAATGCCCCCATCAAATAGACGTTTAATTGGTGTCTGGTACAGCACATTTTACATCCCCCACCTCATGTTCACAAACACGCACAGAGAGTGAGCTGTCACCTGATATCACAAATGATAATGTATCTTTTGCCCCATTGATGGTTTATAATATGAAACGAGAGGTCGAAGGTGAGCAAACAGGGAGGCCGGCGAATAAATGAGATCATGGCTGAAATAGCTAATTATGTGCATTTTATTTCCATGGCTTGTAACAGGTATAAACATAATAGCTCTTGTCAGGTGGGTTGCTGTGTTGACTAAAACCAGAACGCTGACCTAGCCAGACAAACAGCCCTCTAATCCATTAGAATGCATTATGGAAATTAATGTTGTTGATTTTTAATGTAAACCAACATATTAGAGTATGAAGTTGTTGGTCACATCTAAACCTGCTCTACCACAGGCTCTGGAAGGAAAGAAAGACACGGACAGATATAGATAGATAGAGAGAGAGAGAAAGAGTAAAAAAAAAAACAGCCAGAGAGAGAATCAGACAGGACAAAAGGTACAACACTTTCCCTCTTTTACATTCTTGTTCCTTTCTCGTTTCCTTTCACGGAGGAAATCAGTTGCATTTGAGAAACACGAGGCAAACCTTTTACTTTCCTTTCAGCACAAAATGATCCTCTGCTGCCTTTCAATAGTTGCAAGCTAATTTCATATTCAGCATTTGTAAAGGAAGGGGAGGTTTTTCGGGATAGGGAAGTGCTTAATTTGTCTGTGTGATTTGGAGAGGCTGAATAGACATGACCAGGGTTGGTGGGGGTGGTTGGACACTAACCCTCAGCCCTAAATGCACAGAAGCTATCAAAGTCTCTGAGTGATCCACTCTCTTTCCTCTGCTGTTTGTTCTCCTGGGCTGATGCTGTCCAGGGAACAGCAGACAAGTGTAAATGAGAGCTCTTGTAATATTGTAATTGAAAACAGTTAATCAGAAGAAGACATGTTTAAAGGAATCTTTCAGGTCCAGTATAACTGGTTAACAGTTAATAGTTTAAATTAAAGTAATTAATTACTTTGTAATGGATCTATACATCTATATCTATTTATATATACACAGTTTATACAGCAACATATACTGTATATTATTATTATATTAATACCATGTAGTTTCAGTCCTTGAATTTAATTGGCAGAGTTACAAAAGTGACATTGACTCATTCAGGGTTGAAACAAGTGACTGTCAGTTAGTCCTTGAATCATTCACTCAATCCAAATCAGTCGATTTGTTCAAAACAATGCTACAGTGTGTTGCTCAGAGATGTGAAACGATTAATTTTGCTTCCTTTGGAGCCTTTTTCATTGACAGAAATATTGTCTCTAAAATGGTAGTTACTACATGTTAACTTCTATCATATGAACTATTGTATAAAATCAATATCACACTCACAGTTGAGATTATGTTACAATTGCTGTCGACTGAACTGAACTTGTATTGAAATATTCTAAGAATGAGACAGAATAAAAAAGAGTTGTTAATTTGCTACTTCACTGTTGTATAGTACAATCATAAATTGAACAAAACAACCTCCAACCATTCAGAATAGGTTTTGTGGAGTCCTTCGGCTGGTGGAGTTATCCTTTTCAAACTGTTAACCGAAGGACAACGGATGACGAGAGTTCCTCTTCGCCCCCGCCCAAAATGGCTCCCTCACTCAAAGCCACTCCAGAGGGACTAAGGGTCTCTGGCACTCAGTGCCTCGCCGTCCGCTCTGAGACCGCCCTGCCAAGAAAGAGAAGGGTCTCTCATTTTTCTGACACTCTTGTCCTTCAGCCTATTGATCGGTAGTGAGAGAACATCCCCACCATGGCCACTAATAGAAAGTGAAGTTCATCAGCCGCTGCCTGCTGATCCCCTCAACAGACATAAAGATCTATAAAGGCCACCCAACTAACCTTTCCCTTTTTTACCTTCTCGTGTCCCTTCTGTCTCCAACTTTTCTCACATTTTATTTATTTATTTGGCCTTTTTTTCAAGAGACTTCTTTCTATGTTTCCTTTTTTATTTGTTTTCTCTTGATATCTGTAGTTTTTTTAATCTGAATCTAGGGCTTGTTTTCTATGAAAACAAACACGGAGTCTGTAATCAAACTAAACCTTTGTTCCACAAATCTATCTTTAAAAGTACCTGTGAGACAGGGATTTTATGTGTTTTTCTACAGTTCCTTTTCCTGTAAAGAAGCTACTTTGAGACACACAGCTATTATTCACAATTTTCATTCACATTATTCCAATTGCATGCAGGGAACGTCTACCAATGAATGTGTGCAATGAGAGGAGGATTACATTCTAATTACAAAATAACACTGAACACCTCCATCGGGCTGAAACCTTTTATAATCCCGTATAAAAAGATGACCGCAACCTTGGGAAGACGAAAATAAGGAGAGAGAGAGCTTCTTAAACTCACACATGCGCATGCACACACACACAAAGAGAGAAAACTAAACCCCACTGTATTTTTGAGTGAGAGAGCTTTATTTTGTTGGGGACATGCAGTCGTGGTTTGTTGTCAGTGCTGGGAGAAATGCACATTTCTCATTCAGGCGACTGAGGGTGAATGAGCTGCCTTAGATACACACAGCCCTCAGGCCTCCACGCTGCCTGTCCTCAGCACAGCTCCACTGTAGCGCAGTGATAAGCTAAGGAAAAGGACTCTAAGAATGACTATTCATGTTTATAGCGAAGTTTATGTCTAGAGACAATTTAATGTTGACCTTGATTAGCGGGTTCAGGTGTTTAATTGGGGTTGAAACTAAACTTTGCAGGCCCTTCAGAAGCAGGATTGGACACCCCTGGCCTAGAATGAGAAACTTTAGAAAATGAAAGACATTTGTTCTTTCCACAGAAAGCTTTCCCTTCACCAGCACTCACACAGACAGCTTTGTCAGAAGAGCCCAGAACTTCAGTTACACTCTTTAGATTCGAGATCGGCCTGTAATTGACTAATTCTGTAGGATCAAGTTGCGTTTTTTTAACAAGCGGTTTAATCATAGCCAGCTTAAAGGTTTTTGGTACATATCCTAATGATAAAGATGAATTAATGATATTCAGAAGAGGATATATGATCTATGGAAGCATCTCTTTCAGTAGCTTAGTCGGTATAGGGTCTAACATATATGTTGTCGATTTAGACGAGTTTAGTAAATTCATCCTCTCCTATAGCAATGAATGAACCAAATTTTTCGTCAGGGAGACTACAATGTACTGTCTGATGCGATACTGTAGTAGACGGTTGCATAGTTATAATTTTCTCCCTGATATTATCAATTTTGTAAGTAAAGAAGTTCATAAAGTCATTACTGCTGTGCTGCTGTGAAATGTCTGGGCTTGAACCTTTATTAGTTTAGCCACTGTTTCAAATAAATACCCTTTTTTTTTTATAGGGTTGACAAATAAGCAGATCTAGCAGCTTTTAAGGCCTCTCTGTATGCAATCGTGTTCTCTTTCCATGAAATGCGAAATAACACTAGTTTTGTTTTCTTCCAGTTGCGCTCCATTTTTCTGGCTGCTCTCTATAGGGCCTGACTGTGCTCGTTGTACCATGGCGTTGGACTATTTTCTTTAATCTTCTTTAAGCGCAAAGGAGCAACTGTGTCTGGGATGCTGAGATGATGAAACTGATCAGGAAGATTATTAATAAAGCAAATCTTTAGTGGCAGAAGTGATAGGTCTAACATATTTGTAACACGGAGTCGGCTTTGCAGCCTTGTCTAAATCAAGTTTACACAAGACTAGACAATGGTCTGAGATGTCATCGCTCTGCTGCAGAATTCCAACGGCATCAACATTTATTCCATGTGATAATATTAGATCTAAAGTATGATTACGACAATGTGTAGGTCTAACTTCACATGTTGTCTAACTTCAAAAGAGTTAAGAATGTCTTTAAATGCAAATCCCAATGCATCTTTTTCGTTATCTACATGTATATTAAAATCACCAACAATTAGGACTTTTTCTGCAGCCAGTACTAACTCAGAAATTCAGCACATTCTTTGATAAAGTCAAGTCAAGTCACCTTTATTTATATAGCGCTTTTTACAATACAAATTGTTTCAAAGCAGCTTTACAGAGATAACAGGAAAACAATGTTGTAATAGTATTGTTCAATTGAAAATTAAATGTCCCCAACTAAGCAAGCCAAAAGGCGAAGGCAACAGTGGCAAGGAACCAAAACTCCATCAGGTGACAGAATGGAGAAAAAAACCTTGGGAGAACCCAGGCTCAGTCGGGGGCCAGTCCTCCTTTGGCCAACGAATGAACAGTGTATGATTATGAGTTAGGCAGCATAATGTCAGGAGTCAGATGGGATCAGAACTTTCACGATATTATCCAGTTCATCTGGTTGGGTTGGGTCATCCGGCCGGTGAGGAGAAAAGTCTATATGGTGCCCTGGTGGCCTGTCTACAGTAGCCAGCACAAATCTCAAACGTGATTTATCATTTACACTAGATATTGGTACATTAAGCACCAACACTTCATAGACTTCTTAGTAATTCTGAAAATATTACTATAAATTACAGCAGCACCTCCTTTTTTGCCTTTCAGACAAGGTTAATGTTTATAACCGAAATCTTGGGGGGTGGAGTCATTTAAAGTAATGTAATTGTTTGGTTTAGCCAGGTTTCTGTCAAAAATAGCACATCTAGGTTATAGTCTGTAATCATATCATTAACAATAAGTGCTTTTGAAGTAAGGGATCAAACATTCAGGAACCCGTGCTTTATCATTTGTATTATATCTGTTTTTTATTTGTTGAACATCAATTCAATATTTACCCTTAGATGGGTTTGTAAGTTTTTTTGTATTTCCTAATTGGGGGAACAGACACAGTCTCTACATGTGAAATTTGACACATTACAGGTTTTGCGATCGTATTAAAGCTGGGTTCAAGCCCTTTCCAAATCTGTTTTTATTTCTTTTATAGTTTGTCTGTAACAAAAGTTATGGTTATCTGAAGTCGGCTGATCGCTGTGATTTTCAGAAATGGAATTTTGAGAAAAACAGGTTAACTGTCACGTCCTGCTAGCGGGACAACTGGCGCTCTTTTTTTATTGACTTTTTTTTATATCACATATTTTAGTAATCATCATAGATTTGGTATCATTCAAAAGCTTACAAACTCAAAATTCATCCTGTGAAAAATTCATCCTATTTTGAAATGGGACGATTGAGAGGCGAGCAAAGTCTTTTAAACGAGCAGCTTCAGACTCTGTTGTTCTCTTGTGCTCCGCATCACACCACACGATAACGCTGGATAAAAATCAATAAATAAAATTGCGTGCCGTTGTAGTTTACACAGCACTGGCGGGACCTTTATTCTGTTATGTGGTTTATTTTGATAGGCGAAACTGTCTTTGTAGTGTTAAGAGAAGGAGAACTAAATGTTTTTTTTGCACCTCCGCTCCGCGCGTGTTCTTAAAGAGAAAGACACGTCTTTTCAGCTTCCCGCTATTTTCTGCACTAATCTAGTGAATTTTCCCCAAGATATATTATGAGATGATAAACAAGATGTTATAGAATAATAATTTTTTGAAAACCCAAATTAGACAATAAACTGACATTCAATCTATTTTTAGACTTTACTGAAAATGTACAAGCGCGACATCCGACGGGTTTTCCCCATAGACTGTAAAAAAAATGGACAAAGCGTCTGTGACGTCACCCATAGACTTTCCGAATAACGGTTCTGAAGCCGTTTATGGGGGGTATGGGCGGCGCCATCTTTGAAAATCTTGGGAAAGCCTAACCCCGCCCACCTTATGGTCAATCCAAAAGGGCGGGCTTTGTGTGAGACTGAGCCGGCCGTGGACGCGCCTCTTCATCCAAGCAGCCCTCAGCTTTCTGTAACATTACTATTGCGAGTGAGTGTACACAAATATAACACTTTGCAGATTGAATGACCTGTATGAACGAAATGACGGATGTCACGGAAAATGTTTTTATGCTTCCACTGTTCGATCGCGCCCGCGAAACACACACACACACACACACGCCTGCTTCTCTCTCACACACACACACACGCAGTTCGATAGTGCCTGCGTCTCTCTCTATCCCTCTCTCTCTCTCACACACACACACACACACACACACACACACACACACACACACACACACACACACACACACACACACACACACACACACACACACACACACACACACACACACACACACACACACAGAGTTCAATCGTACCTCTCTCTGAGGCGATTTAATGCTAACTGTTGCAGTGCCACTGCCCACAAACATTGATGCTTAATACAAATACTGCTAACTACGTGAAATAGTAGTGGAATGTCACTTACCGGAAAAAATGGAGCGAAGCAACTGACTCCTACAGTGTTGGTTAGTGCAGTTTAAAGAAGAGCAACCCATTTTATGTACGATATTTCAATACAAATGTTCAGAAAGGATACAGAGGTGGTGTGATGTGTTGTCAGGTCATGGCCGAGACGTCAAATTTCACTCGGTGCAGCCCGTTATCAACTGTCAATCAAAGTTAACCACGCCCTTATTTGTCATACATTTTATATCTAAATATGATCTAAACTAACGAGTTAGAAAAAAATTCACCCCCCTCACAGTTGTCAGGCACTCGGTACCTATCGAAAAATACAATAAAAGTCCATGGGACCAACCTGTAAAAGCATGAATTTATGCTGTGAAAACGGACATTTTAACATGGGGTCTATGGACATTTGCTCACTTTTGGGACCTGCCCCTAGCGGATTTTCGATGTATTGCAGTTTTTCGCACTTCCGGGTAGGCTTCATTTATGAGATTGGAATGTTGCTGCTTGGTTTTCCCAGATCGCATCACATATGATGATATCTAGATGAACGAGTCTCTATGTGATGGGACTTATCTGACCTCAGTGACGTGAGACAGCTTGTAGAAGGTCGTTTTAGCAAGTCTGTCTGCTTCCTGACCTGAGCCCCAGATTGTCATGCTTGAGCTCTAAGACTATGTGCCATTTTACTAGAGAGAAGAGGAGCACCATCCCAGGAGGGATGAATACCATCTCTTTTCAACAGGTCAGGTCTGCCCCACAAAACTTTTCCAATTGTCTATGAATTCTATTTTATTTTGCGGACACCACTTAGACAGTCAGTCATTGAGTGAGGACAGTCTACTAACTATCTCATCACTCATTCGAACACGAAGGGGGCCCAAGCAAATTACAGTGCCTGACATCATACTTGCAAGTTTACACACCTCTTTAAAGGGTCATGAAACCCCCGTCTTTCAGCTCAAGTCTAGTTCACAATCTTTTTGAAAAATGCAACTTAAATGGGCGTGGATGGCTGTGAGAAGAAGGGAGGGAGTGGGTGTGGTTTGCCATCACTGTCATCACCAGTGTCCCATGCATATCGACTGTCACTAAAAAGCAGTGGTAAAATGTGAGGAAATGATTTTTTTTATAGCTGGCAAAGTTAAAGTCTTATGAAATACACTGACACTTTATTACTGTCCTTTCAAAAGTAACTGAATGCCCTGCTACATATAGTATTATCCTACAGTAATCGTAATTATATTTAAAACATATTAATGTAGCCGGCTATACATGTATAATTATAATGTCATTATAAAATATATAGTTGTTTATATAGACACTATAAATGCATATATTTGAAAATCATTAAATTTCCGCTTAAAAAAAATCGTTCCGTGCATGAAGGTGGATGACTTCTCATTTTAGACACACACACATACCTCTGAAGGGATAGAAAAGTCCTCGGACTTGGTACCGCATAACTTGCAAGACGCAACCTGCATTGGTTGTCAACAAGGCGAAGTCCACCATTCTCCAATTCTCGAAGCTCTCTCTCGTTGTGTTTGCGGCACAAACTATAGTTTAGATGTGTCCGTGGTTGTCTAGCCCTGCCCTGGCAGCATCGCGGGGAAACATATTCAACCCACTTGGACTTTTGAATGACGAAAACAAACACTTGCGTCCCATGATTGCCTCTCTCATCTACTACACGATATCACAGTTTGACATGTCTGTCATTGGAAAGATCCACGTGGTGTCATGAATAATTAAGAGACAGTGTCTTCTCATAGGATATAAAAACTCAGTCTCATTAATAATTATGAGACACCGATGAGTCATCAAGCACTCACAGAGCACGGTCACGTCACAGCCTGTGACGTGGACACGTTGAAGATTTTAAACCCGGAAGACAAAAAAAGCGAAAAAACCCCCCCTCAAATTTAACCATTTTAACCCTACTATTAAATCTAACAGATGCTAACATTGTCTTCAATGGTGTTCAACAAACATACCTCTGTTAAAATCTCAGAAAATTTGGTTTGGGGTTTCATGACCCTTTAACGTAAATTTTAGTGATCTCCGACTGGCAAAGTTGAACATCATTATTGCCGATGTGAATAATAATCTTAAAGTATTTACGATTAGCATTAGCCAGCACTTTTAAATTTCCTTTGATGTCTGGCACTCTGGCTCCCGGCAAACATGTGACTATGGTGGATGGTGTCTCTATTTTCATATTCCGTGTAATAGAATCGCCAATAACTAGGGCACATTCAACAGGATTACAGGATGGGTGTTTCACTGAGTGGGGAGAATCTATTTGTTATGGTAATCGGAACGGAAGAGCGGAATTTTGTCCTGCGATTACAGCATCTCACCGTCACCCAACTGCCCTGCTGCACGGTCTCTACTACAGCCGCAACCGAACAATGTACAGTGTTCACCAAGTCGCATCCACAGCAGTATCTAAAGCCCTTGCACTCTTACAATTAACCTCAATTAAAGTTTAGATGTGTGTCTTTAGTTCTGAAATCTTCTCCGTCAGCCTGACTTTCTCCCTGCATTTATCACATGTAAATCCTGTGCTGACAGAGAAGGCTATGCTATACATGTTACATGAAGTGCAAGTGACAATAAGAGGAGAAGATGACATAACTCATCGTGTTTGTTGACTGACTGATACTCACCACAGTTGTTTGATAGATTTGTAAAAGGCGCGAGCTAAATAAATAAATACAGAGCGCACGAATGGCACGCTAACAGGCTAGCAAATTACTAGCATGTTGTGCTAGCAAGGATTTAGATTGAAGCTAGCGATGTCAGGCTAATATGTGATGTTGAGTAAGATATATTTAGCAGTCTAAACAACAGGGAATGATAGTAAATAATGATTCAAAACAGAAAGATATACGAAACTTACAGACGCAAACCAACTCAACAGCAGCAGCAGCCAGACAGGAGCAATCGAGTCTGGTTCAGAATGAAATGGCTAGAATTTATTCACACCTCTACAATTGAATCCAATGTATCATCAGCGCTCGGATTCGCTTCCATGGTGCTGTCAAGTACAACTTGCAGTCTGTGAGGTAAACTAAACCCTATTGGCTATTTGAAAAGGGGGAGGAGTCATTCAATATGCCCCTTAGCTTCCTGTTTCATTGGAAATTACGTCAACGCATCATACAAAGCTGCGCATTCAAAAGCACTTCAGTGGGCCTTTAACTCATATAATGTGAATGCAGCCTAAGTCTCAAACACAAACTTAGCGTAGGCCAACAAACAAAGCGAAACTTATACAAAATACTTTTTCCTTTTGGATCGTATTTCCAAATCTCAATATTCTATTTTTGTATCATTTTACACTAATTCTTGCAAATGATTAAGGGTCAAATAGAAATGAAAAAAAAAAAAAAAAAAAAAACAGATTCTAATCCAACAGATTGATCAGTTTATTGAGTCTTTCATGTGTTTTTAAATCACATCTATTTGTTCAATACACTTTCATAAACAACACTCAAATCACAAAACCCAAATGCAATTATTAAATCTTGCTTCTAGGCATGTTATTGCACAATGTTTCAGTTAGAGCTGAATGAATGTTGCGTAATATTACACAAGTCTATTAGTCAGGATAAGACTGAAATCCACTCTGCCTTAAAACACCCTCTTATTCCTTTCAATTCGAGCCCACGAGTGCCATAAAGCCAGCCAGAATTCTCGACTCATCACGAATTATGACAACACAAGCCATCACACCACACCCACTGCCATTCATCAATACCAAAAGAGCCATGAGAACTGGAACCTATCAATAAACATGTGTACATTCATACGGAATGTCTGATTTTGTAAATACAGCTATAGTAACTGTTTGTTCCCTTTGCAGGGTATCAAAACACGGGCATCTCATTCATCTGACATTCTGATTGGAAACAACTCAATTCAATTTCACATGTTTACATGAGTGCAGTCAGAAAACGAGGTTTTGATGGTATTGTGATATGCTAAAGTTCAGTCATAACAGACAGATGGCCATACAAATCATCCATAATAAGAAATACATGCTAACTATCTCATTTTACTGATGCATTCATATTCCTCAGGAGCAATGGGAATGTAAAGCCACAATCCAAATGATACCCAAGAGAACAAAATGCTGGGCTGAGTTTGGGCTGAAATTTATCTTCATGCATAATCACTGGAAGATACATTTTCATTGAATAAGAAAAACATATATAGCAGTTTAGAGTAAGCTAGCAGACATCGTAAAAAAGTGTAACATGTTAAAGAAAGAAAGAAAGAAAGAAAAGAAAGAAAAGAAAGAAAGAAAAAAGAAAGGAAAGAAAGAAAGAAAGAAGTCACATTCATGAACTCAGCTGTCGAACAGCTAAATTTGTCCGCTCAATTAAAACTACAACAACTTTCTAAATCAAAGGAAATTACAATAATTAGGACAACATTTCTCTGTCATTACTGCACCACATACCAGAGATTTGGATCCCATTCAGACACAGCTCTCCTAACTGTCTGGGCGAAACCATCAGACATTTTTAGTAAACTTCAGAGGGACAGTTCACATCTCCTGTCTCTTCTCCAACCGCTTATATTCATTTTCTGTAATGAGTTTTATGTGCATGATGAACCCGATAGCCTGAAATTAGAGAGAGAGAGAGAGAGAGAGAGAGAGAGAGAGAGAGAGAGAGAGAGAGAGAGAGAGAGAGAGAGAGAGAGAGAGAGAGAGAGAGAGAGAGAGAGAGAGAGAGAGAGAGAGAGAGAGAGAGAGAGAGAGAGATGCTTAAAAATAATGCAAAAAGAAGACGATTCTGATTTACTCACCCGTGTGTCGTTCTGTACCCATTTGTGTTTCTTTCTTTGGTGGAGCATATAGACTTCCATTCAAAAGTTTTGGGTCAGTAAGATTGTATTTATTTATTGAAATAAAAAAAATTTTATTTAGCAAGGATCCATTAAATTGATCAAAATACTATTAAATACATTCATAATGCTGACAAAAAAAAAAAGGATTTAAAAAATAATCCTGATAAAATTATTACTTTGTGTTTAACGGAAGAAAACAAATCATACAGGTTTGGAAGGACATGAGGGTGAATAAATAATGAGAAAATTTAAATTTTTTAAGATGATAGTAGAGAATGAATACTTGCTGTAAAAACAACATTTTAACTATTTAACCTTTGCTGTACATATTCTTATGCAAAGGCCCACCACACTAAATGAGTTCTGTTTGTACTGATCCCATGGCTGAATGGCAGGATTTTTCATGCGTCCAGACAGCAGCTCGTCTCTGCCAGATAATTTGCATGGGCTGGCAGCTGCTCACCTCTGCAGGGCACTTGAGATGCTGTGCATGGCCTCCTCTACCTCCTTCAGCCCTTTTTTAACTTAAGACCAATGACTTCCATTAAGGACTCAGGCAGGGCTACTGACAAGCCAGTCAATAACCATGTGAGGTTACTTCATTATTGGCCTAATGGCTGATGGACTGAGGGTTGGAAATGGGCCAGTGAGACTGATGCTGGGTCGCAGAGGATGGAAGGAGCTTATCCGAAACCATCCGAGAGTGTGCTGCCGGTTACCAACATACACACTTTGAAGGAGTTTACGGAGGCCTAGGACACCAAGACTCACATCCCTCCCTAAATCAATAGTGACATTGCCTGGTGTTTCCCATTGTTCTTCGTTCTCCAGTAGCTGTGCACAAGTATAAAAGAAGACTCTCAAGGTCTGTGCCGGTCTGTCAGAGGCACATGGCTCAGACTCGCACAAAGGGCTCTTTTATTTCACCGGTGACCCCAGCAGAGAACTGCCCATCATCCTCTATCCAAATTAGCATACAGCAATCCATTAGACAGGCCCTGACACACGCAGCGGAAATCCCCAATAGACTTGATCATAGGACGACAAGTTCATTATTCATAATGGGAGGACAGAAAAAAAGAGAGAGTTTGAAGGAGGGGAGAATTGTCAGATGTAGGCATGTATACTGCAAAAAGGAAAAGAAAAAGAAAAGAAACAAAAGAGAAACATATATACAGTAAGTGGCATTATACACAACTGGTGGCATTTGTATCCCTCATATATACATGTGCAAAAGTAACTTTAATTAAAAATCCATCCATCCCATCCATCCATCCATCCATACATATATATATACATACACATACACATACATATATATATATATTATATATATATATATTTTATATATATATATATATATATATATATATATATATATATATATATATATATATATATATATATTACATACATACACACACAGTGTTGGGGAAAGTTACTTTGAAAAGTAATTCATTACAATATTGCGTTACTCCTTTAAAATGTAACTAATTGTGTTAGTTACATTTAAAGAAAAGTAACGCATTACCTTACTTTTGCATTACTTGTCTTGTTTTTTTTTAATAACAAAAAAGTTATATTTTTGGGCAAATATAAAGGCCCTTTCACACCAAAATTGAAATAATAAGGCAGAAGAAAATGCAAATTCAAGCGTGTACAGTTGAGGGCGCAGCTCAAACAAACCTTTCAGGTGTGCTGCAATACTGGACTGCAGAAAAACAGGACGCAGAAGAAAGTTCAACACTTACTTCAACGATAAAAACAAAACATCTAAAGTAAGGTCAGCACTCAGCACCAAGTACATTGATCAATAAAGTGAGATTAAATTCATACAAATATTTTATTTAACATATTTAATTATTGGAGGTTTGTGAAGTATTCTGATTTTGCATTCCACTGATTTTATTCATTTTGAGGAATACTAAATCTTTTTTTGTGCAAGTGAGATGAGTAAATGCATGCTCACAGTCACATTTAGTCTAGAACTACAATAACAATCATGTTCACACTTAGCAAGTAACTGGCTTTATACTTATTTGATAAAGTAACTTTACTAGTTACTTGAAAAAAGTAACCTGATTACATAACTAAAGTTACTTGTAATGTGTTACCCCCAACACTGTACATACATACAGTATATACATAGATCCGTACAGTATGGTCATGCAATTACTGTAGTATTTAAAATGACAATATAAATTATTATACACCTTATATTTTTGAATGATATTTGTATTTATAAACATTAAGGTAAGTTAAAATCAGAGAGAGATGGTGATGTCTCACACACACACACACACACACACACACACACACACACACACACACACACACACACACACACACACACACACACACACACACACACACACACACACACACACACACACACACACACACACACAAAGAAAGAAAGAAAGAAAAAGAAAGAAAGAAAGAAAGAAAGAAGAAGAAAGAAAGAAAGAAAGAAAGAAAGAAAGAAAGAAAGAGAAGAAAGAAAAAGAAAGAAAGAAAGATTTTGTTACCATGTATTCTGAAAGTCAAGAATTTTGTGCTACGGGAAAGTGAAGGAGGCTTTTTCATATATGTATATATATATTTCATATCTACATGTTAAATGTCCCTTTCCACAGCCCATGACAACAGCTAATATCATAAGTGGCTGTGAACAAATACACATACATTAAGAATCCATAAATGGAGTGAAGTTCTGCTGATATGTGTAATGTTAAATGCCAACGTACCATTTAAAATGAAAGGGCAGCAGCATTTCCAGTCTTTGTGGTGTGCCATTCAGACTCATTTAGAAATAAAATGGTCCTTTAGTGTTCTGTACCTGCCAAGAGTTGGACTGGTTAAAGACCTGCGGAAGAACAATAGAACAGAGGAGGATGTAACATTAGCATTTTCCCTTCTCACCATTAGAAAAGTACACTTTCTCAGTTTCTTTATCTTGCTCTATTTTTTATTTGATTTTAATATCATATGGTTTTAATATTCTATATTGTATACTGGCAAAAAGGGCTAAATCAAGTTTGACTCAAGGGAAAGGCCATGCTGACCTCCATTGCTGCCCTGACAGGCAAGTACTACATCTTTTCCTGCAGAGAAATGCCATCTCTGAAAGGCTTCCATTTGATTAATATTTATAATGGAAGTCTGACTCTTTTTTTTCTCCTCTCCACAGGCTGTTTTATTGTCAGATGGTCACCTCTCTAATTTGGGGGTTGAAAATGATGGTCTTGGTTGTGGCACTCTGCCAGCACAGGCAGTTCCTCTGATGTCTCTGAAGTCCTCAGTAAGTCTCTCTCTCTTTTCATATCAGGCCTGTGCTGCTCAATCCTTGGCAAAGCTCTAATCCTCATATTATAAGACACCTGGACAGTCTTACACTGTCTGTCTGCCCAGAACTCTCCAGATTGGTCGCGCTATTTCACACCTTTTCTCCTGCCTGATGTTCAGGCAGCTTCTCTGATATGAATAGCAGTTTCAATGTGGAAATCATTGGCCCAGCCGGGACTAAATCCACTGTTATCTCTCTCTGAGCCAGCACTGCTTGGGAGGGTGTGGGATAGATTTCATGTAAGTGTAAAAATGAGCACAGAGAAGGTGAGGAGAACTAGAGAGACACTGGCAGAAGTTTGCAAGAACACCTCCATGGCCTCATTTACACCCGAGACCCATCACATTATCCAATCACAAGGGGTGAGCGCTTAATATAAGTGTAAACAGGGTGCAAAATGTTTTGTGATTCGATCTTGCAAATCACATGCGGAGCTCTGTTGTTATTGTTAACTAAAACAAAAACTATTAAATATGGTTTACTTTATTGAAATTAAGCTGAAATAAAATATAAATATTAGATGAAAAACATACATTAGAAAAGATGCCTTGGCAATAAATAAAATAATTTAAAGTACTAAAATTATTAAAACTGAAATAAAAATTAATTTAAGCTAAATAGTAATATTTTTAAAACAATATTTTTTTTAAAATCACAAAAGCACATAAAATGGATAAAATATAAACGAAAACTGAAAATATAAAAATAAAAACTATTTCAAAATATTAATAAATAGTATAATAAATCACACTAAAAAAGCACTGATTTGAGATGAAAATGTATGTATAGTGTCAACACTGATTTGTTCTGATACTCACCTGGTAATCAACCACTGTTCTAAATAAATGGACATGTTTGACTAAAAATAATTAACCATCAGAAAAATGCAAACATTTGAAATGGAATAAATAAATGCAAAAAGCCTGACATCATCATCATGCAGGGATACAAATTCAAGTTAAGCATGTTTAAAGTTTACTTAATATTATGTTATAGATTAATTTAATTTAAATGATCAATTTTGTGTTTTTATGTATATGGCCTTTATCAACATGAAGTAAAACACATAGTGAGAGATATACTGTACATACTGTAAGTGATCAAATCAGAGGCAACTACCAGATCTCGCCTAACCACTTGTGATTGGATCCCAAAGGTGATTGTAATGCCACGTGTGAATGGGGGACCAAGTTTTGCTCTTTTGGGGAAAGCTGGAGCCCGACGTTTGAGGTTTTACACCACTTGACACACATACAAGTCTCAGCTCGATCCCTTTCCCCTCGCGCCTATATTGTTAACTTTCAAAAACTCACAGGTTGTAATAGCAAGGCTTTCTTCTCTCTATACTGTCACTGGTATATTCAGCTTCAGAAAGAGCGCCTCGACCCACTTCAAATAGCCGTTGTGTTCAATTTCCACCTCTCCAAAACAAACCAGAGGCGGCTTTTCAAACCATATGTCAGCAGTATAAGAGGACGGCTTTTATGTGGTGAAAGCAGTTTAATATTTTGTGAAGGCTTACTGCTGCTGCAGACCGGCTGAATGACAGTCTGACAATACACTCCCATCCATTCTGCTTCTCAGATCAAGCGCTCGCAGCAGCAACCCTGAGACACATTCACTCGCTCGCCCGCCCGCTCTTGGCGGGGTGAGAGGGCGACGTGGCCACCCTGACAGAGGGAGCGAGAGCGAAAGCGCAAGACGGAGAAGGAGTGAGATGTAGAGGTAATGTAGAGGTTTTCCGTGACCTTGGCTACGGAGGATGAGGAGTGATGAGTGTGTTGGTATTGCGTATTCTGGACCCATTACTCACAGCACCTCTGCTGCAGGAGGTTTATGCCTTTGTCTCTACGGCGTACGCACAAACACGGACACAGAGGGCGCAGCGGGCACTGCCCTCCTATGGCACCACACATACTGTATAGAGAGCCTGTACTCTCCGGCTCGCCACATCTAAGCTGGGTTTTCACACCGTTTCTCCTCTCATCTTTATTCCTATTTAAGTCAAAGACAGAAATTCAATGCACAGGGCACGGCGTGGAGCTAAGCTTCACTGGTTTTCTCCGTGCAGAAAATGAGATCTAATAATGATTTGCTCACCGTGGACGCTATCAGCACATAAAATCATCCAGGTTAATCAAATGGTTGTTGTGAAAGCCGTTTCTTTCTCTGCAGCGCTAACCCTAGCCGGCACAAACTGAAAAGATCATTGATTTTTAATCTGCAATGAAAACCTCTTGTCACCCTTGGTTGTTTCTGAAATAATGCTGTTTTCAGTAGTTATACTTTTTCAGGCTCTTCTGGGATGGGCCTGTGGAAATTCTAGAGAGCTTTTGGGACCATGAGTCTAAATGTTATGAACTTTGCCTTTTGACCATGCTGTGAAAAATCACACAAACAAAAGGAAACTCACTTTGTAATTCCGATGACCTTAGACCTAGCAACCTACATAGCGTGCATAATAACAAACAATCAAATAAATGCAAAGTACATAATAATATTTAACATGCCTCTGGCTTATATTGATTGCACGAAAGAGGCACAGTACTTAAACAGAATTATTCTACCCGATCTTCCAAGATTCTGTGATTCCCCTTAAATTAAAATATGTAATATTTAAACTGTATTTAAAACATTTTCAATTCCACCACAATGACAGGTTGTCATTAGCAAGACCTTGTGATGTCAATACAACAGGAAGACAAGAAAACAAGTTTTGAATAAGCCCTTGAATTAAGAGTTACCTGAAGAATAAGTCTTAGCAAACATAAAATTATTTACACTATAGATGAAAACAACTTTAACTCAATCAAGGTTTGCATCACAGCTGTAACGAGGACGATTTGAACAGCACAAGGACATCATCTAACAAGAATAATGCGGGCCAAAGAAAAAGCAAAGTGTTCTGACACTGCTTTTCTGGAGTGAGTAAGAAAGACAGGGAAGAAGAACACGGAGAAGGCGTGCTGGGTCTGGGCGGTGTTCGGCTAAGGCGAGAATGATGAATCATGCTGAGTTGGACAATTGAGACACTGAGAAAAAGGCACAAAGTCCTGAGGAGAGAAGTCTGTCGGTCCAGCGTCCTTCATTCCTAAAGTACTATAGACTGTTATCTGCTAACCAAGGTTTTCTCTGAGGATGCAAAAGGAGAAAATGTTTTAAGAAATACATTGAAAAATGAAATCAAATAGTTATGGAATATTGAAGAATTTTCTGACGTTACACTGTTCATCAATAACACCAGTGGTTGCATATCTTTTACTTCTTTTGAACGCATTGTGTTCTCAATGAGAAGGCGTAAAAAAACGAGGGGGAATGGCGATAAATAAACAAAAGTCCCAATCACTGAAGGTATTGCCTCCATTACTCTAGACTGGCCAATTACTCTGTCAATATGATAATGTTGTTGCTAAAATCGAACTGAATGGGTCAAACTGGTGGAAATGGAAGACTAATTACAACATGTTATGTTAAATAATTTTAATCATGTCTGAATCAAAATAAACTTGAAATGACAAACACAAAATTACACTGCAGCTTGGTGAAATTAAAGATTACCTTTTTTAACAAAGAAATTGTTACACGGATAAAGCGTTTTACTGCAGTATTGTAGTACCCATAATTGTACATGACTATAGTCATATTGACTATTAAATATATACATTATATATAAAACAATAAACATTTAGTATACATGTACAATTATAGATAGATAGATCATTGAATTAATAATTATGGAAGTGTTTAATATACTTATTTAAATGACTTTTCACTGTTTTCAAATAAAAAACGAAAAACTTTGCATGCGTTTTGGCCATTCATTTACACGACAACAGTGTTTTAGCAGCCTGAAAACACAAGCTTTTGAAATCGAGGTTCAAAGCGCAAGTTTTCGAAAACTACTGTTATTGTCTCCAAAACATAAAAAAAACGTGAATTTCTGAAAACGGCGACTCCACGTGCATGCATATTATGTGTTCAGTTTTTAAGCGTGTAATGTTTCTTTACAAAATTACGTTGCCAACTACAGCGTTTTTAGTCATTTTTGTGGATTATTGTGAACTGGGATTGTTTTGACAACGTTGTCATATGTGCGTGAAAAAAAAGCAAAGGAAAAACGTCTCTGTTGACATCTTTTCATGTGAACATAATTTCCCTTATTTCACATATCACATACCACTGCTGCTTACCAAGACACGATAGAAGAAGAAAGTTAGGAAAAGTGTCACTTTGTTGCACTTTAGATGACATTGTTCAATTCTGTAGAACAGTCACGGACGCATGGACATGGCTCTCATGCTGAGGTTTCATAATGGACACACAAAAGAGGAAACCCTGTTGAGAAACGCCTATACCAGAACTCTACTCCCCCTTTTAGAGATGGAGGGAATGGGATGAGGAGAAAAAAAATGAGAGTGTTTATTCTCAGTGGTGCTTTGCTAATGAAAGAGTGCATTCTTGTTTTCTTACTGTGTCATTGCGGTTGTGGCGTTGTCATGCTCTTTCTTTTTCCACGTCTGTTTGGCGACCCTCTATGAAGCATCGCCCAAATCGGTGACAAGGACTGAAGATAAAGCCTCCATAAATGTTCAGTAAATCATCTCCTGACCTTTCCTGGCATCGTACACATCGGCACCTGAAATGTTAAAGACAAAAGGAAGATTGAAACTTCCAGTGGCGTGATGAAGTACAGTCACAAGTCTCCCTCCTCCTCCTCCTCCGATCCCGTAATCTCTCTTCCTCTCTGTCCAAGTACGTCGTCTTTTCTTCCTGTCCCCGTACCTGCCTAGCTGTGTGAACGCGTAGGGTGGCGGACATTTTGCATATGCGATCCGTCATAGGGGCAGGATTAATGTTGTTTGCTGGCTCCCAAACACAGCTTGTGGTGCACTGTGGGCGACAGGAAACTTGGCCAAGTCTGGCTGCCGCACTGCTGGGTGGAAAATTAACCCTTGGTGGCGGGAGGCTGGAGGCCGTAGCTCAGGTGTCCTTACATATGTTTGCGGTGTCAGGACAAGCCCGGCTCCGGGGCCCCCTGCAGGGAAAGAGCACTACCAGTGAGCCCCGTCAGAGGCCCGGAAGGGGGAGAAGGGGGAGAGGGATGCGCCTTGGCACTGAGCGCAGCCAGTATGCTTCGCTTTTGAAGGCCTCTTTGGCTCAGAAGAGTGGAGGCGCTGATAGTTAATCATATATGTGTATGAAACTGGTTTATTCGGATGTTTTTATGTCGTTTCGGAAGAGAGGACGAGAGAGAAAAGGAGGACCAGTCCCTGCTGGGACACAGGTGTCTTTGTATCTCCTGCTATGCTCACTCAGAAGATCGCACAGTGGGATTATCACGCCGAATTGCCTATTCCATAATTATGGCCCAGCTTCTCGTAAAAACACAGAGAATTAGAAACACCCTCATGCATAGCTTTCTCTGCAAATAACATATTATTCATTTGAGAAATTGCAAAGACCTGGTTAGGGTTTTGATGTGGTATGAAATTATGTTTTTTGACCAGCATAAATAGACTTCCAGTTTGGATACGGAAAAAATTACAGAGAGAAAATGGAGAGATAAAGATAGAATGTGTAACTCGAGGGGCTGAATGAACAATATCCACAGCTGTCGTCATGGCATTGACCTTTACTGTGGCCCACGGTGACCCGTGGTTCTGCATTTAAACTTTTAAATTGTAAACTTGAACCTTGGCATTTCCAAGCCTCTGTGCAGGGGTGTTATCTTACGGTGAAGTGACAGTTCGCAAAACGTAACCAGGAGCGGGCTTCTGTCAGCCTTCTTGAACAAAGCTGGAAAAGAAAAAGAGGACATCTACGACTGGATGTCTTTCATAATCACATTTTCCTGAAACTAGGCTCTGTCTTACATAGAAAAGCTGTGATGCTCTGTCAAAGTGGAGTTACTGTGGGTCAAGTGTTTGGCGGATGATAGAGGAGCTGGATGTTCTCTGCTCGTGACTGCTTAGCTTGACTACTTCATGTGCTCTGATCCAAACTCCACCAATCAGTGGATCTGTGTCGCCCTGCTCCGGAGAACCGTGCGAAGGACGGAAATAAAGAAATAAGAAAGAATCACCCTGAGGCTACATCCAACACCTCCACCACACTCCTCATCATTTACAGTTGAGGTTTGAAGTTGAACTCTATAATAGAAATACGCCTATGAAGGGAAACAGAAGTAACTGAGAAAGATAGAAAAGCAGAACAGGGCCAGTCTTTCCTACAAGTGAAACATATACAGCAAGTAAGTATAAGTAAGTTTGTTTTTTAAACAAACTAAAAAAAAATCATTTTTGTTCCACAAGGATGTATTAAATTGATCAACAGTTTTCTTTATTTTTATTGAAAATATAATGCCTATCTGAGATGGGAAAAGGGAGAAGAGCGAGCTTGGCAAAAGGCGGACTCGAACTCGGGTCGATCACATCAAAAGCTACTTTTATGCACCATACTCCTTACAGCCTGCGCCACTGCAAACATTGAATGGAGTGTGTATTTTTTTATCTTGTGTGACCCAACCAGGCATTGGTGAGGAGTTAGTGTAAATAGCATTTGCCTACAAGGCAGGATATAACGTA
Organism: Chrosomus eos; assembly: GCA_036326025.1. Lineage (NCBI taxonomy): Eukaryota > Metazoa > Chordata > Actinopteri > Cypriniformes > Leuciscidae > Chrosomus > Chrosomus eos. The sequence goes on from CM070833.1 coordinate 17,364,152, forward strand.
CAGGCTGTATTTCTAGACTAAAGGCCTGTTCAAACCAAGAATGATAACTATATAGAAACAGTTTTTTATTTATTCAAGCCCTGCACTGAAGACTACTGGTATTGCCATCAAAATAATAAACTATATATATTATATATTAATTATAAATATTCTTGTTTTGTTCCTTATTTAAAATAAGGTATTTTCACCAAATAGTCTGTGTTGGAATTTATTTGTTAATAAAATTATGTCATAAAATGTCTGTGTTCTGTATTTTGTTGCATTTGTTGTATTTTGTAATAATGCAATTATGTTTTTGTAAAAAACAAACAATTGCTATTACAATTTAAAATATTTAATTGGACCAACAACATGGTTTGGTAAAGTAAATTTTTACATTGGCTCAACATTTTATTTCTGATTGACAAGACCTAAAGACTGAATATAAAGAAGACTGTTGCCACAATTAATACATCAAATTCAATTAACAGAAATTCAAATAGGCCAATTGAAAAATGTAAATGTGACCAGTATAAAACATATAGGCCTATAATTTATTATACACACATATATATATACACACTCTAAAAAATGCTGGGTTGTTTTAACCCAACTTTGGGTCAAATATGGACAAACCCAAATGTTGGGTTAAAAATCTAATTTAAAAATGTAACCCAACGATTAGGTTTGTCCATATTTGACCCAAAGTTGGGTTGAAACAACCCAGCATTTTTTTAGAGTGTATATACTGTATGCAGGTATAAAGTCACAATATTTCACAATTTTTTTGTTTTTCCCTTTTGATCAAAACATTTTTCAGGGTCTAATATGATGATGTCATGGCCATTTTTGTCATTGGTCTGGCCTGAGATCCCACAAACCCACAGGGCCAGGCTTGAGTAAGAGAGAGAAAAGCAAAGAATAAAAACGAGAAGGAAGAGAGTAACAGAGAGAGAAAGCAATAGTCTGTGAGCAATATGCTGACCCGTGAGACAGTGCTGGAGATGGTTGTCCCAGAGAGCGAGATAAAAGCTACATTACATGAAATTAATGGATGCTGTGTGAGTACATGAATCACTGTTTCAACACTATGATACAAGTACAAAGCCATGAAGAAATCTAACCACAGCTTCAAAGGTCTGCCATTTAGTCAGTCAGAACAGGCCTGACAGAGGGAAGAGGGGTTTAGATGAGCAGTTGAGCGAAAGAGTGTAAAACGAAGGTATAGACCTTGCACAGCAGCGCCAACTTTGATTTTTAAGGGGAATGAAAGCGAGGTTGTGAGGGATAGACATACATTTCTTCAGTGGGTTGTACTGTTATTTAATGTGCTATTGGATTGTTCTGATGACGAAACACAGCAAAAATATCTTTCCAAGAAATTTCAGTAGACAAAAAACTCCCGACAATATGAGCTGTGTAAAATTATAGCAATTGATCTAGGAGCTTTATACAGCTTTATGCCATTGAAAACGCGGCAAGTCTATCCCTCACATCCTTGCTTTCATACCTGTCATGGCGCTGCTCTGAATAAGGTCTATGAGAAGGATAATACAAGACAAGGACTACGAGAAAGGCACCGTCTGGGAGAAAGAAAAAAAAAGTATTGAATCGAATGAAGGGGAGCAGATGAGCATTTGTGCAGCTTGCGTCTCTTCTCTGAGGTGATATCAAACGCGGTTTAATGAAAGTTAAGTAGTTTCTGTGGAGTGCACAGGCCGGAACAGATGAGATCAGGGTGTGGAAACTGTCAGTGCCATTGTTGCGGGTGCACACCGTCCCCCTGTCTGAAAAAAAAAAAGAATTGTATGCAGTGTAGAGTGTAGATACAAACCACCCACTGTATGCGCCCTGTTGACTCATAAAAAAGATGGGGAGTTTTTTTTCTTTCCCACTCCTGCCTTTTTTCTACACTTGGCATGGTCGTTTCGCAAATACATCATTGTAATTTGAAAGTGGCAAGAGGAGATTTATGACAGAATAAGTGGCCTTTTCTGCTGGAATTTATAACGTAGTGGAAAGTGAGCATGCGCGGTTGGGAAGAAGGAGCCGAGAGGATGCTGTTAAGGGTGTTTGAATATGTGGAGTGTTAAAAACACTGAATTGTCTCTGCACCTCTTTGATTTGAGAGGATTCTGCTCTCTTCAATCACTTCCTTTGCAGACAGAAACAGACAGAATCCTAAAATCTTTCCTCCTTTGTTCCTTACTGCTGTCTCTTCGTCCCCTTCCCCTGCTTTAAAGAGACATCATTTCCTCTCTGTACATCTCTCCCACCTCTAGCCATCACAATGTCCTAACCAGACCTGACACAAAGCAAAAAGCCCTAAATGAGAGTTTTGTCCTGAACAGCCATGACCCTGACAAGTGGAAGGACATTTTGGTGGTCGCACATAAATGCCGTAACCGCTACAGCGTTCTAAAAAGAATATTTCTCAATTAACATCTTTATATTAAATAATTGTATATTATACTGCAATTATTAATGAATAATTGCTCTATATTCTGACATAATATATTATATAGCATACTGTACACTAAAAGTGTTGGGTTGGAAAGATTTTATAATGTTTTGAAAGTCTCTTGTTCACCATCACCACTAATGTGAAGACAATAAAAACAGAAATATTGCGAAATATTATTTCAAATCATATATATTTTAAAATGTAATTTATTTGTGTGATGGCAATTTCGAATCTGCTGATTTGGTGGTTAAGAAGCATTTATTATTATTATCAGTGGTATGATGCTTAATATTTTTGTAGAAACTGTGATACATTTTTTTCAGGTTTTTTTATGAGTTGAAAGTTTAATAGAAAACTTTTGTATTATAAATGTCTCTAATATCACTTTTGATCCATATAATTGCTGAATAAAAGTGTAGTTTCTTTAAAACAAAACAAAACAAAACTTACTGATCCCAGATTTTAAATGGTAATGTATTCCTATTATTTTATAGTAGATGTTTTACTAACACAGTCTCATCCCAAGAAGTCATATATTGACGTCTTGGGCAACCCTGTATCACATGAAATACGTTCTGAGGAAACTATTTTGCAAATCGCAATTACGTTACATGCCAACATATAAGCAGTGCTATTACGTTGGTCCTTAACCTAATATAGCATTATTGATTACGTTGGTCCTTAACATAGACATATACACTAGACGTCACCTGGGGGTTCTAAGCATGCGTCAAAACCGCCGGCATCTTGGAACAGGGGTCTTGTCATAGGAAGTATCTAGGTAACGCTGCTATCTCCGCCTGTACTTCAAATTCATGGATGATGCCGGACTTTTGTGCTGCGTATGGATGTTCACGAACGAAATCTGAACTAGGAAGAATGTTTTTTAAAAAAAAATTTTTTAAATAAATTTCTCTGGACTCGATGATAAATACATGTCTGACTGTTGGAACGAACCAGAAAACTAGAAAATCGCATTTATGACGATTTATGGTGATTTTATTTCCGTTAGACCTTTGCCTATACATTGACGCTGATGCATAAAGAGAAGGGGCTCCCCTGTTCAAAGATGGCGGCTCTGTTGACGCATTCGTTCCAATGAACTGCTGTAGCCAAGGTGACGTCTAGTGTATATGTCTATGGGTCCTTAACCTAATATAGCAGCCTAGTCTCATTGTTAATACGTAGGTATTAATACGTTATTTTCAAAGACAGAAAACGTACGTTTTTGTACTTTTGGATAGATGCTGAAACGTATAATATGGACATATTTGCAACATTTAAAGTCCCCATGAAATCAAAATTGAGCATACTTACTTTGTTTGCCTAAATTGATCGTTTTGTGGTGAACAATTCATCCATGCAAGTCAATCCACACAAAAAAAATGTTTGGCTTCGTAATCTTTAATCAAATTCTGAAAATGCCCCTCCCCTCTGCCTTGGAGGACCTTGCCCGATGACGTAGGCTTGATGGTTTAGGTGTCTGCTTAACATCCGTAATCACGCCCCTCCAACTGACATTAGACAGGCACACAGCGTGTGAAAGGAGAGATGGCGAGGAGGTGCATTTTTCTAGATCCAATCAGGTGCTAGTTGGAAAAAAAAGCCACGCTCACTATTTTGCCTCATTTAGTATTCCGTTTCTCTCGGAAATACGTCACAGCACTGGAGAAAAGTCGTTTGCAACTTCCGGTTCACGGGGACTTTGAACGTCATTATTACGTTTTTACAGCTACAAAACGTTAACTATTTACGTTTATTTAATATCATAAAGATGTATAATTTCAGTTTTAAAGATAAATGTAACAAGAAAGATCCCTTAATCCTACTCCCAAAACCTAAACATATCCATTTTATACAGCATATAGAAAGGATAAAACACTTGGACAGAGATGTACGTAAATGGCAGTTTTATTAACAATATCATTAAAATATATTTTGAGCAATATATCCTGCTCCTACCCCTAAACCTACCCATAACCATTCCTTAAAACTACGTAGGCTAACACAATTATGAAGAAAAAAAACATAACAGACAGACAAGTTATACATTTCACAATATTTTATTTATTGCGAAAATGTCAAAACCGGTAACGTTAACATTACCATTACCATAAGGCGTTCACATGATGATGCGTTGCAGTCGCAGTCCTCTCTGGTAGTATTATAGTAGTTGTGTATGAGGTACAGATCAGAATTTAAGTTATTAACGTTAATCTATGAAAATGTTAATCCGATTTCGGTTCGCTCTCTGAAGGCGCGCGCGCTTCTCCATTTCAAATGTACTACACCGACTGAAACACGGCATGTCGCAATCTGTGACGAAGCAAGGCGAGAGACAATAAGCGTTTGATATCACGGCCGTAAAACATGTCGTAACGCTTCTTGAAGGCGCAATTTTTGAATTTGAATTCATCACCAGCGCGGGATAGATTTGACGTTTGCGGTCGCTGCTGAGAAATGAAGATGAAGATCTCTGGATAAAAGGCTGAATTTGGATCTGTTTCTTGCAAACAACGTATGGATTCTAGGAATTGGATTACATCAAGCTAATAAAATGTATGTCTTTTGTGAATGTATCAGTATGTTGTGTTTTATTGGAGAAAATGCTTTTTGTGTAAATACACTATATAAATACTACAAAATTGTTAAACGATTAAACAAGGTATTTTTAAGGTTAAAAGTGTATTCCTTTTTAACCACGCGAGTTTGCTGCAGAAGGCACAGAGCGAAATGTTAATATTTATAAGTAACGTAGGCCTATTATATTAATAAATGCGAATGAAAACTTAATTGATAAGACAGTTGAATGCAATAGAGTCAAAACATTAATGCCACGATTATGCATAAATAGTAATACGTACAAATTTCTACGTCGGTAGATTTGTTCATACGTAAATAAATTACGTTGTGCTGCTACGTGTGAAAAGAAACCTGCTTTGGATGTATTATGTTCAGGACAAACGTAATAGCACTGCAATAGATTAGGTTAAGGACCAACGTAATAGCACTGCTTATATGTTGGCATGTAACGTAATTGCGATTTGCAAAATAGTTTCCTCAGAACGTATTTCATGTGATACACGGTTGTCTTGGGACGTCTTTTGACCATACGTCAATATCCGCCTTTTTAGGGTACCCTTAAACGTCGGTTATATGACGATCCTGGGACGTCATACAACTGACGCTTTACCTTTAACGTCAGTTAGGTGACGGGGTGGTTTTACCAGTGTTTGCAAAATCGTCCAACAAAATGTGTCCTGACCAGCCATGTGACATTGTGTTGGAAGTTCAGTTGTGTTGATGTCACCCTGGATAGCCCCTGGTCCAATCTCATTGGTCCAAAATATTGTTCCATATATCCACCTTTATCCTGAAGCGCATACTGCGTTTTAGATTCAGGAGAATAACGTAACACTTGGTATTTTAATGTGACATGTAAAAAGAATACCTATGGCAAGAGCTGTTTTCAGTCGCTGTACTCTTTTCTGCTTGTTTTTTCTTTTTTTTTGTCTTTGTATTCCGCTGTAACAGAATGAAAAAGACAACATGTACAGACTACATTTGCGGTCTGTTCTCCCGATTCATTTTATGATATATCTCATGAATTATTCAAAGGAATACACTAAGAATCTCTAGTTTTTCTTCCTAAATCCTCATGTCTCTTCCCAGGTGTTTTTTTCCCCCACACAGATGCTTTGAAATGTAATTGTCTCCCCTTTTCACTTCTAATCCCTATTAGCAGTGTTTACTAGAATATTTCTAAAGCAGTTAATACTTATTGTCTGTCAAAATTACAGAAATCACTTTGAAACATTATCACTCAATGTTCCAGTTAATGAAAAATTTTGATTAAGGCAACATATGTTAAATGATACAAACATACGGATATTATTACTACAGTGAAATTTCACACGCCTGTAATATTGCTGTGGAAATAATTGATCTTTTGGGGTTATTCATAGTCTGTTGTAGTACTTTGTTAGTGTTTTTCCACTTTTAAATTTCCTTTTAATGTTCATCGCAACTATATAACGAGATTTCAAATCACAAACTTCCACCCAGTCAGCCAACTCCCAGTGAGATGAATGGTAATAATAGATTTCTCTAGTTAAAATAAACCTCCTTGGTGTGAACACACAAAACGTCTGGTGGAAGAAAAAGGCAAACAGCTTACACATTAATTAGATAAATGACAACCAAAAAGAAACTGCTGGTTAAAAGTACAGTGAACTTTGGTGAATAAGAGTAGGATAGAGAAGAAGCAATGAAAGGGGCAGTAAGGTGAGATGATACAGTCTCTGGTCAGTCACGTGTTGTGCGGGAGTGGAAGAGTGAGTCACAGTGTGATGTGGCACCTGGGTGCACTAATTAATGCACAGTTCCAGTGGCTGAACATTTAACCTCCTCTTGCATGTATCACCCAGTGGCTCCTCTCACTTCCACAACAATAAACACAAACAAACCATTAGAGACGGTCAGTGGCTCAGGCATTCACCATACGCAGTTTCTTTACAACAAGGGACCTCAGCGTGAAATGATCACAGCACAAATACCATAACTCCAGCAGGATTTTTTTTCACGAGTGGATTGTATGCTTAAAAAATCCACATAATATAGCAGGGTTATCTTATTCAGAGCTGGCTTTAAATACACAAACTGGGAATAGCGATAAACAAGAACATGATGTTTGAAGGCCGGTTATACAAGTGCTTCTCCTGTCACCCTAAAGCGCTCTATCAAGTAGGTCAAAGGTCAACTGAAAGGCATGACAGGAAAAGAGAAAATAGCACTGAGATGTTCTAATTTTGAAAAGAGGCTCAGAGATGCAGAGGTCGCCCCGGGGCGAGGCTGTGGCTTTCTGATCTGCCTTGTGACTGGTGCTGAGGCCTTTCACATGATTCAACCCCAGCCTAACCTTGTCATCATTAAGGTCAGGGTTATTTATCTGTTCATTTCTCCAATACAGAAACAGCCGGGCATCAAAGAGAGGTCATGTGTGGTCATAGGCCCTGTGAGGAAATTATGAAACATGGAGAATGCGAATCATTCTTTTTGAATGGCTACACAGAGTTAATGGACATCTAAATCGCTTAGTGTTTAAACTGATTCATTATTATTATTATTATTATTTGAACATATCGTAAACATCAAATGACTTGGAATCAAATTCATAAATAACTGATGCAATAATTTACATTAACATCATCTATACCCGAGTACAAATCAGGCTACAGAACAGAAAAGGTTGTATATGAAGGAATTATCTTATCCTATAATGTTGTTTAACACCTTCAGATACAAAAACAATGTGCCATACATACTGACAAATTAAGCATTGACTTGAATTAATCACAATAATCTTCATCAACCTAGCGTATTTTCCGCTGATGTCGAGTCTGCTATGTGATTTCGCTTGGGTGTAATTTGGCGATCTTCATAATATCCGCTTCGATCTTATCCTGTCATCTTTGCCTCGGTTGTCCGCATGGGTGTTTGCCATCCACCATAAAGTGGACGGTGCCTTGTTCCGCTCATAGGACGTGCCCATACCACTAAAGACACCTTTGCCGGATTTTCCCCATAATTGGCGCAATGCCCCTTTGGCACCGAATTGTATCATTACAGCAGTGGTCAAAGCGTGACACACCAGCAATCCAGCACAGCATGCCAGCATTCGACTCCATACAGCACAATCAACTTTAATCACAATGAGTGAATTAATTGAGATTGTCTAAATAGGCTATCCCAAATAAATTCTTTGCAATTTGCATGAAAGAGTTCATTTCCATAGTATCATGAGACACTGAAGACTGGAGTAATGGCTGCTGAATTTTTTTAAATTAACAAGTAACTATATATCTTAATGCGACCAATTGTACTGAATTTTTATCAAATAATTGCAGCCTTTGTGCGCATAAGAGACAAAAACATGAAAAAAAAATCTTACCACTGATATAGGGCTAAAGAAACATCCATGTTGTAATATGGTATATCAAACTGTTATCCCTGATAATGATCTATTCTAATGAGAAGACACTCTTACTAATTTCATTGCTCTGAGTTCAGCTCCACTGCTTTACATTAGGCCTGATCCTCAAGCATAATAATCCTGTCTTGCTCTTAAAAATCTAAAACACACAAACTGCCAAAGTCATTTGAAAAAAAAAAAAAAAAAACCTTAATTAAGTTCATCTGTGCAAACATTAACCTTGTAAGAGGCTAAAGAGAAGGAAGTATGAAACAAAGTGTATGTGTGAGAGAGAGAATTTCTATGGATGGAGAGAGATCGGGGAAGGTTAATGAAGGAGGGCGAAGTTGTGTTTGCTTAGACCTTTGCGACAGAGACGGAGGAGGGGGGCAAAGGATATCTTTCACGGAGAACCGCACACACGTCCCTCGGTTTTGCCCGAAGTACTGCACAAACAGGATCCAAATGACAAGGTGACACTGGGAATACACTACTACGTGACCGCCGCTGGAATTGCCTTCATCCGTTTAAGATGACTGCAGCCACTGTGGACACTGTCGCACCATTAGAGAGATCTGGAGAATAAGCCACGGAGATAGCAGAGATTATCACGGCCTGTGTGTTCAAAGACCTCCCAAGGGCACAATGACAAGCCACACCGCTGAGACTACAACAGGAAGAAATCTGATGATGCATTATTAAACTGCTCATCGTTATGTTACTGCTGTTCCTAAATTGTGCAACATTTAAAGGAGTAGTTCACGCAAAAAATGAAAACCCTGTCATCACTTACTCACCCTGATGTTAGTGAAATGTTCTTCTTTTTTGCCATACAAAAAAAGTAGAAGAGGATCAAGGCCTGCCAAATTCAAACTCGAAAAAAAAAAAAAAAACAATAAAAGCACCTTTACACTATATGAATTGGGAAATTACCTTTATATTTTGTTTTTATTGGGGAACTGTCCCTACTGCGGATGTAATATTTAAATTTTGATGAGTTCAACATCATTTTCATTCTGCTTATTTGTTTGTTTTACCTGTCCATGTGGTCTTTGGTCCACCTAAAGTAAAATGTAAACTGCATTCCTCTCTCTCTCCTTGTTAAAGGTAAAATGAATGAATGAACGAACGACTGCTAGATTTGTGTAAGGAAACTTGTATGTCTATGGGCGGGTTCACACTTTAATTAGTCTCAACAATAAAAGGAGGAGCAGAAGTTTTTTCAGTGTGTGATGTGCCGGGAAACTTTTTCAGTTTTTCTTCAAATTACATTAAATAATATTGTTCAATGTGCGTGTCAGAAAGGTCAACAGCCACTAGGCATTGTACATGTGTTCACATCTTTAAGGCTTTTGGTGTGGACTCAGTTCGGTTCATTTGGGTCCGCACCAGCAAACTGCACCCGAGTCCACATGAAAGGGTGTTCTGGTGAATGGTTTATCTCACCTTTAGTACGGTTCACAATTGAAGAAAAAAAAGTGCATTGCAGTGCATTTAAGGTATATGTTTTATCATTTCATGTGCTTCCTAGGAATCAACACAATGACCTTTGCATTGCCAGTTGAGCCACTCTGTAGAAGCACATAACATATGTTGTAATATGCTAACAGGAAGAAAGCTTTGACTGGATGTTTTGAGGGCCCAGTAGAGCATGTGATGTACCCTGTTTGACAGCCCAAAGCTCCTTTTATGGGTTTTTGCCATTTTGGCTGTTGTGAGACAGTTAAGATGATATGTTATGTCTCCCGGCAGAGCCACCTTTGGCTGAGTGAGATCTGAGCTAGCCAGGACCACACGGGAGATGACATTTCCATGTCTGTTTAGATAGAGGTGTGGTAGACACATGTCTCTCTACCTGATCGAACTGATAGACAGAAATATATTCATGACTTTCTGCCCTGCTGTTTTCTGTAACAGTATTTGATTTTTACAGCCCTCCAATTAAGAAATGATTACATATTTATTTGAACCTCCCCCCTGACAAATATGATTATTTAATTTGGCTGATGAATATATTAACTGTGCATCGATCTACTCTGCTCTCTCGTGCACCGTGGAGAAACATTACCCTTCTTGGCGAGCTTTTCAACTACCATGGCCTTCATACCAACACACACAAACACACACATGGACTGTCACTATAAGGCCAGCGGTGCAGGGGTTAACGCTGCTGAGAGCTTTTGCCCAGTGGATTGTTTATCGACTGAAAGAGAAGGTCTTCTTTCTCTGGGCCAGTTAAGTCAGCCTCCCTTTTGTTTGACGCTGCCCATTTGAGGAAAGCTTATCCCTGACCTTCTGCCGCCGAGACTGATGACAAGGACAACGCGCACTAACCTTGACATTCAGTGGGCTAAATGGCTTTTTCCACTAGCAGTCAGCAAACCAGAAGACAGGCAGCAAGAGGCCAAAAACTAATGAATCTATACCAGAAAAAAACTTAGCAAAGCCACATTCTTTAAAGGAGCAGTTTTTACAAAAGAAGTGACACATATACTGTATGTGCATGTCTCTGCGCAGTTAAGAGAATCAGTACACGTCAGTACTGAGGGAAAAAGTCTATGGAAAAGGGGTTAACAATGCCAGTGACTGTATTAGAGAAAATGGGACATTTGCATAGAAATGTGACTGTATGGCACTTTTATACATTCAAAACTTGTGCTTTTAAACAAATTGGGCCATACAGCATATTGAAACACATTGAAACTTACAAAACGAAGGATCAAAACGTTACAAAAATTAAACATATTAAAACATACCAGAATGGAGACAAACCGATTGCAAACTGGCTAAAGCAATGACTAACAATGGTAAAAGAATGGTTAACCAACAAAATCAATTAATCAACTGTTAAAACAGACATACGAAACTATTCAAAACTTATGGTAAAAAGTATCTTATACTCACCCAGGCTATGTTTATTTGATCATGGATACTGTAAAAATAGTATTATTGTGAAATATTATTACAATTTAAATAACTGTTTACTATTTAATATATTTATAAAGTGTATTTTTTATGCTACATGTAAGCAGGTATGATGTCAGTCAAAATAATTCATAATGGGACTGTATCGCATAAGGTAGTTAGCCAGTTAGCTACAAACTGTAACCAAACCAGTCCCCAGATACACAAAAACATGAGTCCACACATCACACACACACACACACACACACACACACACACACACACACAACACACACACACACACACACACACACACACACACACACACACGCACGCAGGCATGCAAGCACGCATGCACGCATGCACGCACGCACGCAAGCATGCACAAGCGAAAAAAAACAAACAAAACAAACAAACAAACAAGCAACAAATGCAGTAAACACCCCCAACCCAAAGTCACAAGGAAATACTATCTCAGGGGGAGTTTTCAGGAGAGCTCTGCTTTATGACTGCTGTTGTCAGAGCACTTAGCGCCATGTCCTTTGTTTCTAATGAGATAAGAGAGTGTCAGATGGATACAGTACTAACCTTTCTGCTTGTTTACAGTGCAGAAGAACAGGATGGGGGGGTGACCTCTCTAAAGTTTATGGTCCAGCTTGCCAGACAGCTCTGTTTTTAATGAGAGGCCTTGTGGGAGCGTGTCACATCGTCTCTGCTTGGCACACTGAGAGTGTTCACAAACAGGGAGAGGAGAGAGGAGAGAGAGGAGAGAGAGAGAGAGAGAGAGAGAGAGAGAGAGAGAGAGAGAGAGAGAGAGAGAGAGAGAGAGAGAGAGAGAGAGAGAGAGAGAGAGAGAGAGAGAGAGAGAGAGAGAGAGAGAGAGAGAGAGAGAGAGAGAGAGAGAGAGAGAGAGAGAGAAGCTTTGAGCTCTATAGGCAAAGTGTAGAGATTTAAAGGGTACCTATTATGGCATTTAAAATGTTCCTAATATTATTCTGGGAGTCCCCAACAACAGTTTTACGAGCATGCCATGACAAAAAACACTTTTGTTGTCTTATAATATGCATTTATTTTTACTTGATTTGCTCACCGACTCCCATATGAATCGTTTAGCGAGTCATTTTTCCAAACCCCGCCCTAGCATGACGCTTATCTGCAGTGATATGTTAGCTACCATAGCCCAAAGTTTAGTGGCGTTTTAGTGCGTTATCCCAATGCATAAACATAATAATGCTAATGATAATGCAGTACTAAGAGGTAAAGTTATAGATATATTCTTTATGGCAGCTCCATTAACAACGACAAACACTTCACATATTTCAATACAACTGACGACCTATGCGCTGTGCGTACACAACACACACTTATTGAGCATGATACATAAAACATAAAAGCAACAATTAATATTAATAATACTTACAGTTTGTGATTCGGAGAAGGAAGCTGATCCAAATAAACTCGGTACTGAACCTTCAGTATCACCCGCTCGCAAATCCATACTTATAGCATTTAGGTTTGTGAAGCAATCATCTTCAAAATGACGCGAACACAAAACAAGGCTATACTTCTGTGGTATAGTTGTATAACTGTAGCCACTTAGTCTTCAAATGCTCCTCACTGGGCAGATGAAAAAAGTTTGCTTTTGCGTTGCACTTCAAAACAGCGTCTCGACATGATGTTATTCCCTGGCGTCTCCGACAGGGTTGCCAGGTCTGCACAACAAAACCAGCCCAATTGCTCATCAAAACTAACCCAATCACGGCCAAAAATAGTCAAATAGCGTTCCCAGGTGTTTCCCAATAACATTCATGTTCCAGTGGGTAAAACAATCGCGTCAACCCGTGCACTACACAAACAACCCGCAGAAACATTGCAGGCATATACGGACCTGGCAAAACTGGTCTCCAAACGCAATAAGTGGGCGTATCTTATTCAAATAACTTGTCAAGTTGACGTCAACTAGACAAAGGAAAAGCATCGTTCGTCGAACGATTCATATCAGCGACTCAGAGTCGACTCTTACTTTTGAGAGACAATAACTTTGTATACGGTGAACTTTCATGTTTAAAACTTTGCAGGATGTTTTCGTTCACTTAGATCTATGTTACACACTACATGAAGGGCAATTTTCAAAAATCCATAATAGGTACCCTTTAAAAAATCTTTAAATCTGGGGTGGTGTGTCAATGTAATGCACTCAATTTAGTCAAATTAATAATAATAAAAATTGCCCCAAAAAATAGCAAACAAAACCCCACGTAATTCTGAATTAATTTTACCAGCATTGAAGCAGTTTATCCAACTACTTTTTATCTTTGACACAACATCTAAATACAAGGCACTTATGGTGCAAGAAGCTGAAAAAGTGAGACAAAACTTTTATACTTTCTATTCTATCTGAGAATTCTGAGAAGAAGAAAAAAAAGGATTGAGGTGTCTAAGCAAATAATAAGCAACACAAATGTTTTTAACATTGACAATAATAGGAAATGTTTCTTGAGCAAATCATCACATAATTATTTCTGAAGGATCATGTGACACTGAAGACCGGAATAATGAAATCAGTAAATCAGTAGCCTATATATATATATATATATATATATATATATATATATATATATATATATATATATATATATATTTTATATATATCAAGTGTGTGTGTGTGTGTGTGTGCGTGCGTGCGTGTTTGTATTTTTTACTTAATTTGTTATTAAATATTGTCTATCCAATGATTTACTCTTCTGCCATAAATAAAATAAAATAAATAAATAAACAAATAATAAAATAAAATATAAAATAAATAATCAATTTAAATTAATAAAGCACCTTTTAATAAAGCACCTTTAGCAAATAGACCTAAGATCAAGGTCTATTTGTGAGTATCTGTTAATTGATTAATGAATCATAGTATTTTCAGCAGATTTACAACCCTAAAAGAAACCATTTTTATCTTCACCTGTGAAGAAAGACATTCATAAGAAAGAAGTTAACAACTTCCAGAATTTTTTTTTTTAAAAGAAATCTGGAAATCATACCAGACAACATAATCTGGTTTTGATACAGTAAGGTTTACTGTCACTCCTCAGCCAGCCTGCCACCCATGAAGGTTTCTGACCTTTGACCTTGGCGTTGTAGAGGGCTGATAGATAGAACAGAGATCAGCTTGCGGTGAGGCAGAAGAAGACAGGGCTCTGGCAAGAGCAGAAGCAAACTGAAGCAAAATAAACACTCTCTCATATCCCTCTTCTCCTCTACTGTAACTTAATCAAGTTGCAGACAGTATGTGTATCTTTTTTTGGCAGTGTGTCTCTGTTCTATATCCGAGAGAGGCTGGGATGTCAGGGGCCAGTCTCCTCTCTTTATGAGGCCACGCTGCTACAGCCCTTCTGCACTCCAGCCCAACAGGACAGCTGCTGCACTCTCCCAAATACATCATCCTGTCCGCCATCCGCTCCCAGGATACACCCCCCCCCTCCTCCTCTCCCCCCGCTCGCCTCGCTCTCTTTCTCCTAGCACACGGTGGGGGAAAGAGGGGGGCCAGATGTGTAGACAGAGAGTCCTTGTCCAGCAGAGGTCAATGGATCTAACAGAGCTACTTTCTGTAAGGAGCTGAAAGCCTTCTACTGCAGCTCTCCATCTCGCCACTGTCATGGGACGCCCGCACGGAACGCTGAGTCAACCTTTCTACAGGCTGCAAAAGAGTTTAGAGCGGTGGATGAAATTAAGATCACAACCTGCATCCTCCCTCGCTTGTCTCAAGGTTTTAAGGGTGGTTAACGCCAGACCCCAGGTCCACCTCCCCTGCCAAGGAGATCATCCACACTCCCCGATTCAGGATGGGAATGACACATGTACGCCATTGCACGAGAATCTGGAGTGGTTTATGCTTTCAAACGCATTTTATCTGGCTGTTTCAAAGCAGCGGCTTTCAGTAATTTGTGGACGTGCGACGAGTGAAAGGGTTAAACAATCACCTTAATGTAATCTTGTTTACTGCTCTGCCGCATGAGTAAATTATTTCACACGGGCTCCGGCCCACTCAACATATAAAAGCTGCCTTATCACTGACACGGCCATTTGCGGTGGCTTTACTGTGCAAAAAATATGAGTCATACTTTTACAGGGCTTTCCAGTTTTGACGGCCTTTTTAATCCCTGAACTCTGCTGAACTGTACATTTCCTTAATTGCGGCGCAGCTTGTAACCTCTGTAATTGGCCTCCCTCCTTTACCTCTGCTTTGAGATGTCTAGACAGAAAGGATATTAAAAAAAAGTTAAGGTGAAATGCAAGAATAGAGATGGACGGAGCTAGGGAGGAAAAACAGAGAAGGATGGATTAAATTTAGAGAACACTACTCTTGCCCAAACATGATGAGCTCCTCGTAAGGGAGAGGTATTATTTTAAGGGAAGAATAAAAGCAAAGGCTTAGTGCGATTAGGCTCCTCCTACTTTAATGTGATTTGGTTGTTGACACCTGGGGGCTGTTTACACCTGGCCACACGTGAAAAGACCAGGTGTAAATGCCCTCCGAAACGCATTCGAGGACGGATTTGAATCCGATCGCTCAAACCACATCAGGAGGTGGTCTGGGCCGCATTCCAGACGAAACTGGACAAGTGTAAATGCATCTGGTTGTTGAAACCCATATGTAAATTTTACTCCCAAAAATGCTAAAAAATAAACGTGTGAGAGCGTGTTATATAGGCTATATGTCATGTTATAGTCAGATATGACGACGCAACTGCAACACGCATTACCGCAGATGAGCAGCTGAGCATCTCTTCATCAAGCCAAAGTGCAAACTATCCCAAATCAAAGTGAAAGTAAGTCGCAGACGCTTAACACACCATCATCTTCAATAAAAGTAAAGAAACGAAATGATCTTACCAGGGCTGTTGCCGCTCTCTCTTAGGCCTCGTTCACACTGCAGGGGCTTAATGCTCAATTCCGATTTTTTGAAAAAATTTGATTTTTTTGCAAGGCCGTACACATTTCCAATTAAATGCGACCTTTTGTGATCTCCTGTGTGAACGTGATATGACCCAGAAGTGACCCGCATGCGCAGAAGAGTACTCAACGGTCAACGACGTCACTTGCTGTTTGCGGAAGTAGCTAAACATGAATGTCAACAGTGGAGCTCGTTTAGCAATATTAAAGTTATTTTCCTAACAGAGCCAAACAACAATCTTCTCGTTTTAAGAAAAAAATTAAGGAGGAGAGCGTTTGAGCGCCTTCGATTAACTCTGTCACGGGAAGAGACACGTCTGCGGCGGACCATAACAGTGGAACGCGTTGGAGTGTCTTGGCTAGCTACAGGTGCGTGCTATCGTACGATAGCTAACTTGTTTATCTTCTCATTCCCGCCTACTTCAACGCAGAATTATGACGTTTGTCGCATATCAATGGCGTGCGGGTCGGATACATGTGACCTGGCCGTTCAGATTGAGGTCGCATTTCAAAAGATCGGATACATATCGGATTTGGACCACATACCCAAGTGGCCTGGGTCGCATTTGAAAAGATCGGATCTGTGTCGTTCAGACTGTCATGAAAAGTTCAGATACAGGTCGCATAGGGGCAAAAAAATCGGAATTGGGTCGTTTCAGTCTGCAGTGTGAACGTAGCCTTATTGATGTCTTTGATTTTGAAATTAGCTGATGATCAATAAAATGCAGCTCATATCTGTTGCTTTCGGTGACGTGCGTTAAATCTGCATATAGCGCAGGAATTGAAGGTCGGATTTATATCCGTTTTGCAAAAACACATTTATGTGACCAGGTGTAAATGGAATCGTTTTGATAAATCGGATAGCTATCCGATCTGAGAAAACGCATGAAGTGGCCAGGTGTAAAAAGCCCCCTGGATTACTCCTTGATTGATGTATTGACCTGGATAGTGAGGTCCACACATTGAAATCAAATACTGCTGTTCAGTTTTTAACCCTACAATTTGGAAAATAATTTGCATTTTAGCTATATGTTCTAATGCATGTTTAGAATAGTGGTTCTCGATTTATGAGTAAAAAAGTATGTGGTTAATAAATTATAAACAGTCATTTCTCAAATGTGAACAGGGTCGCTGATAAGGGGGGATCAGGGGGGACGGGGGGAAGTTTTGGAATGGTTAGAATGATTCCAGGTGCCATGATCACATGGGGACCCGATCTGTATTTATTCTCATGTAACAACTTGTGTTTTCAGAGCACAAAACATATACAAAACAGGAAAATCTGTTATATAATATTCACCATAGACATTTTTTTACTCACATACTGAAAATTTCAATTCTAAAATCCCATTACAAAATCCAGAGGGAACCAGTGGTGGATTAGACCTCCAAGTTGGCCTACAAATTGACGTCATGACTGAACAGCGTTAAAAGCTTAAATATTCATATAATGCTTTTAGAATGGAAAATGTTACTTTTAACAGCTAACTCAGCCTTAAAGGCACACTGTGGAACTTTTCAACCTTTATAATATATTACCAAAACCCATTGAGATGGTACATCGACTTACAATAGGTTGAATGACACGTCTGCCGAAGCCTGAAGGTGTCTGTATCGCTTTTACTAGCACTATGTAACTTCGGGTTTCGGGTAGGAACCCGAGCACAAAAAGAACTACAAAATTCGAACGCTTTACGGCATACGTCACTTCCCCCACCACCCCAACTGCTAACGTGAGAGCTCAACTCGCGTTTGATTGCCGGCGTCTGTATGTTGTCGTCATGGCTGAATCAACAGCTACTCGGAAGAAAGCAAAGATTTTGTCAGAGGAGACCAAAAAAAGAAAAAGGGAGAGTAATAAACTAAAAGCAAGGACGAGGATAAACATTGGTCAAGTGTTCCCTCGCTGGCGTGTGATAAAGGAGGATGAGGGATTCCCGACCGATGCTGACCTGGCCGTCATGCTTTTGGACTAGTAAGTTAAAATATATTGCTTGCACAATATCTCTACTTTTTCAAATTTGTTCTCTGCCTGGCCATGTTACTGATTCTATATTGTCCTCCATTTAACTTAATGTAACAAGGAATGCTAGTAGAGTAAGTTAGCGAATTATCAATCTGGTAGCTAAATGTTAGTACAAATATAAATTTTATAAATATTTGGAAAGATTTGCATTCAGCAGACACTTTATCCTCCGATTTTGAAACGAAACAGGGCTGCAACTTAACAACTAGCTACAGGCTTTGTTTCATTTGTATGCAATTCATCTGGTAGCATTAACGTTAGAAACGTTAGAGGAGTTAGTATACAAAGCTAAAATCGGGACGTCCCGGCTAATTCGGGACAGTTGGCAACCCTATCTCTAACCCATTGCAAAGAGATCCTGAAGACGTTAATTGTTTGCTTCAGGTGTGTTTGATTAGGGTTGGAGATGAACTGTGCAGGACAGACGATCGGCAGGAGCAGGATTGGGCAACCCTTGTCAATGCGACTTACCTGATCAGACATTGTTTTCTGCGTATGCTACTTGCGTATTCAATTTGTTTTCTTTATAGGATTTATATTATTAATCTTATATTTATATTATTATTTTGGTCAGTAGTGAATCGATTAACTTTCTCCAACATACAAATCAAATGCCGTCTGCACACACATAAAGACACGGGAGGTTGACCGGTTGACTGTTTGTTGACTTTTGCGACAATGCTGCGGCGCTTGTGGCCTCTAGGGGCACTAGACGTGAAAATTACAGGTTGAGCGCACCCTAGTGGCCAAAAGTTCCACAGTGTGCCTTTAATGTAAGGCCCGATTAGGCTGTACTATATAAAAAAGAAAAGAAAAAAAAAAAGACCAAAATCATATGCTCTCAATCAAATCCATTAGGTAAATACGCACAAAATCAAATATCCCCAGTTCCTTTAAATGTAATAATGCTCCACGTAGTCTCCTGATGTTTTTCTTTCTCTCTGGCAATGTAGTTTCTGCTAAGGTTAGATGTGTATATGATATAAACCAGTGGCTGGGCCTGCTCTTTGACAAGGCCAGCAGTGTGTTTACCTAGTCATATTGAATAGACACACTGGCCAGAGGAGGGTCAGCAGGAGGCCAGCACATCCCACCCCACAGTCCTGCTATTCATCCATGTCACTTACGGACAAGCCACACCCCTCACTCTGTCCTTCCTCTCTCTTTCCCAACTCTTTTATATGGAGATGGTAAGTAGAGGTAAACTAAACACTCCCAAATTAGACCACAAATAAATGAGACACATATATCAGTGATGAATCAAAATTTCTTGGGAAGAGCTTCATTAGTGTGTAATGAGTGAACAACCTAAACTTTCAAAATGTCTTTTACAAATAAACACGCTGAGTTTATGTCACCAGCCTGTGTGTGGAAATGTGTACTTCATCTGTGTGCAAGAATGCAGAGCAAGCATGCAGTTTCAGTTGTGGCCGTCACGTCTGTCTGTCTGTCTGTCTGTGTGTGTGTCTAATCTCTAGTCTAATGGGCTGGAGATCATTCTTAAAGGGACACTCCACCCATTTGCATTAAGCTTTCCATTGTTAGAAACCAAGTCATACTATTGAATGGTCGTGCAACACTCTCTCATTTTCCCCTGAGACGAGAGAAATCCACTATTTACCTTTTTCACTTCCTCCTACAATGACGCAAAAATCATCATTTTACGTCATTGTAGGAGGAAGTGTAAGAGGGGGGAATTTCTGTAAAGACTACAAGCACCATTTCAAACCCGCCCATAGGGGGTTGGACCTAATGCACTAACAGACCTATCACAGATCAGTGGGTGGGACTTCACTTGCAGATACTGAAATCAATATCAGCCATCTTGTTTATAAGCTAAGCTAACAAGCGCTGTGGAGATAGGAAGTTACGACAATGACGGAATAAACTAAACATAATATGGAAGAAGAGGATTTTGAAATTCTGCTGCTCGAATCCGATGTTCGTGGCTATCTTTACGAGCCGCAGTATAGTGAAGAGCAGCTGAGGCTGATGGAGGAACAGGAGGCGGCTGCTTGTCGCGGACTGAGCCCGGACTGGCTCGAGCTGAGGCGGACTGCTGGTGCCTGTGCTGTCGCTGTGCGCTTCGGACACAGATAGAGTCCGTCTGCTCTGCTGCAGAGAATTTCAACGATGGCAATTTCTCCTGGACAACATTTCTAAATCAGACGAGCACACGGACGTTTGTGTTGTGATGTGAACCGTCCTAGTTTCGCACCGCATATGTTCTGACTGAACATCCAGGTATCATGCAATAATTCACCATATAGAAAGAAATACAAACGAGGAGTAATTCGCTAATGAGTTTGCCAATGTAACGGGTTCGTTGTTGTGGTAAGAGGAGGCGGGAACCGGCGAACATTTAAACATTTTAATAGTCAAATAAACAAATACAAAACAAAAGTTTAAGCCAGCTGGCCACACACAACAGAAACAAAACATAACATAACATCAGGCCTGTTCCTTTTATGCCTCCGCTCCTCCGTGAGAGATATAAGACCGCTGCGTCTCACAGGTGTCATTCATTATGACTCGCGCCGTCCTCTCATGTCCCTCGCCCTCGTCCTGCTCGCCACAGCCAACTAACTAGACACATACATGCCAACCCTCCCGATTTTTCCGGGAGACTCCCGAATTACAAAGCCCCTCCCGAAAATCTCCCGGACCGACCTTTCTCCCGAATTTCTCCCGATTTCCGAGTGCGGGTGCGAGAGTGACATTTTTTGATTGGCTAACAACACGAACAACACCAGAGAAGACGCGCTTGATTCCTGCCGGTTCCACAGTGAGAGCGGCGCGGCCAGAGTTTTGGGCGCTGCGGCATATTAAATATATTACAAATAGTTTTTCAGCGTGAGAAATACAATGTGTGGCGGGAGAGACGTGACAAAAGACCGAAATGAGTGACTGTCACGCTCAATGCGTGACACTTGAGAGCCCTGACTGATGTGTGATGAAAGCAC
Organism: Chrosomus eos; assembly: GCA_036326025.1. NCBI lineage: Eukaryota > Metazoa > Chordata > Actinopteri > Cypriniformes > Leuciscidae > Chrosomus > Chrosomus eos. Next base: position 17,385,409 of record CM070833.1, read on the forward strand.
AAGCAGAAACACGGATAAAGTAGGCATTTTGTATTTACACTTCTCTTGTAAGTAATTCGTGGCTCCTGTCAGTGAAAATAGCTCTCTATTATACAATATATATATATATATATATATATATATATATATATATATATATATATATATATATATATATATATATATATATAGATACTGATATATATATAGAAGATTTGCGTTTGTGATATATGATTGTGATATATATAATTCGTGGCTGCTGTCAGTGAAAATTGCTCTCTATTATACAAAATATATGTAGATACAAAAAATATTGTACAAAAAAAAGTTGGGTTTGTGATATACGACCCCCCCCCTTGAATATCTCCCGAATTCTGAGGTCTCAAGGTTGGCAAGTATGACTAGACATTTTGTGTGAAATGAATTTCAAACTCTTTTGGCAGCTAACGTTAGCCTTGTAGAAGGAAGAGTGATTTCTCTGATGTTTGCGCTGTTCTGGATTAGTGGGAGTGGCTTGAGGAGCTGTGCAATGTGGTGCATTGTGGGAGTTGTTGTCTTACATACAAATGCGCCCTTCAGTTATTTTCTGTCTTTTCTCGGTCAAGATGGCACCAAATTCAAAATTTCTTTTACATTTCGACTACATATATGAGCCACTTTCAATAAAGATTAATGTTGAAATGGGTGGAATGACCCTTTAAGTGTTTAATGAAGACACATATACTTCTGACATGAAATTCATTAAAGTGTTAATGTTTAAATTGCAGAACAATTTGACTGTCTGCAAACACAACACACACACACACACACAACACACACACACACACACACACACACACACACACACACACACACACACACACACACACACACACACACACACACACACACACACACACACACACACATTGTGTTTTCATGTTTTATGGGGACTTTCCATAGGCGTAATGGTTTTTATACTGTACAAACTATATATTCTGTCCCCTTACACTGCCCCTATCCCTAAACCTACCCCTTACATGAGACATTCTACATTTTTACATTTTCAAACAACATCACTTATGCCGAGTTCAGACTGCACGATTTTAGCCACGATTTTGGCTCGCCGACAGGTTTTGAGAAATCGCCGACAAATGCCCGAAATCACAGGCAAATCGGTGCTCGTTCACCGCGAGTGACAATCACGCAGTGTGAATGAGCAAAGACGCTATCTGAGAGAATCGCCGACGAGTCGCCGACGCCCGTGAGATATTTGGCATGCTAAATATCTGGACCTGTCGGCGATTCACAATCCTGCTTTGTGAAAGTGTTCTGACTGAAAACTACATCGGCGATGACCGACAGCCAATGAGAGAGCATGATACAGGACAGCAGGCTGTTCGAGGAGGAGTTATAGACCAGAATATCAGTATTTTAATAGATAGATAGGCCTATATTTACAATTATATCAAACAGAAACAAAGCACAAACATTTGCATGACCAGCAGCAACAGCAGGACGTTTGCAAAATTATTTATTTACCCCCAACTCTCTTTCCAAAACACAGTCCTTGCTCCCCTCGTCTTCCCTCGTTTGTTTGGTTGTGAAACGTAGTTTGCGGACCAGGCAGAGGTTGTCGGCGATTCTTTCTTTTGTAAAGTCATGCAGTGTGAAACCTCCTGTCGCCGACCCATCGTGCAGTATGAACACAGAAGCAACTGAATGTTACCCCAGATAGTCATGCAGTGTGAAAACAACAGTGACCCGATTATTTTGAAAATCGTGCAGTCTGAACTCGGCATTAGTGTGATTTATAAGCTGATTTCCTTATGGGGACCAAAAAATGTCCCCACACGAACAAGGATTTTGGATATTGCCATCCTTGTGGGGACATTTTGTCCCCATAACGTAGGGTTTACCAGGCCACACACACACACACACACACACACACACACACACACACACACACACACACACACACACACACACACACACACACACACACACACACACACACACACACACACACACACACACACACACACACACACACACACACACACACACACACACACACACACACACACACAACAACAGAAATGTAATCATATTAATTATTATTATTATTATTTCCAACAATAATTATGGATATAATAATTATTATAAATGCTTTATATGGTATTTTTGGTTTAGTTTAAAATTGTCACCATAAATCAGTATTCGCTCACAGTTTATTGTAGTTTCATACTGACCGTTACTCTTATGACTACCTAAACAGTAATTACCCCTCTCTCTGCATGTTTAAATCAGAAGCCTGAACCTGGCAGCCCCCGGTGCACATTAATGGCCTTTCTTCAAGTCCTGTCTCTCTGACAATAGAGCATCACTGAAACGCCTGTCGTCCAAACAAAGAGCCTTCTCTCCCAGACACCGGGGTCATGCTCTGTAGTGATGAACCTCGCTGTCACGTGAATACAATGTGATTCCCCCATGTGAATAACAGAATACCAGAGAAAGACAAAGGGAAAGAGAGAGCTGGATGTGTGATGCTATTTTGTGTTGCTGTCATGACTATGGATCAGAAGAGCATATCTGCGGAATTATAACACGGCATGTACTAGAATGCTGTCATTATAATCAGCAAAGTTGTCTACACTGAAAGCGAGTGAGCAGCCAGCATTGTTTATTATAATGGGAGCACTCTAGTTTGTCTCGCTTGCAGTGTAGCTGGGGTGTAAGCGGTGAGAACTCTGCATGTCCTTGGTCCTGTGCTGTCTCTGGCTGAGATTTATGATCGTCTGGTCTGCTGCTGCATGCACTTGGTTCTGATAATTAAAGGGGTCGTTATTAGTTAGCTGCGTATGCAGAGCAGGGCAGCGTGAAAGGTCAGGAGGAGGCACCGAGAACCACAGCCATTCCTCACCTCTCCCAGTAGAAACGCGGTCACCTCACCCATAAAACATCTACACTGTCACACTCTCCTCTGCCAGCTGAAACTGCACAAGTGTTTAAGGAAAAAACAATATTTAAAAATAAATAAACAAATTAATTAATTAATAAATGCAAAATTGGTCAAATTTGAAGTAATGCCTTCATGATGCCTGATTATTGTGACGTTACAGGAAAAAATATTAAAAAAATTAATAGACTTAATTTTAAGTTTCACACAAAACTATATATATATATATATATATAGCAAGTACTGTTTATTATATTTATATTTAAAGATTTTATTTGCATAAAATTGTATGACCAAACATTTATCATAGAAAGCTCTCTCTATTACATTATTTTAATACTTTATATTATATATTTATTTTCTTGTTTAATGGGACACTGTTGTTCTGCTCCCTTTAACACACGTCTACCTACCTCAAGAATGTGGGCCTTTTAATCTCCGTTAAACTTTCTCACAGACAGTAAAATATCAAATCACAACGACACAATTTGCCCATTGTTATTTGTTTTGCCAGTTGTCACTGGCAAGAAAAACAAAAGCATGTAATATGGGAAAAATCCATCAAGCCATGAATATAGCATGAAGAGCCAGCATATTTTCTATGTGCATTATCTATGACACAAAGGCTGCAAGGAGATGCAACCCCAGGGCTCTGAGATCCCTCTCTCTCCATCCAGCCGGCAGCAGAACCCAACCCTCTGCCCGCCAGCCTGCACACAATCATAATCACCATAATAACAATAATAATAAAGTAAAGGCACACCGGGCTGGCAGCAGTCTTAGCACACCTCAATCAAATTACACGGATGCACGAGGAACATGTCACCCTTGGATTTTTCATTTGCATAAAACAATTACCCCACGGACAGTGGGTTCAATGTCGTCTAGACTACATGCTTCAGATGGTGTCATCAGCCCCAGACACAGTAGACTGCCTATAAATTAGCAATGAGCTGAGCATAGCCAAGATGCATTATAGCGCTTATAAACCCTGAGAATTTATTTAAATAGATAACACATATGCAAATCTCCCTGGCTGGCATGGCAACGATCTTGATAGCGGGGCTCCATATGTGCGAAGAGGGCAGCTAGGAGCAGTGGGCTAAAATGAACCCTGACACCTTATTAGTGTATACACTGGACACTCATTAACTTCCACTGACCTGACCCGGCAAAGCTCTGCCTTCTTTTTAACCATAACATGCTACTATGAAAGCAATACCAGTGTTTTGTTGAAAATGCTTCCCTTATAATGACCTTCTATGCCGAGTGATCAAGGCCTTGAAGCTGCGTTCTCACTGGGACAGCATTTAGTAATGACAGCGAAAGACTGATTCAACATGGAAACAATTGACTTAGCAGAACAGGACATGACTTGCTACTGCCAAACATGACATGCTGCTGTGAGCAAACAAGACATGCTGCTGCTGTATAATATAGCGTACATGAATTACCTGTAGCAGATCTATACAAGTGGAGCTGGGGAAGGGGGAGGGTTTCAGAAATCATGCTGCACTGTTAAGTAGGGGTGTAACGAGATCTCGTGCCACGAGATCTCGCGAGACTAAAACATGACGAGATTTCTCGTTGAGTAAAAAGCTGTCTCGCGATCGCGATATCGCCATGACTGAGCGTGAGGGTGAGATTATCATAGAATATTCCACTGCTACACTCACATTCTCCTAAACTGTCGTTTTGCGGTTTTTATTTAAAAAATCATTATAAAATAATGTAAAAGTCTGCTCTGCTCATCTAGCTCCAGTTGCCGTTGCAATCAGTGCAGCACGAATTCACTGATCGCGTGAGGCACTTGTAGAATGCACGCTCAGCACCGCTGCTATACACAGAGTATGCGCGATCACGATAGTGAAAGTAAAACACAAGCTCTCTGATGTGGATTGCGCACAAATTAGGCCGCATACATACAATAGTCTGTCTCCCGATACCCATCTCTGGACTGTTTATTTGCGGCTATGGTGTCAGTTTGCACTTCGAATATTGAGAGAGTACTGTAATGTCTTAAAGACAACAGACAAGGAAGCTCCGTTTCTGAACTAATAATCAGAACGCAAGAACAATTGTGGAGACAAACAAACAGCCTCGGTTTCTCTACCGGCCTTTCCCGAACTCACCGCATTAACCCTATAACTGCCGGTGCAAAATAAAACAGCAATTTCAAAACAATTATAAAGAGTCTGTGTGCTAACTTTGATTATGGTTGCACTTGCACTTATTGTTTGCACTTAATAAGACTTCTAGAGTTCAGTTAGGAGGTCACACACAGCCTCAATCAGAAGTTCTGAAAGCTATTAAATGTACAGTAAGGTCTGAAGAGACTAATGTGAAATCATGCAGGAGAAAAGCCAGTCAATAAAAACCTTTTACAGTGCTTTTATGTTGTTTTCTTTCAATGCATTTGATAATTCATACTCATAATGCATGTCATTTCAGGTCTACTTTATAAGATTATTAGTTAAACATTGCAAAATGCACCTGCATACTATTTTTCCAGTCATGAATTTTTTCATTGAGGATTTCTGAAAAATTGTGCAAAAATCTCGTCTCGTCTCGTTCTCGTGAACCCAATCTCGTGTCTCGTCTCGTCTCTAAAATAAGCGTCTCGTTACACCCCTACTGTTAAGGCAAATGCTAACCAATATTTGAAGGTTAATCAGCTGTACGCTAAAGAGAGTGATATGATTGCAAGCGTTTGAGTTGAGGCTGCACCATCTAGAGTTTCATTACAGAACTTTGTATGTTTTTGAAATTGCATTTCACATTATATTTAGCTAAAAATAGTAAAAAATATATATTTTTATTTATTCCTTGTGGTTTTGTCTAACAGCTCAAGCTAACAGCAACTCCTGCTAGCTTAGCATAACGTTACCTGGATAAAAGAAAGCTAAAACAAGATAGGATGATAACGTGACGTTTTTAATTAGGTATTGAGGAAGGGAGATAGGCTCTTGTGTGACACAGATAACTGTTAATGACTGGTCATGTAGGTATATGAATTATTGTGTCACGGTTAAGCTGAAATGTACATTATTAAATATAAAGAACTTCTCAACTGTTATAGATCTTCTCATTTCTTTCTCTCTCTTTCTGTCAGTGGAGTAGGAAGGGACTTAACATCTTAACATCTTCATGTACTGCAGGAAATTTTCTGCACCTCCCCATACAAACACTCACCACCATCACAATTCCCTTAATCAATACACAGACTGTAGGGGATGAAAAAGAGAGATTGGAGATATCACATGGGAGAAAAAGCTAGTAACAGAATTTTCCTTTCATTATTTATTTAATCCGTGGTTTATATTTATTTATTTATGTATGTATGTGTAAGGGAATCAGCTGTAGTTGAGTAAGTAAAGCTTGGTAAACAATGTATTTGGTTTAATTGTTTATTAAGAGCTGCAGATAATTTCTAGAGCTGTGTGCCAAGATCTGTTCATGTGTTTGTTTATTTGACCTCTTGGCCTCTTTATGTTGTTGCAGGGAAAAACGACATAGACATATTTGTCTGGCGGTCCACACAAAAGAGAATAGGCCCACTTACCCTTCCATTACTCCACTAAAAAGTGATGTACCAGTCCATTAAAACAAATCTGTGTCTTTGTTTTTCATTCTCTCTCGTCCCTTCATTTTAGCAAAGTGCACGTGAAGCATCTGTGAACAATGCTTTCTTGAGCTTGTAAATGTCATTAGCAACGATTTGTGTGTTTTTTTGTAGCATTTCTCAGAGCACCTCATAAACCACCCTCCACCTCCCCTCCCAAACCCCTCTGGCCCCCATCCCTGCCGGTTGTCCTCGAAGAAGTTGAGCGTTACATCCGCCATCCAGACATTTTACAGTGGATTCTTTATCTGTATAAACATAGCAGGTAATGGTGGCTGTTTATTGTATGACATGCCCCCATGCTAACTTTTATGTCTTTATTGCTCGCATACCAGTTGCCTTGTTTATGTGTCTGTGTTCTCAGCCACTGCCCTTGAACTTAACCCACTGTCCCCCTTGCCAGTTCCCCAACCCCCTCTGCGGGCTCCATCCGTGAGCCCTCCTTCCCCAAATCTTTCAACCCCCTCTCTTTTTTAGGGATTGTGAATGCCAGAGAGACAGAAAGAGAGAGATAAGTGGTGCACTGCAAATTTTGGGAGCCCCCCGTGATCCATGAGAGGAAGTCCAACTTATGTGGTGATGTAATGCATAGGCATTTGTATCAGGGTGAAATAGTATCACAGATGGAGACAGAGAGTGATATTATATGTGATATTCTACAGACATAAAATATTATAGTTATTATAGTGATATTACAGACATAAACGGTATAGGGAAGCAATTATGTGATTCTATAATAAAATTCTTCTTAAAAGTTTCCTCTGCATCACCAGAATACAGCCAATTGATTGGTCTTATATGACTGATTTGTCTTTGCCTCTCTCTCATACAGATTAGTCTAATCTAGACTGTTTATTTAAATGGACAGATTCACAAAATTATTAAATAAATCCACTTATTTTAGAATCTGCCAAGGAGTTTAGGTAATATTTATTGCATTACCTGTTCACCCTTCATTCATTCAAATTTCAAGTAAAAATATGACTCTGATTAAATCATAAATTACATTATAGCTTGACAATAGTTTAACTACTTCCAATCATGGTTAGCTTGGATCTTAGAAAGCCACAGTCTCAAATGATTTTCCTCAACACTGCACCTTTCATTCAGCTTTTATGCCAAGTAAAATCTCTCTAGATAGGCAAATTTAACCATGACATAATGGGCTCAGAATACTGTGAAGAGGCCCCCACATAGGGTTGGGGACCGTGGGGGTGTCCCATACATCAGTGAGAGAGAGGAGCATCTGATGTCTTGGAGGTAGAAGGGTAATTAATACAAAGATGGGGAGTTATGAATATTCCAGTAGAGTGACAAGGCCTCCGTTGACAAGCTTTTGCTCACATGAAAAGAAAGAAACAAGCAGGGAAAAGGGGGAGAAAGAAAGAGAGAGAGAAAGAAACAGAAAAACGTGACATCCCCCGGCCAGAGCTCGAGGATTAATGATGAAAAGAAACAAAAGGACAACAGTAAACAAAAGAGTAGAGGCTAAAGAGGGCTCCCCTGATTTCTCTTCCCTCGCAAGGAGTGAGAGAGGAAGAAGACGTAGGGAATGAGCAAGAGAGGAGCTCCTCTTTTGGGACGGACACATATGGATCTATATGCATGCATACAGTGGCCTGGTATTGTGAATCAAGCAGAGCTAAATCAATGTCAGAGCTCAATCAATATTTAGTCCCATGTGTTCCTCATTGCTCTCCTGCACTTGGCCTCACCTTCCCCATGCTAACATCACCAGGACTTTCACATGTGGGTCAATACACACCAACGAGCCAAGGCCGAGCAGTAAATCCATTAACCTGCTGTGTTTTAGTTAGAAAGGGGAGAAAAAAACTTCAGAGAGGTTTAAACAAGGACAAGAAGAATGAATCAAGTCCAAACAGAGTATGCAGGTGTTGAATTTCAGTAAATACTGAGGCTATAGGGGAGTCTTTCAGTTAGGGAGTGTTAGCACCTACAGCAGGAACTCTGGACACTGTCTGTGTCTGCTGGTTTGATTTGGTTTGGTCTGGGGTTGTGTGAATTTAGACGTGTGGTATTAGGGAGTTGTTACCACTACCCTTTAAAGTTATCTATGTTTACCAGCAGCATATGGGTTGGCCTGTCTCTCTTGCCTTGGGCTGTAGACACAACAACACTGCTTGTTAGTGACATCTGCTGGGAAGAGCTGGCTCTCTTGTCTTTCAACCCTTACTGAAGTGAGTCCAGCCCCTGTCAACGTACCCTCAACTCTCCCCAACTTATCTCCCCTATATGTCCTTTACCTGGGCGATGTGTAGACGCTCCTTCCTGCATGCACACAATGTCCTCTTTGCTTTTTTCTGTAACCTGGGTAGAGGTGTCTGCACTCCTGGGACTTTCCCTTCTGTCCTGTCCAGACCTGTCTGATTCAGAAACAGTGCTAATGCAAGAAGGCTAAGTATGCAAGAGAGCATATGTGAGGGTGTTCTGTCGACATTAGTGGGCTACTTTGTTTTTTTTTTAAAACATGCACCTCATCTTGATTAATCTTGATCTTAAGAAGCACCAAAATATTGTGTCATTTTTGAAGAACTCTATTTGTCTATGAAACAAAACCACTCACGTACATTTACAAACAATTTCTACAAGTGCCAAGGTGCATTCAGCCATCTAATTTTTCACTTCTTATTTCCTGAACCTTGTTGTAGACAATCTGTTAGCTTATTCGCTACACCTCCCACTGGATGCTAAATAAATTGTCATTATTTGATAGCAGCCTGTCCTCTGCAGTCATCTGAAAGGCAGCAGTCATGTCACTCAAACTGTCACTGCCATTGTTTCAGGTCATAAAAAAAACATGAATCAAACTCATCATTCACCAGGACACAGTTAAACCTCAGTTTAAACCACAGTTAAAGTGTAGCCATAACAGAGTAAAGACTCTATATGAGAGTAAAAAATATTTTGTAACTGTTGTCTGTAAGTACTCTCACATGTAAGGTCTTTATTCTGGCCAAGAAGCTCGCACTTAGACAGATAGAGGCTATCTGAAGGACATGAACGATAGCAAACCATGGTTTTGTTTTTATATGCCGTTTTGGATAAATCTGAAACAGATGGAAGCACATTAACAAAGGTATTGTACAAAAAGTTCTTGCACAGAGGAAATGTATGTAAACTGTTATCAGAGTCCCTCCATCCAGAAGTATTAAGTACTATTTCACAGATGTAATACAAAAGACCACACATATTATACAGATTTTTCCTGAATTTCTAGCTTGCTAGTAAACAAACATCCTGACTCCCAGAATTGCTGTCTATAATACACAATTCTGTCTTTAATACATATATGTCCATTGACTATGAATCATCTACAGGGGTGTCCAAAATCGGTCCTGGAGGGCCGTTGACTTAAGGCGGGCGTACACGGTGCGATTTTTTGCTGTTTTACGAGCTCGCAGATGATTTTTTTCACTCGGGAGTAATCGCGTGGAAATCGGTTATGCTCGCACGTCGCGGCTCGTATCGTGTGCGAGGAAGATACGAGCCGAGCCGAGCACCTCTCGACCTCCCGATAATTTTTAAGCATGTCGAAAAAGTTCGGGAGCTGTCGGCTTGAATTCGTGAGGTTGTGCGGTTTGAATGAGCCGATTTGTCAATCTATCTGAATTTGACCAATAAGGAGCTGAGGAAATCCACAGAAGAAAGACGAAAATGGTGTGTGGACTACTAGAAACACTGCTTCAATTATGTTTTTATGATGACTTTGTGAAAGGTTAACTAAACAGCATGAGCCGTATACCTGCCGGCCTGTAGGCCTATTTGACATTTTAATTCTGTAACATATCTGTATGCTATTGTTTTTGGTAGTACTATAGCTTACATTTCTTACAGATAATCACGATGATCATTGCGTTTGTCTTACCGAATGTAGTATCTTCCTGTCAGCAATTACAGTTTGTCTTGTCTACAGCCTAGTTTTTCTTTTTATTAATGCCGACAGTAAAATGTTGCCAGATATTGATACGAAAAACAAGCTAAAACAAAAAATATATAAAACTCCGAAATAAGTTCAAAGCTTGTGTTTTGGAAATAGGATTAATATATCACGAACCCTAACATGCAACTTTCCACTGTAATAACTTCCTAAAGTGTGACATTAATCAGAAAAACAAGTCCAGAAGATTACTGTCACCTTTCCATTATGTGGATCTGGCAACCGCGCCCTCACTCACGCTGCGCTCGAGCTTTTCTCAGCAAAATTACTTGCAAACACTCATATGAGGTGGTTTAAACAGCTAATTAATCATTCAGAGAGCTTGCAATTTTATTTTTGAATGTGTACCATAACTACGTTTTTTAAACTCTTTCACACCACACACACACACACAAAAGGGTGACCGGACGTCCGTTTCCCGGTGCTGAAATATGTAGCAAAATAGTCACGGCTTGTATCAATATTTTTTATGCAGTTATGAGAGAGCAGAGTTTTTGGTTCGTGCGATTTCTTCGGAATTCAGCAGGTCGTAAAATCGTGTCGTGTATCACTGCCTCCATACGATTTTCGGAAAAACTCACTCGTAACGTGTACGTGGACATACGATCTTCCGACCGTCAGAATTCGCACCGTGTACGCCCGCCTTTACAGAGTTTAGCTCCAACTTGCCTGAGTTTCTAGCAAGACTTCGATTAGCTAGTTCAGGTGTGTTTAATTGAAGCTGAACTCTGCAGGACAGTCTCCCTCCAGGAGCAGGATTGGACCCCCTGTTCTAGTATAGGAAGACTTGATTAGTTGTCTCAAGCATTTTTAATTGGAGTTTGAGCTGAACTCTGCAGGACAGTGTCCGATTGGAAATCCCTGTCTTAGGCTGTGCTTGATATTTGATTGAATTCCACATCACATTTCCTGGGAAATAATCATTACATTTTAAGAGTTTTGCTTGAACCCCAAGTGGCTGCATATGTTAATCTGTGTAAATTAACCATTTTATCTTTAGAGTCCATCAATAGTTGTTTAGTTATTTTATCCCCAAAAAGTGTAGCTACGTAGGTAAGAAACACACATTTGTTTTTTGTATCATGGTGGGGGACTTTTCTTTTCTGTTTTTCTTTCTATTTATCTGAGCTAATCATTTCTCTCCCTTAACATAAACCTAACCCTCACACAAAGGCATTGCATTTTTAGATTTTCATGAAGACATTATTTAGTATGATTTGAACATTTGGTCTCCACAATGTCTGCAAAACCCCCACACACACACATTCACAGATGAGGTTGTTGATCCAGACTGAGCAGAAGGCCAGTGGCCCGAAGGAGACGTGGTCATCATTGGGCTTCTCTCTGACCCATCCTGAGTCATTAAAGCTCAAATGAGATACATGAAAAATACCTGCCATTATATAAACAGTCATGCTAGCCTTCAGCTAACTGCACCGAGACAGATACCTGCCTAATGTCTCCAACACAAGACAAGGGTAAACAGGCACAACACACACACACACACACACACACACACACCACACACACACACACACACACACAACACACACACACACACACACACACACACACACACACACACACACACACACACACACACACACACACACACACACACACACATTTACTGACTTAAATGCACATACAAAATCTCACAGAGCTGGAATATATGAGGAGGTCAGTGGATGGAACAGTGTAATAAAGGCCATAAAGTCAATATTGTTTCTTTCCTGAAGTTCAGCACAGCTTAGTTAGACAGACTGTCCCCTCTAGCGTCCATCTTGACAGTCCTGTCTCTATGCCACCCTGCCCTCATGTCACAACACATTTAGGCATCAGTTCTGTGTGAGGTGGGGGTGTGTATGTATGTGTGTGTGAGGGCAATCAAGACAGACGGATGCAGCGGCCGGGTGGCGATGGGCGTGTGTGTGTGTTGGTGCCACCGCTGTGGCCCTGCCTCTCTGTGGCTACCCTTCTCCACAGCGAGCAACCCTCTAGCCATGGATTTGATCTTTGCAAAGGCTAGCATCTGTCGGCTGTCATTTTAGAGAGATTGATGACAGGCTGGGGAATGGAATGGAGGGAGGGAAGGATGGAAGGGAAGAAGGAGGAGAGAGGGGTGAAGGGGGTGAGAGAGAAGGGCTAGAAGGATAAATGGCGACTGTGCCAGTTTAGGGCTGATGGTGGGAGGATGGTCTGATTTTCAAAAGAGAGATAGAAAGATAGTGCAACCGTCTTAAAGGACTGCTGAGGGTCAAGCGTGTGATGTTGTCAAGAACGAAAAATAATATACATTCCTATAACCATGTCCATTGTACCAACTACAGTAGGCTTAAATGCGTTATGCTTTACAGTGTGATATTGAGTGATTGACACAGTACTGTCGCAACTATTTCAAAGCAGCGAGATGGCATTGACAATCTCTACATTTGCTAAAATTACATTTTACAAATTACTACGATAAGACTAGTGATGTCTGATTCATGAATGATTCATTTTTTAAGGTGGTTATTTTCAGTAAATTGTAGGGCTGCAACGATTCGTCGACGTTGTCGACAAAAATCGATAATAGAAATAGTCGACAATAAATTTCATTGTCGAATTTGTCGCCAGACATGTTTTTTCCGACCGAGGCATCTCTCCTCTGAGAGTCTCACATGCGAATTAGCTTCTCTGCTGAGCAATAACATACAGAAATGGCGGCGTCCAACGCAGCAGCTGCGCGTACCAAAACATCTAAAGTTTGGGTGCATTTTAGCCTGGATACGGCGAATAAAAAGATTACCTGTAGGGCTGCACGATATCATTTTAGCATCGATATCGCGATGTGCGCATCCACGATAGGCAGATATGTGCGATGTCAGTTGATGCGTGATTCATGATGATCAGTAGGCTACGAGTCAGCAGCTCCCCGGCCAGTAATGCTTGTGAATGATTCGCAGATTTTTATCACGTTGCGAGTCCTGTCAGTTTAAACATCAAGCGCAAGAAGACTGGAACTTGCGCGCTGTTTTCTGTCAGCCTTACTAATGCGTTTGTCCCGCAAAAGTTTGACAGGTGAGTGATATAGAATAGATGACTGACAGCTGCGCTTGTTTAACTGAGAGAACGAGCAGAGAGAGTGAAACCCCCGGTCGCGCGCGCACACTCACCGTTCTCTCTCTCTCTCTCTCTCTCTCTCTCTCTCTCTCTCTCTCTCTCTCTCTCTCTCTCTTCTCTCTCTCTCTCTCTCTCTCTCTCTCTCTCTCTCTCATATTAGTGAATTGAGTTGACTGAATATCTTTGAGATTGCATGATGGTAAAAGGTCGGAAGACCGACGTTTTTTTTTTTTTAACTAACTACTACTGGTTGTGAATTGTGCTCAAATAACGTCGGGAAAAAAATCGAAAAACACTTTACAATAAGGTTCCATTTATTAAAGTCTAGTTAACTACATTAGTTAACATTTGTTAATATTAGTTTATCCACACTATGTGGATTTACTCCATGACAAATCCACCCCAGTCATTCTAGAATGATTCATTCTTTTCAAATAGAGCTATTTAAGTCATCTGGTGAAATTGTTTTTATATCGCAATATATATCGCAGGAAAATAAAATATCGCAATGTGATTTTTTTTTTACCAATATCGTACTGCAGCCCTACTGCATGGTTTGCAAAGCAGTCCTTGCGTATCACGGCAGCACCTCGGTGAACATTTAAAGAGAAAGCACGGACAGTTGAATGAAACAGAGTTTGACTCGCCTCGGTAAGATTTAAATAATATTTATTAGGGCGGCAGTGGCTCAGTGGTTCATGTAGATTGTCTACAAATCGAAAGGTTGGTGGTTCGATCCCCGGTTCCACCTGACCAAGTGTCGAGGTGTCCATGAGCAAGACACCTAACCCCAGCTGCTCCCGACGAGCTGGATGGCGCCTTGTACGGCTGACACCGCCGTCGGTGTATGAATGTGTGAGTGAATGGGTGAATGAGAGGCAAAATGTAAAGCGCTTTGGTGGCCATTGGGTCTATGAAAGCGCTATATAAATGCAGTCCATTTACCATTTAATATGGAAGCCGATACGTTTTGTTTTGGATGTACATTTTATAAGCGTATTTTCGGTAAAAAAAAAATAAATATATAAAATATGCATTTTTCATTGAAGTACCCCATTCTTTCTTGTGTTTACTATCATTTTCCACAGAATTAAAGCAATCTCATGCTAAATTTTAGAAAAATTTAATAATTATTCGATTAGTCGACTAATCGTTTCAATAGTCGGTGACTAGTCGACTATTAAAATAGTCGTTAGTTGCAGCCCTAGTAAATTGTTTAGCAACAACTGTTTACAATTCTGAAATGGTTCATATTTTAGTCTAAATCATTTTGGGCAGCTCACTCACACACTGAATTTGTTGTCACTTTTTTCTCACTAAGTAAAACAGTAATGGACTAATTTACAACAAGCTCATTCGAGTCAGACTCGGGAGCATGTCTTGACTCAAACTCGACTCTCTTCTGCTCTCTGTCTTGACTCGAACCCGAATAAACTGGTCTCGAATACAACACTGCTTCAGAACAAAGAAAAGAAAACAAGCGGATGTCACTGTAGAGATGTTTGAAAAAAGTGCCATGTCTTTCAGAGGTACTAGGTCATTTACTAGGTACACCATGGTATTCTTTGAAGTACTTTGGAGTAAATACAAATACTGTAAATGTAGAAAGGTACTTTTGACATGTAGCTTACTAGCTATTTTCTCTTTTAGGGTAACTTTACGCTTAGCGAGCTACATTTGTTCTACATTCTGCTAATACCACACAAAGACACATAATTCAAGTAGTATTAGGCTACTCCAAGTCTTCTCAAAGAATTTTCATAAATAATCCACTAGTGTGTGTGTGTGTGTGTGTGTGTGTGTGTGTGTGTGTGTGTGTGTGTGTGTGTACCTGCACAGAGAGATGAAGTGGACTCTGACCCTTTGCACATGTTAATTCGCCATCAGGCAGATCCCTCACTACTTTCTGTCTTTTGTTTACGAGTTAATGGAATTGGGGTCAAGAGGATATGTGTAAAATTCAGTATATCTGTGCTCTTCATATTTATAAAGAAGGTAATTGTTTAAAACACCCTGGTTTCTGTCTACAGTTCACTAATGGAAAGCTGATATGTTTTTATGTATGATATAATGAAAGCATTTTAATCAGGTGTGTTAGAAACAGGGAAAAAAAAAAACAGTTCAGACATTTCCAGATAAGCAGTGGAGAAATATTTGAATATGTTTTCCAATTTACTTAGCTCCTCCTTAGTACTATTTATTTATTTATACACTACACTCAACCCCTTATTCAAACACTTCAATGCATTGGATTATTAGTTATTGCATTAAATTATTATTATTATTATCCTGTATGTGAAAATCCTGTAAGTTAGAGCAATCTGTTTTGTGGCTGAATGGGGAATGGAATGTCTTCATGGCAAAAATTATCTAAAAGAAAATGGAGAAGAACAAGTCATTTCAATAGCCCCAAACATAAGGCCTCTGCCACATACACTCCTCTTGACTTGGCTGCACAATACAACGTGCTGTACCACTTTGAAAGTTCATTAAACATGCATTTGAATTCCTTATACTCCTCTAAAAGCATGAAGAAGACCAATGCACATGCACAGAAAAAAAAGGGGTGGGGGGGTTAAAAACAATAAATAATACAAATCTGTTTTTAACAATACAACACAGCAGGCTTCATCAAATACCCAACATTTCTTTAGGACAGCTGCATGAATGTCTTTATAACAATCATTAAAAGCTACACTAAGCTTTGCAACCTGTGCAGTGTGGATTAAATAAGTGCATTCATCCCCAAAAAAGTCTACTGATCTGAAAAAAATCCTCTTTCTAATAAATCAATCAATAATGAATGCATTTGTCAAAGAGCACACCACAATTTAATGTCTACTGATAACATTTGTCACCATTCATTGTCCTGCACCTCGCTCTTGACATAAAGCTGGATTCTCAGAATCAATATTAAAGGTGCTCTTTGCATCATGGGACTAACTGAGTAGAAGAGAATGCATTTTGTCCTCCTTGTATATAATAGGAGAGACTCAAAAAATGCAAAAGGATGTTATGCAAATGTGCTTTTTAAGTCGAGCGTAGCATCTTGTCATGACACTGTCTATATTTAAAGCAGGTCACCTTAAACCCACCCCTGCTGCCTCATGACAGTGACATCTGGATGCAGCGCACACACACACACACACACACACACACACACACACACACACACACCACACACACACACACACACACACACACACACACACACACACACACACACACACACACACACACACACACACACACACACACACACACACACACCTCTGCTGTCGCCGGCTGAATCTGAGAGAGAGTGTTTATGCAGATGATAATGCACACCACAGCTAATACGCCATCATTCCAATACAGAAAACAGAGATTCAGTAGCCCAACAGGCCACTACAGAGGCTCTCCATCCTGCAGAACACACACCCTACTAGATTTCAGCATGTTTAACATTTTACATGGTAAAGATTTTGATTATGCATGCATATCAGTATCTGTTCAGGGCTGCGAGTGTGAGAGCAGGAGAGGTAGAGAGAAAGAGAGGGAGGAAAATAAAGAAGGACAGGTTGTGTGTGAGGGATAAGACGACTGACCACAGCTTGCTCCCTCCCCCCTCCGCCAACAAGGCCGAATTTCAATAATTTCATCAGTTCATTTGCCTCTTAGAAATGCCGGGAGCCTTTTTCCATCTCCTTCCTGCGTTCTCACTCTCGCCTTGACCTAGATTCGTGCGGGGAAAGTGACATGTCTGCCTGGCCAGAGAGCGGCCGGCCGCGCTCCGCAGCTCAAGTGCCTATAAAAAATGACTCCCTATCTCCAAATAAGAATAATGAAAAGCAGTGCCATGACAGATTGGACATAGATGAGATTGCTGCTGTGACTATGCATGCGTCGCTTGCCGGCTTTGCATCTGAAATGGAAAAAGGGTGGGTGGTGGGTGTCAGGCTGTCGCTTCTGACGTTAAAGGGACATGGTCCCTCAACCTTTCACTCAGAGCGCATGCAAAACACACACACACGGCACACAAGATTGCTTGGCCTCTGACCATATCTTCTTTTCACACATGGCAAGACCAGAGCCCTCCATGCAAGCTACCTCTGTCAAATAAAACACATTCTCACACAACATTACAGGAGCAGAGAGGACGTCAGAGTGATGTACATATAGGAAGCGTACTAAAATCAAACTTGTTAAATAAATCTGCAAAGCGGACGGAATTCTTGTCAGGGCACTTTGTAGAGATTAGTAAATCAATTAGAAAGCTGAGAGCCAGCCATTATAGACAGGAGGTTCAGCAGCGGCAGCAGCCAAGATGGCGGGTGGTGTGGCATGATGCCAATGGGCAAATGTAGACACCTGTTAATGCCTGTGCACACGTAGAGGAAAAGATATTTCAACACTTACAATGTGTTTCCTGTATGTCGCTACCCCTTGCTCCAATTATGTAAATTGATCCAATTAATATCAATTTATGGTCAAAAGTGCTATTTCTTACAAGTGCATATCTCCCAATGTAACTATTTTTTATTGAAAAATGCATCTGAGCAATTAGCAGAAAAAACTTCCACAAAAGACACAAAAACATTCTAACTACTCATTTTTTAAAAGTAATGTCTCCTAATTAAAAAAAAAAAGTATCACAGTCGCCACAAAATTATTAAGCAGCACAAGTGCAACATTGATACTAAGAAGTGTTTCTTAAGCACTAAATCAGCATTAGAATGATTTCTGAAGGATCATGTGACACTTAGGACTGGTGGAATGATTGACACATTTCAGCTTTGCCATCCCTGGAATTAAAGTAACACTAAGTAGTTTTTCAACCTTCATAATATATTTCCAAGACCCTTGTGATGGTACATCGACTTTAAAATAAGTTAAATGACTCGTCTTCCATAGCCTGACGTGGTCTGTATCGCTTTTACTGGCACTATGTAACTTCGGGTTTCGGGTAGGAACCATGCACAAAAAAGAACTACAAAATTCGACTGCTTTACGTGAAGCGCTACAATAGTCATTATTTTGTTTTTCTTTGTTTCTGAAGTCACAGTACATCATCCTTTCATGAAATCATGTAACATACTCTACCTTGTGTCTGTGGACATTGTTCATTCTAAAGCCGGTGCTGGATAAACAGCGAGCGTGCGTGCGACGGTAGGCTGGCAATTATTACAACAGCGGCAATGGAAAATTTAGTTTCCAACCATTTAGGCGACCGAAGAGGAAAAGTTATTTAAAGTGTTACTTTAATTAAATTTTAAAGTATATGACAATAGGAAACATTTTAATTGTATATATTTATATATATATACTATATGTATATATATATAAATTATATATATATACTTATATTTATATATATAATGTATATATATATATATGTATCAACACTCACTGCAGGATGATTTAGGAACACCTGTCAGTTCTCATGAATTATCTAATCAAGAAAAAGAGTTGTTTCAAGAAATTTGAGGTGGTGTGGTCTGGTCAGACACCCTGAACTCCACTGAATTCAGAATGGGAGAAAGTATTGTAGCATTTGGCGTGGACATGTTGGTGCCCCCAAGTTTCCATAGTTGCTGGATGAGAGTGCTGAAATATTTGCCCTCTGCTTGAGAAGAGGTCCCTCGCATAGATAGGGGGATTTGGCCACGGAGGCCCTGTAGAAACCATGAGTCGAAAACATACTCGGGGGCCAGTAGGCTACTGGGAGTAAGCTGATCCGTGCCGCGGACCCTCTCTAGAACCCTGGAGCAGAGCGATCGGGAAATGCGTACAGACGCAGCCTCGGCCACGTCTGCACCATGGCATCCAGTCCAAGAGGAGCCGGATGAGTAAGGGAGTACCATAACGGGCAATGAGAATTCTCTCGGGAGGCAAATAGGTCCACCTCCGCCCGACCGAACTTCTTCCATATTAGCTCCACCGACTCGGGGTGGAGTCTCCACTCCCCGGGCCTCAGCCCCTGCCTCGACAGGATGTCTGCTCCCACATTGCTGTCCCCGAGGATAAACATTGCTCTGATCGACAGAAGCTTCCCCTGGGACCATAGAAGAACTTGATGCGCCAGTCTGCACAGAGGGCGCGATCTCAAGCCCCCCTGACGATTTAAATATGAGACCACCGACATGTTGTCTGTTCGCACTAGAACATGATGGCCCCTGAGGTCCGGGAGGAAATGTCTGAGAGCCAGAAATACTGCCATCATCTCCAGGCAATTGATGTGCCAAGAAAGATGATGGTCCCTCCAAAAACCCCTGGTGTAGCGGCCTTCCATTACCGCACCCCAGCCTGTGAGGGACGCATCCGAGGTCAAAATTTTTCTTTGACACGGTGCTCCCAACACCGGGCCTAGGGACAGGAACCACGGTTTCTTCCACATGACCAAGGAATGAAGGCATCTGCGCGTTACCTTGATCGTGCGAAAAGGGTTCCCCCTCGGGGAAAACCCTCTGGTCCTGAGCCACCACTGCAGGGCCCTCATATACAGCAGGCCAAAAGGAATTACGTTGGACGCTGCTGCAAGAAGACCCAAAATTCTCTGGAAATGCTTGACAGTGATAGCCTGGCCTATCTTGAGACTCGTTACCGTGGTAAGGATAGAATTTATACGAGCGGGAGACAGCTGTGCCCGCATCGTAACTGAGTCCCAAACCACTCCTAGAAACGTTGTTCTCTGTAGAGGAATTAATGAACTTTTCTTGGCATTGAGCCTTAACCCCAAGCACCTTAGGTGATGCAAAACAACATCTCGATGTTGAACCGCCAATTCCAGTGACTGTGCCAATATTAGCCAGTCGTCGATGTAATTGAGGATGCGAATGCCTTGAAGTCTCAAAGGAGCAAGAGCAGCATCCATGCACTTTGTGAAGGTGCGGGGAGACAATGCTAGGCCGAACGGAAGAACCCTGTATTGATACGCTCCTCCCCGAAAGCGAATCTTAGGAACTTCCTGTGCTGAGGAAGGATGGAGATATGGAAGTAAGCATCTTTTAGATCTATGGTGACAAACCAGTCCTCGGATCTGATTTGACTCACAATTGGAGGTATGGTCAACATTTTGAACCTGTATCTCCTCAGAGACCGATTTAATACCCTGAGATCTATAATAGGACGCAACCCCCCCATCCTTCTTGGGAACTATGAAGTACCGGCTGTAGAACCCGGCTTCCCAATCTTGAGGAGGAACACGTTCTATGGCCTCCTTTGCCAAGAGGGACTGAACTTCTTGTTCCATAACCAGACCCTGCTCTGGTTTGACCAGCGTGTGAACCACTCCACTGAATCGGGGTGGACGGTGTTCGAACTGAATTCTGTACCCCTTTTCCACTGTGAGCAGGACCCACTGAGATATATTTTGAAGACCCTTCCAGGTGTCTAAATATTCTGACAGGGGGATCAGCCTCTCGGGGCTGACCTCTGATGTTATAGTAGAGATATCGGTGACCTGAAGCGTTTGATTGGCAGGAACTAACCGATTTACTTTTACTGCAGACCTCGTGAGAGGGAACACAATTCGCGGAGCCGCCAATTTTACGGGCGGACACTGCACTTTGCATTCGATGGAAACCGATGCGCCCCGAAGCGCACGTAGCGGCGGGAAGCACACATCGATTTCCTGAGGGCTCCGTGAAGGAGTGAGCTGTTGTTGCTCGATCACGGAGGGGACCGCCCTCAGAGGCCTGCGCAACGCATCAGGACCTCTTTGACGAAGCCTTCCTCGCCTGAATGACAGTCCTCAGATCTGCCTTCGGTTTGGAGGACTTCGGTTGAGAGTGTTGCCCCTGGCCCCAGGCCTTTTTCGGGGGGGCACGAGAAGCAACACTCTCCTTCTGCTGTTGCAGGTGGGGAGGAGCTGGCGGCTGCCTCATGGGACTGCCCCCTGGCAGCAGACCCATGAGACCTGGAACGACGGCGGGGGATGAGCTGTTTAAATGCAGCTGATTGTCGTTTCGATTCCTGGAACCTCTCGACGACATTATTGACTGCGTCGCCAAAGAGGCCAGTAGGCGAAATCGGGGCATGGAGGAGAAAAGCCCTATCTCTATCCCCGATACCCGACAAATTCAGCCACAGGTGTCTCTCCGTAGCTACCAATGCTGCCATAGAGCGGCCAATGGCACGGGCCGTCTCTTTGGTAGCACGGAGAGAGACAAGTCAACCGCTCAACGCATTTCCCGAATATCGTCGAAGGTGACCTCCCCACTGTCGTCCACCTCTTTGAGGAGGTCGGCCTGGTATGCCTGCAAAAGCCCCATCGTATGCAGGCATGAACCAGCCCGACCTGCCGCCATATATGCCTTCCCAACCAAGGCCGAAGTGGTACGGCAGGGCTTGGAGGGAAGCGCCGGAGCTCTCAGAGACGATTGCAGCATCGGGCGAGAGATGATTAGCAAAACTCTCCTCAACCCGCGGCATCGTCCCGTAGCCCCTCTCTCTCGTACCCCATAATAGATGAATATAAATGAACATCGGGGCTTGAAAGTCGAGATGAGAAGGGCTTGTTCCACGATCTCGACACCTCGGTGTGGAGATCAGTGAAAAACGGGAGACTCCGGCGTGAAGGCTGTGACCGGGCTTGCAGGAAGCGCTCATCGAGTTTATTTTTTTTAGTCGCTTCCTGCACTTCTGGGGCCAATCGATATTTAATTTGACCACAGCCCGAGTCACAACCTCCAGCAACTCCTCAAAAGCAGGCGAATGTGGTGATGGAGTTTCACATTCGACTGCCTCGATGTTGACAACATCCAAATCCTCAGATTCGGATAGTTCCAACATCGGGTCCTCTCTGCGGTCGGGAGAAGCCGCAGGGCGGGCTCCCGAACCGTGAGCGGGACAATGAGAACTGGTTGATGAGTGTTGGGAAAGGGCCGAAGCCGTCTCAACACTATCAACCAGATCTCTCTGCGATCCCCATGAATGCAAGCGCCGCGATGCCTCAACAAACGCGGGACCTGATCCATGGGGAGCGCGAGCCTGGCCTGATTCATCGAACAGGCTCAGGCGGGAGCGGAGCGTTCTAAGGGGCAATGTTTCACAGTTTACACAAGCAGCGCCCTCGAGCGCTGCCTGTGCATGCTCCACTCCCAAACAAACAACAAAGAGTGCGTGTGTGTCACCCTCGCTTAAATAGCGTGGACAAGGGGACGCACACTGTCTAAACTGCTTTGCACTCTTCTCCATCACAAATTACCTTGATTTTACCGAACAAACAACACCAAATAAGACAGACAGTTTCACATGTAACGCTTGCTGAAGGACAGAAAGCTACTACTTCCGGGTTCCGGTGCTTCTTTTATAGTTCCGCTCACCGTCACATGCGACGTCACGACTGACGTCATCACGCAGCACCAATCAGGATTGGATTAGTTCTATTCAGGCTTCAGACGCGTCATGCTAAGGGCATTCCCGTAGTGTCGATTTCCGACGCAGCGGAGTTCCCTCGGAAGGGAACAGATCGCATCGCTTCCGATTCAGGTCTTTTGTATGTGCTTCATGAAAATTTTTGCGGTTTTACTCAAGATAACTTAAAAGGAGCAAGCAAAAATGAGCATAACCAATGTCCCTCGCATGTGCTGATTGATATTTAAAAGTTTTTAAATTTTTCTTCTTCACACTAACGTTTAGATATTTAAATAGCATAAAACACCAATAACAAAGTGAACTTAGTAGGTTAGCTGATTACCTTAAAAATCCATAGATATTGTAGTTAGTTCTTACAGCCGTAAACACTTTCTCTGACAAGCAGATGTAATGACACATGGTTTGCGGTTTGGTCACGTCAAGCTCGGCATAACACCTATAGAGCATCTTTTGGAATTTGGTGGAAAGGGAGCTTTGTGCCCTGGATGTGCATCTCACAAATCTCCATCAACTGCAAGATGCTATCCTATCAATATGGGCCAACATTTCTAAAGAAT
The DNA here is from genome assembly GCA_036326025.1 of Chrosomus eos. Lineage (NCBI taxonomy): Eukaryota > Metazoa > Chordata > Actinopteri > Cypriniformes > Leuciscidae > Chrosomus > Chrosomus eos. The sequence continues at coordinate 17,408,922 of CM070833.1, forward strand.
GCTTTCAGCACCTTGTTGAATCAATGCCACATAGAATTAAGGCAGTTCTGAAGGCGAAAGGGGGTCAAACACAGTATTAGTATGGTGTTCCTAATAATCCTTTAGGTGAGTGTGTATTATATATATATATGCCATTACTCTTTTACTGTTTATTTGATCAAATAAATGCAGAATTGGCAAGCATAAAAAAAAACATCCTACCAACCTCAAGCTTTTGAACGGTAGTGTGTGTGTGTGTGTGTGTGTGTGTGTGTGTGTGTGTGTGTGTGTGTGTGTGTGTGTGTGCACACGCTACTATACAAAACTAATGTTAAATTTACTACTGCTGTAAACATAACTGAAATCAAATGGTTTAAAACTACTTAAAATAGATGTCAACTAGTGTCAACTAGTGGCAGAAATAATGAACTAGTTGATGCCAACTTTACACCATTCATGCAGTACATCTCAGGACAAAATGTACACAGTGGCACACCATCCTACCATTCCTACCATCTTGAGGGTATCTAACTGCAGCCTTAACCAGTCTAATGATGAGACGATGCCATGTCAGATGCCATTGAATTTTTCACACCATAGGACTGTTGACTGATGGGAGCTGATGTTGTTATGTTGAGCCATGGGCATCAGAGTGGGAAGAAAGGTCACTTGTGATTGTCTGTGACCCAATAAGGAGGCTTTTCACCCTCCAAAGGCTTCACTGATGTGACATTTGGCAGATATGTCCAAACAGGCATATGCACAGACACAAACACTTTGACAGCATTCACAGTGACCCTTTAAGCTAGACTGGACATAATTAATATCAGGCCTTGCCCACGTACATAAAAATAGCACATGGGACACAGTTCAATACTGTCATACTTGAAGCACAGTTCACCTAAAAATTAAAACTCTTACTCACCTTCATGTCATCTGATTTTCTTTCTTCTGTGGAACTCAAAAGAAGATGTTCTGGGGAAAAAAAAACTCAGACCCCACTGACTTTTCAAACAAAACAAAAAAAAAACAAAAAAAAACAAAACAAAACAAAACAAAACAAAACAAATACAAAACAAAACAAAACAAAACAAAAAAGCTTTCAAGAGAGTTGTTTTTCTTCAAAATATCTTCTTTGATGTTCCACAGATGAAATAAAATCATACAGGTTTTGAACAACATGTAGGTAAAAAAATGATGACAATTTTAATTCTTGAGCAAACTGTCCCTAGAAACTAGCAAAATATGGATTAGGTACACCATCTCAACCACATGCATTTCTGATTTTAACACACTCTAAAAATGGTATTTAACAGTATAGTTACTTCTTTGTAGGCTTATCAGCTAATAAAAAAGAGAAAAAAGAAAACATGTTAGAAACTATTTCATGCGTGTACTCTGATTCATCCACAATCCTTTGCTCGGGAGGGGGTGAGACTGTTGCGGGGGGATGATGTGGACAGGTTGGCACCAGAAGCATGTCGCGGTTAAGCAGAAATTAAGCTGACATGACCCTGCATAGAGCAGGTAAACAGAAAGCCTGCTTTGCCTGAGGTTACCATATGGCAGCAACACCAGCAAAGCGACCTGGTGGCTTCAGCTTTGCTTGCAGGGGATGTTTTGCTACCTGCTGTCCTTTTTGTTCGGTTTTGCTTTCGTTGCCGTCTCTCAAACTGTGACAGGCCCTGGCTGAGAGCAATGGGATGTCAGGTTTGGGAAAAACAGCTACACACTTTACACACGTATACTAAAGCAAGTGAAAAGAAGAAAAGAGAAATAGAGGTGGGAAGAGAGCGAGGGAGAGGGAGCTTTCACTGTGGGTTTCCAGCCATATGGTGTTGGGTCTGAATGCAGGGTTCCTTAAGTGAAATTTCTGGAATGACCCGAGGCGATGAGCAGAGCAGTCTCCGCATGGGGAGACCGGCCTCACTCTAAAACAGTTTCTGCAAATTATTGATGAATTGATGCTTAAACGCTATGGCAGTGATACCTGCACTCACTCCTGACGGTGACTCAGCCTGAAAAGCGTGTATTCTCTTTAAAACAAACGTGTATATTTGCATATGCTTGACTGGTACATTATTTCGTGACATGGCGATGTACAAAAATGGAAACCTAAAGCAGTTCATTGATTTTTAAGAAATTAACATAGATATTCAGAAAAAAAAAAGAATAATCTGCCCCCAGCTTCCATGAGTTCTGAAGGGGGGCGTTGTTGAGGAGACATGTGTTGTGATGCCTCAAAGACATGCATAAATTATGAGATGGCGAGGGCCTCTGAATAAGAGAAAATGTTAATTATCAAGGATTGCCCCCCTTTTCTTTAACCCCCTACCCCTTTCTTTTCTTTTCTCTCTAATTTTTTCCTCTTTTGGGGGGGGGGGGGGTATTGTTAATTAGCCTTATTACAATTCTAAATGGTTGAGTTTTACCCATCTTAGTCGATGACAGCATTATGAAGCTATTAAAACAGATTCTCAGTGGGGTGAAAAGTCTAATCAACCAATCACCTCTGATATCCCAAAAATGAGCCTTGGAATATTATCATTTTGATCCTTTGTCCTTGTAAAGTTTGCTTACTTCTTTTGTGTTAATTTGAGTGTCGTGTGTTTGTTTAGTTTAGTTTAAATATGTCTGTTTAAACACTTGGTTGCCTGAATATAGTTTTACTATACAATTATTTAAAAAAAATGAATACTGTAATTAAATTATCATTAATGAAGAGTATGTTTTTTGAAGCTATACTCATATGTAAACAAAAGTGAAGAGAGAGAGAGAGAGAGAGAGAGAGAGAGAGAGAGAGAGAGAGAGAGAGAGAGAGAGAGAGAGAGAGAGAGAGAGAGAGAGAGAGAGAGAGAGAGAGAGAGAGAGAGAGAGAGAGAGAGAGAGAGAGAGAGAGAGAGAGAGAGAGAGAGAGAGAGAGAGAATAATTCTCTAACGGTGGAAAGAGTCAGTGGTGTCTATTGGCAGTTCAGGGTAAATTGGTACCGCTATCTTCCTGCCAGGATCCAAACCCTGAACAGAATAAACACCCTCGTTAAACACTGTCAGAAATGCTGACTATTAAGTCAAACCAGACAATGTGCTAATTAGTACATTTGCATATGATCATGCAAATAAAAAAGCTGAACCCAAACCTGTATTTGCATGTAGCACAGTTGGGCTCTGTGCTGGAGGCTTGTTGAGGAGCAGAGGAGGTTACCACCGCCATCAGCTCACTGACCAGTTTATACTCACAAAGCATGCATATTTCTTCACAAACTGCGTTATAATTAACTAAAACACTTAAAAAAGTAAAGTAAGCCTAGACTAAACAGATATGTTTACTTAATATCTGATTCAGAGACAGACAATGGTGGATGGATGGATGGATGGATGGATGGATAGTCATCCATTAAAACATTTCACAACAAACTGCTAAACAGCAGAATCAGATTAAAGTGCAAAGGCGACTATATAAATTATCATTTCTTTATTAAAAAGTAATGCAGCAGAGTTAACTTTGAATTAAATTATATTTGCAAGGCATTACTGGACTCATCTAAGTAAATGGTTCGAAATCCCTGAGGAGACGTGGCTCATGCCGAATAAAAGCACTCTCTTCATTTGAGCATCTCTAAAGGTTAACTCCTCCTGGACAAGATGCCTGAGGAAAGACCAATCTACAGTCTACCAAAGTGTTTCCATGCTACATCACATAGAATCAGGGTTGATCTCAAAGGTGCTGGAAATAGTCAGGCATTTTTAACTCCTTATTTTCATTTACTGTACATTTGTAAAGGACAAGAGGTAGGCGATCAGTTCAGCCCACTAACAGATATGTGACACTTAGCAGTGCTAAGTGACGTAACCTACTGATAATTCAGGACTGTACCATATAGTTAAAGTCAGGCTTAAAAGCCAGGCATTATTCTTTAAAAGTCCACCATCTGGTATATTCTCAAAAAAAAAAAAAAAAAAAAAAGCTGAAGAAAATAAGTGTTTTTTATTTCTTTCTTGCAGTTGTTCTTGTAAAAACATTAAATAAAAATAAATATATAAATAAAAAATATAGTGTTTTATTGTTAAATGTACAAGCTAAATTAATTTTTAAATACATTTTAAATGTTCCTCACATTCAAATTTTTCTGATAGCCCTGTAAATAAAGTTATACCCAACATATGGCTATGGAGATAAAACAATAGGTCTAAACAAGCCCCTCTCATTCACACTATATACACTCATACACATACTCAGACACGAAGCATGATTAGCACACTATACCATATGTTTTGTTTTAATTGCTAGCATTTGATCCAGCTCTCGCACACTCAGGCTGTGGGACTTCATATAATAAAAAGAAAAGAAAAAAATCTCAAGAGCTGTAGCACTCTCAGGTCCGGGCACTCCGTCAGCTCAGGGCTCAGAAGTGCTCCGGACTGACACAGAGGACACGGACAGGGCATCGGTGGGATATCAATTTTACTCTAGCTTTTCTCCACACTCACAGAGAGGCGAAAGGCAGCTCGTGTGACCCAGGGAAGGGGTGTTCAATGTCGTCTGCCTGCTCACTGAGAGCTGATGGCCTCCAATTGAGTGCGGATGCAGGCATATCATTTGAATAAAGAAATACCTCTGATCTATGGTATTATCTTGACAAGACAGCGGATAATCAGCTGCTCTGAGCTCGGCCATTACTGAACTCTTTTGTTTTACTTTTCAGCACAAATCAACCCCTGCCTTTCCCCTGACAGCTCCTTTTTACTTTGCCTCTTTTTGCTTCCTGACTTCCCTAAGGACAGAAACACAATGTGAGCATAACGTGAGCATAACACAACGTGAGCTTCGCCATTCTCATTGCCACCTTCAATGTGCAATGAAAGTTGAAATAAATAAATATAGAAATATGAGATTTAAGACAATCAGAAACAAATCAAATTTACACACTAACGTTGCGAACTGTCAATATGAGAGATTAATTAGACAACAGTGAACTCACTTATTTTGTGTATAAGACATCAGTTGTTTTAGCAACTGATTCAGTGAAATTATTTTGCAAAACAGATAACAGCACAAACCAAACTACTGGGATTTGGTGTTCACTAGAACTGTAAGATGCATAATATGTAGTTCAGTGTCATTGTGTCAGTGTTTCTTATTATCAATGTTGAAAACAGTTGTGCTCCTTAAAGTCGGCATGAAATCGTGATCGACATTTCTTATTTTTTTACAGAATGTTGCAGTGGTTATTATAAATGATTTATCCATGCACATCATTATTATTATTTTTTTTTAATTCATGAAATTCATATTTAATCAAAAACGTTAACTTCCCCTCCCCCTTGAAACGGGGTCTGCTCTCTTCATGAAGTGTGTCTTGGTAAAGGATGGGACTATACATCCTAACAAAACTGACTGCAAACTGACATTCAGATCTGCTTCCCACGATCCAATCAATCCCAGACAAAATCAAATCCCGCCCTACATTTTTCTCATTCCAGAAACCGTTTCACGTCACAATTGGGAAGAAAATACTATTGCAACTTCTAATTCATGTTGACTTTAACATTCTGCTTTTTTTATTTTGATGAGTAGAAAGTAAAAAAACTAAAATGATGTGAAATATAATAGTTTTGTAACAAATGTAACAGTCTTTGTCAGTTTTGGTTTTAACTCTTCTCCATCATTTGATGAATTATTGTACACAACTGTCTCTTTTAAATATTGTAATATCATTAGCATGTATGATCATATACATAGTTAAAAATGAGCATAATTTACTTAGTGATTTAAAAAAAAAAAGGCACATTTGCTCTTCATTGAAAATTTTAACACAGCACAATTAGTGTCTGGTTACAGTGCATTGTGGGTAATTAGTGAATAAGATGCAGTTTTGTGCACTAAAATAGAAATGTTGCGTGAATTTGTCCTTCCCTGTTTACAAAAAGATATGCTCTAAAAGAAAAAGAAAAATACTCTTTTGAGCTAAGACCATCTACCACTCTCTCCAACTCTGCCATACTAACAAGACAGTAATATTCACGATATTCACGAGTGCACCTGCTATGGTTACAATACGCTGATTGTGCTTTGTTGTGCAGTAATATACTTAGCTGTAGTCTCAAGTGACAAGCATAAGCATAGGTATCCAGAACAACATGAAAGAGAGACAAAAATAGACACTCTAAGTGTGTTTGAGCATAACAGGGAGGAAACAACACACACACACACACACACACACACACACACACCACACACACCACACACACACACACACACACACACACACACACACACACACACACACACACACACACACACACACACACACACACACACACACACACAACACACACACACACACACAACACCACACACACACACACACACACACACAACACAACCTCATCATCTGCAAGAACTCTCCAGATCCAATCCTCCTCTTTTAGACACCAAAAGTTAAATATATATTTAATAGGCTTAGAGATTCATTTTTCATTGGCTCAACTGTGGGTTGTTTTTGTTTTTTTCTTTCTTTGCATTTCTTCCATTTGTTTCTCGTTCACTCTTTTAATCTCCATCTGTTTCAGGATGCACATATTCTGCACCACATTCTTTTCTTCCTTTCTTTTGCCGTGTTTTTTTTATTTTTTTTATCTGTGGTGAAAAATGTTTGAACTGAACGACTGCTTAAGATGTGGCAGAGATTGAATACGAATTATTTCCCCAATCTTAAAGCAGTGGCCCCATGCATAAATAATAAAACAATACAAAAGGAGTTGTGTATGGAGGAAGTCGATGGTGCCACATGAAAGACGCATGTAGACTCACACAGGGGACTCATGCATGCTTTACAGAAAAAAAGATTTGCCCGAATAACGCATGGGATTACAATAATAAAACACTGTGGCTTCCTTCACCTTCCTCCATAATGATGACACACATATCTGGGTTCTTCATAAATCTCTAAGCCACGCTCTTGCCTGGCTCTGATGAAGAGTATGACAGAAGTTGTTGGTGATGGAAGCTTCCACTCTGACATGAATCAGCTTTCTATAAATTAATAAATTTTAAATTTAAATTTTCGAATTGGCCATATTGATAGGATGTTGAGTTGGAATGACGGGAAGAAGAATTAACTGAATTACAGTAAAAAAATATATATTTTTTATACTGTGACAACATTACATAATTAATTTGGACTAATTTGTGAGTATTTATACCCTCATCTCTACAGTTTTTTCTCAACTAAACTTTTAATACTGTCAAAACATCCACATGTTTTGTTATACAGTGACACAAAAATGCCACCACATTGTGAGATAAAAGTAAATATTAATGTTCATATTGAATAATTAAAAATGTTTTTTTTATAAATGAAATAAAATGAAATCATTTTAGTAAAATAAATACTTCTGTTGGAATTATTCAATTATTTCTGTTGATTTAACACATTCATTTATTTAATTAGTTATGGAAAAATAAAAGCATTCAATTATTTCCTTTGTAGGTCATCTTACATTTCATACAGTTGATTGGTGACGAACATAATGCAAGGCAAAAGTTATACTGTTTTTTAGATTAATTACAATTATTTTAGACACAATATCTGCATTTTGAGCAAATCAATCGGGTGAAGCAATGATTCAATGGCCCACTTATAAAGAGAGTCATTTGCTTCATCCCTGAATGAATCAGCTGTTTGAACGAATCGAATGAATGATTGACTCAATGGCTAAAATAGTCCCATATCACCTCATCAACTATTCCCTACATTAGTCAACTATATATAAACCTTAATTGACCCTTCGCGTGGAGCTTGATTGACAGGTGATCTGACCAATCATACTTCGCCATCCGCCATTTTCTCCGACAAAGCAGTCAGGAGAGTTAGTAGATTAACATGGGAGGATTTGAACTTGAAAAACTGAATATACTGACGCCTTTCCGCGGTTAAAACTACATTTATTCTTATGTTCATTCGTGTTTATTTGATGCTATAAATGAACTAGAAGGAATTGATAATCGGATCACGAGCAGCTGATGCTCTACAGCGATCTGTCACGACACATTAAAGAGCCACAAAACGGTATTTATTGTTTAAATTTCTTTCAAAAAATGACCATATTTGAAAGGTGAGACTTTGTTTAATATGTTTAATATCAAAAGTAACCGAAAAGTACCCTAGTCTGTCCTGTCTGTCAGCGTGTTGTCAGTCTCCTCTCTGCTCCGCGATGTATTTTTCACTGCGTGAGAACATGGTGAAAGCGTGAGAGCGGCGTAGCTTGTCGGACATAGCGACAGTAACTAAGGAGGGCGGGTCTTTGCGAAGGGTCAATTAAACAATTTAATAATCAGTTAAAGAGGTATTTATGCCTGTATGATATTACGCTGTATCCACATTGAACCTGCGATATGGAAAATGTATGGATGATTTAGCTGTGGGTAGCATCTTCTGGTCAGACACGGAATTCATTCGGCGCTCTCACAGTGCATTATGGGTATTCTCTAGCCAATGAGCAAACATGGGTTGTACACTCGTTATTGTGGTGCATTGTGGGATGGAATGATAAAGTCCACTTAAAGTACACCATGCCTGTCCCCTCAAATAGTGCCCTATTTAAGGCTATAGGGGCATTTTCAAACACAGCCAATGGACTTATTCATTTACTGTACGTACACACCGCTGCCAACTTGAGGTGCAAAGAAGCTCTGGCCGCCCTGTCAAGGACGCTTGTCAAAAAGTACGGGGAAGCTTGTCGATGTTTCGGCCGTTCTGACGTAGCAGCATTCTATGTTCGAAAGAAGATAAGTGTCACAACATGAAATGTAAACAGAAAAAACAAGCAATACATTGACACTAGAGACCTTTTATAATGACAGCATTTTTATAACCGTTTAGGTCACATTTGGGCGAAAAAAAAAATTTATTAGCTATTATTATTATTATTATTATTATTATTATTTGCATCTAGTGCAATTGGTCAAATCGGTGTTACCGTAAGCAAGTGAATTGCATTCCAGCATAAAACGAGCGTTCGTAAATATTTCCAATAAAAGTTGCGCTCATCCTCAAATGTGTCGGCTATCACTGGATCATTATGGATCATCGTGAAGTTGTTGTGTTTGGTGCTGCTGTATTGTATTTGTGGAGAAGACGTTGGACTCAGAGACAGGAACGAAAGTTTACATGGTATTTTTCTCCGGAATCCGCCAGTGTGAAGGACGTCTAAATTCCGTTTGGTGGGTGCCATTTTGCCACTGCTTGCCGCTGAACCGTGTCATAGCTCATTACCATAAAGTTGAGCTAATTTCAACTTTCTGATTGACGTTCTGGTCGCTCAAAACGCCCAAAACGCGACGCCGATGGATTTGACGATCCTTGCAGCTGAGAGAAGCCAGCTTCCATTGAAAATGAACGACTTCAGGTAACTTTGAAAGCTCAAGTCGGCGGAGGTGTGTACGTACAGTTAGACATTAAACCACCACATATTGGCAGTTTTAATTTATTATTTGGAGTATCATTTCATTGACTATTTCTTTTGAGGATCATAAAATAAGGTATTTTGAAGAATTTTGTAACCAAACTGTTTTGGTCTACAAATACATCTAAATACCAATTCAGATGCAGCTTCTGAAAAAAAAATGGCAATTGTAGCCTAAACATTTGAGTAAAAAATTCTTTGTTGAAATAAATTAAATATTTCTTTCTAAAGCTACTTTTTTTGATGCTTTTCTCATTTAACAGAATAATTGTATTGTAATTTCTCAGCCAAATGTGATGTCCATTTAATTTGCGATTAATCAAAATAATCAGCAAATCTAACACAGTCTCATCCCAAGAAGTCATATATTGACGTCTTGGGACGTCTTTTGACCATACGTCAATATGTGCCTTTTTAGGGTACCCTTAAACGTTGGTAAATGACGATCCTGGGACGTCATACAACTGACGCTTTACCTTTAACGTCAGTAGGTGACGGGGTAGGTTTAGGGTAGGTTTAGGTCTGGGGTAGAGTTAGGATCCGATAACGTCATCTAACCGACGTTTAAGGGTACCCTAAAAAGGCGGATATTGACGTATGGTCAAAAGACGTCCCAAGACGTCAGTATATGACTTCTTGGGATGAGACTGCGCTGGCAAATCATGAAATGAATTATGAAATATGAAAAAAATGCAATAACACTGAGAATTTAAAGTTATATTTTTCTTCCTTTCCTTAAATTCAAATGTGACGTTAAATTGGAATGTATAAGGCATTCAATTGAAAAAATGGAATAAAAAGGCGTTGTTATCTCAATTACGAAAGCTGCAGAAGCCTGATCTAGATAACCCATGGATAGAGTGCTATTGCCATGTGGTGGCACAAGCAGACATCTTGTCTTACTCATTTTCTCAGAGCTGCGTCTGGCATGAACACAGCACTCTTCAGCTGCTGCCTGTCAGCAACCAGCCCAACATGTAACCCCTGACTACCACACTACTAAACAATAACAATTTATCTCTCTCACCAAACCCCATAACTAACCCTAACCGTGAAGGGCCAATTCAATTTAGGATCTTTTATTTTTTATTTTTACAACGTTGGTTTAATAACTATAAATTACACATCGTCTCTAAGAAATAATCACATTTTTTTTTAATCGTTTGATACTGTCAGTCAAAGTGCGCACTGAACTGGGATGTTCGCACAGAAAGCACGACTCGCTATTTATCATCTCTCCACCTTCCCTTCCACCATTCGTCCTTCCTCGTCGTTGCGTTTTGTTATGAAGTCTGCATGTGTATTAAGAGGGATTTTGTTGTCCCTAGACACCAATTTACATAAAGTGCAAGCCATCATTGGTTCAAGAGAAGCAAATTACTTCCCTGACAAGATCACCCCCACCCCTTTTTATTATTTATTAATTTTTAACGTAGCATGAGTCGAGGTTGTTAAGAGCACTTAACCAGATATGCAAAATATCACTTTTCCATGACCATGATCAATGAGGAGAGGAGAGGGAATGAAAGAGAGCGAGAGAAAGGAGCGAAAGAAAGAAAGAGCTAAGTGATTGAATTAAGTGCTGGGCCAATCATTTAACAATTCCCTGAGGTGCGCAGTGTGAGAAGACTCTTTCTTAAGCCTGTGCTGTAGCGAACCTCGGATAATCACACACTCCCTACTCTGCACCAATACCACCTAAATTCCCAGTCACATATACTGAATGGATGAAACATGTGACAACAATGCACTAAACACAAGAAAAAAGGACTTTAGTGCTATTAAAGATATAGTATCACTTTAATTTCCTTGCTTCCTCTCAGCCAGAGAGCGCTTCTCGTGATGGTTTAGCCCTGCATCCAAAGCCATTTGTCAAATCGAACTTACAGTTTTGACCCGGCTGAGAAGAGCGCTGTTAAGGACACTACATTACACAAAAACACATGAGTGAACATTCACGAGCTGCATCCGACGACAGCAATGTTTCAAACATGAGGCTTCTTTGGAACTTTGAGTGTCACTTCACACCTGAAACTAGTAATAGAGTTGCTATGCAAATCTACAAGCAATTAAACAAGCCAAGTAAATTAAAGTACAATTAAAACGTGAGAGGTCCTTACTCCGTCATAGTTAGAAATAACTAGATACCAGCACATCTGTGACCTTGAGATGAATGCTAGAGACTGATAATAAAGAGGAAAAAATAACTTGGGGGAGATCATTCATTTTCTCACATTAGCTTTTTGATGAAGCTCTTGATGAAGCTTGAATGTTCTTTTCTTGTCTTGTCTGGCACCATGTGTAATGTAGCATTTTTGTGAATTAATGCAACTCACTGAGTAAGATTCAGGGCCTATTGTAGTTCAAAGTTATTCTTCTTCGTCATGTCTATATGAACAATTCTCTGTCATTGTGGTTGACTGCAATAAGAAGCAATTTGATGAAAGATGTTAATAAATTTCATCTTTATGGAGCAGCAATTTCACATTGAAATTCAGTAACCAGCTTTATTCAATGTGGTCTGAATAGGGAAAATGCTTACATTTTACATTTTCACATGATCTGACAATGTTAAAAGACTGTTTTTGACTTGCACAAAATGATCAACATCATAAATTTACTTATATTTGATAAGTGGCCTATAGAAAAGCAGAACTCTTAAATATCTTATTTTCTTAAATATTTATTGGACGTAGTAACTTTTCTGTGTTTTACAATTCTAAAAATCTGATATTGAAATTTCTGATTTTCAATATGCACACACACACACACACACACACACACACACACACACACACACACACACACACACACACAACACACACACACACACACACACACACACCACACACACACACACACACACACACACACCCACACACACACACACACACACACACACTATTCTTACAATGTTTGACTTAACATATGCTATTTATTTCTACACAATATAACATATATACAAATATATGAGTATATAATGTATCATTTGCATATTAAATCAATCTTAGAAAAACATTGCAAGGTGAAACAACAGTTTTTTTTGTTCACTTAGATTATGTGCCATTGCATCCACATGTTTGATTTGATCTCCAGAAAAAAACAGTGTAGAGGTCTGGTTTTAATAATAACAAACTCTCCCAACATGATGGCATCTTATGCAGCTTTCATGTGTGGACATTGAAGCCAAGTCTGGATGGGATGTTCAAGACCGCTTCACATGTTTTCCTATAAAGTTACACCCCAGCCCCAAACCAGTCTTTGTATAATGCACCCAGTCTAGACTATTAAGTTGAAGCACCCCATTCCAGAGTTTTCCTCACCACAGACATCCAGGAAAGCTCTCTAAATAAGCACATTTCTTGTCAGTTTTGACACTGACGTCTCGTTTTCTGAGGTTGAGCGAGGAGGAGGAGGGCCTCTGTGAACACATCTCTTTCAATGGTCACCTTGTGTTATTAGCTGTTTGGAAACAGAGCTCGCAGGCATATTTCACAGCAGAGCGTTCCTATAACCACGCACGGCAATGTTTTAAAATCACACAGCAATTATACAAGCCTGTGAAACATTTGTAAAGGTTTGTGGGTAATTATGTAGCGTTCACATCCAAGGGACATCAGAGGACTGTGTGAAAAAAAAGAACTATCAAATCTCAGCATCATTAATAATAAAGTGACTTCTGAATGTCCCAAGAACAATGGCATTGTGTGTGGAAGTGAAGACAAATTCTTTCCTTTTTCTCTCCGTGACGCTCCTCTATCTATTAATAATATTCACGTCTTTTTTTTTTCCTACTAATGTGATTTTTAAGTAGGGACTGAAGCTAAGCAATGTAATCTTGAAAATTATTTAAAAGACTTTCACAACCAAGATCTCTTGATCTCGCACTGATCAACTGCACAAAAACTGTTGTTATAACAAGAGCGATAAAAATCAAGGGTGAGTTCTTTATGCGCTGAAGTTTTTGGAGTTATCTTTCCACAAAAGCGAAAAGAAATCTACTTCAATGGATATTGTATTGCTCAAAGGCTGATGAAGGGAGATTGAACTTTTCATTTTTATCACAATATATAAAGCGAACAGTTCCTGTTTTAATCGTAATGAATTAAGCATAAAAGAACAATCTCGCCTGATAACATTTAAATGCATACTTCTATCTCTATATAAGATAAGGCCTTTACAAATATCCCATACATTTAGTTCTGCTATGGTTCTGGGAGGTCTTGAAGTGTCCACTTCAATAATCATCGAGGTATCCTCACAGTCACCGTGCAGAAATCCGTATCCAAAAACACAGAGCCGAAAGGAGACAGTGTGATTCAAAGTCTTTGGTCTTTGTCAGCGTCTGGTTTTTCCCAGGATTGGCTAATGATAGTGGCTCCAGTGAGTCATCTTTGGGAATGATGATCAAAGCCAAATTAAGTCTGACTTTTATGCAAAATGTAATATGAAGCCTCCAGCAATGTCTTCGCTATTGATTTTTTTTCTTTCCATCTCTCCATTTTTATCCAAGCACAATACACAGTGTGAAATTTGAAGAAAAGGGTTCTCTCCGCAAAAAAAAAAAGATTGGGGTATCCGGAGTTCTGCCTGTTTTCATTTAGAGTCAATTTCAAATATAAATGGTCATGTTCAACAATAAAGTGTGCAATTTTGTATTTAGATTTGGCACACAGGAGTTAAGATGGTAAAATGTGTCATGAGTGTTTCAAAAAACTAAACTTGTATCACAAGTACAAGTAATAATGGCACATTTGTAAATTCTCTCATTCTGGGTTATTAAAATAAAGAAGTTAGATTCTAAGTTGTATGATGATGATGATTGATGATCACACACACACACACACACACACACACACACACACACACACACACACACACACACACAACACACACACACACACACACACACACACACACACACAGGATCTTTTAATGTTTCTGAAAGAAGTCTCTCTCTCTCTCTCTCTCTATTCTCTTCTTCTATATATATATATATATATATATATATATATATATATATATATATAGCATGATCGAATCAGTAACAAGAGTCATTTTGTGAAATATCATTACATTTAAAATAACTGTTTTCTGTAAAAAAAAGGTATTTATTTCTGTGATGATGCTGAATTTTCAACAGCCACTAAATAAGTCTTCAGACATTATTCGAATATGCTGATTTGGTACAATATTTTATTATATATATATATATAATATATATATATATATATATATATTATATATATATATATATATATATATATATATATATATATATATATATATATATAGCTCAGTTAATTGTTATCAATGTTAGTTTCACTTTCCTAGTTGTTTTGTTTTCCCTATAACAAAAGTACTGAATAGGTCTAGTCATACTTATAAATAAAACACAACAATGCAGAAACCAACTAAATCATACACTGTGTAAAAATTGCATTTCTTGACAGGAAATAACGCTCCAGGAACCATGTAATTCAATAGACAACACAAATGCAACTCTATGACTGGCTCAGAGCTGTTTATTTGCAATAAAAACAGCCACTGTAATAACCCCAAATAAGTCAGAGTAACAGTAAAAGCTCATCTTACATGCCGTGTTTTCATAGGCTCAGTGATCTAGGGGCTTACACTTTATCTTGAGGACCTGTGCACTACTGATCCAAACAGGCACACCTAGAGCCCAAACAAAACCGAGCACCTGCCCACTCAACCTGTGCACGCGGCCTCTTTTCTCAGTGTGAACCGTGTGTTCAATTTACGCTCTGTAATACCTTTATGGTTAAAACTCCAACTTGAAATGAAATATTGGATGGTATTTATTGATTTCTTGGTTTCTTCAAGAAGGAAATGGAGCCACAGAGTCTCCTAAACAATATTCTACAGTCTAAAAGTAAAACAAAATAAATATTATGAGATATGACCATAAATTGTGCGTAAACCAATTTTTTTTCTTAAATAACACTGTCCAACAGAGACATGGATAAAGTTTCAAAGGGAGATAGCATCTCACTTTCTTGAGCTCATTGAGTTTTCATTCCTAAAGCGTCTGTGAGTGTGAAGGGGCAACAACAAAACATAGGGTGAAAGTCATTTCAGAGGAGGTGGTACCTACTTTTAGCACAATCATTGGCTAATTTTTGGGCTAATATCATATTTCACAACAAATGCAAATCCACACTACTGGGTCAAAAGAGAAGAACCAACAAAGTACACTCAATCCAAAAAAAAAAGGAAAAGAAAAAAAAAACCTCACCACTTACGGCAATGTCCAAATCAAAATGAACCTGAAATGGTATAAAAACACAAAATAATATGTGAGCCTTTTATTACCAAAACTACTACTACTACTACTACGACTACTACTACTAATAATAATAATAATACAACTAATTTAATATATTATAAATGTATTTACTATAACAAATAAAACTTAACTGATTAAATAATTGTTTATTTATTTATTGAAATGAATAACATTACTAATAAATGGCAAACAACAGAGAGTAATAGAATGTCGGTTACTGTATTACTGTAATTATTTCTGAAGCATATTATATTTATTTTATGTTATATTAACATACTCTATGATGTTGTATATTTTCTTGGATAGTCTAAAGAAAAAAAATGTCTTCAACAAAATGTAACTGGAACAAGAATTTACAGGAAAAAAAACAAGCAAACAAAATAACAGAAAGGGGATTGTGCTTCCTCATTTCAGAAGTCCACCACACACCACTGATTAAAATCACATTAGGGTATAAAAAAATGGTTTTGGGGGTTTGCACATGAAGTATTTCTGCACTTCTTGAGAGACTGCAAATCGCCGCCTGCCTCCATACACATCCTGAATAAAAACCCTTTTATATTCTCAAAAGCACTTCCATTTTCTAAGAGCTCCATTCTGTTGGCTCTGTGCATGGATGATGGTGACAAACCTTTAATTTCCCTTGACAAGCTGTCGACAGCCTCCTTATGGAGGACAGGTGACTTTTCAGAAGGTTATTCATGTAATTGTTTATTTATCATCGTCTTTCTGCTGAGAACCCCCCCCCCTCTCTCTCTCTCTCTCTCTCTCTCTCTCTCTCTCTCTCTCTCTCTCTCTCTCTCTCTCTCTCTCTCTCTCTCTCTCTCTCTCTCTCTCTCTCTCTCTCTCTCTCTCTCTCTCTCTCTCTCTCTCTCTCTCTCTCTCTCTGCTTAGATATAGGAAGGTCTCTTTAACTAACATTGGCTTTTAAAGAAGTCCTTCGCTTTGAAACCTGAAAGAACCCACCTAGCCAATAAGAAGAAAACAGTGCATTCTTGCTGTTGAGAGGCCTGATTAGAGGACACCGGGACACATCTCTCTCAGGTTTCAAACTGACCTCTAATCTGCCTACAAACACCATTCGAGCTTCTGAAGAGTAACGGTCACTGTTACCAGTCGGTGAATATAGCGTGGATGCGAGAGACATTTCTATGATCTGTTTGTATGTGTGTGTGTGCGTGTAGTACAGTAAATCATGTTTGTCAGAAATGATGCTGACAGCTTTTGATGCAGTGTGCGTCTGAGCCGGCGTAGAAGCCATTTTGTTGCTTGCCATCCTTGTAGCCACATGCATAACGCGTGTTTAATGTGATTTGCCCAGGTTTATCTGGCACTGGGCTGGGTCTGATTGCCGCTCGCGTTCCTGCATACTTTTAAGGATGTCTCTTTAGAACTGTCCAGACACATAAAGTCCCGTTTCATAAGCCCCTTTTTGCATCTCCACCAACCGCCTTAAGTACTTTGAAGAGTCTTAGAGTGCACTTCACAAATTTCCACACCGGGAGCATATCAACTGTCAAAAAATCAAGCTTTCCCATTCTTTAACATCTTTTTTCCCCGCTTTCTCCCAAAGCCTTTCCAACTTCGCATCAGGTTTGGCTAATACTTTTTTTAAAGCATGTTTCCACAAGATTTATCTCAAACTTTGACGAATCAGCACTCCGTTAAACACAAAGTTTGAAGGCAAAGACTTGTCCAAGGTTTTTTTTTTTTTTAAGGCTATGAGAGGGGATACACGAGGTAAAAATCACAGATCTGTGCTTGAATTAGAACCACCTCGACCCTTCATTTTTAAAAATACCGTACGTATCAGCAAAACAGCAACACGGCCCTGTGCGCACACCATTGTGCATGTCTGTGATCATCTAAAGAAGTTTCGCTGCTGAGCTTTTCGTTTATGCAGAAGTTTCCAACTCTTCAGGGTGCCACGGGTCTCGTCTCTCCCCCCGTTCTCCATCCTCTAGTTTTTAATTCTCCTTCTCTTTTTCTTCAACTCCTTTCCCTTTGCTCACACATGGAAGAGCATCATCTTTGCACATATAGCACTGGGTATGATGAGGGATTCAAGTAATACAAGCATCTGCTCAGGGCTTTTGTGTTCAAAAGATTCAATTAAAAAATAATTACCAAAAGATTAGTAGTAGTCGAACATGACTGTACTGTTTGAATTGATGTTTCTTTTCATGTGGTTTAATAATAGAATGCTTTCTTAATTAAGAAAAAAGGACCGCTGCAGTGCACCCTGACTGAATAAAAGTTTGTTTGATGTGTTGTAAAATTAAATATTTTTTTTTGATCTAACAAATTAATTTCCCTCCCTTTTTCCCTTTTTCACTAGCAGGAGATAAAGACAATTTAATTTAGATACCAATGGCTAGAACAAACCATTCCCTGAGCTTCGGTCAACGAACGAGCTATAAAACCAAGCCCAGAACAATTAATTGCTATGGTGTTCATCTACAGCGCGAGGTTAGCGACGCACGGACGTGATAGAGCATATACGACGGGTAATGATATCGGGAGAGAGAATCGGTGGAATTTTCTCCTTAAATTACCTTCTCAGTGGTGTCCCGCACCGTGCGGCTAATGCACAGCTTACAAATCCCATGCGTGTATGCAAACACAGCGGGAGTCTCCTGTGCTGCCGTAATTATCCCGCCATTTTAATCTCTGATGGCCTTATGTGAGATTACACACGCTGGAGCATGTATCAATGCTCTGACTCGGGCTCTGCTACACCTCACAGAGCGAAACTCAGCGTATTCATGAAGCAGGGCTACAGCGATGTCTGATTTGTGAACAAATTGTCTGATCTTTTCAATTCATCATTTCAACCGGTTTATACTGTAAACAAAACATTCAAATTGTAGTAGGTTCAAATGGTTAGCAATTCGTTGATTTAAAAAATCAGATTTTAAAAATAAAAGGAGACAAATAAACTTAGTAACAATTTATTTAAATGGTCTACCTTAGGTATTCTACTAACTATATGTAACTTTGCAACTACATGCCATCTAACTTTCAGTAGAGTATTAGTAGACTGTCTGGTTAATACCGGCTAACACTTTATTTTGATGGACCTCAACAGACATTCTACTGACTATAACTTTGCAACTACGTCAACTTATTCTACCGACAAAAACCTTGACAACTAACCAACCTAACATTCTACTACTGTCAATTAATACTGAGAATGAGAATGGCAAAGTTACTTATAGTTAGTAGAATGTCTAAAGTGGACCATCAAAATAAAGATAACCATTAACTTTTCAGCAAGGATGTGTAAAATGGATCAAAAGCAACAGTAAAGACATTTATAATGTTACAAAAGATTTCTATTCCAAATGCTGTTCTTATGCATGTTAAATATTAAGCAGCACAAGTGTTTTCAACATTGATAACAATAATAAATGTTTCTTGAGCAGCAAATCAGCATTTGATTTCTGAAGGATCATGTGACACTGAAGACTGCAATAATGACTGCTGAAAAATGCCATCACAGGAAACAAATTACATTTTAAATAGAAAAAAGTGTTTGAAAACTCTGGATCTTTCCGACCCCAAACTTTTGAACAATAGTGTATGGTTATAACTTATATAACTTGGTTATAACAACAAAGTTGTTTTTAATAATACAAAAATAATGAATTTAAACATACAGAAAAAAAACTGATTTAGCATGTTTAAATAAATTGCTATTTACTAACACAAACAAAAACTGCTAATGCAAATGAATATTAGTATTGTAAATTGCATTGCAAATTAAATTGAATGTTATTATCACCAATATGTGTCTATATGTTGGATGTATTTAAGCATATAAAATGCCATGCTAGGGTGTTATGGACCATGTGGTGGAGTACAGATGTAAAATATTCAATGAATAATTTTTTAGCCTATTAAATTAAACAGCAGACTTCCCTTCACTATTAGGCTAGGGCCTCTGTTACTCCAATGCACGCACACACACACACACACACACACCACACACACACACACACACACACACACACACACACACACACACACACACACACACACACACACACACACACACACCACACACACACACACTCTGTCTGCTCTCCTCACCTCTAATCCACACTGGAGCTGGGGCTGTCAGAATCCCTGCTAACTGTCACACTGCTGACCACTTCATCTGCACCCCCACAGACGCACAGGCCCGACTCCATTTGACCGGACACTGACCTCAGCCAAGTTCAGCTGGGAACCTTCATGGAGAGGAATAGCGAAGAAAAGAGACAGTGAGAGAGAGAGAGAGAGAGAGGAGAGAGAGAGAGAGAGAGAGAGAGAGAGAGGAGAGGGGAGAGAGAGAGAGAGAGAGGAGAGAGAGAGAGAGAGAGAGAGAGGAGAGAGAGAGAGAGAGGGAAGAGGAGAGAGAGAGGAGAGAGAGAGAGGAGAGAGAAGGAGAGAGAGAGGGATATAAAACAGGCCTGTGACAAATCAAATAGCCTCTGAGCTCAAGGCCCTGTGCTTGCTTTGCTGCCTCATAACCTTATTTGTTCTGAATATCGCAGAATAATAAATGATTTCTGTCACACTTTTCAAACATCCGTGCAACTTGCACGCCGTGTGTATGTTGGATAATGTACACAGAGGGGCCTATCTGGAATGAGAACGAGTTTAGAGAGAGGAGAGAGAGAGGAGAGAGAGAGAGAGAGGAGAGGAGAGAGAGAGAGAGAGAGAGGAGAGAGAGAGAGAGAGAGAGAGAGAGAGAGAGAGAGAGAGAGAGGAGAGAGAGAGAGAGAGGAGAGAGAGAGAGAGAGAGAGAGAGCGCTGAACATGGGATATATTTGATTGTTATAAAAAAGGGTTCAAATTATAGAAGGATTACTTCATGTCTTCAGAGATTGCTACTATGCTGTCAGTGTTTTCCTCTTTGTTTATACTACATTATTACATCACTGGCAGACCTCATATGCAGAGCTCCAATTGGTTTTTCTGTTCAGTAGCATGTAGACAAAATCATTATGAATGTTATTCAAAAAGCAATCCTTTAGAGACTTTAGAAACAGCTTTAATTTTGATATTTTCATTTGAATTTAAGTACATTTAAGTTTTAGTGACTTTATAATGTGCTGTTTCATTTTTATTATTTAGATTTATTGTTATTGTTTTTTTCATTTAGTTTTAGTACTTCAACTTGTTTCAGTTAGTTGGCTAGGCATTTATTTTTTATGTTTATAACATTAATATTTCAATTTTATTTTATTTTAACTTCATTTTAATGAATTAAACGTTTTTAATAATAAAAACACTGATTAAATTATTAACAGATCGATGACTTGGATTTAAACCCCATTTTGTTGTTTTTTTGACCTGGTTCATAACAGCAGTTTAAGGTTCAAGGTGACCCGAGCTGTTCTTTGTTAGTGTGGTTTTAACATATCCAAGAAGCCGCTCTGAGTGTTAATTATGCCTAAAAATCTCAAAAATATATAAAAGAAAGAAACAAGTTTCTCTTTTTGGGGGAGATTAAATGAAATGTTCTTGGCGTTCTTTATCTTTGAATTATCCGCCTTTGTCTACTTTGACTGTCCCTGAATATTCAAGAAATGAATGTTGGCAGAGAGAAGAAAAGATATTAATTAAGAGTAGATTCTGCATTGACTCAGACTTGTACATAAGACAAAAGGTTAAGTAAATACCAGGGCTGCTATGTCACCTCAAACAATGAGTATTAGCTTTGGAATCATTAATGTCTGCTGAGAAAACACAGTCAAATTGGAGTCTTGATTGCCAGAAAATGTGAGGCCAGGGCTGTTTCATTTCAATCTATAGTTAAATTAGCCTCCGACAGCGGGTTGAAAACACACAATTAACTGAGCTAGGTGGGGCGTAGGGGAACAGCACCTCTAATGCACCGCTAGATTGAGATTGAGCCAGGCTTCCAAATAAGAAACATCTCATCGGCTTTACAAATCAAAGAAGGGGCTCTCGGGCTCCAAGCCATCTAACCCCGCCGGTGTGAACTCGTTGTCAGGGGCTCATTCTCTCAGGACCTTTGATGGAGATGAATTTTGGTCAAAACATTGACATTTCAGTGCATTTTTACATGTACAACTCATCGAATGAGCAGCATCAGGCTACAGAAACTGATGAACATGACAGGGAGTGAGATGGAACAAATAAACAAAATGAGCAGGATGAAAATATATAAATAAATGGTTGAGGTGCTCTGAAGATTTCCCTCTTTAAACTGATAGAAATTAAAGAGGCATTTGAGCAGTGCCGAGGTAGCGTTTCCAAGCATATGGCATTTTAATTCCTGTTTGTCTCATCTGGGTAACTCCGGCCCAGCAAATCTCCGACTCCATCCAGGGAAATATCCAAAGAAGTGAATGCTTAAGAACAAAGGGCTTAAATTTTCTCTGTAATGGGTGTTTCATTCACCGTATTTTTCACAGAATTATGAAACAGAGAATTCAGTTCGCTCACTTATTTATTTGCAGTTATCATCTCCGCCTGTCTTTTCTCTCTCCGCAATATGGAAATTAACAGACATTTCAAAAGTGTTGTCTTTCCACAAAACTGCTCCGTCGAATAAAGCACACAAATAACCCAACATTTCGCTCATGACACCAAACATGAGACCGTCCTGAACAAGCGGCGTGTTCATTTTTAATCACGAGTCGCCTTTGTGGCTGTTGACAGCTAGTGAAGTATGACTAATAAGAGCGGTGTTGTTGCTTCCCCGCTGAGGTGGAATGGTCTCTTCAGACACAGAGTCCTGTAGATCATAATAAATTTCATTGCGGGATGGCTAATAATCTCACTGTTTCACTTTGGTGGCAATCACAACTACTACAACGCGTCATGATTCACCAATTAAGAGGCCATATTTCTTCAGGCTGCCAGTGCAAATGGACAGCAAGTGTTGGTGCCAATAGACGCTAAGCTGAGCTCAGTATATCACTCGAAGTAGCATCTAGCTATCCTGTGAGGTTTAAGCATACATTTATAAATATATTATATATACACTAGTGTTGTAGTCAAGACCACCTAACCCGAGACCAAGACAAGACCAAGACCAGAGTGTATCGAGACGAGACAAGACCAAGACTTTTAGGGGCCGAGACCAAGTCGAGACCAAGACCGAGGGAGGGCGAGACCAAGACCAAGAGCAGCGCCCCACACTACAAAAAATTGTGAAACAAAGTTTCAAAAGAGCTTCTTAAATTGATCTTAAAGATCCACATTCCCATAAAAATACATAGCCTAGATATTAAACACTCAAAGTTTAAATAAATGTAACCATCTTTATTCAATACTCCTGGGTGACTTCCATCATTTAGCACAGTATGCAAAACAATTATTCATTGTTCATCACTAAAATCTTCAATTTTCTCCACCTTTTATAAACAATACATAAAGTTATGTTGTTTTTAAACCTACAACAATCCTTTTTAAACGTATTTTAGCACAATTCACAACCAGCGGTAATTCAGGAAAAAATATCCGAATGCTCCACATGAAACTATGGTCTTCCGATCTTTTACCATCGTGTCGATTTATTTTTATTAATATGTGCCATGCAAGACAGCGCTTAGGAGACGGTGAACCCTTGTTTATACTTTCGCCTGGCTCAGAAGAGAAAGAGTGCGCGCGCGACCGGGGCGTTCTCTCGCTCTCGCTCTCTCTCTCTCTGTCACACGCGCAGCAGTTCGTCTACATTACTCATCGATCGTTTTACATCTAATAAACAGAGGTGGAAAGAGTACAAAAATTTTCTACTCAAGTAAAAGTACCATTACTTCAATAAAATTTTACTTCATTACAAGTAAAAGTACCGGTCTAAAAATCTACTCAAGTAAAAGTAAAAAGTAGCTTGTAGCTGAGTAAAAAAAAGTAGCTGAGTAACTTTAACAGCGGGGGTGTGGTGGGGGACTCTCTCGTGCAGGGCTGTAACATATGAGAGTTTCACAGTATGATAACGTCTCAGAAAATATCATGGTTTATATAAACTGTATTATTAAATTATGGTTATTATCATCAGTTAAAATGACAGTTACCGGTAAATAAATGAAACATTTGTTCAATAAAACATATCTAATCAACTCATTTCAATAATTTATTGAAATAAGTTGATTAGATATGTTTTATTGAACAATTGATTATGAATTAGATTTTATGAAACTTATTTTTATCATTAACTTATTAAAATGTTTAAAAATAGAGTTCTATGAAATGTTTCTTATTCAGATTTTTTTTCTTTTTATGATTTAATACATATATTATCAAAAACGGTTGTAATCAAATAAATGTTTAGCAAACGTTTTATCCTTTTAGTTTTTGGCAAAGTACAAAACAGATTTACTCAAACCATGGACAAATAATATATATTCCTTAAATAATGTTTAAATAAATTGTAGTATTATTATTGTTGTTGTTAAAATTTTTATATGAGAAGTAGGTAGCCTACATTCTATTGTAGGCCTAAAATAGTAATATATAATTTCTTCTAGTAAAACCGAACTTTTATTTTGACGGGTTGTTAAGTCCTGTTTCAGAGTGTATTTGACAATGTTTTTTCTCAAATAAAATTGTGAAAATGCTCATTAGGAGTTCTCTCAGAGCAGCTCTGGAAATGTTCATTCATGTCCTCGTATTGTTTGTGAGATGCTGAAAACAGCATGAGCGCCTCGCGTACTTGAGTATGTAGTAACCCAGATAGCAAAATTGTTCCGGGCCTTTTATGGCCCAAACACTGTTCTTAGTTTTGGCAATCATACCGCCAGGAATGCAGGGCCGAAACCGGCCCAGACAGTTTTGCCAAAAGCACGCCAGAAAGCTGCCAGAAAATTGCCAATGCCTTACCAGACGAGAGCCAGAAAACCCTTAATTGGGCCATATTCATGCCATAATATCGCCATTGAAAAGCCAGATGTCTCCCGAGCACAGGCCACAACTCTGCCAGATTATATTAAAATAACTAATTTGGCCCATATTCAATATCTGCACCCAATAGCAACCATACAATTCAAAGAGAAATCAAACCAGGAAACCATAACTGCAGAAAATTAGTGTTTATTTTCAATTAACATGACCTAAATAGGTAAATATTTAAAAAAAAATTTTATACAAATAAAATGTAAAAACATACAAAGCTTAGTTTCAGAAATCACACTTAGTTGTGTAAACCATTAAAGACCACAAACTTATGACCGGTAGTGTGTGGCCAGAAACGGGCCAAAGTGGAATGTATGTGTGCGCCTGACGACGTTGTGTGTTGGTGTGTGTGCACCTGACGACGTTGTGTGTTGGTGTGCGTGCGCCTGACGACGTTGTGTGTTGGTGTGTGTGCGCGCCTGACGGCGTTTGTGTGGTGGCGTGTGTGCGCCTGACGACGTTGGTGTTGGTGTGTGTGCACCTGACGTTGAGTGTTGGTGTGTGCTGACGTTGTGTGTGCCTGACGTTGTGTGTGCCTGACGTTGTATGTGCCTGACGTTGTGCAGGCCAAGTCGTTCTGAATAAGCATCTTCATGACCCTCCACACAGTATCCTTGAGGTTCACGCCCCCAGCAAGGCCCAGTGTCAGCACCTGGAAAAATAAAAGTTTTGAAAATATGAATGTTCATTGCGGAGAAAAAAAATGCAAAGAAAAAAGTTCAGAAAAAAATCTGGTCCAAATACTAATAATAAAAGTAATTATTACCAAGTCCTTTCTCTTCTCTGGCTTTGTCTTAATGTCACGGTCCAGCGCCAAAAGAGCCTCAGCATCCCTCAACGGCAGAAAACTTCCGTCCATGTGGTGTCCATATGGTGTAGGTGTAGAATGGAGATCCTGAACAATCCGCAGCAGATTTCTTTTCATATCACACATCACCTCCTGCTTGGCAATGATCTCTCGTAGTAATGCTGAAACCAGAACATTTTAAAAACTGTTCAGTCCTTGCTAGCTATAACATAGAAAAGTATTAATTTCTTTAAAGGGGTCATATAATGGTACATGCACTTTTACAAGCTGATTGTACTGAAATGTGTGTTGGCAGTGCCTATACACAACCATCATATAATGATAAAAATCCATCCAGTGGTTTTGTTTTAATCTCCTTATATGTTTTCCCCTGCCTCAAATCGAGCCGTTCGATCCTGTGACGTCACAAGATCGCACGCCCCTCCCACGATGTTGATTGACAGCAGCGTTTCAACACAGACCCGCCCTCGCTCGTGAGCGAGCTGTCAATCATAGTTCGTCATTGTTGATACACTGGAGCAGAATGGCGCCTAAGCGATTGTGGTGTTCTGTTCTTGGGTGTAATAAGGAACACAGCAGTCATTTTAATGTTCCTAAATCCGAAACGCTGAAGACACAGTGGCTGAGTTTGTTTATGAAGGGAATATTTTCGACAAGCAACGTCAATGCGCTCATGTTTGCGCGAATCATTTCTCACCAGACTGCTTTTTAAACGAGGCGAGGGTCAATATAGCCTAAATCAGGTTTTGCTAAGAAGCTGCTACTGAAAAAAGAATCGGTACCAACTATTCGTGTTCCTGCTGGACCTCCAAAAGAAGTGAGTGTAACGTTTTAACCTTTATATTAATCTTTGCAAATCCCTTATTGCACGCTTCACGATGATTGTGGCCAATGTTTACACTCAGGGTGCATTAAGGCATGTATTCTATGTAACGTTACGACGTTCTCAATATAATTCATAATCCCACGTTTATAATGAAAAACGCGTTATAGTTATTGTGTTATTAAAAACTGTGTCCGCAGGTGTTACAGTTAACGTAACAGGAATATTAACAGGAATATCAATGCAGTTACAATACTATAGATGTACTTAAAAGTTTTCTTAAAACATAAAACATTTTCATACTGCACTAAACATAAACATACAACAAATTCTTAGTTATCCTTCAACTACTGCTAGAATCATTACTGACAGGACCTCATGTCAGTTTCAGTCACGATAGTTGTAGCCTACCCAACACTGAGATAACGCCACGCATCACTGACGCATCACTGAAAAAAAAAGTTTTTCAACATAAATCTGTCAACGAACTAACCTATAACTTACATTAGTAACGTTAAACACATAGCGTTTGTATCTCACAACTCGTTACCCTGCCAGTACATACAAAAATAGATCAAAGTGACATTGTTAACCAACCATTCAGAAACGTCCTGTCGAACTTCTTCGGGGCCGTCATCTTGTTTCGGGTCCGACTCCGGTTCAAACTGATACGGTTGCACAGATGTGTCCTCAGAGATAATCCCGCTGCCATAATAAACCCTTAACTGTTGTCAAGTCAACACTCCACGTGCGTTGTGTTACAGCGCCCACGGAACAGAGGGGCGGAGTCAGCGAAGCTCATTATCATTTAAAGGTACATGCACTGAAACGGCGTGCTGAAAACAGAGCTGTTTTTGAGCAAGTAAAATGAGTGTTTTCTTAAAATACTAATGAGAATTTTAAATAAAAGTATATTACAAAGTTTTCATTTAGACACTAAAGATTCATATTAACTTGTACAAAAATGGCATTATATGACCCCTTTAAAAAATAAATAAATAAAAATCATATTGAGCCCAAACTTTTGAACAGTAGTGTACATTTTTATTAAATTGAGTAAAATCAAATCATATCACAAAAGGTCAATGAATCCGTACCAGAAGTGATAGCAGCTAAAGAAAAATCCTCCACCAAATTGCCAGTAATCATCTGGATCCTTGGTGAGTCTGGAAGGGGAAACAAGAAATGATTCACTGAAAAGCCCTAAAAAAAAGCTGATTTTTTTTTACCATTCCATAAACAATCTTAAAATGTATTTAATAATACAAACGTTTGCCATTATAACACATTCGCACAACATGAACAGAGTACTGTCATCTTTGAGACTGTTAGTTATTGTATGATTAAAATGTAACCGTACACTTAGGCTAAAGCATGGCAATCCCATCAGAAAAATGTGTATCATAGAAAGGGAAGCACACAAAAAAGCCAATTGGTACACCAAAATCAAGCCATAATATAATGTTACCTGCAGCCTTTATCCTGTTATGACATGTCTGAGGGTCTTTCAGTGAATTAAATAAAGGACTGATGAAGGTGACATGACCTTTCACTGCCCCACTTCAGAGGAAGAAAGACAAAAGTACAAAAAGTTACTCAGACTTTCTATCAGTAAATGTCTTACTTTGATGATGAGAATCATACTTACAGACATCCCAAATCTCCCGGAAGTTCCGGGAGTCTCCCGCATATTGATAGCGTCTCCCTGATGCCCGCAAATTAGTTCAAAATCTCCCGGAATCTATAACGCGCGTGCGAGACAGAACATACTGCGCGCATAACAAACATAGAGCGCGCGCGCACACGCACGACAGAAAGGGAAACACACCTTGCGAGTGTCTCTCGCGCTCTCCTGTGCGCTCGCTATGTATGCGCGCAGTATAGTCTACCAATCCCCCCCCCCCCCCCCCCCGTCAACAATCCAGTCAACACCCCCCCCCCCCCCCCCGTCAACAATCGGGTCACCAAGATACCTCCCTGAAATTACTTCTTGCAGGTTGGGATGTCGGTACTTAATACATTATATTAATCCCAGTGTAGGTTTTCGAAAGAGTGGGTAAAATTGACAAAAAAACAAAACAAAAACAACTTACTGTAATTGGTGGATTTGTCTCTATTTGGGTGTTCTCCCCCCGACAAAATCTTATTCCAATGCTTGATCTAAAAAATGTAAACATATATATTCATTGTCAGTTATCAGTGTTCGAAGAGGTTATGTACTTCTAACGATTAATTACGGTTTTATCACTTTATTCATTCCGAGACTAATTACCTCTCATGCGTTTGAGTTTTAAACTGGCTGACAACATTAACACAAACCACCAACAACAACACACAGTGTCAGATGGTAAAGTTATACATGAATAACGCAAGTGCTAATATGTCTAGCGCGCGCCGCTTCGCTAAAGCCAGGGTTTTTCCTGCATAGACAATTATGAGGCGGCCGCCTCCGTCAAATTTTGTGCCGCCTCCGCCTCTCGACAAAACTCGGACAGACAGTCACGTGCTCATATACACTTTATCCACCGTGACAGTTCTGTCGCGATTCCCGCTTGTGTCCATTCTCTAACCGTGTAGTTTGCCGATAGTGCTGCACGGATCATAATCCGCGGGTCGAGCGGGCCGAGTAATAAAAACATTCCATTCAATCGAGGGTGGATGACAGCTAATGAGTGTAATAAAGACACGGAACTCCCATCATGGTACCTAATGTACGGACGGAAACAAAGTTGCGCTGTTGAGTCTCGCGCAGGTATTTATAACATTAATAGTTAAGAAACAATATAGGCTACACACGACCTGAGTGCTGTTTTCCTGAATGCCATCACGACTGAAACCGAGATATTAATTTCATAACAGTTCAATAAACAAATAGTTAAAATTAAGTTACTTAATTTTTAGACTCTTTTTGTTCTGTTTTAGCAGCGAAAATAGTTCCAAACAACAGAACCATATCGCGTCTCACAGCAACTCTCATCCATGATTCATTACTGAATCATTCAGCGTTTTGAACTAATCGCTTGAGTCAAAGATTCAATTGCCCATTATTAAACCGCCTCATTCTGAATCAATCAGCCGTTTGAACGAATCGTTTACATTAATGACTCAATGACTCGCTCATTAAGACGGCCGCCTGCCTGCCCCTGGCGGTTTAGTTTCAAAGTATCATTCTTTTCAACATTCCTTGTATATTCAAAAAATATTCAAAATAATCTCATTTAATACAGTTATAATTTTTCAATGTAAATTATTTAATTTGATTGGTAACAGCCTAGTGTCTTATTATTTTAATTGAATGTATTGATAAAATGTAAGAATTTTAAATGAAATTTAGAGCATACATTAAATAAAATTAGGGGGAAAATGCCCTTATAAAGGTACAAAAAATTATTCCGATAAGAGTGTTTTCAAAAATGAAACATTGACAATTAGTTTAAAGGGAGTAAAGCCTCTGTTTAGGCTATAAAGAAAAT
Organism: Chrosomus eos; assembly: GCA_036326025.1. Lineage (NCBI taxonomy): Eukaryota > Metazoa > Chordata > Actinopteri > Cypriniformes > Leuciscidae > Chrosomus > Chrosomus eos. The sequence goes on from CM070833.1 coordinate 17,438,690, forward strand.
GTAATTTTGCCAAAAGAAGAACTTTTAATTTAAATAAATGTTAATTGTGTGATATGTTACCATATTATCATGCTTAATTGAATAATTGTAATGTGATGATCAGATGCAGATATCTAAATCAAAGAATATGGGTGGTTGGCGGGTGGATTATTATTTATTTTTAACAACAGATTCGAGTAACTCAAAGTGCACCAGATTAATGAATTTATCTTTAAAATGTGAAAAATTTTCTCCCGGGGGGGCTAGCCCCCGGACCCCCCCTAGTGTTACAATTTTACCACCTCCGCCTCATTTTGAGCCAGGAAAAACCCTGGCTAAAGCAGTACAAAAACACTCACATAGGTAACTTATTTGCAGGCTGCATTAGGCCCATGTCCGATAGCTACCAGTTTGTACAACTCTTGTGTACAGACAGTAAAAAAAATGAAGATCTTCATTAACGGTGATTATCCGCTTATAGAATTATTTAATCTAACGTTACCCACAAACTTAATTTATACTCTATTCAACAGATTTCAATGTAATACCTTATACACATTTATTGATATTTGTTAACATATTTATTTATCTAAAATGAAACTGTTGGTAACGACGTACATACATTAAAGACAGGAACATAACGTTTAACCTATGCGTTTAACGTTAGACTGTTAAAGAATGAAAAATGTGTTCTTACCTGTCCTGAAGTGATATCGCCAGTATTTTTACGCGTTACGACCCGACCCCCCCTGTTCACATTCCAGCTTTTGTCCTTCATTGACATATCACAACTCACATTCGCTCAAAATAAGAATTTAACAACAATTTATAAAATAATCCGTGTCCGACTGGGTAATAATCAGCTGCTGCTCACCTCACACACCGACCGACTCACAGTAACGGACGTATTTTCAAAAATAGGTGCGCATATTGTCATTGGCTAGTTTCCTGGAAGACAGAAAGATTAACCAATCATGATCAAAGTAAAACGGTGAAACAACCAATAACAGTAGTTTCAGCGTGGTAGCGAAATGTGTATAGAGCTGGTAAGTCCCGCCCCTTCCGCTAAACCGGCTGGACCTCTAGGTTGAAAAATCGTCAATGCAAGTGAATGAGAGAAAATAATTATTGTGTATTAGTTTTATTTGCAGTCTGTATTTATTTAATTCATTGGTCAAATGGTGTTTTCATGACAGTGTATGAATAAAAAAATAATAATGCGTGTTAGGCAAGCACACAGTATTGTAAATCCACACAAAATCACGTAAAGCAAAAAGTTTCTGCTGCACTTGAGGTTGAAATTATTGGAGAGTTAATAATTATATTTTAACATATCCATTGAAAGGCTGTATTATCAGAATATCATTAAAAGTTAATAAAGATCATAATAATACTTTATAAGGCAGATCTGTTGTTTTTGAAAACATTACGTTGTTTCTACCTAGCCTACAGATCTTGTACAAATTTCAACGTTGATTTAGAAGTGTTTTTGTTTACATTTTTCAACCATTAAGTATTAAACGTTATATCAACGCTGTTTCAACGTTGAAACAACTGACATTATTTCAACCATATTTCAACGTTGAAGGTCGGTCATATGCCGGCTGGGTTGTCCATTAGGATATATACATATATATTTTGATATCTTATGATAAAACTGGAGAGGAAATACTTGTTTAAGTAATTTCACAATCACTCCCACGCAACAGCAACTGAAAAATACGTTGAATCTGGCATGTTTCATATTTGCCAGAAGAGAGCCATAAAATAATGCCCCTCCCTCCACCACCTCCAGCTGCGCCCCCACCGATTCCGGAACTCTTCAGGGTTGCCATCCATTTGCCAACATCGTACACAAACCAAACAAATGCCAGAAGAATCCAGAAAATGCCCGTAAGATTTTGCTATCTGGGAAGTAAACAAAACAGCACAGCTCATTCACACAGAGACACGCAGAACAAGCAGATTATATATTTACATAGCAGTCTTTTGTGCTTTAATATTCACAGATCATGTCGCGATTTGATTTGTTGTACAGCTTACTTTCTATTTATTCATCCATACATCTACCAGTTTGCTTGTTTTACGTGACATCCGCATTATACTTTAAACTCCATTTTTTTCTCTATCCAAAGTATTCCCTGACCAGGGCTTCACATACCGGTATGTGTGCGAGTGAGATTTCGACAGCATTTCGCGTTCAGCTGGGTCTGCGTCTGTCTTGTCCGTCATCTTCTCCATATTGTGTTGTGATTTTAGCGCGTCTGTTCTCCCGCCCTTCCGGAGCGCGATCGATGTTTTCATCAAAAGCATATTTTTGTATTTTTTTTTTTTTTACTCAGTAACGGATATGTTTTTAAATGTAGCGAATTACAATACTTCAAACAAAACATACTTAAGTAAAAGTAAAATTACAGATTTTAAAAACTACTTAAAAAAGTAGAAGTACACAAAAAAACTACTCAATTACAGTAAGGCGAGTAAATGTAATTCGTTACTTTCCACCTCTGCTAATAAAGCAAGGATGTTAACAAAAAAATTAGACAATATACTGGCAATTTAGTGATATTTTCACAGTTGTCTTGAAAAAAAATCGCGAGTCCTCAATGTCCGAGACCGAGACAAGACCGAGACCAAATGCGGTCGAGTCCGAGACGAGACCATCAAAAAGTGGTCTCGAGACCGGTGTCGAGACCAAGACCGGTCTCGAGAACTACAACACTAATATACACATACTGTAGTTATAACATACCCATCTGAAGACACAATGAGTTGTTTGTGGAGAAATGCGATAATACAAGCTTGACGTTTTTTTTTTTGTTTGATTTTTTACTCCCAGCTTTCAAACTGCCATTTTTAAAATAAAATTCAAACAGTTTTGAGTCAGATATCCTTTTTTTTTCAAAATGACACATTTAAAAGTTCATGCCTTAAAATAGCTTGACTGTAACTCTACACCCTTGCCTTATTTAGTATACACGGTTCTATGAATATGCAAATTAGCCCTGCCTCCCTTCACCCCAGATCCACCCGTTGACGATCACACATTGATATGATTTGTTACAAGGCAGTTTGTGACGTCCGAAACGCCAGCGATTTCAGACCGTGATTTTGAGACTGTCTTGGCAGTTCTCTTCACTGCAGTTTAAAGGAGAAAATACTCAGCAATGGTGTTGACTTATGAATTTGCACATGGTTTGTCTTAAAGCATATTAAAACACCACATCGACAAATAAACCACATGAAAAAAAGCTTAATTTTCACCACAGGGGGACTTGAATTATTCCATGTTTGAATAAATTATTTGTTTTATTTTCTCAATAAATGTTTCCAGTAACAGTCCATTTTCTTAAATACAATTTTTATGACATAATACTTATATTTAGCACAGCTCACATGCAGCATTGTGGCATCCTCATCTGCTGCCAGATGCCACCCCTCATGCTTGCTAACATGCTCCTCCACTAAACACTGCGGCGCAAAATGACACAAACCCTCTGCTACAGTTTAGAGGCCTGCAGAGAAAGAAAGCCAGAAAGCAACATGGAGAGAGAGAGAGATAGAGTGGCATCGTGAGAAAAAAAGAGCCAGGTATGCCGGCAGTGCCCACACAACGACAACATCGATGCTAACAAACAGACCGGAGCCTCACTTCCTGTAGCACATCCCTCAACGCGCTGTTGAGCGAAATAACTGCACTAGTTATCTTGAGGGAAAACTCACTACTGTTTAACACCCTAGGACAACAAATAAAAGTAAGTCTATTGTTTATTCTGTCTGCACTCGCATTACATCACGGCTTCAATTACAGTTTTTTGGTTATTACTGCCAGTGCTGTCTCCCACTAATGTGACAGCTGTTCCCAGTTTTACTTTAAATGTTTGTAGGTTAAATACTGTGTTTTGGATAATGAGAACAATAGGAGAGAGAAAAGCCCCTGGGGCCCTGTACACTGCAGGGCAGTCTGAGGGTCTGGCCTGGAAAATCAAGCTGTGGGAAGATGAGATACAAAGCATGGGAATCAAAATAAATAAATAATATAGAAAAATTGGACAGAGAAGCGTCGACCCCTGGTCCCCTAGGAACATGTGCGCCTCTGATCTGCCTAGTATTTCAAGAAAAAGCAAGGTCTTGAACCCCAATCCTTAGACACATAACAAAGCACACTTTGCAGCTGCCATGCACAACTATGAGCTCGGAGGCCTGAGAGAGTCCCAAGACAATGCCCTCTCTATCAGCCCCAGGACAAATATCTAGACAGCAATATTTTCTGCTTCAACGCCTGCACTGCATGTAACTGTGAGTGCGAGAAGGGAGAGAGGAAGTGAGAAAGAGTGTGCCAAATGATTCCTTTAATAACTCATACACACCTAAACAAACATCAAAGGTACAGACTTATCACACGGAAACATGGGCACAACCCAATGAGCATTCCTGTAGAGATGGACATCCACATTTAGCCTGTCATGTGGCTATGTGGGTAAATACTGAGTAATATCAAAAGCAGACACTTTCATTTTTGACACATTCCATCAATTTATACCACACGGAAAATGTTTCACAATTTGTATCACTCCGCTTATTTCTGCCGGATCTATACAGACAGCTTTCTCACAGTGAGCGGCGGAGGAGCAAACCCACTATAAGTTTACAAATACTACTGTTGTATGTATATTGTGTTACTGTTATAAATACACAGAATGTAGTTTTTGGGTGAGAATTTAGTTGTTTAGACTTTAAATATGCAATTTATAAACATAGCAGCTATTAGAAAATTGGTTTAGATGTTTTCGCAGATGTGAGCTCCAGGCCGTCAGCGGCCATTCAGCTCTCATGTACCCGCTCAGAACAGCTTTATCTCACGAAATGTGCCGCTTATATGGATAAGCATGAGATATAATTTGTTTTGTCGTCATATCAAATGGGCAATCTTTGGTCTTATTAATCGATTACTTGTTCCAGAGCAAATCAATTTGGTTCATGGCAAAGTTAAGTTTCATGACTTTTTTGTTTTATTTAACTTAAGTCCTGTACTAACTAGAGCGCTGCTATTTTTGACAGAATTTTTTGCTTGTGTTTATTCCCTATTGTACAAACTTCTTATATTGTTCAATAAATCATATTTAATTTTATATAAATGATATGGCGTATTTTGTATTGAGAAAGGGTCTGTTATCCGTTTTGTGTTTATGTTTTTATCCGTGGTGGAAGGAAACAGTTAAGGACAAAAGAAGGCTTTTCAGGTTTCTTATTTATTTACACACCTCCGCCGTCAAACTGTTGTATAAATCAATATCAAACTTGTAGTCATGCAATATGGCTCTATATCATCATGGCTGTGACTGCCTGCAGCCTCGTGCATATAACCTACAGCAGTGTAGCCATAATATTTATTTAAACACCTCTTTTTTACTGATTATTTGTTGAAGTTTCAGGCCCTACCTTTTTCCCTAAAGTGAGTTTTATACAAAGTGAACAACAGTCCTCCGAACCAACCAGAGGTTAACAGTCTTTCTCAATGACACAATGTAAAAACCATCCCATAGTGGGTCTGAACCAATAACCTTTCAGTTACCACTATAACTTTTTTTCCCACTATGCCACATGACCCCATTGTGTATTGCAGATGGTATAAATATACATTTAAGAAACAACCTTTAGAAATAATAGGACAATTAAATTTAATAACAGCGTTTCTAACTACCAGAATCAAAAGGGTCTTCAAATGACTTTGCTGTGCAAGAATATCATTGATTAAAACCATACAGGCCTCTTTAGAAGTGAACTCATTTCATAGCTAAACGCCTCTGATGTCCAGGGAAAGCTACAGTGCAGGTTGCAGTAAGATGTAGGCCAAACCCTGACTGTGTGTTAATGAGAACACTGGTCTAAGGGCTCGAGAGCTGGCGTAGAGGTGCGGGCCCTTGACGAGATCCCACCTTGCCTAGTGTCGGCCCCTGGCTCCAGACTAACTAACTATCCATCACTGGCACACGAGCCTGCAGTGCTGCTCTATAAAAAGGGAGGGTGAACGGACTTCCTTTCAGCAGGTCAGCTCAGCAATTACACAGATCCAAAGGTATGAGAGGACAAAGCCCTGCTGCAGGCCTCACCCTGACCGTCTGACCCCGTCAACCTCAAAACCAACCACAGATACAGTCCTTCATTTATTTACACTGAGCTCTGGAGTGTAAACAAAAACTCAAAAAACTCATTAATAACACATCGCACTTGAGATAAATGAGCTCGCTTTCAATGCAACCACTAGTGTTGTTCATCACCATAATTTTTAATTGAGTTTCCCCCTAAATTTCTTTAACAACTGCTCGGTAGACTCGTCGACAGTTCCCTCGGGGGAAAATGGGTGATACCTCAGATGCATGAATAGTTTTGATACATCAGGATGCAAAACATCAGTCAGATGGTGTGTGTTTTTTTGTGTGTAACCTCCACTTGAAACGGTGCGGCTTGTGCGTAGCTGTGGGCTGGGGTACGGAGCAGAGCTATGAGGAGACCATATGGCAGAAGACACAAGAGTCTCCAGTCAGCATTCCCCTCCACCACCGGAGCACGGATACACATCAGTGCTCTCACTTTCTCCCTCTCACTCGCTCACTCAGACACTCTACTAATTGCATCCTGTGTTTGTCAATCAAAATCTATTTTCCTTTCCTTTTTTTCCTTTGCCTTTTACCACCTTCTATTAATTCCCCAGTTGCTCAAAAGCTCTTTGTCACTCTTAGCGCATGTGATGAGGGCTGGTTTGTTGAAATGAATTCCATCTGAATTGAATTGGTTCTCAAATGTTGGCCGGGCAGCATCAAACCCCTTGGAATTCTACACAACGCTCTGTCGAAACGTGAGGGGTTCTGTTGTCACCCAAACCACACATTTCATTTGTGTGAGCAAATCACGCAGGAGAAACTGAACTTTCGAGCTGGGTCGTGTTAAAGTCGCTCTCCCACTCAGAGCTATTCAAGAAAGTCAAAACAAATTAGTGAAGCATTATAGAGATGATGGAGTTTGTAGAAATAAAACAACTCCCTGATGAACAGGCCTCGATTGTGGTGGATTTTTCATTGTCTTTATAACTCTTTCCAGCAGGAAAAGCACATATTATGTATTGGAGGGAAAATGCACTTCTGCACATCGTGGACAAGAATACAAATCAAAATTGAATTATTGGCAGAACTCCATTAGGAGTCATGTTAAAGTAACACTAAGTAGTTTTTCAACCTTCATAATATATTTCCAAGACCCTTGTGATGGTACATCGACTTAAAATAAGTTAAATGACTCGTCTACCATAGCCTGACGTGGTCTGTATCGCTTTTACTGGCACTATGTAACTTCGGGTTTCGGGTACACTCTTAAAAAAAAGGGTTCCTCGAGGTTCTATATAGAACCCTGGGGTTCCGTACTTGGCAAATAGAACCCTTTAACGACAAAATGGTTCTATGTAGAACCCTTGGAGAGCAAAGAACCTTTTTTTATTAAAATGGTTCTATAATTCATGTTCTATTACTGAAGTGTAAACTAAAGATTCATGTTACACAATAATTATACACAACACATTCACAAAGCTGTTTGAGTCAAGACGCATGAGAATGACTGGTGTAGTCAAAAACCAGAGTTAACAAAATTATCTAGTCAATGTATGATTTGAGATTTCTTTATGCACGTTTGTACATTAACATGCAACTTATATTACCTAATACATTATAAGTTTGCCTTTTTTACCAATCATTTTGTAATAAAACATTATAGGCCTAATAATAAACAACCAAAGTGTTTTCTTTATTTTGTGTGTACCATATAGTGATGGTTAACTTTTAATCTATTGAAGGGAACATTACAAAATAATAATCGTAAAAATGCCCTCTGGTGGCGTATATGCGTTGCATCATCCTTGAATTCCTATTGGTGGATTGGCGAAGAAGAACCTACAAGTGACAGTTAATTTTTCAAACTGAGGAGTCCGCCATTTCTGCCCGTTCATACCCTCAGGTAAGTTAAGTTTTTACATTTTTTGAAATCATTTTACTGAAATATTTAGTATTGCAGTTAAGATTTCTATTGGTTAGAGTATATAGTCCTTGTCTTAAATACTGATACTAGAAGAAAAATAGAATTTTTTCACCTCAGTTAAAAACACTGCTGTGTAACTTAGCACCGATGGGCTTCGTCAGCCGTAGGTTCAGAAAGCCCTGTTAAATTGAATTTGCTCCGGTTTTTAAAGTAATAAAGTTACAATCTCCCATTATTTCCTTGTTATAGTTAATGAAATGGTCAATAACAATAAGACAGCTGTGTTATAAGGAGACGAGCTTCGAGACAGAAGCGTGAATTTTAATCTCAATGAAGCGCACGCTCGTTTTTCTTTAATGGTAATTTAACGTTAAGTTAACGATAGGCGCCGATTGAAATAAAAGCGAACCGGGTGGAAGACGGAGGTGTATGATATGTGAATGTTTGTCGCAGTTTCATACACATAACGTTAACTCAGTTTGCGTTGAGTATTTTCCCCAGGCCTATATTAACAGGTGTAGAAGTTCTTAACTGTTAACTTTGGCCCGCGAGGTCCACTTTCGTGCAGTTTTTAGCTCCAACCCAGATCAGACTGTTACTTTTCAGTAATCCCGAAAATCTTGATTAACGTTAGCTTGTTCATGTGTGTTTTGTCAGGGTGGGAGCTAAACTCAGCAGGTGGACACCGCTACAGTTGAGAACTTCCGGCCGGTCTCCATTAAAACTGCACGGTTGCAGTCAGTGCAGCGTTCGTAACATCGTTTACTGCGGTTTACTGATGCATGCGCTGGATTAAAGTGACGATAGCACATGGCTAAATGTGTAGGTGTGTTTAATGCATTGCATAGTTGGTTTGTGAAGTGTTATTTATGCTCTGTTTTATTTCCCCCCAGGTAACGACGGTTGACAAAAAGAGCTTAATAAGTTAAAAAAGTAAGTCTGTGTTGTTAAATATTAAACATTGTTGCTAAATAAACAAACTTAAAGAAAGCTTAAAATCCTTATCTTAATTTATATTTTTCTTTTTCCTCAAACAGCCTGGAAACTGAAGTGCCTCAAATATCTTGTACTCAGTATGTATCATTGTTTTGACGTTTAAACGGACTTGATGCTAAATAAACAAACTTAAAGCAAGCTTAAAATCCTTATCTTAATTTATATTTTTCTTTTTCTTCAAACAGGCTGGAAACTGAAGTGCCTCAAATATCTTGTACTCGGTATGTATCATTGTTTTGACGTTTAAACAGACTTAAAGCAAGCTTAAAATCCTTATCTTAATTTATATTTTTCTTTTTTCCTCAAACAGCCTGGAAACTGAAGTGCCTCAAATATCTTGTACTCGGTATGTATCATTGTTTTGAAGTTTAAACAGACTGTTTATTGTGGCAAGTAAAATGAAAATCCTGTATAAAAAGACTTCATCATTGTATTCATGTTAACAGACAAGAACCCTGTGAGAATGAGTGCTCATTTGTTGCCAAACCTTGGCCAGCAGTGAGACTCAAGGCATGTAATAATTTTTATTACTTTACCACGCCCAGTTTTTTTCTTATTGAACATTCTCGAAATACATCACTATATGGTAGTCAATTGCAACCTCCAGTTCATGCTAACTTTAAGGAACTTGTTTGGCTGAAAGTGTGTAATTTGGATATAAGCACCTGAAGTAAACAAATGTTTTGTATTTTTTAAAGATGCTGCATGAAATGACGATGAGGTTTCGAACAGACTTGGTGAAGAACATGGAAACATCTCTAAATGAAATGGCCCAAAACATCATAGGGAGTGCAAAAAAAGGAAGGAAGAGGAAACCACAGAAGGTAACACCATATATTTTTCCCCATCCAACCTATATGTTCCATGCCCAGTGTAAAGTTGCATTGTCAATGTAAAGGTTGTAGCTTCTATAAATTGTATGAGTGAAAACATGTATTACAATAATGAAAGTATTAAAGGAATAGTTTATCCAAAAATGAAAATTGTCATAATTTATTCACCTCTTGTCATTTCAAATCTTTGACTTTCTTCTTCAGAACACAAAAGATATTTTGAAGAAGGATGGTAACCGAACAATGGCGGTGCCCATTGACTTGCTGCATTGGTTTTGTGTCCATATAATTTAAGTGAATGGGTAGCAGCATTGTTCGGTTACCAACATTAATTTTAGGTCTATTTGATGACTTCTGTTAATTGGTGAAAGGCACTCAAAAGGTGAAATGTTTGTTTTACAGGAACCCAAAGGTCCTACATCAACCATGGTGTTTAACGGCTGTCCTGATCCCCTCAAGACTGAAAGTGTCAGCATTATCATGGAGGCAGACATTGACATGACAAAGGCTGTGGAATGCCTGTTTGTAGTCACACAATGACTTTTATTCAAAAATATATGCATAAACTTAAACAAGAGCATGACACAAGAACACCAATACCTGTACTAAAAAATTTACTGTCAACTTGTGTAAGTTGTAGTTCTGTTTATTTAGATGTTTTAATTGTTCATGTATTGTTTTTTATCTGCATTGTTGAATATCAAAAATATGAAATCAAAGATTTGTTTTTCCTCATTTCAGAGATGCATGTAAAAGTTAAGTACTGTACATGTACATACAGTACATAAACAAGCTTATGTATGTTTATTGCAAAGTGAAAATTGCTTAAATTAAATTCAAACTAAATGGTTGAATGTAATTTAACATCTTAAATGTAAAAAATGTTTTGCTGTATAATACAGAGTATACAGATGTGCAATTTTAAATGTGACACTAATATTTTTGTATAATCAATTGAATAAATTTAAACTTTTGGAATTTTCTGGATTGGTTATATTTTTGTATTCATAATAATAATTTAATAATTTTATTAAATATCATATTATGGTTTAAAAATATAGAACCCTTAAATGGTTCTATAAAGAACCATCTAACTTGGATTCAAAGAACCATTTGGGGTTCTATTTATGGAACCCATTAAAATGGTTCTATATAGAACCATTTTGGAGTTCCATATATGAAGGGGTGATAGAACCATTTCTGGTTCTAAATAGAACCATTTCTTTTAAGAGTGTAGGAACCCATGCACAAAAAAGAACTACAAAATTCGACTGCTTTACGTCAAGCGCTACAATAGTCATTATTTCGTTTTTCTTAGTTTCTGATGTCGCAATACATCATCCTTTCATGAAATCATGTAACATACTCTACCTTGTGTCTGTGGACATCGTTCGTTCTAAAGCCGGTGCTGGATAAACAGCGAGCGTGCGTGCGACGGTAGGCTAGATTATTTACGACAGCGACAATGGACAATTTCGTTTCCAACCAGTAGGGCGACCGAAGAGGAAATTTTACTTGGTGTTACTTTAATACCCAGTATAGTACCAATTTCAGTACAAACATTGCGTGTCGGTAAGATACGTTAAAATGTTTTTTAACTAAGTCTTTTATTCATTACCAAGGCTACATTTATTTGATAAAAAATACTTTAAAACAGCAATATAGTAAAATATTATTACTATTAAAAATAAATGTTTTCTATTTTCAAAATGTAATTACTGTAATTCATGTGATGACAAAGTTGAATTTTCAGGAGCCATTACCCCAGCCTTCAGTGTCACATGAACCTTTACAAATCATTATAATAACAGTTGTACTTAAAGGTACATATTGTACCTTGTGGCCCTCTAGTGGTTAAACAACAACCCTGCATAAATTTTGCAGAAGAACATGGTTTCGGTTGTGCTTCGGCTCTGCATTTCTGTGCGGATGAATATGGTTATCCTACTGCTCATAAACATTCACTACTAGGCTTACGACTGATGGAAAGGATCTCAAGCTGACTAGCTGAATACATTATCTGTAGAAATACCCATTAATAGACAGTACTTCGTTGAAATTAAATTCTAGCACAGCACTTCAATGACCATAATGAAATGACTCTTCACAAATAGATAATGCTTTACAATGAAGAGAGTTGTTAGAGCTACATAAGGCAATTTATCAGTTCAATAAAATACCTTACTCAACCTTCAAATGTTCGGGGAAAAAAAAACACCTTTTCCGCTAGGTCTAAAACATAAACACTTATAATAGGCTTACCATAGTGAATCAGGGTAAGGCATGTACAGGTTTTGGAAGAAGGATTAATGATATACTGACAATTGATGATGTGTTACATAGTGTACCTTTAATATTTTTGTGGAAAACATGATACATTTCTTAGTATCATGTCTTTGCTGTAACCTCTGATCAATTTAATACAGCCTTTCTGAATAAAAATAATACAAATTGACCACAAACTTTTAAATGGCAGCGTACTGTTCATCTCTACTCTCTTAAAATGTTTATTAGTACTGTGAAGACTGTGTACAAAGGGCATAATACTAATGCAAAAACAAAGGCTATGTGTGACCTATAAAGTGCTGGAGTGGAGTAAATTACCAGAGAATAGCATCTTTCTAAACACTGCGCACACCAAAACTAGCACCCCGGTAATGGGAATAAATCAATTTTGGCATCTTCAGAAGCACCACTTGAAGTACGGCACTAGAAATCCTGTGTGTGGATCCTTATCTGGAAAGGTCAGAATGTAATACTCCCTCACTCCAGGAAAGAGCTCACCAAGCACGTGCTTTAATTACTGCCCATAGGACGTGGATTAAGAGACTAAATGAAAATGTCATAAAAACGACGAAGAGAAATCTGTGTTATCGCTGCTTTAACTGATCTTATCATTGTGCCGTAATCACAATCACTTCCATTGTTCAGGGTTGTGCATCAAGGGCCTTTACTATCCAGCGGTAGTGCCGACGGTTCAAATATCAGCACATTTGACAGCTCCATCTTTGCAACAGTTTTTATGCATTTTATTTTGTGCAACATTAATGTGAAGAGTTAATTTGTGTGATTTTCCTTAAAATTGCTCAAGTGCTCCATGTAAAGAAACTTAATTTTTTACAAAATTTCATTCAATTTTAACAATATGGCGTATTGGAAAGAAAGTCATAGAAAGTTATAATGCGTAGATGACAGGACCAGACTTAACCATACATTTCGGACATGAGCACCAAGGCTCAATGTTTGAGAAAACAAACACTAAACACTATTGGCCACAGGTCCAGCAAATCTAAAAACACAAATTTGACTATCTTGTTTAGGTGAGCTCATGAGCTATTTGTTTCTCAATTGGAACAAAAGTTTGAATTGGTTTCACACGTTTTGGTTCTGGATTTTACTGATTGCACAAAACTGAATCTGTGACTGTGTACGTGTGACTGAATCATAAAGCCTGTACACTGTAAAAAATGTCCGTGATTTTAACAGTAAAAGACTGTAAAAATGCTACAGTGCAAAACTGTTAATTGGTTAACAGAAAGTTACCGTACTAAATACGGTAAATAACTGTGATAGATTTAATGGTACATTTAATGTAATTTTACTGTAAAATACCGTTAAATTTACAGTTTTTGAAAGTGAAAAAGAACAACTCATTGTATAATTTACAGTGAAAAACCGTAAATTGACATTCCCACAATTCCCTGCGTGACACTTCACATTTTATGTATTTTTTGTTGAAATAATTAATTTCTTCATTGTTTTCTTAGTTATTTTCTAATCAGTTATGTACATTAGGGTTTTATGTTACATTTAATGTTGTTAAATTAATGTTTATTGCATTTTTTAAATTTCATGTGTGTTACCATGATGGTGTTTAGTGTTTGTGTGAATCACACTGTGCAGCTTCTATATATCAGTGTTGACTTTCTTGTGGAAGATCTGCTTGTGAAGAGCTTTGATTCATCATGTGACTCTCATCACTGCTCTGGTGTTTGTTGGTTGTCAGTGTATTACAATGGTACAAAACAGATATCAATACTTCAATAGGTTGGGAAATTAACATTATATCAGATAATAAAAAATACGGTTTATTACTGTAAATTTTAAGTTAAGTCTGTAAAACCAATAACGTTGCTACCGTATTTTTGACGGTAAAGTTCTGGCAACCACAGCTGCCGTTTTTTTACCGTAAAAAGTACGGTATTATTTTTTACAGTGTAGTAGTTGGTCCCAGGTCACCATCATCTTTGCCTGGCGAAAGTGTATTTTAGCAAAGGCCGTAACTTTCGTGGCGAGTTCGTCAGTTCCAGCGCTTTGTGAAGCGATCGACAGAGATCAGACAGACGTTTCTCCTTCGTTCTGCCGAGAATAACGTTGGTAATATTGGCTGGCAGCCTCTGTCAGCTCAGCATGCACACCTCTCACAAATTAGGCCCTATTTATCCAGAGCACCCTGCACTCAATGGAAATGATTACCAAGACAGTCAAACCCTATTTACACAGTACGTCTTCATCAAAGCAGAAAAAAAAGGAAATGACATATTCTATTTCAAGGACTGTATCTAAATGAGGAGGTAGAAAAGAGGAGCTGAACGTATGTTTTGTGTTAGCTTTACAAACAAATACAAAAGACCAAATGTGTACGATATGTCGAAATGCATGTTTAGTTTACTTGCTCACTTTACATGTACGTTTAGATCCAGCACAACTGTGCAGATATCATGGCATATACGCACAAAGAAAATGTGTTATTGTTAAAATAACTTCAAGGGCTTTTATTTTCTTGTTTATTCTTTTTCTAAATGAGATCAAAGAAGAGTTGAAACCATTTAAAACTTAAACCTCAACTGGGAAATAAAAGAAAAGTAGAAAAAGGAAAACAATAATAATGAAAAGAATAGATAAGCCAAACAAACGAATAAACAAATAAAAGTACAAACAATCTGAGACCTGAAAGATCCTGAGAGAATTTCCCTCTCGAGTTGATTTCTTTTTAGTTCTTTCATTCTATTTAACTCCAGAGTGCTGGCGGATAGAAACTCTCCAGATCCACTGGTCCAGTGTGACTTGGATCTAATTAGTCGAAAGGAATGAATAATTATCTCATTTCTATTACACTCTATTTGCATGTGATACCAATCAGTAAGACAGTTGTTTTTCCATCACTGTGACCTTGTCTTGCGTATCTTGCAAATACATAGTGGGTAGTAAAGGGCAGTGACCTTGACCTACACTCAAAAGTAATTAGATGATGTGACTGTCAGATACACAAACGATACAAACCATACAAAGTCCAAATTTCTCTCTGGATCGATCTGGATCTGTTTAAACCAGCTCCATGGATTGTGACATGTGTGACAAATCGTGACTTGGCTTTCAGCAACAGACTGTCTCGATGTTACCTGAACAACTTTTACACACAATGGCATATAGTTTTGTTGTGATCCAAAGCAAAATCACTCTTTTTATTTCCACTTGAGATAGAACCACAGAATAAACTTTCTATAAAGTGAAAGAAAGATAGATGGATAGGATGGATGGATGGATGCATGCATGGATGGACAAAGGCGGAAAAAAAGAAAGAAATAAAGAGAAGCAATGCCTCAGACTTGCGTTTCTTACATTCAGCTGAAGGGTTTGTAGAGAAAAAGAGTGCAGGCTGAAGCGGAGCACATTTCAGGTCAATAAGGAATCAATAATGGTGGGTGAATCTACACAGAGGAGCTGAAAGCCAGTGTACAGGGCTTTGGCCTGGGTCATTGTTCGCAGGATTAGGCCATAGTGGAGGAAAAATTTTTTTGTACAGTACTTCACTGCAAACCTTACAAGAATTAATTTGTGCAGAAATAAAGGTAGCTGTTATGTAACCGATGATGAACACTGGACTATTGGACGCACTATATTCATTTAAATACTAGTCCTCTGTTAAAGTCACCCCTAATGTTAATTATATGTCTATGGTGTTTTGAATGTGCTTTAAGACAAACTACTGTATGTGCAAAAGTCAACACCATTGCTGAGTATTTTCTCCTTAAATACAGTCTCAAAAACGCGGTTTGAAATTGCTGGTGTTCCCGACCTCGCAAAGTACCTTGTAACGAATCACGTCAACTTGCCGGTGGGCTTAAACTATTAACAGCAAACTAGCAGGGGAGTCTCAAAAAATGCCAATTTGTCCTAGTATATATTTTTTTTTGTTATGAAACTCGGGTTGATTTAGCAATATAGCAGGTGTATGATGTTTATTACGATGTTATGATATGCCTTTCTCCACTGACGTTCTGAGTTGTTCAAACCGTTTCTGATGATTGTTCGAAGGCAGACTGAGATGGCGAACGGGAACATAGTTATTAGCTATTTGATAACATAGTCAAGTAAAAGGCTAATCATATTCATTTCCGTTATGTGTCTGGCGTTGTAAAGAACGATACCATTGTGCAGCGATTACCTGAGTAAGTTGGCCGAGTGAATCTGTGAGCTGGCATGAGTGAGTGGAGGCGGGGATAATTAGAAAATTCAGATATCCGCGTATACTAAATGAAGCCATCAGGGTGTTGAGTTACATTCAAGCTATTGGCATGAATAATTCTTTTTTCACAGGACAAAAACGTTTAAATATGTCCTTTTGGTGATCAAAGATGAGCTTTAAGGCATACAATTATTGACTACAGGGGGACTTTAAAATCAACTTCAATAGGAAAATAGTAGAAAACAAACCAAACCTCAAAAAGCTAAATGTTTTACCTGCCCATTGTCTGCATGGAGATGTTGGTGCCATTTTGCTGTAGAATCCTCTACTTAGCAATCATTCAATCAGACATTCAGGGATTCCCTGAATCCTGGGTGTTTTCTCTCTCTTTATCGGCTATTCATAATGGGCTGCTATCGATCTGACCCTCTCCTCCCCTGCTGTAATTGCTTTGGTGATTGGTTTAATTTCACAGTATTTCCCAATCAGGGAAAAAATAGCAGAACTAAAAGAGAGAAATTGTTAGTTAAAAAAAAAAAAAAGTACTGTATGCTTTAGTACCTCATGTGAGATACTTATTTCATGCATGGGGTGGGGGTGAATGGAATTGACCAATTAAGCAAATACGGATATCAATTAGGTGGTATAATTGAGATTTTTGATATATTAAACATGTGTCCCTGGGTGCGTATGTAATGAGCTCCAGTGTGAGGTATGGGAGTTGATCATATTAGAGCGCTCCGCCAGTCTTTCTCTCTGTGGTACACAACTACGTGCCATTCACACACATAGGACTGCTGTATCTGATAAGGTGAAACAAAAATGTCCAGGCTTGCATGGCGAGGAGAGGCACTGCTGACAGGGTGCACTTTTATCTTGAGCTAGACCATCACCCTGCTCTGTATACAAGGATCCTGTGACAGTTCAGCCATGGAAACAACAGAATGTTTCCTGTGTTGGCAAACAGTCACAGCTCTAACTGTGTAAGGAGTATATATATATATATATATAAATATATATATATTAATATATATATATAAATATATATATATATTAATAATGAAATAGATCACATGCACCCTTGTCTTAAATAAAAACAAAACGTTTTTATGATGTATGTATATCACATTAGTGTCTACAGTTTAAGCCCCGTTTTTCAAGCCACCTTCCTCCTGTTTTATTGATTTTTTTAACAAAATTAAATAAGCACATATTGAAGTTTTCAGTCTTTTTTTCAGGGATTGAAGATGATTCTACTATTCATAAGTGTTGTATGGATAGATTAGTGGAGTGGTGTGAAAGGAATTCACTTTTTATAAAATTAAACTAAGGAAATTACATACATTACTTATAAATACTTGGATGTCTACGGTATGTTGATGCTGCTTTATCGTGGAGTGCACATTTAAATTATGTTTGTTGTAAGTTACAACAATGTATTTTCTTATGAGAATAAGGTCATTTTTGCAAATAAGTGTTGTGCAATATGGAATATGTGCATGGTATAGCTGTCTCTCTGTTCAACTTGAAGCTCAATTGGCTAGACCGCTATGTATTTGTTCAAAGATTGTGGGCCTTGAGTCAAGTTTTTTTAAAAAATGCTGTCTTTGGCAGGTACAATTATGTCTGACCCTTCTCATATTTTATATGAGGAATAGCAGCTTTTGCCATCAAACAGAACTTAGAGTAGCATATGCTAGAATGAACAGATTACGGAAATATTTTGTTCACCAGTCTGTTAAATTAATAAATCAGAGTTGAGGGTCTAAGTAGGCCTCAGGGTTCTGAAAAAATAGAAATGACAAAATTGATGCACTGCAGCCAGTCATGTATGTATTGTTTTTGTACTAAATTGTGTATTGCGGTGTATTAATTGATGTGGTATTGAAGTGGTTTGATGTGAGACAGGACATTTTTTTGAAGAAATACCAACCAAGTGAAATAATTAGTCAATTCTACTTGATTGTGTTTAAGATTCCATCAGTAATTTACTTATTACTGAATGTGTTTACTTAACCTTTAGTATAATGAATTTAATAAATGTAAAGATTTTAACAATTAAAATAATAGCCTATATTTGGTGGAATGGGTAAATCAAATATATAAATCAATATATAAATAAGTGTGACTACAATTTATTAAAAATGTATTTGTCTACTATAACCACAAACTAATATTCATTCTAAAATGCTGATTTGGTGCTCGAGAAACAATTCTTATTATTATCAATGTTTAAAGCAGTTTTTTCTGTGTGATTTGCATGTGACTCATGTGGATCATGTGACACGGAAGACTGGATTAATGATGTTGAAAATTCAGGAATAAAATAATTTTTAACCCAAAACATTCACAACATAAAACTTATTTCATGAATTTACTCTTACATATAATCAGATATAGTATAAAATAAAAAGAGTGCTCCGAGCTCTGAATTTAGCCTAAACACAGAGCACCCAAAAACTGTTGTACTATTATAAGTTATTATATACATTTTATATATTTATGTATATAAACTGTCTATTTATAAACTGCTGTCTATGTATAAGCCTCCTCTTGTACTGATTGGGTAGATTATCTAAACGTGCTTCTCCAAAACTTTTTTAATAAAAAAATCATATAATTGCACATAAGTGCAATTAAGCGTTCCCTAATAGAACGGCAGTGAGTGACAGTGTGCAGCTATTGTCATGGCAACCATCGCAAGCTGATTTGAAGACGTTCTAGAATAAAAGTATCAATGGCAAAGAAACAGCCTCTCTTCTCCGTAATGTCATCCCCTATTAGGAAGCACAAACATATATCATGCATGTTTTGACAGACCAGACCTGACAGGCAGCTGGTGAAAGGTCAAGAAAAAAGAAGCATAGTCGCTTCAAATCCTGTTAATGAATGTTGTCCACAATGATGAGGTTGCTACAGCTGTCTTTCTCTTGCTCTGCTATGTGATATGTTTAGAACTATTGTTTGATACATGTGCTTCATTAACAATCCTCTAACAGATCTCTCTTCATGGTAATTAAGCAAGCTGTTTGCACAAAACCGTGCCCCATACACACGTCATAACCCCACTCCCACATAGATGAACCCACATACACTTTTTCCACACACACAGAAACAGTGCAACCGTATAAAACTGCATTTGAGCTCTGGCTGGTGTTAGTTGCTTGCAGTGGGAGGACGGTGAGGTAAGAGGTTTTGAAAAGAAGTACAAGGTCAGGCTTTAAATGAAACAAACGCTCGGCTTCAGGCTCAGACACAATCAGATCAGCTGAACATACGGCCTTACCAACATCCCAAGAAACCAGCACGAGGATTCAGTCCAAAAACTCCTTAAAAGAATTCACATAATCATCCTGTAAAATATTTAAATGTACAGTGCAAAAACATAATTTTCCTATTTTTGTCTGGCTTTCCATCCTTAAAACAAGACATTTACTTGAAAAAAATCAAATTTTCAGATAATACATCTTAAAAGAAATTCTTGTGTATAATTAGTTTTCCTAAGTTTGCTGCATTATTCCTTGCATCTGCATTGAACTTTGGTTGGATGTGTGTGGTTGGATATGTTTCTATATTTATACTGGATATTTTTACTGGAAATCAATATAAAAATGCAGATTACGTAGTGTAACAATCCAATGTATTTGAGTTCTGTTTCTGTGATCTTGGTTTCCCTGTCTTTGTGGTTTTGGTTTAGCCCTGTTAAGTTTTCCCGCTCCTCGTTTGTGTTCAGTTTCATCACCTGTGTTCTGTTAATTATTCAATCATTCCATGTGAATTTAAGCCCTGTGTTTTCTCCCAGTGTTTGTCGATCGTCGTCTATGTGTGGTTGTGTGTAAACCCTGAAACCCTGGAGTTCTGTTCTTGTTTCATTTTGGAAAGTTTCATTTTGTTATTAAAAACTATTGTCTTTGTAATTCGTGTCCTCGTCTTCGGTCACCTGCACACCAACCCTGACACGTAGATTAAGCTGATTTTTTTTTTATCCTTTTTGAAATGTATCTGAGAGAGAGAGAGAGAGAGAGGAGAGAGGAGAGAGAGAGAGAGAGAGAGAGAGAGAGAGAGAGAGAGAGAGAGAGAGAGAGAGAGAGAGAGAGAGAGAGAGAGAGAAGAGAGAGAGAGAGAGAGAGAGAGAGAGAGAGAGAGAGAGAGAGAGAGAGAGAGAGAGAGAAGAGAGAGAGAGAGAGGAGAGAGAGAGAGAGAGAGAGAGGAGAGAGAGAGAGAGTAGAGAGAAGAGAGAGAGAGAGAAGAGAGAGAGAGAGAGATGAGAAGGGGAGAGAGAGAGAGAGAGAGAGGAGAGAGAGAGAGAGAGAGAGAGAGAGAGAGAGAGACTGACCTGCCGTGTTTTAGGTCAACGCCTCATGTGACAAGTGGGAGAGTTTGTCAGCTAATGCAGTGAGCTGCTGGACAGCACAGTGACTCTACAGTACATCTTGGCATTCATAAACATGTCACAGACGCACACACACACACACACACACACACACACACACACACACACACACACACACACACACACACACAGAGAGAGAGAGAGAGAAGAGAGAGAGAGGAGAGAGAGAGCTGCTGAGTATTGGCTAAAGCACCAATTCCTGAAACACCAGCGAGACGGCCTTAAAATGGACATATCTGCTGTCCCTGCACATGATGGATAGCCATGATAATGTTACTGGGACCAACAGCAATAAAAGTGACTCTGTCCAGGCATAAAGTACACAAATCAATCAAACTCAAGGTAATATAATTTATTACCCACCAAAACGGGAAATATGCTCAAAGACAAACATACACAGCAATCCCCCCATGTTCTGTGATAACCATTACCAAAGAAGAGGCCGCGGCAGGAATTTCTATTGGCCGCTTCATGCGGCACTGGGCAGTGCGTCTTGGGAACAGGATGAGCTGTGATCCAGGACTGTTCCACTTGCTGAGGCCCGGCAAAACAGACCAGCACCACTGACAGCCATCCAGACTTTAACCCACCAATTAACATTTGGAAAGGATTAATCAGCTCCCATTTGGAGCCCAGTTTTAATGAGACTGAGTATGCTTTCAGCCAGATGTCCTCCTCTGTAGGTATCTATGAGAGCCTGTTGGTTTAATTAATTATTGATGTCTTAATGCCTCCTGCTTTGTGAGTCTCAGTCACTGGTGAGTAATGTGTCTCCAGCCTAAGCTAAGCCAGCAGTAACTAGGTTTTTTATATATACATATTTATATGTGTGTGTGTGTGTGTTTGTGTGTGTGTGAGATAGAGAGAGATAGAGAGAGAGAGAGGGGGGGAGGGGGGGATGAGCTAAGCGGGAAAAATGTGTGAGAGAACGAGATGCGCTTGGCACTTAAATGCACTGGATTGGCCTCTTCTTGTCCTGCACTGTTCCATACAAACATGCAACCTAACCTCCGCTCATGCACTTTAATTTGAGGTGATTGCATGTCCACTTACATAAATTATACACCGCCCTGCGTACATTATTGATGCAGCAGAATCCAAAAGACATGCTGGATTACTCGACTAAAGGCACAACATCAAAAACAGAATAACTGATTCATTTCAGCAGGGCAGACATACTGTAATATCTCATATTTAATGTTTTCTATTCAAACAAACACATCTATATAATTTCAGATTATATTCCCCGGTCCATGGATTATTGTCTCCTTCCCCTCCATATCCGTTGCTTTCTTCTCCACTCTTCTTGTCTCTTCATTTTGTTCTTTCCTCTACTTTTACTCTCCCACAGTCTCACATCCATTCCTTTCCAATTCTTTCTTATCCTCCTTTCTTCTTTTCTTTATCTTTCACCTTCCTTTAGCACACATCCGTTTTCTTCTTTACCTTCCTGTCCTCTTCGTCTATATTGTCTACTTTCCTCTCCTCTCCTCTCTTTTCATCGTATGTATTTGCCTTTTCTTCCATCTCTTTTTTCTTTTCTTTTCTTTTCTTTCCTTTCCTTTCCAAGCTGACTATGCTCAACACAAATTCCCATACACAATCATGCACACTCAAAGTGTCTGTGTGTTTTAATGTGCGTACGCTCATAGAGATGGGGGGATGAAAAACGATGCCACGTAACAGAAGCGTTTCTGTGTTCGCCAGTTCCTGCGCATGTGTTTAATCACACTTAATAATGTATCTACAGCACCGGCACCTACTCAGATAAATGGGAACACATGCTGAGGTACAAGAGATATTTATCAGAACGACGGCAAAAACGCAAACTCAAGCACTTCCCTCTCCCCTGCCCTGCTATTTGGGAAGAATAAAACTCTAAGCAGTGGGTCAAATGGTCAGCTGGAGGTACTAAATGATTGAGTTGTGTTGCCATAAAGCAGAGCCCTGCTCCTCTCCTCCCTCATCCTTTTTGCAGAAGCCTTCCAGTTAATCCCTGGTGAACACTCTGCATTTTTCATTAGATGAGTTGGAAGTTGACTCCAGGCCAGAAACAGTGGGGATATACTGGAACAATATTTTGACAAGCTAGAGTCGTAGAACTGGAGTGTGTGTGTGTGTGTGTGTGTGTGTGTGGTGTGTGTGTGTGTGTGTGTGTGTGTGTGTGTGTGTGTGTGTGTGTGTGTGTGTGTGTGTGCGTGCGTGCGTGCGTGTGCGTGTGTTTTTTTGGGACCACGTCTGGCGTGTGAGGGAGACAAAAAAGAAGGGTGGCATTCTTCAGAGTTTTTATCTACTTCAATTGTCACACTGGCTTGGGCACAATATGAGCCGTTCAAAATACACTTTTTATTATTATTATTTATTTATGCATTTATTCTGCAGTGTGTCAGCCATAAAGTTCAAACCGGTATGCAAAGTGTCACAGCATGATATTTTAGTAAGAGCCGTCCTCCTGCGTAAGTTTTTGGACACTGGAGAAGGCCGGAGCGCCAACACCAGAGATGGGGAAAAACAACGCTGCATGTCAAGGCTCACACAGATGACTTAACTCCTAAATATAGAAACGGAGCTCCATTCATGTAATGTTATTACAGTGCTAATGCGCACAATTGTGGATTTGGTGCAGGAAGCCATATAGCCGCCTGAGCTTCTGAATATGTATGCGCTGGAAAAAGAAAGGAGTGTCAACTGAGACACTCTGGATTTGATGTTCAATAAAAGAATAAGCCTTTGACATGAAATATGAGTGGAGCTAGCCTCAATATAAAAGAATGTGGAAGAGAGTTAGAAGTGTGGAGAATTCTCTCAGATGTGCAGTGTGGACTAAATTATGAGAGGGATTGAGCACATGTGTGTGTTCATGTCATAATAAAGCGTCTATACCTATGACGCTCCAGAGGTATAAAATGAGAAAGTGAAAGCAAGAGGAAGCTGGACGTAAAACCGACATCATGAACAGGAGAACACTTCATGATGACAATTCTTCCCACAAGCAAATGATTTATGGTTTTTTTTTCAGTATTTAATTTTTTTAATAATAAACTGTTTTGCCATTCCTTAATTAGATTTTATGCATGTGTAATTAAACATTATTACTATTATTATTATCATTATTACTGATATTACTGCTACTCCTAAAGGCTGTATTTTACTTACATAAAAATATGTTTCCATTACAGATTTGCACAAAACTGTTGCGATTTTTTCTAAATGCGAAATGACCATTTGGACCAATGGACGCCATTTCCATTAACTGATGTTATGTGACTAAAACGTCATTTTTTCCTTTTGCGTTAAATCATTCCAAATATTTGTCATTCCTGGCCATTATTATTAATCGAAGGAGACATATGTATGTTATCCAAGCATTAATGGTAAGGAAAGTCCCTATAAGTTACTTGTGAGCGGCACATATGAGGCGTTTCTGGGTGTTTCTCCCTCGGATCTGCATCAAGCTCTTGATTGTGGCATTTCTTTGAGGTTTAAAATCCAGTATTCCTGTAATTCTTTTGTCTTTTATGAATTTAATAAAGAACTCCGTCTCGTATTCTGTCCAAACATACCGCGTCATTAAGTCAAGTGACCTGTAAATGCGCAAAAAGTGTTTCCATTGCAGTTTTGCGAAATATTTCTTTTTCGAATTGTCTGAAAAACCACCTCATGCAAGCGTAAACACTTTTTTTTGCGATAAATGGGAGTTTTTGCGAAATCCCCGTGTTTCCATTGGGCGTATTTTTAATTCACAATTTCAATTTGCGCAATTTGAAGGCTAATGGAAATGAGGCTTGTGACTTTTCCATAACTAAGAGGATTTTAGTGCACCTAAGCCACACTTTAACCTTAAAACAAACAAATCACTGTATACAACAATATCAAATGGCTTATTGCTTAAAAAAATATCATTCAGCAATGCTCCAAACAAAGACAATCTCTGTAAAATCGGTTAGGCCTAAAGCTTATTGTCCTTTTACATTCATTACTGCACGTGGAGTGTCGACAAAAGACTATTACATGATTGAATGAAATGTCTTAGGACCTGACCTCTTAATGAAACATCATAAACCTTAAAGGCCCCAGAGGGAAAAGTGTAAGACAATGTGAGAATGAGAGTGAGAGAACGACAGAAGAGAGATCTGAAAGCAATCACATACTACAAAGCTCCGTCAAGTCCAGCTGGAATGGGTGAAAGGAAGTGACATCAGCGAGAAGAAACTATCTGAAACCTGCAGCTTGTCCCTAATGCTCTACAAAGCTGCTCAAGACACAAAGCACTCTGAATGCCTCAGTAGGGGCAAGTTTCATATTAAGTATGTTTTCCATTGCAATTAAGGTTTGGGCTTGATCCCTTCTGACATCGTAATTGTTATTTCAAATGCAAATTAATAAATCATGCCAGTCTAGTTAAAAATGAAAATAGGTCTCCACCAGTGGCGTTTCAGATTATTGCTGCATCTCACGAGAGGTTATTTACCCCAAACAGCCCTTTAAACATGCCTTACCACTTTTCTGCACATAAAACGAGAAGAAATCATCAAATAAAGCGAAACTTACAGATTAAACGTGCAACAAGAGCGTCTCTTTTCTACACTCATCACTAATACAGTATGCAAATGGTTTATCCGTCTCCAATCCAAGTTCAGGCTGCAGAGAATTCAAAATTTATGCTGAATAATGTTAACTGGTTACATCCCGGGCCCTTGCCGGATCCTCCAGGGTTAGCTCTCTCCAGCGGTATGCGGCGAGCACTTTAGCCATCACAGTGAATTAGTGTAAGACCTGTAATGCACCTTTAAGTATGTGAGCCCTTTTAAGGCACTTCGAGGTCATCTCCTTGGCTAAATATAAAGTACAACCTTTTGAACATTTATTTTCACTTGCCAGGCCAGTGGCTCAGATAGCACGCAAAGGATGGCATGCACTTTCCTGACCCTCTTCCTCTAATGGCCTGAGCTGAGGAGAGGGAGGGACAAAAAAGAACAGAACTGAGAAACCCTGAAGGCCCCTATGAGGAACAGGGAGCCACTTGTTATCCCAGCATGGACAGTATAAGACATGCCAACCGTAAATGCTTTCAGCATGTTTTAGGGAGGGTTATCTCATAACAATCATGATAAACGTGGTGGTGCTGGATGAGGTGAAATCAAGCTTAAATAGATAGAAGTAGATGTAGAAGCAAATATTTTGCCAACAGTTAAGGAATTGTGGGATGTGAAGCTAGGGATTAGCAATCAAACAAGTTATTTTAGGGTACGTTTACATGACAGCGTTACTAAAAACTGAAAAGGTTTTCCTTTGGATTTTTTCACGTACAGACGACACCATTGTTAAAACAATCCCCGTTCACACGGATCTGCGAAAATTACTAAAAATGCTGTATTATGCATGGCAGGCCAGTAGTTGCTGATGGCACTTTGTAAAGAAATATTACCATTTTTTAGAAACCCTTTTTAAAAAGTCTGTGTTTTCAAGCCCCCAAAACACAGTTTTTGTGCTAACGAACGGTCAAAACGCATAAAAAGTTTTTTTTCACGTGACAAAGACTGTTGCGTAAACGGTCATTTGGGAATCATCTTGTCTGAGGAAGACAGTGCTTTAATGTTATGACGTATCTGTTTGCCATCTAATATTTATATTTTAATTTATTTCATTTATTTTTCAATTAACAAAATTATTTTAACAGTTAACAATAACATCACTGATGTGAGTGTGCATTGTAAATGAGTGAAGGTCTGTGTGTCTGTCCTTCGGTCCACTGTATGAGTAAAGAACTATAAATTGCAGATGGATAGGTAAGGAGCCACACCAGACCCTATCTAGGCATGAAAGACCACTAATCTAGTGAGCCTCTCAGCCACTGGGCTCTTAACCTGGAAATGGACAGATGAAAGAGGAGGAGAGTGAAAGGGAAGAGCATGTGGGGGGTGTTGTTCTGCAGACCCCATTAGATGGGACAGAGCAGTTCAGCCAGAGATATGACAGGACCAGAGAAGAAATGGAGTAAGAGAGGATGATGGGACAATATAAGAGTAAGAGTGAGAGTACGAAGGAGGAGAGAGAGAGAAATAAAGAGGAACAAAGGGAGTAACAGAATGAGAGAGGTCTGCTGAAATGGCAAAAAGGCCCTAAAAACAGCATAGTAGGAATAAACTAACAGAGTTTGAGTGTGTGTGTTTGAGAGAGCCGTATAAAGCAACAAGGCTGCTCATGACAGGACTAAATGGGCAGACGCATCACTCTGCTTACTGAAGCAGCACATCAGAGGTCAGTTTTAGATTCTGGACTACTCATCCAAAACTGGAAGTGACCAAGGTTTCACACAGCAACGGCTAAGGTTGTCTATGCTGAAAGAATGTTTATTTATCAAGGACCAATAAGCTTTCAGATATACTTCAACAACATTTGAATCAGTGAAATGTTTTCTATCCTGTTTTTTTATTTTTTTTTTTTTTACTAAAATTAAAAAGAGCAACATTTTGCTATGTACTATGTAGTGTCAGCTTTCAACATTGTTCATTTATCAAATAAATAAATAAACCACACATAATGTCAGTTATGCTATGGTACATACAACACACACCATTCCAAAGTTTGAGAGATTTTTTTTTATGTTTTTGAAATAAATCCTTTTTTTTTTTTTATTGAATCAAAAATACAATATTTTGACGCCACATAGTTTGATGTCATATCATGACCTTAGAAATTTTGCATGCTCATAGTCTAATGTGACTTCGGCTTTAGGAGCTTCCAGTGTTGGTGGAGTTATAATTCATCTTTAAACTTAAAAGTACGCTGTAAAAAAGTACCAGGGTAAGGCTGGTAGGGGGAAGAGTAAAGCAGAGCAGATGTGTAGAGGGGGGCTAAGGGCAGTATTGTGAGAAAGGTAGAGGGGTCTGTCCTGGTGGTCTCTGCACTCATGACTGCCTCAGACAATAGATGCTAATTGGCCTGGCTGTTGGTGGTCCAGCTGGAATAGCTGCCGGCCCATTGGACAAAGCGCCTCTGGTTACAGCACACTTGTGCAGTGCGGGAGAGTTACGTTCACAGCCATGCCACATACAACTAAATCACTTTCTGTGAAATGAAGGCTGCCACTGTGTTGGTATCATGCAAACTACAGGAAACCTGACAACTATCCAGTGTCAAATTTATTATTAAATTATAATAATGAGTTATTCCAAGGTATAGAAGCTGCTTTGCCACCTTACAGAGGCCTAAAAGTCATCTAAGCAGCCCAGGCTATAATGCACACATAGAGAGACATGGGCATAGACACACTGGCAAGGCAACCCCACAGGGGAGACATCTGTGTGTTTGCTGGAGCAGTTGCAGAGAGTTTTAATTATGTATCAATGAGCCAAATGTACACCAGGATTCTGTGCAACCAGCATCATGTGGCCATTTTCAGACATGTCAACACAGAGACTCTGGAAGTGTTTAATGTACAGAGCAGTTAAATATTCATCCTGCATTAAGATAGATGGCAAACATGATCCAACCAAAGAGATGGAGAGGTGAAAAGAAGGACACAAGAGAGGGAAAGAGAGAATGAATCACTGTAGAAAAAAAAAATAATAATAAAAAAAGATTTAAAACAAAACATGTTTTGGCTATTTTATATATTTATAAGCCTTTAAAAATCTTTAAAAATCTATTTCTCTATATAAGGGAGGACACACACTATATGGATTATTTAATAATCTATTAAATAATAATATATGGCATTGTTTTTTAAGAATTATTTTATAAAATATATTATTTTCATATTTTTTTATTTTAGAATATATATTATGTTGCATATTTGCAGGGATTCTATAATATTGACTTATTTTTACATTTATTTTCAATGTAAATGTATACAGTAAGGTCATGTGTGTGAACTGAAAAAAAAGTGTGCTTTGAATGTAATGTAAATCTCTTTGTGTAAATGTGCCAAATGCATAAAACATGTAAGATGTACACCAAATGCATTTACGCACCACAACGGGACAAAACTAGATCGCACCCATTATAATAAACAGAGTTATCCACACTGGGAGTTGATGGACACCTCGTTTCTATTTTTTACACACTGTTCAGCTACACCTGGCAAGTGGCCCCCAGATAGTTTGAGTTAGAGAGGACTAATCTAAGCCAACTTGCAGTTGCCTTGCATTTAATCTGCTACAGTTGAAGGGGGGGAAAAAGTTGTAGAGTTCACGTAAGAACAATTCTGACCTAGCATTCCAAAAATACTTTTATGATGATACAGAGGTGCAGCTCAACCAGGTAGATAAATATGATAATCTTTTGAAAAATGTAGTTCATGGGATGAAATATTACAGTTGCTATTGTCACAGGGGCGCAGCTGACAGCGCAAGCAGCCACAGCTGAGAATCCTGGGCTTCTGGGGCCAACCGGGAAAGAAAACAGTCCCAATTAGACAGCACAGGCAGGTCAGCTGGGCTCCTAAGTCCTTCTCTCAATTCAGCCTGAAATCAGCATATACTGCATGTCTTAAAATAAAACACCAATTGAGGAAAAAGACACAGCAGAAAAAAGCATAAGAGGAGCAGAGAAGATAAGAAGAAAATGGGCATATGAGAGAGATACAGAGAATGAGAATTGGATCTATCTATCTATCTATCTATCTATCTATCTATCTATCTATCTATCTATCTATCTATCTATCTATCTATCTATCTATCTATCTATCTATCTATCTATCTATCTATCTATCTATCTATCTATCTATCCATCCATCCATCCATCCAAAAGAAAAGCTACAGGGTATTTCAGTCCTCAATCCCAATATATCGGAAACTACTGTAGTAAGGCTTATTGCTATCCATCCATCCATCCATCCATCCATCCATCCATCCATCCATCCATCCATCCATCCATCCATCCATCCATCCATCCATCCATCCATCCATCCATCCATCAACCCACCAAAAACAAAGTCTTCAGGGCATGGTGTAATACGGCTATTAAAACCCTTTAAATCACAGGTCAGTGAACAGTTGTAGTCTAGTGTACACTGTAAAAAATATTTTAGCAATTTAGTTATTTCAACTTATTTTTTTAACTAGATTGTCCAGACAACAAGAAATTTTAAGTTTTCTTGTCCTCAACTTATCGAAATAAGTTAGTTAAACTAAAAAAAACCCATGCAAAAAGATAACTCAAAATAATGAGTTAACTTTTTTTACAGTGTAGGTAAGAAATGCTGCCTCTAGTGGCCAGACTAGAAAGTATACATTTGTGCAGTCTCCACACATAAATTATCAAGTATTATTCTGCCCATTAGATACAGCATAAATGTTTTGTACACGAGACCAGAATAATTTAATGTAGTTTTGTATGGTGTTTAAAAAAAGAGTTTGGCACCACACTGATGAGGTTGTGTGTTTTGCACGACCCATCCAGATGTAGCAGTCTGCCAGACACAACAAAGCCAGCCTCTGACCTTTACGCATGGCCCACATTTAAGAGTGGCCGTAAAGGATCAGGTTACAGACTAAAATAGCTGCTCCAGCCCCCTCCACCTCCACTCCAAGTCCTAAACCACTCTACCTTTAAATTTGGGGCTGTGGCTATTGACAGATGTTCCTTTCAACACAACCCTGCGACTGGCAGGACATCTGGGTAATTGAAGGATGCTGTCAATCCAACTAAGTCCTTTACTTGGAAGTGATATTGCATGACCCTTGTCTGGCTGAAAGGGTTTGAGGAAGAAATTGTGTCATTGCAGAGTTTTGAGGTATAGATTTGGCCTCTGTTAGTTTCTTCAAGGCTAGAAGAAGTTCCATAATGATTAATAGATGCATCCATTTATTAATATAGTCTTTTCCAATCCTTATCTACCTGAATGAGATTATTAGGCATCCGGGACTGACCTTGTAGCATCTTTAGAGCACAAACGCTGCCTACTTGACTTGATTAGTCATCAAGGGATCAAGGTGGAGATATTCTTTATCCTTCTCGATGTGCCGTTTTTTAATGTTTTATTGCCACGCAACTTTCTCACATTGTACATTTATGCAAAGATGGAAGATGGGCTGTTGAACGTGTCCTTCAGCTGGAATGGCATTTCTCCCTTCTTTCGCCCTGCGAAGCTAGGCTACACACATCAATTAGAGTGTGAACACACATATGTCCTTGTGCTCCCCTACTCCTTTGACACACACTTCCTGTCTGATGAAAGCCCACACTGTGTTTGATATCTACACCGGTAGTCCACTCTCACAAAAAACCTCTGAACCTGACCATGACCTGGGCAGCCAGAGCTGGATGGGGCAGACCATGTGTCTTAACACTGACTTTATGACTTCAATCCTTTCAAGTGAATCTGCCTAATTAGCAAACACAAGGAATGAGAAAAAATAAAGGATCGGAAACCTCAGGAACACACACATACTCTCTTACAGAGCCTGTGTCATATAGTCAATATTGACTTCAGTAGACTGTGAATATTTAAACTATTTGCCAACCGAAACTGCCCATTTGCACAAGGGCTTGATCTGAAGTACCACAAAAGAGCTCATCATGGAAGACTGCTGGTGGACAGTATTTAGCACAACCGCAAAATCCAGCTAATCACACAAACTGAAGGTAATTAAATATAAGACGTTCCCCATGCCATCATCCTCACACCTGGGAGCTTCTTACAGCGTTTCTAACAAATCTATTTGAGAAAAATTCAAACGAAAATCCACCAGAGTAATCCAGGTTAAATGAATCTCTCTGAGGTATGGCAGCAAGTGTTCCACCAGAGAATTGAAGTCTGGAAGCTTCCAGTTCCTCTCCCTGTGTTTGATTTAGTGTAGCTCCAGACGGACGCAGTCAGACGGTCCCCTCAAGACTGCTCTCTCCTGAGGAACTGTCTCCACTACCTCAACTTTTCCTGAGAGATATACCACCTTTCCACCAAGCACCACTTAGCTGAGAAGGTGAAAGAAGGACTGTGTGTTTATTGAAAAGTTTAGCCACAGGGAAGTTCATTCCAAAGCTATAACGATAATGACACATAGGAACAATATTGTTGAAATCGCTTTCAGAAAGATTTCTCCAGTTGACGAATGATAAAAACTCTGACAGCCAATAAGGTTTGATCCAACTTTAAAGAGCTTGAGCATTTAAAGAGGTATATAACATATCTGCAGTGTGCGCTTATAATAAACAGAACATTATCGTTATTTGGTGTGAATGTTAATATAGTTATCATCACAGTTATCAATGTAGTGGATCTCAAAACTATTTTACTTATCCTCTACTATGTATATTTGTGTGTGTTAAATATATGTCTTAAATAAGTGCTTTTCCCCATTTCATTTTCTAACCTTTATAGATGAAAACTTTATAGATCCCAGCAATTCAGAGACTTCCATGTATCACTACAGAACAGGAAGAGGTTAAATAGTTCAGAATCGGTTGAACTAATAGAGATTGAGAGACTTTTACTTTTACTACTAAGGAAAAACGAATGCTGCTCATGTCAATAAATCACCAAGAGAAGCTGGGAATGACAGGAAACAGGATATTGGGACACTGCTGCCTCAATGGGTCTTGGTCAATGGGGCAGAGGTCTAGGAAACGACTGTTAGCACACTATCAACAAACTCCTTGACACCTGACCAAACTTCCTGTGTGGAAAGGAAGTGAGAGTGGCCGCAGGGGCCACAGTTAACAGTCAGCTCATGTACTGATGGGGAGGAAGAAGGAGAGAAAGCGATAAGGGCAGACTTAACCTGCTGTTTATCAGCTATCTGACATGAGAGAGGCCCAGTTCACTATGTGATCAAATATGACATGATTAAGGTTATGTAATATTATTTGAAACTGGCCAGAAACGTACACACATATGCACTGGCTCTCACACGCACCATTTCTCATTCTGGCACACATACAATAATAGGAAGTAATGCTAATGCCATGCTTAAAATATTTCAGGGTTGAGTAAAGTCGCCTATGAAATGCAAATTACAAATCTGCCATAAGAAAAAAAAAATCAAGAAGAGCACAGCCACGCACTCCTGAAGTGTTTAAACGCTAAGATGCCATGAATATTAATGTTCTGAAAAATCACAATAACAGCACCGAGCTGTTTACAGGAGCGAGCGGCGTGTTTCGGGCCCCGAATCTGCTGTTTAGCATGCGCCGGTACCAGTCCGTATCAAACATGGCACGCGTTAAGACAACACCATCTCAGTTGCTGCTACTCAACTGACATCATGCATTGTGACCTATGGATGGGACAACAGAAAAAAGCCTTTGAAACAGAAGGAGATAGAGAGAAAGGGAGTGTACTGTAGCCAAACACTGTACGTCTGACCTCCTGTCTTTCTAAGTGCAGTGTTAGCATGTCTCTGAAGCAGCGGTGCATGAGTGTCCTAGCACACTACATATGTTCCAGCCCAGTCACCATAATGAAACAATGACAATCCATCCTACGCCTGGCAGTGAGCAGTCTCTAAAAACCTCACATTACGCACAACCACTAAGCTGAAACATTTAATAGGACATTATCATTACCACGCACTGCTGTATTAACCTAATAAACATCAGTGGGAGTTACTGTATGATAGCAAACCGGAATTATCACCGCTGTTATCCCGTCATAATTGCACATGTAGTAATAGAAGTCACCGCAAATTGGATATTAGTGTGTTAAAATGCATCATATCATATTAGGACCTGCTGAGATGGTAATAACTAAATGAGAGTGTTCATTGCTCTAAACAAGTTTATGAATTTGATAAGTGAGGTGAGACCTCAGGTTTATTTTGATGTTTCGCAAACCGTCAGAGTTTGCTTTTGAATTTATCTTGAGTGAGTTCAAGGGAGCCATTCAAATATGACCATGGCTATTCCGCTATTGCTTCTGGTTGATGAGGACGAGGCTTTTGAGGCTTATCTCACCTTTTTATAATAGAATTTCAAAATAAAATACACACACACACACACTCTCAGACATTTACTCCCACCGTGAAAAATAGGCACAGCCAAAGAGATTATACTGTCGTCCATTTCGTGACACCTGTGAGGACACCGCAAACAGTCACTCGTGCTTTATCTTTCCTTTGAGCAGAATGGAGGCTACGGCTTTATTGGTTTGTTAGTTAAGAAAGTAGGCCAGCATAAGCAGGACACAATAATAATTCCTTGAGTGGCTTGGCTTTGGCCTCGGCGAGCCCGCCGATGATGAATCTGTGTGCCACGGTACATTATAGCGGGATAAAAGAAGAGGGGGGTGAAGGACAGTGCCTTCTCTGAACCTTAATCAGATGCAGATCAGACTAAAAGCATCGGAGCAGCAAATCCCCGCTCCAAAGCGCAGCCCACACACCACGCCGGCCACCCTCTCTCTCTTTTCTTCCATTTCTCTTACATCCCCCCCCCCCCCCCCCCCCCCCCCTGCCCCACCCCTCTCCCTGAGCCCTTTATAAAAGGTTGGTAGATAGATTCAAGTCTTTATTGGAAGATCATATGGGATGCCTGCAAAATCCCATTACTTGTTGATTAAGTATTGATCCCACCCCCAAGTATTAACAAGTAAGCTAATATGGAGTGACCCGTGAGACCAGTGGCTGTGGAGCAAAGAAATCAAACGCTTTGGGGACAGAAAGAAAATAGAGGGAGAGAGAGAGAGACAAAGAGAGAGATCATACAGGAGATAAAAAGAAGGGCATTGAGTAAAGTGAATAGAAATAGACAGATGTGAAGAAATAGACATTGTGAACGAGAAGGAAAGAAGCACTGCTTCAGATGTGTTAGTGAACTTCTGTCTCTCGGCTCTGGTTAAAATGTCACACATCAATGTGCAGATCAATGGATGCCTTATTTTTCAGCCGCCTCCTTATTGCCATCATCAGATGGCTCTCCTCTCGTACCTCCTAATGACTCGGGCTGAATTCCCTCCCTCCTGCGTGTCAGTGTACAGCGAACTTCTCTTGATCTCTCTTGATTCCATGCGGCCCCTTCAACCGTCCCCAGTGTTCTTCTGACACCACCAAACCACCCACATGCTCATACCAAATGGGTACGGGATGTATTCAAAATATGGTCCAAAGCTAATTTTCTTTCAGTTTTTATTCTGGCATTCTGAATTTCATATGGTCCATATATATTCTTTTTTTTCTAAACCCTGTTCCTGTTTATTACCACTGTTGGGGGAGCAACTTCAAAACAGTATTTTGATAAGTTGGCAGCTATTTAGTAACCAAAAATCATGATGCTCCACTTTCTTTCTCCTATGAAACACAAAAAATGATATTGCTTATGCTATTTTGTGTTACGCAGAAGAAAGTTATACAGGTTTATCATGAGGGTGTTGATGAATGATAAGAGATTTTTCATTATTTAGACAGCTGTCAAGAAGCCCTTTTTAAAAAAGTAGGCTAGTTATACCTAAACTACAAATTATAAGAAAAAACATATCTATTGAAGCTATTAATATAGGACACACTATGTTATATATTTAAAATAAACTATACTATCATATTGCATGATTTTTGTTACAGAGCAGTTACAATGTCATCATTCAACTTTAAAGTCGGCATGAAATCAAATTTGGCAAATCTTCTTTTTGTATGTAATATTGTAGTGTTTATTATAAATGATTTATCTGTGCACTTCATTATTTTTTTTAAATTCATGTACCCTTATAATCTTTAATCAAATACATTACCCTTCCCTCCCCCCTCGAAACGACCTCTCTTTTCTTCCGGTCACATGCAATGGCGAAAGGGTGCGGCCAGAGCCGATGAGGGTGCGGCTATCGGAGCACAGCCTCTCAGAGAACCTGTCAGTGTCAGTGTCCTCCAACGATCCAATCAATTCCCGAAGGATGGAATCAAGCCCCGCCCTACATTTTTTCAAATTTCAGAAGCCGTTTCACTCGAATATACGTCACGACAAGAAAAAAAATTAGGTAACACTTTATTTGAAGGGGTGTGCATAAGACTGACATGACACTGTCATAAACATGACATAACACCTGTCATAAACATGAAGGAGTCTTTATGAATGTTTATGACTGTTGTCATTAAGTGTCATTCGGTAAATTATGACACTTTCAATGCAAAGTTGACATTGTTTAAAATGTCTTTGTTATGACAACTTGACATTACCCAAGACAAAAATGTCTTGATTATGACAACTTGAAATTAACACAGACAGAAATGTCTTTGTTATGACAACTTGACATTAACCGAGAAATCATAACCTGTCAACCTGTGACAACTTTGGCCGTCATGACACCATTATAACTGTGTCATGAATATTACCTGTCCTCAAGTAAAGTGGAACACATTGTACTAGTTATAAAGATGTCATTAAGGGTTATTACACTGCAAAATGCTTGAAGTTTGATAATTTGACCTGTTATGACATATTTGTGACAGGTTGACAGGTTATGATTTCTTGGTTAATATTAAGTTGTCATAACAAAGACATTTCCGTCTTTGTTAATGTCAAGTTGTCCTAATCAAGACATTTTTGTCTTGGGTAATGTCAAGTTGTCATAACAAAGACATTTTTTGTCTTTGTTAATGTCAAGTTGTCATAACAAAGACATTTTAAACAATGTCAACTTTGCATTAAAAGTGTCATAATTTACCGAATGACACTTAATGACAACAGTCATAAACATTCATAAAGACACCTTCATGTTCATGACAGGTGTTATGTCATGTTTATGACAGTGTCATGTCAGTCTTATGCACACCCCTTCAAATAAAGTGTTACCAAAAAGTACAATCTCAACTTCCGTTTCATGCCGACTTTAACAAATGCATTTACACTAAATAAAATGAATACAACTAGAAAACAGCCTAATTCAAAACTCAGTGTTTTTTGTTTTTACAAAAACACTGCACTAAATATTCTAAATATGACTTCTTTGTACAGACAAAATGAATTGGATGTTTTACATGAACTGCCTGAACCAAATAAGCCACTAAAATGGAAATTAATCTTTTTAATGCTACATATGAGAGAAAGAACAAACACTGCAACAAAAAAAGTGTAGAATTTTTATGAAATACAAAGGACACTCGCTGGAAAAATAATAGTTTGTGACTGGAAATATTGCAAAGAAAAAAAAACAGGTTAACTATTGTCACGCTACTGATAAATATTATGTATCATCACTATTATTATCACTTTTCAGCAATGTAGAGTCAAAGTCACACTTACAAGAAACAAGGAAGTTAAAGCCTAATCACCTCTTGAGTCTTTAAAGCTGTGGTGACTGCACTCCCCTCACCCAAGTGTTCACTGTCAATAATTCATATTTCATTTAAAACCCATCACTACCGAGATCACAGTGTTTGTTATTGCACACAGGAAAATTACTTCAGCAGGAGTGCAAGAGCAGAACATCAACAGATTGTTTGTCTTCATGTAACTGTCATTCAGTACTTTTCTTTTGTGTAAAGAGAACAAATAGAGATGATATAACAAGAAAGAATCAATGAGAGAGACTGTCAGAATTTTCATATTAAAATGGAACAGAAAAAGACACAAAGGATTTGTTATTCTGGCAGACTGCTCGGTCAGTCGATATGTCCACAGATTATTCAGATTAGTGAGAGGTTTAACTCCTCTCATTGACTTGACGAAGGTTTCGTCCGGTTAAAAAGCTGACACAGTCCATTACGAATAACATTCTGCTATTGATTAGTTTATTCCAAGAGAAACTCTTCTACTCTTCTCTCTCTCTCTCTCTCCTCTCTCTCTCTCTCTCTCTCTCTCTCTCTCTCTCTCTCTCTCTCTCTCTCTCTCTCTCTCTCTCTCTCTCTCTCTCTCTCTCTCTCTCTCTCTCTCTCTCTCTCTCTCTCTCTCTCTCTCTCTCTCTCTCTCTCTCTCCTCTCTGAGGATTGTGGGTAGCGGCGAGAGTGTTTGCATGAGAGCACGTTTTTTCGCCGTTCCCTGTTATTTCCTTTTTTTCTTTCCATTTCTCCTAAACTAAACTGTTTTAAGTAAAATTGTCAGATTAACTTCGGAGCGCTGACTAGGGTGGTTTTGCGCGCAGGTATGGAGCTACTGTAGGCAGTGATTTTTCACGGTTGACCCTAGACCATGGTTGCAAGTGCACGCCGGATGACTCCATGTCAATTGAGGACGTACTGATAGCGATCAGCGAACAGGTCGGTGATTAAAACATTAAATCTGCTTCAAGAATGAACAGAGCACTCATTTCTTAAAGAAGTTTCAATGGTCGATGAACTGTTAGAGAAAGGACTTGTTGTGAATGATGCATTTTTACCGGTACTGCCTTTGTCAAATCCTCTAAGAAAGTTGTTCTTTCAAACGTACCACCGTTCATAAAAGAAGGAATTTTGAAAGAAATTCTTGAACGGTACGGAAAATGAACTGCTCCGATTAAGATGATTCCGTTGGGTCTTAAAAATCCAAACTTTAAACACGTCATGTCTTTCCGACGTTTTACGTATATGATACCCAATTCGCAAAATGAGCTGCTTAATCTGGTGTTAAAAATAGCTGTAGAGGGTAAAGATTATACAATCTTTATCACTTCAGATCATATGCAATGTTTTTTGTGTGGTGAACATGGACACTAAAAACAGACATGTCCCAAACAACAGAGCGTTAACATTTTGCCAGGTTCACAAACAACTCCCAACAAAAATGTTCAAGAGAATAACGCGGCCGTTAAAGAAAATAACGCGGCCGTTCAGGAGAATAATGCGGGCGTTACAGAAAATAACGCGGCCGTTCACGAAGTGATAGATGAAGTTGTTGAGAGAAATGTAGAGACAAATAATGTAAACACTGATGACACATATGGCGCTACAAGTGCTAATGCTGAAGGGGAAAAAAATGAAAGTAGCTAGAGGCACAACAAGTACCTTCTCAGTCTAAAAACAGAGATGAAGATCTATTGATGGAGTATGTAGAAACAAATTACAAAAATGATGATAAATCAGATGAAGAAGTAAATGAAAATTGTAGTCAGTTGTTTACAGCTGGCTCTAGTGTCGCCAGGTCTGATAGTGATTCAGATGAATGTGAGAGTATAGGGAGTTTTTTAGAAACAGGAGACATTGATTCTCAAACAGGCACTTCAGAATTGAGTGGCTGTGAAACGAAAGTTTATTGTACAAAAGAGATTAGTGCTTTCCTTGATGAAACTAAAGGTGTACGGAACCCACAATTTGATTTTTTTTTTCCAGATTTAAGAATATTTTTAGCATCTTGTAGAGATGTGATGATAAATGCAACAGTTGAGGAGTTTTGTAGACAAAAACGGTATCGTCTTTAAAAAATAATTACCAAAGTAAAGAAGATGATTCATCAAGATACGGAAAAAAACCTAAGAGTTTGGGAAAAGACAGTGCTGTGTAGATATCACCTGCTGTATTAAGATATTATGACATCCTTAAATACCGGATCTTTAAATGTAAATGGATGTCGTAATAAAGAAAAGAGAAGTGCACTTTTTAAATTTTTGGCTTTTAAAAAATCAAGTGTGATATTTTTGCAAGAAACACACACAGATGCATTTAACCAGGCAGAATGGCTAAGTGAATGGAAAGGACAGGCTTTTCTTAGCCATGGTTCCAGTGCAAGTGCTGGAGTAGCTGTTCTCATATCGGAAAGTGTTCAGGGTAATGCTTCCAATATGATAGAAATTATTCCCGAAAGAATGCAGCAGGTGGATATTATTTTGCAAGGTCTGTCCTTTTCCCCTTATTAATGTATATGCTCCTAATGTTGGGTACGAACGAGTTTTATTCTTTAAGAAATTACAGGACGCAATGATTAATATTCCTTGTGATAACTTGATTATTGTGGCTGGAGATTTTAATTGTACTCTTGATTTTTGATTTTTGACACGCACGTTTGTACATCTATTTGCTTTCTTCTGGAGAGCTTGGAGAGAGAGAAAGACAGAGTTTAAATCCTTAAGACAGTGGTGGGACATAGGGAAAATCCATATTCAGTCTTTTTGCCAACAGTATATAAACAATAATACGAAGGAAATTCAGAAGAAAATCGGACAGTTGGAACAAGAAATTATGAGATTGAATAGCTCAGTAAAGTGAAATCGGTGGAACAAGTGTGGATTTGCTTGAACAATATAATTTTCTCCTGAAAAATTTGCATGAAGAAAGAGATCAAGGAACAATAGAACAAAAAGATTTACTCAGCTTAACAACATGGACTCTTCAATATCGTTCTTTTTTGCTTTGTAGAAAAAGGTTCGAGAAAAGAAGTTCATCAGTCATCTTAAATTATCTGATGGAAGAGAGACAACAGACAAGAGAGAAATTACTTTGTCCTTTTATGAAGAACTGTATAGTGCTGAACCTCATGATTCTGAAGCAACAGATTATTTTCTTACTGGAACTCCAAAATTGAATGAAGATGAGAAGACGCAATTAGAAAAGCCGCTTTCACTTGAAGAGTTGAGTGAGGCTGCTAAACAGCAGTCTGTGGGACGATCTCCAGGACTGGATGGACTGACTTCCGAGTTCTACAAGGCTTTGTGGTCTTTGATTGGACCAGATCTGCACTCTGTGTTTCTTGAATGTGAAAAATCAAGAATTCTTCCTCTCAGTTGCAGAAGAGCAATAATTACGTCAATGCCAAAGAAAGTAGATTTAGGACTTTTAAAGAACTGGCGCCCCATCTCCCTTTTAGGGATTGATTATAAAATACTTTCAAAGGCATTAACAAACCGCTTGAAAAATGTTATGGCTTCAATAATTTATAAAGACCAGTCCAATTGTATTCCAAGTCGTTCTATTTTTGATAACCTTTTTTCTTGTGCAAGATTTGTTGCATTTTACTGAGATTTATGGACTTGATGTGGGCCTTTTATCACTTGACCAGGAAAAGGCGTTTTCCACCACAAATACCTTTTTAATGCCTTATCAGCTTTTGGATTTGGAGAACAGTTCATCTCATGGATCAAGACACTTTACACAGATTTTTTTAGTATGTTGAAGATAAACGGAACATTAACAAGAACTTTTCCTGTGCGCAGAGGTGTAAGACAAGGATGCAGCCTCTCGGGACTCTTATATGCAATATCTATCGAACCTTTATTGAGAGTTCTAAAAGAAAAGCTACAGGGTATTTCAGTCCTCAATCCCAATATATCGGAAACTACTGTAGTAAGGCTTATTGCCTATGCTGATGACGTTACAGTCATAATAAGATCTCAAGAAGACATTTTTCAATTAAGCAAGTGTCTGGACTGGTTTCAAAAAGCATCTTCAGCGAAGGTAAAATTGGAATAAAACGGAAGCATTACTGTGTGGTCAGTGGCAGGAAGAAGCTCCACCTCATCTTCCACAACAGTGCCACTGGAACACAGAGGGTTTGAAGATCCTTGGAATCTTTTTTGGCACTCAACAGTATATAACAAAGAATTGGGATGGAGTGGCTGAAAAGATATTGGGACGATTGAAGAGGTGGAATTGGATTCAGCTACAGTTATCATGTAGAGGCAGAGTTTTAGTGATAAACAACTTAGCTGCTTCAATGTTGTGGCATCGACTGACTGTTTTAGACATTCCTGCTGGACTTTTACAGCTACTCCAGAAACATTTTGTGAACTTTTTCTGGGGAGGACATCATTGGGTCCATCCAGGCATACTGAGTTTACCTGTGTTTGAGGGCGGTCAGGGCCTCATTGATCTAACTGCTAAATGGAAAGCTATGAGATTACAATCAGCTCAAAAACTGCTGTATAACACTGATCCACAACCATGGATTATGTATGGTTTAGCAGTATTACGAGCAGTTAGTAAAATGGGACTTGATAGGCAATTATTCCTTATTTCTAATAATGCAATCAAAGGTTTAGGTATAAATGGATTCTATCAGTCTGTATTAAGAGCATGGAGTATATTTAAGATGGAAAGAGAGAATCATTTTGGTCTTGAAGAACCACTTTTTCATAATTCATGGCTATGTCATCAGTCTAACTTGCCAAGTATCGGAATTAACACTTTTATTTCATCTGGTGTTTTAAAAGTAGCAGATTTAGTTGACACATAACATAGTCCATGGCTTTGTGCACAAGAAATAACTAAACAAATAGGCAGGAAGTCAGGAAGGATAGTGAAGAATGTTTTAAGCAAGTTAAAATCATCATTTCCTATCATTTAACAAGTTTCTTGAAGATTATTTTGTTAATGGTTTAAATTAAAATAGAGTATGAATTTTACAAAATTAACAATGATATAATGTTTAAAAAAAAGTGGTGTATAAATGCTAATTTTATTTTTGTGAATGATGACAAATTAGCGTTTCAGTGGTATTGCTGAATTAATATTGAATTTAAAATGTTATTTATTACTCATTGTTATTAAGCATTGTTATTATTTATTGAAATGTGATGATTATTGTATAATATGATAGGAAAATAAAAGTGTTAAAGGTCTCTCTCTCTCTCTCTCTCTCTCTCTCTCTCTCCTCTCTCTCTCTCTCTCTCTCTCTCTCTCTCTCTCTCTCTCTCTCTCTCTCTCTCTCTCTCTCTCTCTCTCTCTCTCTCTCTCTCTCTCTCTCTCTCTCTCTCTCTCTCTCTCTCTCTCTCTCTCTCTCTCTCTCTCTCTCTCTCTCTCTCTCTCTCTCTCTCTCTCTCTCTCTCTCTCTCTCTCTCTCTCTCTCTCTCTCTCAATATGCAAAGATGGAAGATGGGCTGTTGAACGTGTCCTTAAGCTTGAATGGCATTTCTTCCTTCTTTCGCCCTAAGAAGCTAGGCTACACACATCAATTAGAGTGTGAACACACATATGTCCTTGTGCTCCCCTTCTCCTTTGACACACACTTCCTGTCTGATGAAAGCCCACACTGTGTTTGATATCTACACCGGTAGTCCACTCTCACAAAAAACCTCTGAGCCTGACCATGACCTGGGCAGCCAGAGCTGGATGGGGCAGACCATGTGTCTTAACACTGACTTTATGTATTTAGTATCAATATGGTACATACAAAGTCGGCCAGATGCACTGCTGTATCAGTGATTGACTGACTTTGTCAATACCGTCAAGGGTTTCACTCAGCATTTAGGCACAAATTCAAAGCTGGGATCAGGGTTGTGCACCATTCACAATTGAATTAGAAATGCTTTTTAAATCCATATAACTGCAATTTGTAAGTATAAAAGTTGTAAGGATGGATGGATGGATGGATGGATGGATGGATGGATGGATGGATGGATAAGTTGTAAGAAGATGATAGACAGACAGACAGACAGACAGATAGATAGATAGATAGATAGATAGATAGATAGATAGATAGATAGATAGATAGATAGATAGATAGATGATGGATGGACGGATAGATGGATGGATGGATGGACGGATAGATGGATGGATGGATGGATGGATGGATGGATGGATGGATGGATGGATGGATGGATGGATGGATGGATGGATGGATATTTCACCTTACACACTAAAAACTCCTGGGTTATTTCTTCAACCCATTTTCTGGGTTATTTGTGTTGGGTCAAAATTATGGGTTATTTTTTAGAGAGCAACCCTTTTCTGGGTTATAGGGCTAATATTTTGACCCAATTCCTGGGTTTTTTGGGTTTCTGGGTAATTTTTCAAAGAGTAACCCATGTGCTGGGTTATAGGGTTGGCTCTCTCTCTCTCTGTATTTTTTGCTGGAGGGGTATATTTTATGTAGTTATTATATTATCATGTCAACATAGTTCATAATATGACCAATCACATTTGCGTATTGTGTACACATTATGATAAAACAGTATTACCATTTGTAAGAGAAATAAAGTGACACACCCTCTAAACATGGATATATT
The DNA here is from genome assembly GCA_036326025.1 of Chrosomus eos. NCBI lineage: Eukaryota > Metazoa > Chordata > Actinopteri > Cypriniformes > Leuciscidae > Chrosomus > Chrosomus eos. Next base: position 17,482,168 of record CM070833.1, read on the forward strand.
AACTAAGAAATAGAAGATATAAGTTCATATATTACATCCTTGCCCCTATATTATTTAAATCAGTTTGCCAGAAATTCAGGAGAAGAGCAAGTAAAGAAGAAACGCCTCTTTCCCTCTCTACCCCCGCGCGCGCCCGCGTTCGCGCAGTTCTGGAATTTTCTCACAGTCGTCGTTTGAAATAACCGTCGCTTCGCGCTCAATCCTTTTGCCCTGTGCTTCTTCGGTGATACTTCATCGTGTATTTAAGGTAAGCGAGTATTTTCAGTGTTGTTGTAACGTAAACTTTTATGTGTCAATGTCCCAGTTGTTAGTTTAGCACCATTTGCTGGCAAAATTACCATGGCTTAGTTGCTACGTTGAGATAAGTGTTAGCCGTGGCCCGTGGTAACGGCCCGTGTCCGTGTAAAGTTTGTCAAACTAAAGAATAAGGTGTTATTAACCACACAGCCAGATTTGAATGACTAAAAATAATGATAAATTCATGAAATTAGGTGTAATTCCATAATGTCATTAAACATAACAATATTGCTGGCCATACATTGTAACTTATTGTACAAACAATCTTTGCTGAGTCTGCATTCTGAACACTTTACCTCAGAGCGTTCGTTAACTGAATGAATTGAGAATATCACCTGAAAATTGTTTGATAACTATATAGCTATATCTATATTGATATTTTACTCTTACTACCTTGATAGCACTTGTGCCTTATATTAAGCTGTTAGCTGCTATGCATAAAATGGGCCAGATATTCATCTCTGCATTAATGTCATTACACTTGTTAATTAAATAAAAGATGGACAGTATAGACTGTCATTCACAAAAAATGGGTAAGTTAATGCTGCAAAAGAACCACATTAGTTAACTAGCAAATTGGGCCACGTTTTAAAACAAAAAAGCCACAGTATTCCATTAAAAGTGATTTTGTTAGCTTGATAATCAAAGAGTGACAACAATGCTCATGTTGTCTTGTTTTCTGTCTTTCAGATGAAGACATAAACGAGGAAGCATTTCTTTTGTTAGATGAGGAAACTATCAAAAATGACATGACCAATGTTTGTGTTTTGTTTAGTTAATTACCATCATCATCATCATCATCATCATCATCATCATCATCATCATCATCATCATCATCATCAGCTGTTCTACTTTGTAGTCTTGTTTAGTGTGTGTACATCCTGTCTGTACCTTTTGGAAGTACTTTTAGTAAAACATTTGAATTGGAACTTTGGACTCCTCCGCTTCTTCTGCCTGCACCACACCGTGACAGATATAATGTAAAACAAAGTTTTATTTTTTTTTAATAAAGAGTACTGTCATAGTAACTATTTCAACCCATATATTGGGGTTGTTCTTTTGACCCAGAAGTTGGGTTATAGTTAACTACAATGTCGGGTTTTTTAAACCCAACATTTGGGTCAGGTATTTAACCCAGAATGTGGGTCAAAAAGAAGAACCCAATTTTCTGGGTTGAAATAACCCAGAGATTAGTTGGTCCCTTTTTAACCCAGGATTTGGGTCAAAATTAACCCATTATGGGTTATTTTTGACCCATGAGTTTTTAGTGTGTAGTTTGTGGTGTGGGCAATTCAATTCAAAGTCACACTTGTAAACTTGAATGACTCTGGACTGATTGGGCTATAAGTAAGAAAAGCAGAGTCTCTTCAGCTTGTAAAAGTTTGCTTTAAAATATAAATTCAAGGAGGCAAAGCAAACTCCTTTTTTATTAGGTTCATAAAGGTCTATTGATCGATCATTAAGAAACTGTCCAGGTCTCAACGAACAACATGTAGAACCTGTTTGTATAGCTTGCTGAGTAACCAAATAATTTCTCAGCCTCTATTTATTAGAGATGCAAATGCCCTATAGCACGAAGGACAGAATGGATGAGGCATGATATTTGTCAGACTAATGGCCAATTAAGCCCCTCTAAACAAGAAGGTAGGAGATTAGAATCTCGCCGACCCCCTCTGAGACATTAAGTGCGTTTACATGCACTTTAAAAGTTCGATTTCAGTTAGACTACAACAATAATTTGTCTTTTTACAACGCTATGTAAACTGTCCAACCAAAATCATGCCAATTAATCAGACTACAAAAGTAATTATTTTGCCAAATGATGAGATGATTTTATAAAGAAATATATATTAAAGCAAAGGTGTGAAAAATAACCACACAGACACCACATTCATTTGAACGTCATTCAACTTCAATATTTGAAAAAATATTAAAGCTTATCTTGACCTCTGTTTTCAACCTTAAATATAACGGTACATGTAAACTTACAGCGAGAAAAATCTGTTTTCCCCAGTCAAACTTAGAAAACAGAGGCTGCTTCCTGTAGAAAACTCTGAAAACTGTTTTGCAAGACTTACAGCGGTATAGGCCATTTTCATTTTCAGTGTAAACTGCATTCTGAACAAATGTCTTCCTTCTCAGGATGTATTTTCGCAGTGTTTTAGACATTTGACATGGTTTAAATACACATCAATAATTTCTTTGTGACCAACACTTTCAGCTCCACACTGTATCAACTTTTTCCAGCGTGCGTGACCTAAAATAAAACTTTCAACATGAGGGCTCGGTGCACAACTTAGTCCACAAATGTATTGAAACCAGGCCCGTTGTATGTTGCCAAACTATTCTGTGGTTTTCTGGAGTTTAGACGACTCTCCTGTGATCTAAGATGGCTTGGAAATTGGATATTGGCCTATAATAAGCAGGGCTAGAGAACCGTGGGCCGCCTCAGCCTAAGAACAGAGACATGAATAGGTCCCAGGAACACTGGGTCACACAAAGCCTTGATTGACTGGATCAGATGCTTGGTACGATCAGATACTTGGGCCCGGTTGAAATCAAAGAGAGGTGGGCTCTTTTAAGCACACATCGGGGGGAAAGGGTGGGGAGGCCGAGGCTCAGTTCTAAAGAGCCGAAAGATCCTGTCGTCTGACGCACTGAAGTCCTGTGGAATCGGAAGGTCAGCGCAGCTTGTCTGAACATGACAAATAATGCACACAGAAACTGCGAAAGTACTCCAAATCCCGCTAATGTGCTCTGGGATATTAAACCGAGAGAGAGGGAGAGGTTTTTAAGGAAGACGGTAGGTGCAGTCCCATCGTTCTCTTCATTACACCCATGTGGTGACAATTGTAGTGCCCCCTCCTTCCCAATCCCCTCCCCCTTCCATGTTTAGGAGTGGAGGACATCAACATGCACAGCATGTAATGATGTCAAAGAGCTATTTCATGGTGAACGTTTGGTTTGAATTAGAGGCCAGTGGGAGTGCGGACTCTCACACACTCTGGCAGCGTCCCTTTGTTCCTCCCTGATCTGTGGTGCGGAGGAGACCTCTCTCTTTTTCTCTTTTTTTTTTCTCGGTCTACAAAACACTCTCTCCACCCATTTCCCAACCTGCCATTATGCATATACCCACAACGCCCCAATGTTCACACTCTTAGATGGATGATCTTGCAAACACTTACATTTTCTACACATACACACTTTAGCATCCGTTTGGCACTTTTAAACTCACTAGAACGCTGTTGCATAAACACATGTACAGTATGTACATTTACACTGATAAAATCCTAAAACGTGTTGCCATGTAGCATCTCCAAGTCATTACATTACACAGAAGCTGAGAAAAAAGCAGTTTAAAAACCATACAAACATCCCCACACACACTTTTTTTATCTTAGAGATAGAGTGGAAAAGGCAGATTTTCTGTGAGCTGAATATGGATTGAGACTAGACATGGCTGAATGAATAAATGGAAAGTTTGAGAGGCTGAGGGGAGAGGAGCGGACAGTGTGACCTTTTTAAGATCCCAGTCAAATGGGTAAATAAGATCCCGAGGTGACTGTCATTTACAGGTTGGGTATTGACGCGAGGCCGGCCAGTCCTGAGAGAGCAGGCCACTGCGAAGGACAGACACAGAAAGTACACATGTGCCAGAACACGCAGAAAGACCAAAACTATTATACAAACACACGTTCCGCTGACAAGGTAAGGTTGAAACTACAAGATGCATACACTGACAAAAAAGTATAGTAATTTAGCAACAAAAAAATAAAGTTAGTCATTTCATTTAACAGAAAAATTTTACAAAAAACTTGTAATTTCACTGTTAAATTATTGTAAATACTACAATTTTATTTACAATTATAAATGTCATGCCACCACAGCTATCCAAATTACATTTAACAACAACAAAAACATTTGTGTAACATTTAATACTATGTTATTTATTTTCTAAAAATATGCTTTAATTAAATTTACCAGTGAAATTTGAAACATCTGCCTAGCATAGCACTATACATACAGTACAGCAACTATATTTAAATATATATATTATATATATATATATATATATAACAAAAACTATAGTATTAATTACACACACACACACACACACACACACACACACACACACACACACACACACACACACACACACACACACACAAATCTTGCTATCCTTCTGTATTTGCCCATGAACATGTATGATTTTGCTAAGGGCGAAAATGTCTCAATCCTCACACTTCAAAACAATGCGTACTATTTGTGTCATTTCTTTGCTTACTGTTCCTTTCCTAGAGCCATAGCTAATAAGGGTGATGTTTTCCTAAGTTATGGTCAAGGATGCCTCCCGTTAACTTATCACACAGGAAAATGCCAGAGACAGCAGGCCTGCAGGCTGATGCGCTGGGTAAAACTTGGCATAAGCTCCTTATCAGAAAATATTAGGTTTACGCCTAAAGGTGCTTGTTTGTGTCAGCTTCTGAGGCTGTCTGGAAATCCCTGCCTCATGTGACAGGTCAGTGTGCCAAAACTAGCCATCAGATGAAAGATTCCCCTACATGAATACATGCATAAGGCACACGTCCAGTGATGACATTTAAAACATTAAAGAGAACACAATTTCTATTATTTGCAGAATAAATAAATAAACAACCCTAATTACAAACGATACTGTAGGTATTTAGATACATACAAATAAAAATGTTGGGAGTAAACTTTTTTTTTTTTTTTTTTTTTTTTACAAAAAGAGCTACATATTTTAGTTCATTAATTTGTTTATGAAAAACAAATAATGTTTGTTGGTTGTTTTGATTTCACATCCTCTTTTTTCCACAATAAAATTATTCTTTTATCATTGCTCCTCATTAAATTAAGCTGTATGTAATTTATTCATGGTCAAATAAGGAAAACAACATCAAGATGTGTTTCTTAGCCTACCTCCAGAACACCTATTTCATAATGACAGGTTTGTACTTGCATGCGTGTTCTTTTATGTATTCAATCAAAAAACATCGTATTTATCCAAGGTTGAACAAAACCTTAAGAGTTTCTAGTTGAATGAAGTGCCTCTATAAATAGTCAAGTTCGTGTGATACAGATCAAACTGTAGAGACGTTTGAAGTGCATGCAATATGTGCAAGTTGCTCGGTTCTCCTAGATCGATTGAGAGGGTCTTACAGGGGTCAGAGTGGATGCCTGAGGGAGAAGAGGAGTCAAATATAATGTTGGGTGTCAGACGGCTGACATTTCAGATCTTCAAATCCGTTCACCATGCCAACACGCAGAGAGGAAAAAAGGATGCCAGGGGCAGTGTGCACATGTACAGTATGTGAGTTTGTTGCCTGAAATGGCCAGGGTCACAGTTAAACTTGACAGGCCATGTTGCCAATAATCATAATCATTATGGGTCGTACTAGTATGCAGATACTTTGTGCATTCATTTACATATCTTAATTATATTTCACCTCAACAATGCTAGTTTTAGATCTATCTTTTCCATCTAGATTTTTTTTTTTCAACATGAATCGATTGCCACAATAAATTCATGCACGCAAATGAAAGCAGCCATGTTTTCTATTAGTGTTACAACCCAGCCTGGTACTCCAACACTCTACTTGACATTCATTTACACAATTTAGGGATAAGTAGTCGGTTTCCAAATTACTTTAATTTGTAGCAGATAAATATGGATTGAGTTTTATACAGTTAATACTTTTATTCGTTTTTATGATAATGGAGACCGTGCACTTGGTTTGAGATATATATATATATATGTATATAAATTGCATTAAGTCTAATTTTTTTGAACATTTTTAAAATATGTTTTAATCACTAAAAATAAGATAGAAGATAGTCCATAATGCTATTATAAAAATCTGTTAAATAAACTAGAGTACAAAAACTATTAATATTATTATATATATATTGCATGTTACATATGGCATTTTGTTGATTTTATATTTTTATACGTTTTACTTATTAAAACATATTTACTATATTTTATAGTGAACTGATATGTATTGTAACATAATATATATTCCATATGTTTTTAATAAGTATAAAGTTAAAAAAATATACGTATATAAATCAACAAAATGCTATAACATTTTAATTTTACGGTAAATGTCTGGCATCTCTGTTTTTTTAAATGAAATAAAAATGTTATTCTTCGTTTAATAATATGTTAATAATATGTTACTAATATTTATTTTAAAATGTGCTTTGTACTTGAGACTAATTTACAGTTTTGAAATAAGTAATCAGTTTCTAAACTACTTTCTTGTACACAAATAAGTGATTATAATAAAGTTTGAACATGAAGAAAACACTTAAAATGTAATGCAATGCTTTATATTATTCTCTACAAAGAAAGTTCCGAGTTGATCAAGTGCCTATACACTAATAAAATTAGCCTTTGATTCTTTTGCAGTCGATGGAAAGAAAAAAAACCCTGACTGTATTTACAACCTTTGTCCAACAACACACTTTGTTTTTGTTCAATATTTAATGTTATTTTACTTTCTGAAGTCTGAGTCTCATATCCAGTATATTTTTTATCTCTGTAACTAAAAAAATATGTTTTTCTAAAAATGTTATTCTTCGTTTAATAATATGTTAATCTAATGTTCATGTTATATAATGGCATTTTTTATGACAGTGATTTATTTTAAAATGTGCTTTGTACTTGAGACTAATTTACAGTTTTGAAATAAGTAATCAGTTTCTAAACTACTTTCTTGTACACAAATAAGTGATTATAATAAAGTTTGAACATGAAGAAAACACTTAAAATGTAATGCAATGCTTTATATTATTCTCTACAAAGAAAGTTCCGAGTTGATCAAGTGCCTATATATCAATAAAAGTAGCTCAAGTTACAGAACAAACTAAATTACACCAAAACGAATTACAAGTTCAACTATTGTGACCTACAATAACAACACATCCCTTGTTGTGAGGGAGTCAGACCAGCTGTTGTAATGTGGCTGATAGTCCTACACCACCCATATGATTGGGATGGAGTGACCCATATCTGCCACACGCGAGCAGGCTGGTGCTGATCCCCACAGCTCGTCTCCGGTCTCTCTGAGCCGAGTGCACCGCCTGGCCCTGGCTCTCACTTCTGGGCTTGGACGGGCCCCTGACGAGGCTATCTTAAAAATGCTCTAAGATCCTCTGTCCTTTACTGTCTCATTCAAAGCGCCACGTTTTTAATATTCAGCACTGCAAGATGGTGGGAGCATTTGTTCAGGCCGCCACATTAAAATAGCTCACACTCTCACTGATGAACTTGAGGCTCCAAAAGTGGGGCTATGAATTTATCATAACAAGGTCACAACAAAGAACAATATTTGCATGTATGGATTTAAACACAGTGATAATGAAATACAGTCTTATACATCAGGAGAGGCTACAAATAAGTCTGTGTGGTGGTTTGGGGTGTAATTCATAATCTGTGTCCTTGTATATTTATCTCACAGTCTAGAACGAACCCACATACACGTGACAGTGGTGCAGCCGAGCACATACTCATGCATGCACACACACACACATACACAAATGAGGCGGGATAAGGAGCAGGTTAAGTATTTCTCCATTAGAGGAGCAGTCGTCAGGTTGCCAATGTGTCTAAATAATGGTTAGACTTGTGGCTTTCTCTGACACTCACTGCTTTGTGTGTGAGCATGTGCTCCTTCCTGCATGAGTTTTGACTACAACACACACACACACACACAACACACACACACACACACACACACACACACACACACACACACACACACACACACACACACACACACACACACACACACACACACACGCATGTTGGTGCAACAGCATTATGAGGACTCTCCATAGGCGTAATGGTTTTTATACCGTACAAACTTTATATTCTATCCCCCTACACTGCCCCTATCCCTAAACCTACCCATCACAGGAGACATGCTGCATTTTACATTTTTTAATAAAACATTGTTTTTTATGTTTTTTAAGCCATTTGATTTATGAGGACTTTTGAAATGTCCTCATAAACCACCCATAAGTTGTAATACCAGTGTAATACATGTCATTATAACAAATTTGTGTCCTCATAAATCACATAAACCAACTCTCTCTCCACACACACACACACACACACACACACACACACACACAACACACACACACACACACACACACACACACACACACACACACACACACACACACACACACACACACACACACACACACACACACACACACACACACAATTTAAAGAAACAGCTTATGGGGACAATTAAAGCAGAACCTTGAAAACATAAGCACTCAAGGCCAGAACACATTGTTTTGGAGTATGTTATTAAAGTACTTGACCAATTAACACAACGGAACAGGTTGTAGTTAAAAAAGGGGAGAGAATTCAGAAAATATAAGAAAACATGCAATGACCTGTTTAGGAAAAGTGAGAAACAGTTGTAACATGACCATAATTTCAGTGATATGGAGGGAAAAGTATAGTCTAAAAATAAGAAAAAATGAACAACCCTGAAAAAGCCTCATGGTGAGAGTAATTGAAGATCAAAAAGTCTCATTTTCTCTCACGGATTCCACTTTATTGTGCAGGAAAAAATTTACTGTTACAACAGCAAACAACAAATATGATACCTCACATCACTATGAGAATTCCTTTACTGTAACAATAGCAAAACACTAATAAAATTAGCCTTTGATTCTTTTGCAAGTAGTCGATGGAAAGAAAAAAAAACCCTGACTGTATTTACAACCTTTGTCCAACAACACACTTTGTTTTTGTTCAATATTTAATGTTATTTTACTTTCTGAAGTCTGAGTCTCATATGCAGTATATTTTTTATCTCTGTAACTAAAAAAATATGTTTTTCTTAAGACTTTCTTAAATGGACTGTGCCAATTCATTGATTATTTCTACAATGGCAAGAAAATGAGCAGAATACCTAACAGGATGGAACTAAAGTTAGCATTCCTCATGGATTCAGTAGTATACTAGTATGAGGTTCGATTACAGCACAATATTCCTAAAACTTACTGATGTGCTGTTGCTGTCCACTAAAATGGTGTAAATTCCTGGAGGATAATGTCATTAAAGACCTGTCCTTAGTTTAAGGGACATTACAAAAGACAAACAAAGATAGATAGTGAAAAAAATAGGATACTTACTGCTGATAAAGTGATTTTAAGTAAGCGGGAAAATGTATTATATATATATATATATATATATATATACACACACACAGTAGAAATGAACCAGGTAGTGTTTTTATAAACATTTTTAAAGTAACAACAGAAACATATAAAAATGCTTCTTTTCTGCATGACTCTGCACAACACCACATGCAACATTTCTGTTTGTCTATCATTTCTTTTAATACCCACTGAAAGATAATAAATCACGTGATATCGGCCATACCGTGAATCATTCAAAATTAACCATCTACAGCCAGTTTTGGTTTGGCACATTTCGCTTTACCGGTGCGCCACATGTTTTCATAAATGCGATGACACGAGCGCGCATCCAGCTGTGATATTATTAGCTCCTTTGGAGTACAAATAAAAACTCACTTCACCATGCATCGATTCTATAAGAGTGATGAAAACGAACAGAACGAAATGAGAAAAAATTGATAAAAACATACTGTGCAGTAAAACAAGTGGAGGAGGCCTTCATCCATGAAGAGGACATTAGGTAATACCCCTGACACCGATGACACCGATGACCAGCTCATTAAGTTGAGCCTTTATGGACCATTACGCACTGGGTCAATGAACACACAAGTTCGAGCTGTCCACTGTCAGACTGCTTCTCTGCGCTCCTGTGTTTGTATTGTGAAGCCGAAATCTAACCTGAACGAGACCTGATAGAGCGACTCCGTTTCGAATCTCATTCCACCCCTGTCTCTTTATTTCTCTCCCTCTCAATTATTGCTGTGATTTGTAAGTTGTGATTACAGCCGTGCACTTGGGAGCAAGCAAGCGCCAGCCTACACCAGGAGATAACGCACTCCATGCAAACTTACAAAGCGACCACTGACTCTTCTCTCGCAGGGTAATGAATTGAAATGCAGCTTTCAGGACAGCGGGGGGAGAGCCATTTCAGTGTGTATGTGTGTGTGTGTGTGTGTGTGTATGTACTACGGGGGTGGCGGGTTGTGGGGTGAGCAATGCAGATCCATTCTCTACCTCGATGTCAGAAAATATAATTTGCGCCTTCAGTGATTCACCTGGTTCATATGCAGCATGCAAATTTATTTCCTTAATAATCAGAGCAGGAGGCTGCCCAGGAGGATTAATGGCATCATTCCTTATGCACCGGCAGTCTCCCGGACCGCGAGGATATTACCCACCTCTGACATGGAAAAATTGTGTTAGTTCTACAGAGAAAACGCCGGGATATTTGTCCTGTGCGACAATATAATGGGCTGGTGCATCATCAGATTGCAATGTCATTTCAAAAACCTTGAATACAAATAATGTACAGTGAGAGAATAGATGGTGCGCACCTTAATACAGCCGACTAGTTATCCTTCACACAGGTATAAAGGGGCTTTTCTGACACCAGCCTTTATTTAAATGAAGCCCGCCGCATCCGGCAGCTCTAGGCTCTATCCTAGGACGGATCCCTCTCTCTCTTCCCTCTTTTAATTAATCTTCCCTTCTCTCCCTCACTCCGAGAATCTCTCTTTTTCTTGCCTCCTTCACCATTTTAAAGCAAACAACATGAAATATGTATGGGCCAGACATATTAATTATCCCACTATGTGGGGAAAAACAATGCGACGGTGGCACGGAGCGTTTGGGTGCAGATCTGTCAGCGGGTGCGGGGAGGGGAGAGCCGGCGAGAAGTGAAAACCTAATTAACAAGATAAGTGACCAACAGGAACCCTCTGTCAGGAGTCACACCCACCCCGGAGCTGAGCCAACATGGACGCCGCTGGTGTTACCGCAGCGCTGCCTGGGCAGCCATCTTGATGAAGTTGTCCTGTTTGTGCAGTGATCTAGTGCAGAGCACCACTAGAACGCTTTTTCTACTATTATATAGTAGTACTATTATATGTTACTATCATTTTCAAATCATTTAACTATGCCATAAAGTTTGTGGGGTAAAAGGAAACAACACCAGCTGTCACCAGATGTTAAACTGTGATTTTGGAGATGGGGGAACACTAAAATCTGGTGCGACTTCTGGCCAGACTCCTGGTTAATAAAAATATATGCAAATAAGTAATGGCTAGTACAATTCCTGTTGATGACATAAGCTGTCCTGCATGGGTTCAAAACCCACCTTCATTTATAAGCAAAATTGTAAATTGAATGGGTCAAGCTAAAAACAAGACTGGAGCTTAAAGGAAACAAACAATTTGCAAATATTTATTATGTGGGTTTTTTTTTTTTAAACGTGTCAGAACCAAGCGGCAACATTCTAATCTGAAAAATGAAGCCTACCCGGAAGTGTGAAAAACTGCAATACATGTAAAATCCGCTAGGGGCAGGTCCCAAAAGGGAGCAAATGTCCATAGAGCCCCATTTTAAAATGTCCGTTTTCACAGCATAAATTCATGTTTTTACAGGTTGGTCCCATGGACTTTTATTGTATTTTTCGACTGTGAGGGGGTGAATTTTTTTCTAACTTGTTAGTTTTGATCGTATTTAGATATAAAATGTATGACAAATAAGGGCGTGGTTAACTTTGATTGACAGCTTGATTGACAGCTGATAACGGGCTGCGCCGAGTGGAATTCCTGAAATTTGACGTCTCGGCCATGATCTGACAACACATCATACCACCTCTGTATCCTTTCTGAAAAGATTTTCCAAGATGGCGCCGCCCATACCCCCCATAAACCGCCTCAAAACTGTTCTTCAGAAAGTCTATGGGTGATGTCACAGACGCTTTGTCCATATTTTTTACAGTCTATGGTCAGAACGCTATTCTTTTGATGATATATGGAACATTGCACCTTTTCACATTGCACCAGTAATAATAAACTGATAGGCTACTAAAATAAGTTTGAATGTTCATATTAACATCATATTAAAATCAAGGGAGAATAAGAAATCTCAGGGTAAAATAAAAGTGTATGCAACTTTATGCAAAAGCCACCTTATTTCTGTGTGAATAAGTTGCATAATCTAATTAGCCCTTTCCACCAGTTTGACCTATCCAGGATGGCATTATTCCAGGAGGCAGCACCTAGTATCACATGACTTAAAACGGCACACTTTAGGACCTCATTGAGAACATAATGAGCTCAAGGGAGGCCAAAGAGATGCTGCTTCCATCTAACCTTTATTCACTTGTGTCGCTGTTGGACAGTGTTACATTAGAACAAAAAAAAAAGGGTTTAGCATTTCATCTCATATTTTGTTATATTCGTTTTGCTATATTTCCAAATTATTTAAGGATTGCCTCCCTGAAGACAAATACCTCAGATACTAATGGATCAAAGGGAATTCAAGGTCAAGAAAAGCAAGCCTTTTCCATGGAGCTCTCTTTTTTCTCTCTTTTGGTTCTTCTGTGAGACCAAGGGGTGTCTTGAGGTGAGGGCTAGTATTTTTTCCTCACTGCCAACCACTCATTACAGTCTTGGTGTCCCCCTCTGCCTCTCCATCACTCGAGATTATAGGAAAGAATTTCTCTCGATGAAAAACGACAACGTTCTCACTTTGCTGTTGTCCAGTAGACTGAGCCAAGAGCAACAGTGTGGATGACGACGACCTTAGAGTTCACAGACTGAAACAGTTTGGATATCAGCATATCCAGCAGAGATAAAAGACCCTTTAACTTTTCATCAATCCACAGTATGACTTGTGACGCAGCCTGGAATAAATCACACCATGTTCATTCATTTGGACATTGGAGAACTGGCCCCCCGACCGAGCCTGGTTTCACCCATAGATTGCAAGAAAAGATGGACGAAGCACCTTCACTCTTTTACATTAAAAAAAGTGAAGCCGCCAATGTCCCAAGATGGCGCTGACATCTTGCACTAATTATATTGTTTGGAGCCAGAGTCTGCGCAAAAGTGAGCGTGAAGTGGAGCCGCAGTGTCAAGGTCCCGCCCACACTCCCGCACACTCAATCGCAAGCTCACGACCCTGAAAGTAAGCTTGAACTGCTTCATTTTTGATGTCTGTTGATTGTAGTGTAACAACTGAAGGCTTGTTAAATGGCGTAAATACAACCAATAACTATACAGACTATAACTATACTATATTTATAAAGTAACACATTAATATATTGTATACTGTAAAATACAATAGAAAATAATTAATTAATAACTGCTACTAGCTAAAGATCACCTGCTTTTTACATTAGGCTCGTTGTCTTTTAGCTAGCAGGCCCATTACATTTATTGCAGTTTTACAGTTTACTGCAGAGCAACTCATTATGTCGGTGTGAAATAAACAGTTATGGAAATGTAGAAATTAAAATGAAAGCTCCAATCTCCTCCCGAAAATCCTGAAAAAATAATGTTGGGTGGCTTCACTTTTCAGAACATGTGTGGCACATGTGTAGGCGAAAAACATAAAAGTATGTGACAAAGGTACTGTATGTCCGAATTCACAGTACTCATAAAAGAGTAAGCAAAAAGTACTCGGATAACCTACTTCTTCCGGCAAGATTCTGAAGTGTGCATACAATGGAGACTTTACTATCACATGAGGCCACAGGAGAGGATTTGTGAATGGCAGTGAAGCAACATAACTGACGTTGGTAGGTCACATGATAATGACAACATGGCGAATACATCCAGATTACATTCATATGACACACATTCATACTATAGAACATACTTTTTTAGCGGTCGTGAAGGAATTATTTTTTCAAAATAAGTACCTACTCAAGAGAGTATGCCATTTCGGACACAGCCCTTGTTTCACCCAATGACTTTTTTTTCTCCATTGATGTAGTTTGGGGTCCTTGCCACTGCCACTTCAGTAATATTATTGATTTGACGACATTAACCATAGAATGAGAACAAAACTTCAACTGATTTGAGCTGGATGATGACACCACTGTTTTCTGAAGAACCGCTTTATAGCTGAATCGCCCAATTTTGCAACATCAACACTTTTAAACTGAAATGAATCAACACTGAACTGCCTCGAGCTGAATAACGGCACTATTGTCTTCTGCTGCTTATAGCTGTATTGAACTCATTTCATAATTGATGAACTTCACAGTCAGTTATTGAACAGAACTGAATCAACACAATTGTCTTCTATAGAGCAGCTTTACAACAGAATTTGAAGTTTGTTACTGTGAAGCTGCTTTGAAACAATCTGTACTGTATAAAGCACTATATTAAAAGGTGAGTTTTTTGATACATACTAAACATCCTTAAAAATACCAAATTTTCACAATTTGGCCACTTAGTATAAAAAAATAACTTTATCTGCAGTAAGTATCCTTGTAGAAATCATGATAGACACAATTGTTTGAAGGTTACACAGAGAAATTGTGTGAACAAATACATCTGATTGGCTAGACAGGTGTCTCTAGCTAGGGCCCCAAACCGTGGGCACAAAGCCATCCTTGTGGGCATTGTTTCAGTAAGTCTGGGATCCTCTGGAGCCCAGCAGCCTCATTAAACACAGAGTCCAGTGCTAAAAAGCTGCAAAAATGGTGGGAAAGCAATGCTTTTGACAATGTGAAGAGCTTAAAAAGGACAAAATGCTAAACAATACAACGTCTGGACACTGCATGAGTGTTTCTTGGAGACTCTTGAAAGAACTTCCAATAAAGAGAGGGGGGGAGGAACTTAAAGGTGAAGTGTGAAGTTACTGCACCACTAGTGGGAGCAAATGGAACTGCATGCATTCTGTTTGTGTGAGAGTCCAGATTAACACTGCCTTAACCAATGGCGTGATTTTGTAGGAAAACGTGTTTGTCTGAACAATGGAAGACAGGAGGAGTGTTTGAAATTAGTTTTAAACCGTTTCGGCAATGGCATTTGGTGCTGCTAGTGGAGGAGAAAATACACACTTCACCTTTGAAAGATTGCAGCGATTATACTCCCAGAAACATGGCCATTCAAAGAACAGTCATGTCAGTTCACAGCAAACATGTTAACATAAGGGACATTCATCCAGACAATCCAGTCACCATCTCCATAGAAATGCCCCGTCATCTTTCAAAAGCAAGCCCTCCGGGTGCTCATATTTGAGGTGGAACTGCTTTTAAATGACCTGTCGCCATACAGCAGGTCTGATGATTAAGACGTAGGTACGTTAATGAAACTTATTAACGACTCCTCATCCGAAATAGAATTTATTAAAATGAACGCATAATTAAATTTAGCGATGAGCCACATCGAACAATGCCAGATAGTGGCTACTTTGATTTTGTTTAAAAGTAATTATGCAGAATTGACATGAGTGAGAGTGGTGCTGTGGCCCCTCTAATGAGTTAAATAAGAAAAATCGCTCAAGTTTCAGACTCTGGCAGGAGCTAATTGTGTTAATATGATGGTTTCCACAATGCTGTCATTTCACTTTTAGGCTCATCTTATTCCTTTTTTTTCCCTAAGCATTTTCCTTTTCTCTCTATCTCAAATGCATAGGTAAACAAAGGATGATTTTCTTTCATTTTCAAGTCTGTGCTTATCATGGGTTTTCATAGTAACATACTTATATAACAGGGTACATTAAAGTCTTGTAATTATCAACCTATAGGATTTGAATCTAGTTTATTACCTGTGTGTGGACACTGATGTTTGTGTTATGTTTTTCTGAAAACAACAAAAATAATGTGCACAAATAGGATAGCTGTTCTTTATTAAAATGAATAGCAGTTTCCTTTTTACGTGTACAAAATGATTTGCTAATTTAAAAAAAAGAAAACGTTTGGGGTCAGTATTTTTTTTCCATTTTTTAATAAATTGATCAAAAGTGTCTGTAAAGACATTCAAACTAATTAAAATCAATGCTTGTCCTTTTCTATTCATCAAAGAATTTTTAAGAATTATTCAAAATAATGTATCACAGTTTCCACAAAAATATTAAAAATCACAACTTTTTTCAACATTCATAATAATTAGATTTTTTCTTTATTAGAATGATTTCTGAAGGATTATGTGACACTGAAGATTGGAGTAATGATGCTAAATATTCAACTTTACCGCCACAGGAATAAATTCGATTTTAAACATCAATAAAATCGAAAACAGTTACTTTAAATTGTAATATTTCCCAATTTTTTTAAAATTTTTTTGATCAAATAAATGCAGCATCGTGAGCATAAGAAAATTTTGGAACAGTAGTGCACTTGCACTCAAAATTAGTTTCCAAATGTAAACAGTCCCTCTATTCCTCTTAGCATGGAAACAAAGATCAGACATGGGTCAAAAAACATGTAGTTTGCATATCAAAACGTCCAGCCACCCTTGAACAGGCTACACGTCTTCTTTTCCGTTAAGTGTTTATAGACGGACCAACAGTGGTCGCTTTGTGGCGTCACTACTTCGTCAATTTGGCCCCCTTAAACAGCACGCCACGCAGCAATACTGAGAAAAATCTACCAAGTCCAGAAAGGCTCAAGTACTCTCCTGCAACAAACGCAGCCTTCACACTCACAGACCCCAAGTTTACCAACACATCGCCATGGAGACGGATCACACAATAGCCTTAATTTGGCCCCTTGGCCGCAAAAACAAGCAGGAAGAAACAAACTGCTGCGACACACTCACTTGAATATAATAAACGCGGCCCAAACAACACAAAGAGGGAAAATAATCACGGTCTGCGCCCCGTGCACAGCACAAAACAGAGCCGTAAACACAGACGCTGTGTTGTGGCGCAACAAACAGTACTTTTCATATGAGGTGAGGAGAGGTTATCGGCATCAAAACCCTCCCTGCATCTGGACACGTATTAATTATCAAACTCAGCATTCACGCCTGTTTCTCAGAGATGAGGAGATATTTGGCTGGGGACGAGAGGTCTTATTATTACAGGGGCTGCTCGCGATGTCCTCTGCTCTTTCCATCCACGAAAAAAACAACAAAAAAAACCTTCTCACTGTCCTCTGGTTCCCAGTGGAAATCGGCAAGCCCATCTCACTGCTTAGCAACCAGCCTTGGGGCCTGTTTTACACAGCTTAATTCAGATGTGAGTTAGCTGCAGTTGATTGGTTGTGCGGATTCACTCGCTCTCTTTCTCAGAGCTGAGGACTGGCCTAGAGAGAGAGAAATGTACAATGGATGCAGAGGCTACTGTGTGACAGTAATGAAGGATGGCTGGGACAAGAGCGGGGCAGTACTGGGACCACGCTCAGAGGAGATAATGGTCAGCATCCTTGCTAAAAGCTGGGAACGCCATTTAAAAGTTTCGCGTTTCAACACAAATCAGCTGACATTTTAAATGGGCTAAAAGTCTGTGCTTTTACAGGATTGCTGATGTTAACATGAGAGGAATGCATTAGCAAACCTTGCCTTGACCTCATTTTTAACCGAAAAACATGATACTGTTGTAGACCTATAATTGTGCAACCTTCATAAAATACAATAATAATAAGTTATATATATATATATATAAAATGTATATATATATATATATTATATATTATATTAGTTTATCATTAAAGTTTATTTTGTTGTACTTAACTATTATTTACTTTTTATTAACTATTATTTACTTTAAAAATTTTAATTAGATGACTGGCCTTGGTAATCTTATTAAATTATCATTAAATTGGCCAATAACAATTGATTGATTGATTGATTGATTGATTGATTGATTTAAAATGTTTGCATTTTTCTAATGAAATACAAAATATTCAATACAAATTATATTATCAAAAATAACAAAAAGTTCTACAGCTGAACGAAGTTCCATAGTTATTTGATTAAAATTTTAAAAAGTTGACATTCAAAATCCTAAAACTGTTATTTTCAAGTTAGATTTTGAATCCCTGATTTGAAATTTAATCTCAGAATTTCGGATCCCATTGCATATTAACATTAATTATAATACATTTTCAAATAATATAATCAATTTCTGTCTATCCATAATTACTATTTGACTTTTATTGTCATTTATTCTAGAAAAAGTGATAAACCAGGTCCTGACAAGCAATATAGTGTAATTTGTGTCACAACAGTCCATTTACAGTATTCTCAACAATAAGACAGTGTTGAAGAGAGAGAGAGGAGAGAGAGAGAGAGGAGAGAGAGGAGAGAGAGAGAGAGAGAGAGAGAGAGGAGAGAGAGAGAGAGAGAGGAGAGAGAGAGAGAGAGAGAGAGAGAGAGAAGAAGAGAGAGAGAGAGGAGAGGAGAGAGGAGAGAGAGAGAGAGAGAGAAGAGAGAGAGAGAGAGAGAGAGAGAGAGGAGAGAGAGAGAGAGAGAGAAGAGAGAGAGAGAGAGAGAGAGAGAGAGAGAGAGAGGGGGGGGGGAACGGAACTCAACGGAAGTGAGCTCATCAGGGACTTACACCAGTGAGGTAGAGTTTAACATCTTGGCTGATAGTGGGTCAATTACCTGTGTGTAATTGCAATGATTCCAATAACGCAGCAGTCATGCTTGACAGTTTCCAGATCAGGTCCAGTAATTGCAGGGTGATGTGTATGACTGGAATCAAAGGAGAGGCTCTGGAACTCAGCTCTGCCATTCGCAGCCAAACCCACAATGCTTAATGCAATAAATCCTGAGCTTATTAGCACAACTCTAAATGGCAAATTGGTGTGAATACCAAATTATTCAGGTTATTATTGGGGGGGGGGGGGGGGGGGGGGGGGGTTAAGGAAGGGAGATTTCACAGAAAAAAATGACAGGTATTCCAGCAAAGGCCCCGGAATTGACTTCACTTCATTCCGTAACATCTGCGTTTACACGCATTATTCAACTGGGAACAATCCCGAGGTAAACAAGCGCCTCTCTGATCATTCGTAAAAACTGCTTAAGATTCATTACATACCTATATTGTCTCATGATCGTGCATTACCTGCGGCTGTGATCACTTGCTGCGGAAAACTTCCAAACCCGCTCAAACATGAAAACAGAGCCCTGTTGATATTCACATGACCAGGCACACGGCAACTCAAAGCAACAAGAGGCTAATAGGACGGCAGCCCGTTTACTGAGGTAATTAAACGGCCGTGCAAGAGTACCAGAGAGTGAGAACGCTACAGGGACTGAGAAATATTGCCCGAGTGTGGGGCCACTTTGCTAATAGGCCTGGCGTGATGATGGATCTCATGAAGTGGCCCCTTTGCATTAGCAGGAAGGCATTAATAAACAGGAATGGGTTAATAGTGCAGAAAAAGCCAGCAGTCAGACCGTGGGGGTGTGGAATATTCCTTTCTTAAGTCAGCTGTAAGTAATTACGCCATGGTGAGCTTCTGACGATTACCATAACAGAGCAATTGGACGTGAAGAATGGATAATAGTATGAACATGGAAGTGTGTTTAGAGAGGGGATGTGAGAGCTAGGTAACGCTACGCATTCCTTTCCTCTCCCAGGACACGCGAGGAGGGGGCGATCAGATGATTTCAGCACTCGGAGTGCGACCCTCTGAGATGTTTCAGGCTCACGGATTGTGACAAGGCCTTTCTTCACTGTAGCCTAGACTTTTGCCCTGTGTATTTGGCAGCTGTCCACTCAATGTACATGTAAACGAACATTCTGCAGCCTCACAGACATGAAAGTAAGACGAGAACTCAGTAAAAACATGTTTTCTTGGCTTTGGGTCTTTAGATTGCATGGGAAACATAAAAGGTTCCAGAATAGCCTTTAACCTGTTAACCTTCGCCAGAGCGAGGGCGCTCTGAGCGTTTTTTTTTTATTATTTTTAAATCGTTCAAAGTTACTATCAGATTCAATGTTACCTTGACAAACTATACATCATTAAAAAGATATAAGACTGAAGGTTTAGTATTTGACCACTATTGTATTCTGAGAATCTTATAGTGACAGTTATGTCTTAATTTGTGTCTGGAGTTATGTAATCAAAAAATGAGACGATACCTTTGATATGAATTATGAGCGTCAGCCGCTCTCATTCAGAAAAAAACTCCAGTGAGATCGTCACGACAGAGCTTGACAAAACAACGTCCATCAGGGCTTTTAGCTCAAAAGTGTACAGATTTGGAGAAATATTGATAGATTCTCATAGGTTTACATCAGATTTATATAGACAGGAATCATATTTATTGAATATCTACCCAAATGCGTCGATTTAATCATTATAAGCGCTGGAGACTCTGATGTACTGTGTTTTCAATACATACTGGCAGCCTGAGGGCGCCCTGTACACTTATGGACTCCATATATGGAACACGAAGAAGAATCATATCATGTGACATTTCAGGAAGTCCACCACGACGTAAACACTAACAGAGATCGCTGTAACATGCAGATAAAGATGTTTTGAAGACAATAAACATGATTGCAATGATATTTGGTTTACCTGTGTTCTTCGAGCCATGTCAGGTATTTTCATAATAATAGATTATATTTATAATGTAATGCTAATCGATATAGACTTTATCATGGTAAAGAATACTATAAAATACTATATTTTCTGTCCGATTTTTTTTATCTGAAGCCAAATCAGAGCACAGAAGGTTATTTAAAACACTCGACTTGTGCTATAAAGTAAGTTTTAGAGCACAAACATGGTTTTAATCTCATAAATTGTCGTGTATTGATGGTGTGCTAAGCTAACATGCTAGCTAGCCCTTGGTGCACCTGCTACCTAGCTGTTATATTTATGAATATTTCTAAATAGGACTGCTTGCTGAAATGTTTCTTTTTTCAAGAAGGTCATTTTATATAGTTTCAAATGTAAGGTGAGAACTTTGAGAACTTTCCCTAAAAGAGATTAGGGGTTGAAACAGTGTGAATAGCCAGTCGTTAGTAATTATAATGCAGACAAAAGAAAGCATATTTAGAGCCATAACCAGAGGCTGGAGAGGTGTGAATGTGTGCAGTGGAGACTGACACTAAATGGAGATCGTTTAGACCACAACACAATAGAGAAAATAGACTGAATAGATGCTTAGAAAATGACAATAAACATCAGTTTGCTTTTTAGAGTCTAATCAAAATAAAGTCGTTTGACATGATCTTGAAAAACATTTAACTAAATAAAGAGTTTTAGACATATCATCTTCAGATTTTAAATATAACATGGTCAGACATGTGGCTTTAGCTGCAGTGCATTTCTAGATTGCTACAGGGCCAACTTGAATTTTATTTTCATGAAAATATTTCATAAAAATAAATTTCTAATAACTTGACAAAACTTTGAAGCTATTTATAACATTTATTTTTCATTATGACAATAATTAATTCTACATTTGCAATAAACTGCCAGGTGTCAGCTTTCAAATGAGATCATACTTGTGCTTTTAGAACAAATGGTTCATGAACTGTATCTGTTTCAGTTTGGGTATGCCATTTCTGGGGATTTTTCAAAATTGGGGGTGAAGCTTAACAGGTTAATTAGATGTACGATTTAAGCTGAAAAATGATTCTCCTTTTGGCAGGTCCTTTATATCACATAAATAATATTGACTTAATGTTAATATAGAAGAGTGGAAATGTAATAACATACTCAGCACGATGAGAGGGACAAGCTACATTAGCATTCAAAGGTTTAGGGTTGGTATGGTTGCATTTATTTGATAACAAAATACAGTCATTTTTATAACAACTTAAAATAATATTTTTCCATTTTAATGCATATTTTAAAATGCTATTTATTCCTCATGGTAAAGCCAAATTTTCAGTAGCCATTTCTCCAGTCTTTGGTGTCACATGATCCTTCAGAAATCATTCTAATACTGATTTGATGAATAAGAATTATCAATGTTCAAAACAGTTGTGCTGCATAATATTATTTGTTGAAACCAATATTCTCTTTTTTCATTAATCTTTGATGAATGTAAAGTTCAAAAGAACAGCACTTATTTGAAATAGAAATCGTTTGTAGCTTAGTACTGTAAATGTCTTTACTGTCACTTTTGATCAATTTAATGTGTCCTTGCTGATTGAAAGTATTAAATTCGTTAAGAAAAATCTAACTAACACCAAACTTTTGCATCGTAGTGAATGTATTCATGTTGCAAAGTGTCTACTCTATTCCTGCATCTCAATCTACAAAGATGGGGATGGAATTAGTAGTATACAGGTCATAGGAACTGTAGAAAAGTATAACTCTCAGTCATGAATGCACACACACACACGCACGCACGCACGCACGCATGCACACACACACACACACACATACACACACACACACACACACACTATGGACATTGGGATCTCAGCCCTGACACAGGACAGGAGCTGACTTTGTTCTTCAACAGTACAGGGAGGAGGGGAGGAGGATGACAGGATGAGAGGGCTGGAGAAGTCCAGAGGTCTCAATCCTTACAGTCAAAGCAGCCAACATGTGACGGTTCCCACAGCTGGGCCGCCACTCTGCTTTGGATCAGGTCATAGAGCCTTCGGAGAGGTCAGGGAGCAGAGGTCAGCCTGAAGAAACTTCCTTGGGGACTCTCAGTACACTTTCAGCATTCAACAACAAAGAGACTTTCACAGGTGAATGAGTGTGTGGAGAAAGAAGCAATGGTGGAGCACTCTTTTCATATTACACAGAAAAAAAAGGCAAAAGTCATATCTATTTCCTCTGACCACTCTTAAAAAAACAGAGATACTCAAATTTTGTAAATTAAGGGGCACAGTTAGAAAACACTGAGTGTAAACACCATATTATCATCACTGCAATCATAAAGACTGTTCAGTCTTTAAAACTAACTTTGATTTTCCAAATAATTTTAATATATTCTGTGTACCATATTTTGCCATAAAACCCTGCTACAAAATTATGGTCCCCATTACAAAGAAATGGAGCACCCCTTATTATTATGATGCCCAAGAATTAACAATTCAACCCTTATCCCACTTTATTATAAGAAAAAAAATGAACAATTTATTTTATTAAAAATACAGTTAAAAAAAAAAATATATATATATATATATATATATATATATATATACATTTCTTTTTTTTTTTACATTATTATTAATTAAAATAATGGTTTTCTATGTAAATAATTCCTGAAATTTTAGTGATATGATCCTTCAGAAATCATTTTAATATGCTGGCTTAGTGCTCAAGAAAATATTTTAACTATATTGTTAAAGGGTAACTAAACACCAAAACAACTTTTTTTAGTTAATGATCTGTAAGAATGGAGCTTCATAAATGCTGTTGATTGATTCGAGTAAGTTTTTGACAATTGGGTATAAAGTGTTTTAATTTTCAAATATATGGTGTAAAAACGTCTGAGTGCTGCCCTCTTCAGGTTAAACGGAAAGCTCCTGCAGTAGGGGTACTCTCTGACGTAGTGAACTCTCTGACGTCTCTGTCACGCCCTTGGTGCGAGCTCACCACGCCCTTGGCAGCCCCTGGTATAAAAGCATCTGGTTCCGTCAAAACTACTGTAGCAGTCAGAAGTTGGATTTATGAGTATTGAAAACGATCAGGATAGCATATATTAGCATCTAGTTAGCATAGCATTTATATAGTTATTTAGATTATTTCGTATAGCCTAGGTAGTTAATTAGCATAGTTGTTAGTATATTGTTAGAAGCATAGTTAGTTAGTAGCATAATATTGCATCAGTTAGAATAGCGTAGATTTTTAGCATTAGCTTTATCTGTATTTAGTACAGTGGTCAGGATGGTACGTAGGTGTAGTGTTGCTGGTTGCAACAGCACTGCTGGACTGCATAACTTTCCACTAGACTTGGAAATTAGGCGCCAGTGGTTGCATGCACTTGGCCTGGAAGACCGGGAGTTCTCGCCTATCGCTCGAGTGTCCAACCTGCATTTTACGCGGGATTGCTTCTCCAACGCAATGGAGGTGGAAATGGGCTTCTCCACACAGCTCGCGCTGCCGAACGCTGCTCTTCCTGCATGAACTCCACCACCGCAGCGGCATCATGATGTGAGTGAGCATATATTTTTAATCACAATTTATGTTCATTCCTATTAGGCTAAAGTTAACCATCTGGTGACCCGCCGGCGCGATTTGCTGGATATTTTTTTCACATAGCAGCAAAATATACTGTAGCCTAATAGTAAATTACCTCAAAATGACTGAATATAAGAATAATCGGATGCCGATCGCGATGCGGGAGTCAAGACCGCAGTTTGAGCGGCTCGAATTGATATGGCTCTGGCCCTGTGTCCACAAACAATTCAACATCCTCCACTTCAGGTGAAGGTGGGGAGAAAAGTCTTCAAATGACTGCTCTGTTGCAAAGCTACTTGCGTCACTCCAGTCACTCCATTTTAGAGAGTCTGACAGCAGCTGTCACTCACTGCGGGTCTCAGGTGCCCGCCCCTCCGCTCAGCCCCACCCTCGATTTATCCCCTCTATCTCCGTTGGGCTCTGCCCACTTTTCCAGCATTTTTCAAATATTGCCAGTGGGTGGAGTCAGGCTATGACCAGGGGTTTAGTTACCCTTTAATGTTGAAAACAGTTGTGGAAATTTTATTATTTTTTCAGGATTCTTTGATGAATAGAAAGTTGGAAAGAAAAGCACCATTTATTTAAAATAGAAATAATTTTGTATCATTAGAAGTGTATGTCAATTTACTTTTAATTTAATTTAACCAATTGAATGCATCCTCACTGAATAACAATAATAAAAATGGGACTGATGGCAGGCTGAACTCTCAGAGATTCCTTCTGCTGAACTATTTGATCGAGACAAGTAAACAAAGACCTAAAACTCAAGATGAATACTCAACATTCATCACTAGATTAAGTCAGAAGTTCCTCTGCATGGCTCTAATAAACGTCAGGCCAGAAGCCACGGCTCATCTGCAGGGGTATCGCTCTGGCAAAAGTTTAGCCACTGCATCAAGAGAAGCCAAACTAGCAGCCGCGCTGTCATGGCCAGCATCCAGCGCGTGTACTCAGATATATTTATGTGCATTGCATTAAGACCGAGGCCTGCTTTTGGACCGTGAGCTGCGAGCTGACGTCTCAATCTGTCGTGCGACACGCAGCCGGCTGTCTGATTCCTCCCATTGCGTCTGTCTGGCCCTGTGTGTCCGGCGTGCTGGCGGAGAGATGGACTCCTCCAGACTGCCAGCCCCAACCTCTCACCCCACCAGCCTTCCTAACTGCCCGGCTATCACAGACTGCACCAGTCCAGCACCTACTGCTCAACTGCTATGCTTAAAAGATTTAGAGCAGACAAGGCCATTTGTCTCCTGTGCGAGTAGTGCGTCTGTGTGTCTGCCAGTCTCAGCCATCGGCTTGGAAAGCTCAGGTCGGGTCAGGGCCCAGCAGGCTGTCTCTCCTCCACTCCTCCCTCTGCATCTTACAGAAAGTTCTACTTAAAAAGCCCTAGATAAATATTTGTGCACAATGTGACACAGGGATTTCTGCGCACAGGCGCGGCGAGTCTAAATTAAGACGTCTGGCCGAGCCAAGGACTCCTCTTAGCTGCTCAACAAGCTTTCTCTTGAAGAAGACAATTATTTGAACTACTATCAAGTATCTACTCACTCATTACTGTAAAGGATTATTTATGAATAATTATACCACATGTACGCTGGAGATGGTGCGTAATCGAAACAAAGCTGCACTTTCATGCAAAGCTGTCAAAGCTTTTTTTTTTTTAAATGCACTTACCCAAAAAATAATACACTTTGGAGACACGCATTTAATTTTGTGACAACTATTAGATATTACTGATGAAGCTAATCTAGCATGAACAACGGATTTGAACATCAAATAACTTGACATCAAAACCTCACTATTAACCAAATCCTAAACCGTCACAACTTTGGCACAATCTAATGAACCAATACTGAATGCATGAACAATGTAATAACCAATGAATGAATGAATAGAAATGAATTTAGTATGAATATAAAATATTTTACATTTTACAAAATTTAACATTAACTGAACATATGTTTTTAATATTATATAAAGTGTATATATATATATAATATATATATATATATATATATATATATATATATATATATATATATATATATATATATATATATATTAAAAAGATATTTTCAATTAATGTTACATTTTGAAAAATGTAAAAATGTAATACTATATATTTATTTATTTAAAATAAAATTAAAATAAAATTAAAAACATTTTCAATTAATATTACATTTTGGAATGGGTGAAAATCAAATTATGACAAAATATTACAAAATATGATTTATTTTATATTCATATTAAATTAATTTCTATTCATTGTATATATACGCATATTGTCAAAAGTATAAATTTATATATTGAATTTATAAATATATTTATAATTTATAACTTAAAAAAACGAATTAATTAACTTAAATTCATTCCTGAGAGAGAGAGAGAGAGAGAGAGAGAGAGAGAGAGAGAGAGAGAGAGAGAGAGAGAGAGGGGAGAGAGAGAGAGAGAGAGAGAGAGACACAGAGAGAGAGAGACTTTCAGACTTTATTTTGTTCCCTCGTGGAAAGTATATCAATGGGACTTTTAATTGCTGAGGCCTGATAAACACTTGAACCATAAATCACTACAAAACTGCTAATCTATAAAGCACTGTGTAGTATAACTTTTTTATGATATATAGTCTCAGAGTCTTGGGAGAAAATTATCTGTTTTTGTTCTTATTTCAGCAGAAAAGGCCAAGTATGAAAACACAGGTCAATAAGGAGTAAAACACCATGAGAGAAGGGGAAAAAATCTTCATTCTCTATAGACAGTGCTATATATTCCTCCTTGGTGTGCGGAAATTATAGATTGCTTCTGAAGTGCTCATATATATATATATATATATATATATATATATATATATATATATATATATATATATATATATATAAAAGCCCTATAATAGAACAGTATATATTTTCGCTGCTGGGGGGGAATTTTTTTCTTTCATTTGTTTTGTTGCCCTCAAACACAATGCTGTTCAGCATTTCCATACTTTCTCAAATCCAGGACAGTCACACTGAAACACACACAAACAGAAATAGCTTCTGTACATTTCAGTAGTGAAGTGTCGGCATTTTAAAATGAACAACTAAAACAAGCTTAAGTATATAGAAAAAAGACAAGGAGAAGAGAGGGAATCATAAAAAGACACAACTAGACTCAAACTCCCGTAGCCCATATAAGCACCACAGCTCAATGGGATGGAGAACATGAACTAAGGCTAAATCTCTGACATACATACTATTGTGGTTTAAACTCACCATCAATAATTATGAATCATTCTACACAAGTCTTTTGGTATAAGGAGCTAGATTTTTATGTAAATTAAATGGTGAATAAAATACCATTTTGAATTAAATATGTGTTCCTTATTTATTTATTTTATTTTATTTAAATTCTACCTATTAATTGTAAAAAAAACAACTTGTTCTTCTACGCATATAACTAACAGTGAGAAAAAGTGCATTTGACCTCTGACAATGCAGAATTTCTCTCTGCTCTTGAAGACTGAGGGGAAATAAAGCATACCAATTAAACTTGGCCAGCTTGTTAGTGGTTGGACAGAAGACTGACGGCTAAAGTTATTGTATTGTTGAGTCAGTGAATGCGTCTAGAAGTCTGCGTGTTTATGAGACTGCTGGCGGATACCAGAAGCAATGCCGATTACGATAGGGATGTGATGGTTAACCATCCATTAAAATACATCCCACAAAATGGCCACAAACTGCACTCTGCTTTGCTTAGCTGACAACATATATAAGCCACCATCTCAGAAATGGAATACTACAAGAAAAGAAAACAGAAATCAGCCGTTTAGTGCTGGAAAGCTTTCTCTGGCATGCTTGACATCTACCGTAAAGTTCTTTTAGTGTTTGAATTGGTCAGTTAAACGACCCTAACGCTGTGGTTAAGGTAATGGTACAGTGATATGTAAACAAAATGGTCATTTTTTTAAACGTAAAACCTACAATGAATTGGAGGAATGGCTCAGTGGTCACATGCATGCTAGAAACACAGTGGAGCTGAGGGTCTCCTGTAGGGACACGGGTTTGAGTCCAACCTGCATCACATCCCAATCCCATTCTTCTCTCTCCCTGCTGTCTCTCTGCACTGTCGTGTCAATTAAAGACAATCTTTAATTGACACACACAAATTAAAAATATAGGCTATTAATAATAATAATAATAATAAATAAAAACAACATCATATCCCAATTCCATTCCCCTCGCGCTCCTGTCTCTCGAGACTGTCATGTCTAAAGATAAAAATAATAATATGGTATGTATATTAATAATGTGTAATGCCTGGCTCACACTACAGGAGTTTTTAAATCCTAACCGATTTTGAAATCTGGTTGCAGAATCTTTGCAGATTTTCTTCCCTCAAATCTTAAACACGCTCACACTACAAGATTTGAACATCGCAGCGCATCACACACTACACAATGTTATTAAGATTATTGTGCCAGAGGAAGCGCCTTGATATGATTCCACCCTGATCACGTGATCTCACGCATCAGATCGGAAGCAGAAAAGTGGATGGTAGCCTAACTAAATATCTGTCCTTTATATCAAGTCATATTCGTGAAAAGTTTGCCTGGACCAAGGAAAGCAAAATCTTTAGAAAAAAAATCATCCTTTTAACATTTTAGGATATTTCTAATGAATGGCGTCAGTTCTGGTCAATAGGCCTACAATGAATCAATGCCATTGATCTCTATGAAGTGACGCTTCAGCGTTACCCATGCGGATTGCTGCTCAGCTGAGCCTTGTAAAGTGGAGCTCAAAGTTAAAATTAAAAATTAAAATAATTAACAGCTTGTTTCATTCTACATCTTAGAATGAATCCGATTTCCGTTAAATGAACAGTTTAATGACTCACTCAAAGGCAGTGTCTTAGAGTTTAGATCGGCCCAAAAAATCAAGCCCGACCCGACCCGAGCCCGTGCACGTTGTGTCCGAGCCCGGCCCGGCCCAGCACATTAACTGTAATTATGAGTCTGAGCCAGATTTAAACCCGACCATTTTTAAAACGTGGGCCGTTATAACCAGGGGCGACGCCAGATCATTTTTTTTAACGCAGGTTCTGAATGGGTGCTATACCATTGACAGGGGGAGCTGCGCAATTTTATACATATATAAATGTGCAAAAATTGTCCACTTAATATTTAATATTCAATTATTTTAATTATCATAATGAAAGTTTAAATTTTATTAAATTGAACAAGCACAACATTCAGCATTCAATCAAATATTCTTAAAGATTCATTATTATTAATAATGTTATTTCGACTTATGTGTGTGTGCAACAAGCATGATGTGCATTTGTAAATTCGGTGACAAGCGTGCCGAGAATTTATTTAATTTATGATGAGATGCTCCAGTTCACGTGCTGGTGACCGCGGGTCGTCGGCGCCTCCATGTCATGATTTATATTGTCTGCTATATTTGCTTCTAATTTATTAAATCCAGTCAATTGGTTAATGAAAAGGTTATTAAAATTAAGATACAATTTATACAAAATGAAATTTACTTTAGAGAAAGGCTTTCTACAAGACAAAACATAATGAAGTGGTAAAAATCATGCCTGAATGGATGGATCGCAAATGGATCCGAATGAGGGACATTGAAGGCTGACTATCATCCTTTCTGTCATGACAAGTTTGCATGCGTCTGTTCATCGTCAAAGTCCTTGTTTTTTTTTGCTGTCACTTGCACTCAACAAAGCCGACACAAATGTTGTCACAGTCACATAACATATGTTTAACATTTTTAACTGCCCACAACTAGTTTAAAATATTTCCGTATCTGACTTTCCTTCATACTTGCTCAAAGTTAATTATTTTTTTAGTTTCGGTTTCATTACTGAACATAGGTCTATAACAGTTATGCCTGATGAAAACAGCGTAACACTTATTTATTTAGCAATAAATAAATAAATGATGATGATAATATCGCATATCACGCTGTTGAGTCACTCAAAATTACCTCAATGGAAATTCCTTCACCACCGTTGTTTTTTATTGGCTATTGTGACAGTACTGACCTAATCACAATCTTGCTCATCCCGATAAATATCAAACATGTTTGATATTATCGGGGCGAGCCCGATTTGTATAAGAGCAGATCGGGAGGTGCAAGATTCGATCTGTGAACGCCTCACATTACCAGATAATCTGCACCGAACATCGGAACCGATCGATATTTTCTCCGATTCTAAAAATCTGGGCATAAATCGGCCTAAAACTCCTGTAGTGTGAGCCAGGCATAAGTGTAGATTATTATGAGAATAAAAAAATTCATTAATTTTGCCATCTGAAACCAAATAATTTTTAATATGTTTTAAATGAAATATAATAATATATAATAATAATACAAAATATAATATTAATAATAATGCTATTTATTTATTTATTAATACTATTAATAACATTTGTATCGCTAATTAGAACCATAAGAGAAGAGTATGAGTGTATGACAACCAGGCTGTTCAGAAAGACAGAGAGAAATGAGAACAAGAGAGAGAAATGTAGTTGGAGCCAGACTGGTTGCTCTCATGGTAGTTTGACCGTCAGAGGGTTGCAATGATAAGGAGGGGGGATCTTAGGGCATGTAGGGGACCTGGGTCCTACAGCCTTGGGCCTCTTAGCCCCCTGCCAGGAGGCCTGCAGTCCATCACCCAAAAAGCCTGGCCTGAGATGGCCAGCGGGGACGGGCAACGTCCTGGAGGACACACAGGCAGATGGTGCCTACACCGAGGGGAGAGACACCAGACACACTCTCATGCAGCCTGGCATTTGGCCCAGCAATCACAAGCATTAAAGCTAATGCTAAGGGTAACTCCAAATCTAGAGAGGACGAAGCAAAGCTCCAGCCAGCCAGTCCTCTTCATCCACTCAATTACCCACCCCCCTCCCCCCGACACACACATACACAAACATACACGCACACCCAGAGCCGCAAGGCCGAGCACTCAAACGGCAACAGGCATCATTACACTCCAGCACACATTCTCTCACCCAGACCGACTGCAGAAGAACAGACTGCTGAGAGTTTTAAAAGTGGAAAAAGACAGAGTTCGTAATGAGGCACATGTGGGAGTCATAGTGGTCCCGTTTGTGTGTGTGTGTGTGTGTGTGTGTGTGTGTGTGTGTGTGTGTGTGTGTGTGTGTGTGTGTGTGTGTGTGTGTGTGTGTGTGTGTGTGTGTGTGTGCACTCAAAAAATGAACGAGGAAGGTTGTGCACTTTACATAATATATTTATATTTAGTTTACTTATAATAATTGTGTTTGTTGACTTGAAATGTTTTTTTCTAGTAAGGTCAACATAATTATGTCTCAACTTAACAGTACAAAATCATAATGCGTTGTCTAAACACAAACTATTTATGTTAAGTAAAAAATTCTTACATCCAGATGGTGGCAGTATAGTGCGACGCCAACTGCCATTTTGCCCTAACTTAATTTGATTGTGTTCAATCTGTTTAACTATATCTATTACATGTGATTACATGATTGACTTGTGTTGCATTGACTGAAACTGGGCGGTGCTTGTTAGTTCCCAGCATGCTTTGCATACGGTTGAATTAAGAGAGAATAAATGTTAAAATTAAGTGTTATTTTATATTTTTTTGAGAAAATGAGAAAAGGGGAAGACTTGATAGTGTGTAATTGTGTTTAATGTTCAATAACATTGGAATTATTAGAACCTTTTAAATTACAGTGGCTTACCATGGTGGAGAAGAGTGGAGCATTTTGTTTGGCTGTGGACTGATATCAAGTTTTTCTACTGCTTTGGTTGAAGGAGCGTGTAAATCTTAGCATTTAAGATGCTACATATTATATATTAGCTATTATAATAGCTATACACTCATAAGTAATCTCACTAAATTAACTAAGATTAAAACACATAACTCAAAAAGATGCAATTGAGTTTAATGGAAATGTTAATATCATGTTTAACCAATGCATCTATGTTGTGTTCAAATAACATGATAAAGGTTGGTTGACTTAACTTGGTTTGTTTAGATGGAATATAGGTGGCATGATTAAATCATGTTCATCCAATGAATTATTTTTTTGAGTGTGTGTGTGTGTGTGTGTGTGTGTGTGTGTGTGTGTATGTGTACGTTTGATGAACTGGGCTGCTGCTCGTGTTACCTGGGGCTTGTGTGCAGATGGGCTTGTATCCTGAACCGATCCTCACTTTCTGCGCCTACAGCTAGGAGAGGAACGAGAGATCTCGCATACACACACACCAGCTGCAACCGAAACGCTCTCCTTCTCCCCAAACATAACTACACACACTCTCCAACTCCCATCTAAGGACTCACAAACTATCCACATTACCAGATAACACAGGAAGAGATACATTTCATCACCCTCAGGTAAAAACGTCCCACATGACTCCAGCTATTAGATATTCAGTAAACCAGAACACTTATATGTTTGTAACCGGAATACAAAACACATTCTCAATTTGGTGTGCGGCACTTCCTTCAGTTCACCCCGTACCTGAGCACCGTCTACAGATCACCCGCTGTCAGATTAGCTGACAGGCGTCCGCTCGGTTTCCAAGCCTTCATATCCTCCATAATAACACCTGCAATCTCTCGTCTCAGAAGTCACAGAGAGAGGGGGGGAAAGGAGCGAAGGAGGGACTCTTCTTTGGCGAGGGACACCGATAAACAAGAGAAAGGAAGAAGGAGCCGCCCTGTGGATTTCAGTCCGGCTATCAGTACCCGAAACCACTCGCCTACGACAACATGACAGGTGTAAGTTTCAGCAACTTAAACGGCAGGATTAGCCACTAGTGGTTCTCTTCATATGCATTCCTTATGGGAATTAATTCCATTTGAAATGCAAGGCCAAAGGCAAGATTAGAGAGGCAGAGCCCCATGGGGAGCTGTATGCTGCAGCTAAAAGCTGGGATTTGAATAATTGTACAGGCTTAGACCCAGAATCAGCACAGAACAGAACGAATGGATTATTACTGGGAACTTTGTACGTTTGTGACTGCCTTGCTTTCCGAAATACCTGCACACACATGCATGGGGGTGATTGATCTCAATGAGGAAAAAAAAAACAAGAGTTTATTGCAATTGGGATGAGAATGAGAGGAAGAAAAGTGAGTGGAAAAGACACTCATGCCCTTAAGGATGTCTGCTGGTTCAGACCAAAAAGTATTAAAGGAATATTTCGAGTTCAGTACAATCAGAAGCACATGTAGCACAATGTTGATTACCAGAAATAATTTGGTTTTATTTTTTTATTATACTCGCTGTTTCAGTTTAGCCACAAGACAGAAACATGATTTACAGTGACAGTAGTGATACATATTTAAAGTATATTACAAAGGATTTCAATTTCAAGTAACTTTTGAACTTTCTATAAAGACTCCTAAAAAGGAAAATCTATCATGGTTTCCACGAAAATATTATGCAGCAAAACTTTTTTTCCATATTGATAATAATAAGAAATGTTTCCTAAGCACCAAATCAGCATAGTAGAATAATTTCTGAAGGATCACGTGACACTGATGACTGGATTAATGATGCTGAAAATTCATCCTCAACATCTAAGAAAAAAAAAATGCTAAAAAGTGCTATTTTAACTTGTAATAATATTTCATTTTTTTTTCTGTATTTTAAATCAAATAAATGCAGCCTTTGCTGAGCATAAGAGACTTCATAAGCGTGAAAAAAAATGCTTACTAACCTTTTCTGTCTAAACTTACAACCAACTTTGTTGCCATGATAATGTAAGACCACAAAACTCAAAAAAGTGACAACAAAGTTTTTTTTTTAAAAACACGCTTTTATATTCTCCAAAAATTGACTCAATTTACTTTGCATTGTACTAGAAGCACAACTTCTTGTGCTAACCACAAAAAGCTTTTGCCAGACCTTAACTTCCAGAATATTACTTTAAAGCCATGAGGACTTCACAACGCTACATGCCACTCAGAGCAGAAAGGGAATATCTAATGAAGGCAGAGAAAAGGTTATTGGACGGAAACATTAGAGTATTTAGTATGAAAGCCTGGGCTGGTGCTCTAGAGACAGACAGGTGAGGGGTAGCTCACACAGACGGTGGAATTATCACAGCGTTACCCAGCAACGTCTCGGGAACTGCGCCCCGCCGTCGCCATGTTTATTTCATGCAGCCAATCAGTGTAATCTGATCATTAGCCTCCTGCCCCACGCCTGAGCGGGGATCCAAAACGGCCCTTATCCCGCCACTTTGCACACTCACGCTTTAATCAAAGCCTTCAGTCTCGACTTCCTCCGTCAGCGCCGAACCCCAGGCACGTACAAACAACAATGCCCACACATCCAGATGAAGTGCTTATGGAAAGCACCGGCTGACATTATGAGAAAGGCATGCGCACTAATATTCATTCGTAGTAGTATTATTACAATGCGAGCTGAAAATTACAAATGTGTTCACTATCTAGACAGCAGTAAGATAAACTAAGTCTTGGCTGGGGTTCGTAATAATTGGCAATATGCCGTACATTCCTAAGTGTGTGTGTTTTAGTGGTTTTGAGAAAGGGAGCGAATGATACAAGGATGAAAGAGTGAGAGGGAGAGAGAGACGGAGCTCAGGAGGCAATTTCAGAAGTGTCAATGACCAAATCCCACACAGACTGAAGTATATCAGAGACTCTAACCAAGCATATGCAAAGCAGAGGTCAGAGTCATCACTTTCTAAATGGTGTGACCAACACTTCAGTCATGCCCAGTGAAAACAGATGATGAGAACTGGGACATGAGAGGCCTAAGTAGAAGGGGGAAAAACAGTAAACATTAATACCGTCATCTCAGAACGGCACACGTGGAAGCAGCTAGAGACTGAACCGAACGTGCACACGAACGCGGCAAATGACAACAACAACAACGAAAAAATCAATAGCTTTACAGGACGATAAACATTTAAGGCCGTCCCACTGGCTGTTTATGTGCATGGCTACAAACTGCATCTCTGTTGTTTTGACAATTCGTCTTTAAGTGACAACCCGCAAGGTGACAAGAGCCCTTCAGACGAGGCACAGGACAAGCAGGAACCATTCATCTGACGGATGGGTTTCAGCCATGTGTCAATCACGCGCTAACTCTCTTGCTGAGAGCTGTAGCCCCTGTTTCCTCCATCGGCTTGCAGGCGATAGACTGGCGAACAAGACGTTCCCGGTTCTTCCCATAGCTCCTGCTCTATCGTTAAGAAATTATGTTGATTAAATCTTTATGAGGCCATGGCACTGGAGTCGGTGATATTTGAGGATTGAGTCTTTTCTAAATGTGTAAATAATTTAATCTTTTGGATAAGTCAAGGGGATTTATCCAGCGTTCGGATATGGGCTGACTGGGCCAGGGGGGGGGGGGGGGGGGGGGGGGGGGGGCCGTGTCCACACGCAGGTAGAGGGATGAGGGAGAGGACACGAAGCACAACATCTTTATTTAGCTGTGTGGTGTGAAACCAGAACTAGAAACGTGGACTAAAGACATGTGCTGATTCAGGAGTTTGAGAATTTATACCAGATTATACCGAAATAACTTGAGTTGGACATGAGTTAAAGGAGACATATCATGAAAATCAGACCTTTTCTGTGTTTAAGTGCTATAATCGGGTCCCCGGTGCATCTAACCCAGAAAATGTGATGTGACAACCCAGTAACTTTGTTTTGCTAAGTCTTTCTCTGCAAGTATGTAAAAAAATAAGCCAGTCAGATTTTGCTCCCTTTCTGACGTAGGAAGGGGATCTTATTATTACCTTATTATTATCTTATTATTATTATAATATTACCACCCCTTAATCTGCACGTTTCCACCCACAGCCCGCCATTTGGTTTTGGATCGTTTTGAATTATTCTCATGTTTTGTTATTGCCAGAGTATCCAAAGCTCGTGTAAAGGATTGGATGTCTTCAGCAGCTCATTTGTATTTAAAGGGACACACCAAAATGGCGTGTTTTTGCTAACACCCAAAAAGGTGCTAATTTAACAAGCTATAATAAACTATCTGGGGGGTATTTCGGGCTGAAATTGCATGGACACATTCTTGGGAGACCATAGATTTATATTACATCTTGTGAAAAGGGGCATAATATGTCACCTAATGAATCCAGAAAGGGCCACAGACTGAGATTTGAGCTTGCTGCTCTTTTCAGAGAGCTTTAGATTTTTAAGCATTCCAAATGCACATCATTAAATATTTTCTCACGTTTTTAAGTTCATAATTTGATTGGAAATGAACACAGAATATAAAAATTTTCATATCAAAGTACACACTTAATTTGTTTACTGTACACATCACATTTCACATTTTATCTCGGTCATGCTCTTAACTTTCCATAATTACTTAAGACTAGAAGGATACTAATACACTAAAATGCAATTACTACTATGCCATGTGTGAAGCACAGTATTCAGTCTTCTACTATTTAAGGCAATGCAATGGAAAATGAAACAGTCCACAATACCTTGCTTTTACAAATTGTAGCTCTGAAGGCCTAGTATGACCCCTGACCTCCAACAAAGAACGGCTAATAATTTCACTGTGAACATCTCATATTCAGTCTATTATGAGCCAAAAACCACAAGAGAGACATACTGCTCCCAGTTTCTGCTTAAATTCAGCGTAGTGCTCCGTTGAAGTGCTGGTTAGATTAATGTCACCTCTCTCCATCAGCTGGTGATACATCCATTTCTTTTCTGCTTTTCAGCAATCACCGGTTACATTTAAATATATCAAGTCATCTGAAAGTGACAAGTCACAACGGCGCGGTAATGACATAGGCTACAGCCGCTCTGCAGGCCAGCTGGGCAGCATTTGGGAATAAGGAAAGTAATACAGCAGGATAAAAACTCCTCTCTCTATTTAAAAGTGGGAGGGTGAAGGCTCTCCCCCCGGTGCTAGCACCAGCTGAAGATTGCGATGGCAGGACCCCAATCTCCTGCCCGTGCCAGGCCTGCTGGAGCAGACAGTCCCGGCTGAAATACCTGGCCCTCCCGTGCCGCCCGCTTCAGAACGCTGCTAATCAAATAAATAAATCAAATGAAGAGATGTGCGAATTGCTTTTTCGGCTGGGTCCCATTCTACAGCGGGACACTTGGAGCGTCTCAGCTGGGGGGCCTGGCAGGGAGTCTGGGCATATTTTAACACAGGTACTGATCAGACCCAACACTATTTTGAGATGGTGCCCAGCGCAGGCAAGCCTGGACAGACTTCACACACTCTGAGATGCGGCGCACACACACACACACACACACACACACACACACACAACACACACACACACACACACACACACACACACACACACACACACACACACACACACACCACGGTAACGTTACACTAAGCTGAAAGGACTGAGGGTCCAGTAGCCCAAAAATGGAATTTGTTGATTTGAACCCTAATTCAAAACACAATAATTGTAGTTATGGTCACTGTCAAACTTTTGTCAAAATCATCCCCCTTTTTGTGGTGGCTGTTTCGTTTTGATGAATGTTTTATAAATGAAAAATGACGCACATGTTAGAATTAAAGTAGTGATTAAATTATTGGTCAAGTCCAGAGGGAAATGTGCTATTCAAAGAGTAATTCATAGCTAAACAGTTGCAAACAAGAAAAAACAACTGAGGAGACTTGCTGATTTAAAACACTTGACACTTGTGACAAAAGAATCCCAAGCTTCAAAGCAAAGGAGAAAAGGTACACTACTGAAGGGACAATATACGAATACATTTATCTCATTAGCTGACCTGAGACCTGGTTATGCGGTTATTTCCATTCAGGAGAAACACTTCAAATCAGTGTCAAACCAATACACCTACTGGGTGGTCAAGTTTGCAAAACAAACAATGTCAAACTTCCCACCGCTGTAAACCTGCATGGCAAACACTCTTTTTGTTTTTCTATGTGTTTATGTGTTTAGGTCTGAGGTAATGAGAAAAATAGTGAGCTTTTGTTCTTGTTCTGACCTTCTGTCTCATTCATAATGCATCATCAGAATAAACCTATTTGAAAGTTTAATAAAGAAAAACGATCTTTCTTGTCTCCAGTCGCAGCATTATGACAGTGTAATCTTTACTCAGTGTGACTGGGCAGGAACAGGATTTCTGCACTCCAAAACCAACTCGCCACTCCAAAATCTGTGATCTCACTGGACAGTTACCAGTGCTGCTGCAGCTCTAGCGCTCCCGGCTTCTCTCTTACACTGTCCTCCTGTCTACCAGTCAGATTCACAAAGAAAAACACAGCTATGGATTCATTCTGCCATTCCTGCACAACACGCTACATAAAATAAAATAAATAATATACTGCTTATATTTATATCTCTTCGGATTGTGACTTTACGGCTGTTCGTTCAGTTGTGACTTTGTGAGAAATAAATTCACAATTGTAAGGAATAGTGTAACTGTCATAATGTATCTATTTCTTATTTCAAACTTAAATTCACTATTACCTTTAGAGTTGGAAACAGCCTTCCATTAAATAGCAATTAATCCAAAGATCAAAAAGCAAAGTGTGGTTATAAAGCATAAATAATCTTCCTAAACTAATTATCATCATTTGAATAAATAGTGTTGCTTGTCTTTTGTCACAGTATCATCCCCGAAATATGCCTTAATTCAAACAATGGGAGAGTAGTTTATTCTATTTAAAAAATAAATAAAAGTGAAGTAGGGCGACATCAAGGAAAAACATTCCTATATTTCAATAAGATTGTGTTGATAAATAGGTTCACAGTGTACTTCAACGTATTTCTGCTGAGTTCAGCGTCCTACGCATGGCAAAAAATAACATTAATGCTGAAACTCCACTTGGAACAACGCTGGTCTTTATCAACTGCTCCTCATTTCCTTCACACACTTTATTTTTAAGAAAACTCTGAGTCTACGAATGGAAGATGTACCTCAGTAGCCAAGCCTGCTCTGTCTCAACAGTTAATCCCCATCTTTGTTTGATAGATTAGGAGTTGAATCTGCAGTAAAGCTGCATCACACACAGTTTTCATCCAGGGGATATGAGCTCCCAAACTTCCCTGATGACAGTCTGGAGTCTAAAGCTTTCTGCTGAATACAGATGCTCTCACCTTTAACGTCACATACATCTGGATCCCGACACAGAGGTGGAAAAGGGTCTGTCTGCAAGGCCTGCATTATAATATAGCGATAATTCAAATGTGACTGGGAAGGAATATTTGACTCCATAATTTCAGCTGTTGGTATTTTATCATCCATCCATCCATCCATCTATATATCTATCTGTCTCATTTCTTTTTAAAAATAATTTATTCCTATACCCACTTTCATTATGTTGGTGTTATGATAAAACTACTTATAGAATCAATAGTATGCACAACTTTCAGATCATAACTAACACCAAATGAGAAAAAGCATAAAGCAAGATTAGATATTCAGTGTTTAATTGTCTCTATTTTATCGGAACGCCCCGGTCAACTGTCAAGATCACTTTAAGCTAGGCAATAACAATTGTATTAATAGGCAAAGTGCATTTATTGAGTCAAAAGCTGTAAATAAATCTTAAACTAGAATCACTTACAGTGTAAAATATTGAACAGCAGTGAACTTACGAACTCAATGCACTGAAACAACTTTGCGCTTTTAAATACTAACCACTGCCCAAAATACAGATTAATACTTTTCAATTTCAAAACTGTTTATTATTTTATTTATTTAAAGCATATTTATTTGGCCTTGATCCACAGTTTCACAACAGCTGGCAGACCCTTTCCCCCCTTCAGAAAGCATTTCTGTAGTGCATGATGTCTTTTGTGGATGAAGGATGTTATGATAGCCTCCAATAATACAAATGAAAGTAGTTTCCATATAATCATGGAAAATCCAAAAATAAAAGCTTACGCAGCAGGGCAGTTTTTTCAGTCGCCGACTACCGTCTCCGTTTTCTCCTGCTACGCTAAATGTTTATTCTGCTCTTGGAGCTCCCAGCTGGCATCAGGCAAAATTATAGTTGTCTGGTGATGTGTCTGTACATGTCACTTCTGCTTTTACCACTCTACCTCTGTCCAATGTTTCGGTTAATGTTGATTGAAATATGGGCACTGTCTGTCTGCAAAACCACTTTGTGTCAACATGTCAATAGCCGCACAAGGAGAAATAAGTCAAAAAACTACCACATTGTCAAATCACACGGTGTACAGAGCCGAGCGCAACGGATACGCCGGCCAGCGGAGAATTTGCAAGGTTTTGACAAGGATTTCACATGGCACATCTTATGTTTCAGAATTAATCCCGCTGCAAAATTATGGGTTCTTTTCATCCAAAACTCTCATTGCCATGGTTACAATGTTTAAGCCTGTGAGATGAGCAGAATGAGGTGTAAGAGAGAAAAAAGGAAGACAGTGCCAAGCTTTGATTCTCGTACCGTTTCAACTGCGATCAAACGGAGGAATCTAATCATAACAAAGGACAAATTCCATTTTGCCAGGGCTCATTGTGCTGTGAATGGAAAGAGGAGGGGGGTTGCCGAGTTATAACAAAGTGATGGGGTCTGATGCTTAATTAAAGCACAATTTAACAAATTCTAGATGAATTTCTGCTGGCTAAGGAGGATTTTGTTCCTGAAAGTGAACAATATGACAAGAAAAAAAGAAACAAAATCCTATCTTTTTTTTAAACGGCGTAGCTAGATTCACACAAGTGTACAAAAGTATCACGCAGGGCCTATATATTGTCAATGTTGGTGTGTAAATGGTCATTGTAACCTCTGTGTTTTCTAGCTGTGTGAGAAGAGTTGGGTGTTAACCAGACCACGAACATTTCCTGACCCAGGCTTCACCCTGCACACACACAATCCTATGGTACTGACCTTGGCTGTAGTTAAAGGGTCTGACTGTCTCTGTGTGTTAACTCACCCTCCTCAGCCACATACAGGATGGAGATGGCAGGGCCGCCGTTGTGACCCTCAGCAGCGGAGTCTGAGCTCATGGGTCTTCCAGAACACAACCAAAACTACTGAGAGGGTTAGGTAATGAGAGTCCATACCACTTCCCTTATTTCACAACAACACTAGCCATGTTTCCATCCACTTGTCAATCGAATTATCTGAAGTTCGGTAAAAAACCTCATGCGAATAAAGCTGGTGAAAGTGTGTTTCCATCAAACGGCTTTAAAGCGGATAAAAACCTGTGCGTAATGACGTCACATGCTGTTTTGCGATCAAATTGGTTTAATTCAAATTGATTTGAAAATTTCACTTTTTTTTAACAATCCACTATTTTTTTTTTTTTTTTTTGGTTTGCCGCAATGCATTATGGAATTACCTTTTCTGCAAGTGTTGCATGAGGCTACTTTCAATTTGGTGAAGTCGAGGTATATCTGTCGATGTAATGTAATAACTTCATTCACATCAGAAACACGCATGGA
Source organism: Chrosomus eos (assembly GCA_036326025.1). Classification (NCBI taxonomy): domain Eukaryota; kingdom Metazoa; phylum Chordata; class Actinopteri; order Cypriniformes; family Leuciscidae; genus Chrosomus; species Chrosomus eos. The sequence continues at coordinate 17,523,865 of CM070833.1, forward strand.
TTCCTTAAAATGCTACCTAAGGAGGCAGTTCCCAGGAGCAGAGCGTAGCTATTCACTTGTACTAAACCACACAGTCAAACACCACATAATCATAAACAACAGAATCTGCTCTAAACCAAAGACTTCAAACTCTACAAAGTACACCACTGCAATACCGATACAGAATAATGACATACCACCTTCAAAAGAACAAATTCAATGCAGTCAGCAGAGCTTCAGGACAATATGCTAGCCTCGAAATTACAAACCACGGCCATGACACAATACACTCACTGCCATGGCATCACAGTCAAGTAGAAAGCAAGAATACAGAGAATCACTGGTATTTCTGTACAAAAAAATGTTTAAAAAAAGTTATATTTTTATTATAATAATACATACAGTACATACAGCAGGAGATTAGGAAATTTACGTTTTTAAACTTTAGAGAATTTTGAAAAACATGTTGAGAATTCATTCTGTTTCAGACTGTATGAATTGGCGTCACATTGAAATAACTAGTAAAATGTATATTTATAAAATGTATAAAATGGCCATGCATTCATAAGACTTTATTCATTTTTCTGTATATAAATCACTCTTTTGAAATTAGGCTTCATAAATTCAGGTTTTCCAAGACCGTAGAAATTCTGGTTCTTGTTGAGGGGTGAATACAAATGTAAAAATGTTTTTTCCGCTGTTTAGTTTATTTGAAATATTTTATGTCATATAAAGCAATACATTTAAGTAATAACTCAAAAATAACACACAATAATACATTCACTATGTGATATCTATTCCACATTCTGGCAATACTACAAATCTGAAGCTTTGAAATAATTTAGGACAAGGAGTAGATCTGTCACTATACTACTAAAGACATACAAGACTGTGGATATTCTGCTAAACTCAAAACTAGATGCACGGAACACAATACGTCCAATCCACTGTAAGAGAACAAATCATAAAAACAAAACAGAGAAATTAACTAAATTACACACATTGGGTTTTCATGTTTTAACACATAGACATAATGGTATGTATGCGTTACAAACGCAAACGTTCCATTCTATTCTGCATGATTTATATTTACACTCACTGGTATATTCTGGTATATATTGTTCATAAGCATTTATGTTTGATTCAAAGCCTGAAACTGTATATAAAACAGTAAGCAAAACAGAGAGAGTCAAGAATGTGACATTTGGTGAATGTCGCTGCAAAGAGATGAACGCTGAATTACACAGCCATGCCCTCTTTCTGTCTCGCTCTCTTTCACGTTTCTTTCCTTTTCTTTCTCTTTTCTTTCAGCTCTGGCCTTCACTAGCCCACAGAAAGGCTAAGTCCTCAAAGGCTTAGTTCAAACAGACTGAGCTGTAGAGGTCTTAACTGCGGAAGACTTTCCTCTGAGGGGCTGGATTCCAAAAGGCTGATTTCTGAGAGGAATTCTTTTCTGGAGAAGAGAAGAAGCCGTCTTAAGGCTGGTAAGTTCCAGGTGTTCAGGCTAGAAAGAGGTGTCAGAAATCTGGACAGGAGACAGATGGAGTTTGTAATGGTGGTGGGGTCAGGAAAGGTCAACGTCGCGGACAGGCCGAGGCTCTTCCGCAGAGGTGATGATCCACACGACCGCACGTCCCGAGAGGCTGATGACAGTAAAGGCTGCTGCTGAATTTATGGTTCTCCTCAATCATCCTTCTGCCAAGACTATATAACAGATTTAACCAGTTGACTTTGGCCAACTCAGCTTGAGATTCATGGCTTTTTATCCAGGGTACGGCTGAGAGCAGAAGATGCTCTCCCTGCCACGCCGACTTGGAGAGGACCGCGTCCGAGAAATGAGCGAATAAATCAAAACCACTCATTTCCCTCTAGAAACTCTGCAAAAGTCAAAGTATTCCACAAACAGGATGATTGCATGGCTAATGGAAAATCTGACCATTAAGTATGAAATGAGATGAATAACAATGGTGCACAGCTTCTCTGTGTGTAGCTGAATCAGAACGCGTGGTGCAATCGTTACCCCACTGAGACCATCATACACCCGGACATCTCTCGGCACCACTGATGTTTCATCAAAATGATGAAGGGGAGCATTTGCTGACTCAACATCCTCACAGACCTGGCTGCAATTTATTGGAAGTTACAGTATACAGTAACATGAAAGTTATGGTTATGAATGCTCTGGTTTAATTTTCAAATGTTCACAAGCTTACAAAAGCGAAACAAATATTGAAAGACTGAAAGACTGAAGTTAAAAACTTTATTATGTGGTGTAAGTATTGTGGTGAAACATGTGATTCTTTGATGGATAAAAGAACAACATTTCAGGGTGTACTCACACTAGCAGTTTGAACCGTGCCCGAGTGCGTTTGACCATCAAAGCGCGGTTCGTTTGACTAGTGTGAGTGCTGCGAACCGTGCCCGGGCGCGGCTCGATTAGACGGCCCTGGCCCGCTTGGAAGAGGTGGGCCAGAGCACGGTTCAGTTGGACTCGGGCGCGGTTCGCATGCAGTGTGAGCGCTAACCGTGCTGGAGCACGGAACAGCGATAGACTCCATTGTGTTTTGAGAGCGCCGCTCTTCTTGTTTATCCCGAAACCGTCGCACCATAATGACGTAAGCGTGCTCCGGCACGAATGCTGAAACCCTCTGTGTGAGTACAGGCCAGAGGGGGAGTGGGGAGGGGGGACAATCGTACTTGGGCCCGGTTCATGGCAACCGTGCCTAGTGTGAGTACACCCTTAGTCTTTACTGTCATTTTTACGCATCTTTCGTGAATAAAAGTATTCATATGTCATTTTGAACTTTACAACAGGACTGAAAACCATATTCTAACCATTCTCCCCACATGTCATTAAGCCATCCAAATGTTCACCAACTCAGCCTTAAAGAAACATAGACATCTGGTAAGGTTGAAAGAGTAAATCATAATAATATATGACACATTATATAGTAAGAAAATAAAATATTGAGCAAACTTCTCAGCGGACATCTCCCAGATGGTATTTTTGCATACGTATATGTGCTACAGAGTTTTTGAAGATAGAAGTGCTAATTACCTGTTGACCTGTGAGTTTTGAGTACAGTATTACAAATGAATGCTACGAAAATGTCAGCCTTTGACTTTTCAAAAAACAAATTCTGCTTGGATTACAATAATTAATCAAACTTGGAAGAAGATTATTCCAAGGCCCAGAAGTTCAAAGATCTCTCACCCTGTTGTTTATTCAGTCTAAACTTTCCACTGTTTTTACACATCTTATGTTATGTTCTGGTAGAACTGATATGGAGTGGGTTTTTCTTTCTTTCTTCTTTTATCTAATCTAGAATCACATTTAAAGAATGTTTACAGCCTCAAACCTGTTTTCTACATATTTTATACAACAATCATCATGCATTACTTTTTAATATAAATAAATGGGTAGAAATGAAAGTATGTGAAAGGAGAACGTTTGTGTATGTGAAAGTAGAAATGCATGTGAAAAGAGAATATACTGTATGTGTGTGTGACAGTAGAAATGTATGTATGTGAAAGGAGAATGTATATGTGTGACAGTAGAAATGTATGTATGTGAAAGAAGAATATATGTGTGTGTGACAGTAGAAATGTATGTATGTGAAAGGAGAAAGTGTGACAGTAGAAATGTATGTATGTGAAAGGAGAATATATGTGTGTGACAGAAATGTGTGTATATGAAAGGAAAATATATGTGTGTGACAGTATACATGTGTGTATATGAAAGAATATATGTGTGTGACAGTAGAAATGTTTGTATGTGAGAGGAGAATATATGTGTGTGAGTAGAATAATTAATTTTGACTTTTCACAGTATATATACTGTGCAGGGAAATTTAAATTATCTTCTCATATAAAACATTTATGCACTTTATTCTGTTTCACACTACATAACTTTATATATTGCCTCTGTGGTTGAAACAAAGTTGTTGTTTTTTCATGGTTGCTTGTGGTCACTATAATGAAGCAAATCTGTCATTCTACACCAAGACACTCTTATAGCAGGAAGACAGTCTTACAAAGCATATATCTGAAAATATGTTGACTAAGCAAGTAAGTAGCATATTTGCCACCATAATAGTCAGAATAACTTTTCTCTATTTACAGACATGACATAGATACTCAAGGAAGAATATGACGTAAACGTGAAGTTTCCTGAAAAATCTAACCTGATTGCTCCGACACATAAATCATTATAACAAACTTAAAGGTAGGGTAGGTAATTTAGGAGAGGCTAGCAATAACAAGCTAGCTTTGAAAGCATAAGATCTCACCCTCTCTTCAGAGCCACGCCTCCTCAAAAACACATGAACAAACACAGTCAGAGTAAAGTCGTCTCCCATATTGACTGATTGGTTTCATTGCTGTCTCCTCTCCACCAGTTAGCTGGTGTGTGGTGGGCGTTCTGGCGCAATATGGCTACCGTCGCATTATCCAGGTGGATTCTACACATTAATGGTGGTTGAGGAGATTCCCCCTTCCACGTCAAACGCAGTACCCAGAAAAGCGTTATATAAATTATTATTAAAGTCTGCAAAACCCCACGAGAGATGGCATTAAGTTACCTAATGTCTCAAAGCACATAACCTTACAGTAATAATGTGCATAAACAATTTAGATCTCTTTACCACCTGACTGCTGCAGGTTCATTTCGCCATTGATAGTGTTGCCATAGTAATGCATAATTCAGAGGACGTAAACAGCTCCAAGTGTGCACTTCAGAGGTTGCCATCTCTTATTTATGGTAATTACGAACTGTAAAAATGTGGCTGCTGTTTGCGGCGCTCAGTGACTGTGTATACAACTCTGCATAGCCTCATGGAACGCGTTGATGACGTGTGATGTCTAGGCGAGCAGGGTTTGGAAATACATATGTCTTACCTGTCTGTCAGCCTATCATTGCATGCGGACCACATGCAATGACTGGACGGAAATTTTTCCGTAAATAGTTTAAATAGTTAAACCACTTCTACATGATTGATTGCTATCATGATGTGAAGAGAGTTTCGACCAGTATAACAAAATGTGTTTCTCAAAAACATCGCCTACCTTAACTTTAATATAGTAAACTGCATATTCTAAATTTTATGTACTCACTCAATAAATAGAATTTTGTTAAGTTTTACCAAAAAAAAAAAAAACTCCCATACTGCACCTTTGCACAAATTCTCTTCAGTGATGCTGAATACATGTGAATACAAAAGCCGGACATGTTTGATGTCCTTGTGCCTACAGTACTGCTGGACCGAAGATGGCCTCTTTCTCTCTCCTCGCATCAGTCCCCCCCTCTGCGCCCTGCCCCCTTTCATGCAGAATCACATGAATATGCAAATGCACCGTAAGCCCCTGCCCTCGCCATTCCACCATTCTCTCAGATGCACCTCAATAGCCTGCACATTCTAAACCGAAGGTATTCATGACGGATGCAAAAGTGGCCAGAACCTAATTTTATATATTACACATTCGTTTTTCCTCTCTCGCCCATTCCACACAGCTAGCCAGTGGTCTGGGCGCAGTCTTAATACGTTCGGTCCATTGTGGCCCAGCTTTGTTGTCCTCCCCACTCGCTATCATCTGTTCTCAGAGCAGACAATGGGCGGCGTTGACGCTGGACACGGCGGTCATGTTCTATTTGCCGATGTGCATTATCTCCCAATCCCGTCCTTTTGCTGCCTATGCTCTGCGAGTGTCCCTCGCTCTGAATAGAGTCTAAAGCCATTATTGGAGGGAGAAGAGGGGAATAAAAAACATGATGGGTGAAAGTGGGCATAGACTGTTATATAGGCTACATTTGGGCTAGGCCACATGCATACTAATAACATCATTACAGAGCGGCTCTTCTGGAGAGCATGTTTACTTTGTTATGGTTTCCATCACCTTGCTCCCTCCACCGCCAAATCGCTAATGCCCACCTCTTTCTCTCCCCCTCCCTTCCACCTTTTTATTCCAAATGTAAATAGCACCCAGGGCTAATTTTCTTATATTTTGCCAAAAAAATTAAGTTACGTAGTTCCAGTAATTCTCTCTCCAGCGGGTGCGCACTGTGTGGGTGGTGCTCCGCACAGCGAGCACTTCTCTTCCATGGCATTGAACTTGACCCTGAATGACCTTTTTATAATGAGTGAATTGAAAACATCTCCCTTTGGAATGCAGCTTGTAGACACTGGCTAAGGCTGTTTTTTTCTTCCTTCGACACCCCCTCCACACATCTCTGCTTTTGATGAATTAAAGGGGCAGTATCCTCATCCTCCTCACCTGCGCAGAAACGCGTGGCTCTCAAAGGATGGAAGGTCAATAACGCTGCCTTTATAAAGCAGAGTCTGCTGAAGAGAGACACAGAGAGAAGAGGAAAAAAAAAGCTGCTTTCTCGTTTAGGCTCTGAGGCAGCAAAGAATCCAATACCTGTCCTTTTATTTACAGCATAAATACAAGCTTACAAGAGTGAGGTGTTTGTACAGGCTGAGCTGTGGCTCAATTCCCCACCATAACACTTAACACTTGAAAGCAGCAGCACTACAGTACATCACTGCAAACATTTACAGATCTACAGAAGTGTGATCACTGAAAACCCAAGTTCAAGTGACTAAGGAGCTCTTTGCACTTCTCAGAAGCACCCTGGGACAAATCAATGCTTTACGCAAAGCTCAGCTTTGCAAAGCCTTTGTTAGCTGACAGTCAATGGTAATACTGTACCTGCAGCGCTGCTATCTATATTAGAGGCTAATGAAATCAGTGAACTGAATTAGCTTTGTATGTAAATTAGGCCTGGGTGGTATGAAGATACAGTGTGATGGTAGAAATGTGTAATTTAGAAGAGACTCTGCTGTACTCTTTGTACCATGGTAAAAATATTTAATAGGCTTTAAATGGACAGGACTAGTTTTATGTTATGTTAGATCGACAAATAGATGAAAATTTGATATTGAGCAGTCTATTACGAAGCAGGGTTCAGTTAAAATTCTTTGTTTTTTGAAATTATTAACTTTTCAACTTTGATTGGCTGAGTGACCTTAAAAAGTGTGGAATTAGTACTAACTAATTCATTCAAAAAAACTTTTTCGTTAAGGAATACAAGATACTCTCTTTATGAGCGAATTATTGATTCAATCTATTCAAAAGTAAATCACTGGTTCATTCGACCGAAAACACAAAACACTGATTCATGGAATGAAACACTGTGTGTCGCTCTTAAACACAGGCTTATTCTGCTGTGGCTTCATTTGTAACTATTTTTTGTTGACAGAGCAAAAACACACAAATTAACCTGCAATACTGAGTCTAAAAGTTTTCCAATACTAACTTCTTGTTTGGTGAACAGTTGCATAAAAGCATCATCATGCTGTTGAATATCAGCATGACTCTAATTACGTGAACACTTTTGCTCATGTGATATTGCTTAATAATAACTTCAATTAAAGATTTTGGTCATACCACCCACCGAGCAAATACAGTCTCTCGCACTGTAGCATGAGGCCGATGTTAGGTTTATCTGTGACCTTCTTCAATATGGAGTGAGTCGACACTGACATTTTTTTTCTTTTTGATGGCGCTGATAGAGTCAGATAGCAGAAGCTGTGAGGTCCAGTATGTTGTGTACGTGTGTGTGTGTTTGTGTGCGTGTGTGTTGCTCTGAAGTGAGCTAGAGAGGTGCATTTGATCTTAATGGTGATATATTCTCCGTCAGCGCTGTCACGATCCATCACTTAGCACAGACCTGCCGCAGCTGCCCAGTTGAGGTGTGGCTTATTACACCACCCCAAAGCTCATGAATAATAAACAGGGTTGAAGAGCCATCTACGCTAAGACCCTGAGAAGCAATATCCCCGTGGCAACGTCACCTCACCCCCTGGTCCTGCCACAGTCGTCCCTCTCTCTCCCCCCCTCCCTCCCACCACAGGACTTCATGTTTATGCATGACGCCTGTTTCATATGTATCGGCCACATCATTTCTGCTGTTGTCCCGGGAACTGATGACACGCTCTGCATTAGGAGTGATGACCTGCACACAAGGGCCCGACACTTGCTCCACTTTATAGCCATTGTCAAAACACTGCTGCATTATCCACACAAACACACACATATACATGCTCGAATACAATACAAAGGGTTGTTTTTCATACATCTTTGGGAATAGGAATTTAATGTGTGCGCAATCTCGCATTTGCAGTTAGCTTTTGTCTGTTTGTGTCTTATTATCAATGCAAAGAAAAAAAAAACAAGTAAGACAAAATGAAAGGTGCTGTCTGACAATCATCCGCTCATAATTAAAGCTGCCTTATTGTGCCTCACATCTTTCTTTGGTGTCAGAGCGAGATGAGAGTTGATCCAACCATTTTCATTTTTCAAAGTTTTTTTCCTTTCTCATTCGTTTCTACTGTGGAAGAAAAGGAATACATAATGCATATTATGGACATGTAAAAAAACAGTACTTTATTAATATTTAATCTGAGGATGTGAATGTCTCAGTATTTCCATATCAAAACAGATATTACGTTTTGTTTAGGCCAGGGCTCATTTTTTATTTTATTTCAGCTGTTCTTTGGTTTATGTGGTTGTAGCACAGGTCCTTTTGCATGCCTGATTTGTTGGTAAATTGATAAAGCTGGCTTAGTTTGTGTTTTATGATCTTAGGGTAGAGTTCTTGTTTCTGTAATATTACATTGTGAGATCTAATGAAAGCTGGAATCCAAGAATGCAGTTAAGACATTACTATTGTGAAACATTACAATAGAAAACAACTGTTTTCTATTTTAAAATGTTTTTTAAAAAGCTGACATATTTAATATGCTGATTTGGTGCACAAAATGCATTTATTATTATTAATGTTAAATGGAGTTGTGCTGCTTAATATTTTTGTGGAAACTGGGGGCATTTTTTTCAAGATTCTTTGATGAATAGAAAGTTAAAAAGAAAAGTATTTATTTGAAATAGAAATCACAAATTACAAATTTTTAATGGCACTTTTGATACATTTTTGCAACCTTTTCAATTGTATTAATTTCAATCAATCAATCAATCAATCAATCAATCATCAATCAATCAATCATCAATCAATCAATCAATCAATCATCAATCAATCATCCATCCATCCATCCATTCATCCATCCATCCATCCATCCATCCATTCATCCATCCATCCATCCATAAAAAACCCCCTAAAAAACGATTAAATAAGTAAATAAGACTAAAATACTAAAATAATATTCTGACAACTTATACCATGTGAAAAATTCACATTCAACTAAACTACACTACACTAAAATAAAAAAATAGGATGACTTTTTTTTTACAGAAATCTTTCAGGTGACGCGTGGAATATATTCCTCACATTAAGCCAAAGCCTTTAAAACTAAATAAATTCAGTTCAGTTGAAATACGAAAAATTATGGTTAAATATATTATTAATAATATTATTATGGATAAATATCGGATTTCATTAATAACAACACAAACTAATGAACTTTTTATTTTATTTTATTTTTTTGGCCCGTCAGAAATATTTATGGCCAGAAAATGTTCTCAATTTACTCGCTAAAGGCACAAATAGCTTATTGTTCAAGGTTGGCAGTTTTATACCCACAACATTTGTTTGGGGGGAAAATGCATCCCGAAAAAAGCACATATAAAACCGGCGCCACTGCTAATGCTACACATTTTTACCCGCTGTCATTTAATCGTCAGATTACAGACAGTACTAGGTCGAGATGGAATTTTTTGTTTTTATCAGAAATATGCAATACCCGAACTGATTACATCTGTCTCCAATTACTTCATTATTCACATAAATTTGGACAGGTGGGAAAGCGTTCCGCTTGTGGATTCGAACGGACAACAGCTCCCTCATGCATATGCTAGGTTTGTTTGTTTTTTTCTAATCTCTCTTTGCTTTCACTTTGAAATATTTTTCTTTCCTCTTCCGTCTCTCCATTGGTACTGTCGGACCATTGACTGGCTCAGCTCCTAGTTTTCTCCTGAAGTCCTTCCGTTTGCTCGATTCGTACCTTCCTCCTTCAAACAGTTTTGTCCTTAAGCATTCCTTCACAACCTTCCCCCATTTGAGATCAGTGCGCCCCCCGTCTGAGCCTGCGCTGGCCCTCTGCCCGTACACACATTTGTGTCTGCCTTTTGAGTGTTTTCAGAGGCCCATTAAACAGCGCCTTGGCAGGGCCCGACACACTCACCTCACCCCTAAGACCCACAGAATGAAGGAAGGTTATCAGATTCCCTTACCCATGCCAGACGCACACACACACACACACACATTCACAGGCATGCAAGTCTGGAGGTAGGTTGTCCATGTGAAAGAAGCTCTTTGCTTTCTTTACCTAACATCAGGGCATGAAATCAAACTAAATTTTTCCAGCAGCCACTGGGGCTGTGAGGTGGGCTTGGAGCCAGCGTGTCTGTCACTGGCCCGGACTCGGTACCCACATGCTGAAAAGGTCTAGGACTAGGGTGTAGGGGTGCACCTCTTAAAACTGGGTATGCTACAACTGTGCCTTCTGCTGGCCAATGGGAGAAACTCAAGTGTGCAGGACGGATGGTCTAAAGACCAACGCTTCCAAACCTTCAAATATTTACAGTGCTTTTAGTCAACGGCAACGTTTGTTTACACATCGAGTTTGAAAGGCAGAGGAATGACAAAAATATGAATATGCGAACAGTGCTTATGGGTTTTTTAGGAGGATAATATAAATGTGTTTAGCATAAACAACAAGCAACGTGACCTCTTGTGATAGGGTCAATGACTAACTTACCAACCACACTCTGTAGTGACCATACAGAGAAAATACCACAACGGAGAAAAATCATCATCACAATCACACTTAAACAAACCAGTTGTCATGGAAATTGCTAATTTAGGATTTAACGGCTGCCAGGGAAGGAATGTTTCTAATTACCATGAAAAGGAGGCTGATGGGTAAATATAGATCCTCGGCGCTGCAGCGGTGGCTGTTTGATGCGACTATGCAGAGATGTGTCAGAGTCAATCATTATACCTTCACACACCTGCAAAAATGGAGCATGAACTCCTGGAAGGAAGTAGAGAGAAATAGAGAAATAGAGAGATGAGAGAAGAGAGGAGAGCAGCGGAAAAGGGGAGGGAAATGAGAAGACATTGGAGGAAATGAAAAAGAAAAGGAAAAAATAAAGGAGAGTAGTGGAAAGAAGAAAAAAAATAATTAGAGGATAGTAAAAAGAGGCAAGGATACTAAGCAAAAAGACAAAAGGAAAGAAAGCTAAAATGAACAAGGGAAAGATTGGAGATGAGACAAAATGAGAGAAGAGGAGAGGAAAGGAAATAAGAAGATAGGGAAAAATGAAAAGGAAGGAGATGAGATGAACTGAGAAGAAGTGAGACAAAGTAAGAAGAAAGGGCACAAAAAAGGTAAAGGAAACGAAAATGTCATGGAAAGGAGGCAAGATGAGACTAGAGAAGAAAGGAACTGAAAAATAAAAAAAAAGTAGATGAAGTCAGATGAGATGAGATGAGAGGAAAGGAAACCAAAAAGGAAAAGGAAAGAAGACAAGATGCGACTAGGAAAAAGGGAAACGAAAAAGAAAATGGGAAATGAGAGGGAAGGAAGAGGGAAAGAAAGGAGACAAGATGCGACCATAAGAAAGGAAAGCAGATGAGATGAAATGGGAGGATATGGGAGAAAAGAAACATAAATGGAAACGAAAAAGGAGAAGAGACAAAGAGTGGAAAGAAAGAACGCAGCGAGAAAAGGGAGCGAAACAACGAAGACAGACGTTAAAGAAAGAGAGAGAGAGCAACAAGCTGATGGAGAAGTGGATATTTTGATTTGACTTGTGAGTTTGACGACTACCTCCCTCTGCCACCTGTGAAGGTCTCTGCACCATCAAAGCACATTAGACACATTAGGCCCATGCTTACTTATGAGCAAGATAAAAAGCTGTGGGGCCTCTGCCTTCTCAAGCTGTGAGTGGAATAGCTTTGCAATTTGCCAGCAAAAAAAACAGCATTTTGATCTTAATGAATATAAAATGGCTGCCATTAAAAGTAAAACAGATTATTTTGGGCTTTTCAGGGTGTGCGGCTCTCTGACAGTCTTGGAGGGCCACTATGATCTTTCATTAAAACCTCACAGCGGGGTCCCCTCCGTGGCCGACCAGGGCCTCAGCCCTCAAAGAGATTGGCTGCATTTAAAAGTCATTTTCATAAATCTACACAGATTTATGAAATTCGGTAATGAAAGCCATGCGAGAGGGGCAAGCAGCCGCCTTTGCCGAGCCGATGGTCACACCGCTTAGAAAGAGAGAGGGGACCAGACCCATCCGTATCACCCTCGTGGCAGCACGCCACATGAGCCTCTGCCCGATCTATGCTTGTTAATGACTAGCATGTGCTAATTACTGTCAGTAGCCAGGCTCTGGCTCACAGCACTACAGATCCCCGACACAGGCTACCTGCCCAATCCAGGGCCTGGACGCTGCGCACTTTTAATTGCATTAAACTTTGCCTAGCGATTTGCTGCGCTGGGAGAGAGAGAGGCAAGGACTGACAGCTGGCCAGCTCCACTAATGGACCTTCGTAAATCCAGAGGGGATGGATATTATTGGTCTTGTTTTTATTCATCTGTGTGATCTTGACACGGTACCAAGACACTATAAAGCATCTCTCATATCTTCTGGGACTGAACACTGCCAACAAAAAAAAAAATACCATTGTATTATAGCAATCATCTAATGTGGAAGAAGAGGAGTTGAACTTTGTCACATCGTTGAAGGTGCACTAAAGTCATTGAATGGTCGATATGACATGGACTGGTTGTTTTTGACTTTATGAATGCAGAATAATCCAAAAGCAAACTTAAGTCACAGATGCCACTGACTACAAATAGGACATTTCTTTGGTGGCCACATCCATTACTACGTTAAAAATAAGGTGGATTATTGGTCAAAAAAAAAAAGAAGATATTTTCATACACTGAAATAAAGATACAAACATAACTGCTAAATAAGGTGAAAAAGCTAAAAAGCATTACCACTTGATAATAACATTAGAAGGTGCTAAGAAAATTAATGCTGTGAAACGTTTTGTTTTTTGCAGCATACTGTATGATGTAGCAATGTTAAAGGAAACGGCGAACGTTCAACAAACTTAATCATAAAACAAACAACAAAACGAAAGTAAAGCATATGAACATAACAATACAACAACATAAAATCCAGGACTGGTCTCCCATCTTGTACTGTCATCAATTCTACTTTTATCCTTCCGGAGCTCCTCCGTGAGACTCGAGACCGGTGTGGCGTGCAGGTTTCAAACATTCGCTCCGTTCCCATGGCTCTCGGCCCCGTCCTACTTGCCACATACTAAAACAAAAATAAAAATGTAACTGAACCTAAAAACTCTGAAAAATAAAACTAATATTAAAAGAGTGGACCATAATGAAAATTAGAGTCTTAACTAATCTGAAAAAAACTAAAACAGATTCAAAACAACACTGACATGAGAAGGGTCACTGCATGTAAATTAAAACCATCTTTATTAGGCGAGTTATATGCCTATAATCTACATGTGCAAGAACAATTAAAAAAAAAAAATTAAAGTATTATTTAGTGGTACAACTTTTAACATGTAAAAAGTAATTAAAAAAAATATTACACCTTTAATGTCTAATTGTCCAAGTCTCCTTACTTTAAAAGTCTTTTTCCCTTCACAGCAAGCGACTCCGAATCTTAAAGACTTGGACAAAAATCATCTGCTATAAAGATGGAGTAAAACTGGAAGTTTGGCAAAAACTTCAGAAAAAGTGCTTGTTGCAGTGCACACGCTGCTCAGGGCTTAGCTTCTATCTTCTGGATCAATGTAATATGCATGAGGACCGGACAGTGAGTAACACATCTATTAATGTATGCACTGATCTGTGGCCTTCTGGGTCAGTCTTAAACCCTCTCATGCAAAAATCCCTCTCAACACGCTTTCATCTTACGTTTTCAACCACTTAGATCTTTCTCTTGGACATCTCTGATATATCTCTACAAACAGAAAACATAAGTAGCATGTCATATCTGTAGGCAAACAAACGAGTAAATACATGAATTATAGATTGAGAAATAAATGAGGACGGTACACGGGTATCTGAATGCCTCCGCGGAGTGATGTACAAACAGCGCAGGGGCGACACATGAATGATTGGCTTTGGCTGCAATCCCCTGCTAAGAGAGAGCTTAGGGAAGGACACACACACACCCTGAGACAGACACTTCAACATCATGGTCTGAGATCCAAAGGGAAATTAGTGGGCACTTAGCTCCACACATGTCGAGTGTTTCAGCTGGGATCCAGGCCATAAGATCCAAGCAGCCGCACATGAAAGAGACTCAACTGCCCTACAGCCTCCAGCCCTCCTCTGCTACATTGCAAATACCTCAAGAGAGATGTTTGCTTCCTCACTCTGAGAGCGTTTGACGCTGGTTTCCACTGTAAAAACAGCTAAGGGATGGTGTGGCTGACAAAAACATTAACATTATTTTTCTAATCATCTCCGATGACTCTTCATGCGCTGAAATGTCTGCATTGTGAGCTCATACACTTTCTGCATTCACTTTTAAATACCCCAATTTTCATGTTTATATAAATATCTAAATATACCTAAGGTGTTGATACCATGTCAAACTCACTGAAATTCATATGTTGTGACACACAACTAGTGGCTTAATGAGAACTCCCACGCTCCCTGAATCATTCGACACTACTCCAAAACATCTCTGTGATTGATGCAGCCAAGTATAATGCCATTTCAGGTCTCATTGAAGTTTATAGCATACTGTTCACTAAAAATGAAACATTACTACACTTTATAAGCAGCTGCGATTTATGTGGTTAAAACATCGGCTGTTGGAGGGTAAAAAATCCCACCCACTCTCTGAATGTCGGTTTAGCGTTATACTCATATTCTTTACATTTTCCACATTTATAAAGCTGGTCAAGGTTTCTTATATCAAAAACAGTTGTAATTCAGTATTGACTCTATAATCATTTAATTAAACACCCTAAATTACTGTACCTTTAAGAATCTAATAGTGTAAATGATATCTCTTTATTGATTCACTAACCGCTTTGTTTTAGCATAGTTAATGCTGTTGTTTAAGAGAGCAGTCTTATGTGTTTACTGAATAGGTGTTTGTGCGGAAAAGTGTGAGCAGAGGATAATGTGCACATGATTGACACTGCAAAGATTTCATAGCAACTCGATTAATTTTCATAAATGCTCAGGTTAAAGATAGATAGATTGATAGATTGATTAACTTCACTATATCACTTGAACTCTTATTAAAACAACAACAAAAAAATCAAAGATATGTCCAATTCAACATGGCCACCGCTCATCATACAGAGAAAGCAAAAGCTGGGAATGGAAGTTTCAGGTCTGCCACAGGGCGCCAACGGGCAGCATGGAATGTTCTAGGCCACTCGGCAGACCTCAGTGCTGTTTAGCGTCCACCGCCCTGTTGTAATTCTGTGTTTATCAACTCTTTATTATGAGCGCATCATCATTTACAATGGTACCATCTGCTCATTACCTTTCCTGAGTATGGGGCAAATTGCTTTCACAGGGAGTTAACCAGGAGAAGGAAAATTGTCAGCAATAGAGAGAAAATCAAGAAACCTGCTCCCGTCTATTTGCAAAGGCTGTTACCCACACAAGAGATTCAGAAACACGTTTATTTTTAAGGGGATAAAATAATTAGCCGGCTCTGGTTTTGCGAAGAGAAACAACGAGATTGGTAAATTAGAGCGAGAGGCCTCTGTCGAAATCAAATAAATTCAGAGCGTTTTATGGGTACCTGCAGCTGTGTAGCAAAAACAAATATCGCATATGACCACATGACTCTAATTTATCTGGTTCTCTCCTAAATTAACAGCCCGGGCCAGGCAATGGGAAAAACAGTAGGAAGCAGAAAATAGGAGAATTCCTATCTCCTCTCTCGCATTTAGTCCATTAACTCTTCTAACCACGACGGATGAGGAGAGGCACTCGCTTACAAAAAGCACCCATCAGGGAAAAACACAAACGCCTAACACCTAAACCTTTACTCAACGTGGAGAATTAGACCGCCTTTCTCGTCCGCCGATGAATATCAATACCGCGGGTGGCACCGTTTTCTTCTGGATTCACGGCAGAACAGGGGAAGGGAGGGAGACCATCTGTTTCATTTTGCCTTTATAGTGATGTATGAAGAAACACGTCCATAAATGAATCCACATTAAAACTGAAAAATTAAAAAAACAAATCTGATAAAAATAGTGAGAGAAAAATCATATAGAGGGTTCACAACTCATCTGAGTCGTTATATCACGTGGCCTGTTCCTTTTTGTTATTGGTACAACATAAATGCATTTCTGTTAAGTATCAGCCAATCCAATCCAATAATTCAGCATGTAGTCTTTAAACTCCTTGTAAATAAGATATCTAAGAAGAGAAAAAAGAAGAAATTCTGATGTCACTCACGGATTTGTGACAATATGGTATCAATGTCTGAGACCAGCCCTGCTCTTTCCCATCTGATTTATGTAACGGGTCACGCTGGCACATGTGTGTGATAGATTTGAGACTGTCAGGACGAGTTGTTAGACTTTTGGACATTCTCCAATGTGAAGGCTGACATTATTCATGATATTTTGGAAGGAATAGAGGCTAAAAGATCTTTGACATTCAAAGATTGTGACCCTGCAGCTACGTGAAAATGTGTGTAGGCACGTTGGAGGCAGATGCCATCAGATGAATCAGTGGTCACCGGTGCACGTCGCTATCAGAGCTCACACAATGTCAGGGCTGCAGGGCGGCCCCGTCCCAACACACACACACACACAGATCAGTCTTGCTCTGACATATCTACTGCTTGTGATGGCTGGGCACCATAAGGGACAACAGCCTCCATAAACAAACTGAATACTTGTTTTATCATGATGGAGATTTCCCATTGACTATTGTCAATCCTATCCTATTTTTTTTATACTGAGCTAATGATATTTACCATCTACCTAAACCTACTCATAGAAACTAGGGATGGAAATTTAAATAGAACTCCGATCACAGAAACATTGAGATGGAGAAAGAGCAGTGTTGAAATGTGAAATGGTCCTGGTTTAATTTAAGTAAATGGCGAAAGATGATGAGACTCTTGCATTTTCCTGTTGTTAAAGTTGGCATGAAATGAACATTTACCCCATCTACTATCTTAATGCATGTTACTGAACTTATTATGAGTGATTCATCCATGCATTTTAATCATAATGCAGACTCACATTCATCTGCCTTCATTTTTGAGAGCAACTACACCACAACCTGATGGATAGAACCAAGTCATCGCTAAATATTTTTTTACGAAAAACGCTACTATGATGTGCAAGAAAGAAAAGATCCGATGCTAATTCCGTTTCATTGCGACTTTAAACAATTTGTCACTTTTCTTTAATGAAATGGAAAATGAACTTTTTATAGAATAGAATGTTGCTTATTTTTGGCAAAAGTCATCCATAGAACTGCAGTATTTAAAGCATCATCCAATAATTTAAGATAAGATCCAAAAAGAAAAAAAGTGCAATCATATATAATTGCTTTTTAATTGATATTTTTATGGTTAGTTTTAAATTCTGCTTGTTCAAGAATTTTCATTTCAGTGCATCACCAATATGAGAAATATTTTTTGTATTTTTAGATTATTTAGTACATTTATTAAGCTGATTTCATTGGGATAATCCACAAATATAGCTTATTTCAGGTTTTCACTATCCTGACTGTAGGTAAATCCTGACCCTCCCAGACAAAATAACTCAACACTTAGCCCTCTGTGAACACCCTTATCACGCACTAGAATAATTCATCTATTCCAGGGCTAATGCAAACACATTCAAAATCTTTCTTTTTTATCACACCCTCCACCACACACATATCCTCACATTATTACAGTCTCATGATAGGATTTCAGATAAGAATGTGAAAACAAATGGAAACGATGGACTACAAAACATAAAAGATACAAGCGAAGAACCACCTTTGTGTGCGTTACCTCCGCATCGCAATATTCTCATATCTACAGAGACTGATTTACAACCCTCCCTCACTGCGCTGCCGCTGCACAGATTTATGTAGCGGGGGTCAGATCTCACCTAGCTGTAGCCATATGCACGCCTCATTTCCATATGCTGTATTAGGGTGGTGTCAGACACTATGCAGAGACTGAGGTCTTATTAGGCACGGGGGTCTCTGCCACAGTACAAATCAACACCGCCGGGACTTCTGCTCATTCTCCGTCACCGGCTCCACTCAACAAAAACTCCATATGCGCGACTTCCGCATGTTTTATCGGCGAGTGGTGAGCCCCGTTCGGCCATCGGCCCTTCGCTGTGCAAATCCCCCCAGTGATGGAAGTGGGAGGCCACAGTGTCTGGGGAAAGAAAGACACAAAAAGGGAACGGAGGGTTTTGGGAGTGCCATAAATTTGGCAGCGTGTGATTGCGACAGCTTTGATTCCCAAGAAGAGAGTAAATAAACAAGATCCCCTGTGGTTCCTGCAGAGACAGAGAGCTGCAGCACAATATGGAAGGGGGGAAAGAGGAAACGGGGAAGAGGACGACACAGATGAAGACAGGAGAGATACAAAAAGAATAATCATAAGGTGTGACACTGAATGCACTAACAAAGTGCACAACATGAGTAGGCGATGGAAAGTGTCACTGAAGTACAGTAAGTTGGTTGAAAACCAACAAATTTGAGAAGTTTCTACTCCAAATAGAATTCAAGTGTCATCTTATTTTACTTAACTGGACATAATTAAACCACACTAGCATAGAGACAACTATACACCATATACTAAAGGTATATTTTAACTGAAAGGTTACATCAGAGCATGGCAAGTTGTCACTTTTTTTTCTAATTGTTATACAGTTGTCTTGCAGGTACACTTCCGTTTAAACATTTGGTGTAGCTAACATTTTAAATGGTAGTTTAAAAAGACCCCAAACTTTTGAATGGTAGTGTGTGCTTTAAATGCTATATATTCATATAATATGTTTTAAAGGTTTTTCACAGTTTGATTGATATTACCTTTTACATTTCTGCTGTTTAAATGTGACATAGAGCTGCACCATTAATCGTTAATAATCACAATCTCCATTCAAACACACACGTGATCTTATTCCCTGAATGACAATGATTCCGCAATCTTTGATAAGTATGATCACAGCGAACATTCAAATCTGTACATATAATTAATCAAAATTAAATATTTCAAATAGACTGCAGCAATTACAATTTTTGTCAGAATCTCTAGTAAATTACATGTTTCTATGTTTAGTTGTTTATTGAGAATCGTGATCTGTATTTGAAACAAAAGAAAAAAATCTGATTATAAATGTATCTAGAATCTTGTAGCTCTAGTGTGAAATATAGTGTGACAACATGCCCAGAAATATATTAATTTGTGTTCAATAAACTGTTTGTTTTATCCTTGGAATATCAGAGGAGATTTTCAAAAGACTATTAAAAGTAGCCGAAACACAACTGTATGTGTATACTGTTTAGCATAGCTTTTAACTTTATGAACGGACAATTTGAATACTACAGCAGATGAAAAAAAAAAAAAAACGCACAAGCTATCAGAAATGCTACAAAACAAGCCAAAACATTGGAGTGATTATGACAGCATAAACAACAACAAATGAACAAACAGACAGTGAAAAATAAACACCCACAAGTCTAATATCAACATTCATGCAATATGTATAGTTGTCTCAGAAATATTAGGGAAGAAAACTTCAGGCTCTGTTCTGTGATGAACTAGGAACTGTAATAATTCGATCAGACCGTCCATACGTCAGTGCCGCGATTGCTCGGGCCACTGCAGCCATCTGGTTTGTGTAACCGGCTGGGGTAAGCAAGAGTGAGAGTGAGAAAGAAGCGAGAGAGAGAAATCAAAAGTAAAAGAAGGGATGGAGAAAATGAGGATTAATATCGTGGCCTGGAGCGTTGGGCCTTCAGAGTCAGAGAGTTTTATTGCGATACTGGCATTCCTACACAAATTCACATTCCAGATATGAGCTCCGTCCAGCAAAACTACACTCAGTCGAAACTAAAGGAACGAGACATCAAGGACAGGGTGAACTACACACAGAAAAAAAGTTTTTAAAAAAAATCTAATATAAATGTAGGGGAGCGCGGGGCACAAACTAACGCGGGGTTAGATGTAACACGGACCGTTTACATAGTTAGTCAGGATCAAGCCGGTTGTGTTTCTGCTCTTTTTCTCTCGCTGCCAGAAGACGGTCCCCCATGAATTTTTGGAAAGTTTTGATAATATTTCATGAAGATACTGGACAAAGAGTGTTTTGACACCATGCAAGTAATTTTTTTCATCATACGTTTTTTTCGGTTTCTGAGCTGGGTGTGTACGTCACCAAATCTTACTTTATATTACCTTAATCGCCGTCTTGTGGGCTAAAACACAGCACCATTTTGAAACATGTCAGCATCTCCTAGCAACTGTTAGCTATAGGCTTAAAATATGTTTTACACAGCGGGGTTAGTTGTAACACAGTGTTACAACTAAGCCGCCAAGTGTACAATGATAATCAAATGAAAACAGGGAGCCACACAAGTTTTCAGGTTCGAGTATTTATATATTTATTTTGCCACATTAAACTTTGTTGGGCTTTCACAAACAATGTTGGAATTAAAATTTTAAAATTTTGTTTACTATGCATTGATCACTTGTTTATTTATTAAAAAATATAGCCTGTTTTTCATGCAATACCCTTTAAATAATAATAATAATTGAGCATGCAACTGCCACACACAAATATAATTAAATTTCAATTACAATATTTGATGATTTTATTTATATTATTTATTTATTTATTGCAAAACTGTGCAGCCCTTTCCTATATCTCTATCCATGATATTGATCCATAATAGAAAGATGATTGGATGAGGGATGGATGTATGGATATCTATCTATACAGATGCACAAACAATATCAAACTATACAGATAAAATAGTACTGAATTATGTGTGTTACACACAAGTGTTACAACTAACCCCTCTGTCTGTTACAATTAACCCCACATATGGGGTAAGTTGTAACATTTGCACTTCTGTCACTTTCAGTGGAACTACACGAAAATGTTAGGTAATAGAATAAAACTTTAAGTGTTCATTTGTAGCAGAGATGTGTATGTTGCTTGAGTAAAACAAATATGAATCTAACTTAATTATTTTTTAAATAATTAAGCCAAAACCAAAATGTGTTAGGTTGTGCCCCGCTCTCCCCTATGTTTCAGCTCCATTTTAATGCTAAAACAGTTTCTGTTTAAGACAACACAAGTTTTACACCCACTATGTTTCTATTCTAAATTATTATACAGTACTATGGATTATATTAATTACATAATAATATAACTTAATTGGCTAATTAAATTATGAACAATACTTAATTTAGATACATTGTGCAGTGGATAACACATTAACTGTATTAAGTAAATAAAAAATAAAAAAGGCATGTCTCTTACAGGTTAATTTCTATCTTAACTAAATTATGTACCATTGTCTGTCTGAATACTCAAATCTGATTGGCTGAAAGGTGTACATTAAAACCATTTAATGCATTACAGAGGTAGTTACAGTCAGTTTTATAACCATTCTAATTAATGCGCTGCTAAATGCTGCCCCAAAGTTTTAATTAATACAATAGTTTTGCTACTGAATCGCATTCGCTACAATATATTCCTCTGCAATGAAGGTGTAACATTGCTGTTTTTGAAGTAATTAATCTCACAGATTCATTGTTTGTAGAGAGGGACCCTGCATAGATGCAGGTAATTAATTTATTAATTATTTAATTTAATTTAAAGCAACACAAAGCAACTTTTCCTCTGCGGTCGCCCTACAGGTTGGAAGCGGATATGATGCATGATTTTATGACAGTATGTTGTAACGCTTGCCATAAAGAAAGTCAAATTTGTAGTTTTCTTGTCTCATTTGGACTACAGAAACGCGACCCGATCTGGTAATCTTACATAGCAGGGATATATCAGCTAAAGGACCGCAAAGCGGTGGCATAAGTGCATTTCACCATGTCGCGACTTGATGAACACTGAACGATTTTGAAAACATTATTTTAGGTAAAAAATCTTACTTAGTGTTGCTTTAAAGACTGAAATTAAGTTATCTCTCTGTCACTCTTCTCTCTCTCTCTCTCTCTCCTCTCTCCTCTCTCTCTCTCTCTCTCTCTCTCTCTCTCTCTCTCTCTCTCTCTCTCTCTCTCTCTCGATAATAAATAATTTAAATAAATGCTTAATTTCATACAAATAAATGTAATCTTACCGCACTACGGCCTCTCTGATTTAAAACAGGCAGAAAGTTAGATCTAACAAGCTGTAACTGACCAAATGACCATGGTAAAAGCAGTATAATCCATGGCTAGCTGTGCATTAAACTATTTGAATAATCTCCACGTCAGGTGGTTCTCTGTCTCCGTTGTGCAATAAAATTGATTAATGCACAGCTAGCTGTGGATTATCCTTTAAATATGGGATGAGCAAAACACAATAAAAAATCTGGTCATGATCAAAGCAGCATTTGTCTGTGTTAATCTACCTGTCATCAACCTAACCACAAATTACCCTTAAGCACAATTGAAACCACAAAAGCTTTTCTAAATCATCACACAACAGAACGCAAAACATAGTCTTTACACAAAAGCATAAAATAAAGCCTCATTTCAACAAATCTCTCCCGATCCAGTCCCACGCAAAGCATGCTGGGAATTAGAAACCCACTGCCCAGTTTCAGTTAATGCAACAAAACTTATTCATGTGGTCCCAACACAAATAAAAGTGGATTTGAACACAATTAAATTTTGTTGACAAATGTTTAATAATTATAATGCATTATCTATTTTTGTAAAATGCAGCTATACAATGTTTGTAAATAATACTCTCATTAAAAAGGCTATAGAAAAAAAAGGCAAAAGACAACCAGGATGGGAAGGGAAAGGGAGTGAGAGAAAAAGATAATACTTATGCTGCAAAGTGCTCATATCCACGAGCTTGGAAGAAAAAGTGCTTTGGCATCTTAACTCTTCTGCAAATTGACCCAGATTAAATCAAATTTAAACGCGGCAGCTAATCAGAAATTTGGCACTCTCAGATGCAACTAAAATAGGATGTCAATCTCAGCATTTGAATCATAAAGGGACATTGTAGAATGTGAAGAGGGAGAAATCACTGGTGTTAGATCTAAACAGAGCTGAGTGGACAAGAGAAAATAAACCCTGGATGAATGCCTGGGATATTTAGAATGGAAGCAGAGAAGAAACATGTCTGATCAGATTATTGTCGATGCTGAGAATATTCTGATACTAGGACCTTACCATCATTTAAATGATCCAGAACCTTCAAGTCATGATCAGTTCCAGCACAACAATACACAGAAAATACAGTAACTCACACAATAGTTTTGCAGGCATGGACTTTATACCACTGGATGGTCTTCAAAAAAGTACATTACTTCTTTTTTTAACATGTATATTTATATATAAATGTTGTCTCATCTCTCCACTTATGGTGCTTGACTTTTGTCCAAAGCTTGGGGAAAGTGGCTCTGTTATTTCTGAAGAGGCTGATACACAGACACGTCACAAATCCTTTTAGCCCCAACTGCAAATGGCTTATGGGTGGCAGCTTAAAGGAGCCATTGTGGCGCTCCTGGTTTCGAAACTTCCTACAATGCCTTTCGGCCAGGCTAATGTAAATAAAAAAAACGTCCCTGAACGTGAGCACAGGAAGTTGAAGAAAGTAAGTCTGAGTGTGAGATGGAAAAAAAGCCCAGGTCTCACACTTCAAAACAGCCATCCTGAGACAGACTTATTTTAATAGCAGTGAGAGGGAAAAGAGCGAGGGATGAGAATAGGAAGAGAAAGAATTACAAGATGTGCAAGAGACACAAGAGGCAGAAAATATAGAAAGAGACACACAAATTTAGGGCGAATGCAGGCGTTTTTTTTGTGAACTTGAAGGGCACTGTGGGAAGGGGATGCTACAGTACTTTAAGAGTTGTTCCAAAAGAAAGTGAGCAACCGGACGCCTTCATGAATTGCAGGGTCATGGTCGCAATGGTCACTTCTCTGAAATCATTTAGCTGTTTATGATCATGTGACCCTGAAAGGCTAGTTCTTGGGAATCATTTTGACTTGGCTTGGAATTTAAATACATTTGAATTTGTTTCACAAAGAGGCAATATACAGCAAATAAGCAAAGTAATTTGACACTAATTTTCTTCTATTTTTTAAACAAAAAAGCGCCAAAAAGTGGCTTCACTATGAAATCAAAATGGACAATTGTAATTTTTTACAGGATGTTGCAGTGTTTATAATAAATAATGTGCACATCATTATATATTTTTTCAAAATTCTTATGCCCAATTCACATCTAAATTCCAAATTCATACTCCTGAAGGACTTAAATCATATCCCACCCTACATATTTCTCATTTAATCAACACCTAAACATTGCAGGGCGTTCCACACAGCTCAATATGATACAGTAATGCCCTACAGTGCTCACTAAAATTGTGCGAATAGTGCATAGCGATACTTGCTTTCGTACAGAATTCACCCACATTGTAACAGACAAATGTGACGTGACAGGTGGAAGAAAAGAGTTTGAAACAAGGATAGACCCCCATCTTTTGCAGCCCCATTTTTTCCCTTTGGAAGCCAATTCCTGCTTTGCTCAGTTCTTCATCTATTCAATTTCCATGTATGTAATTGGCTGCATGTAGAGATTGTGATCTTGGTAATCTAGACAGACGAGAAAAAGCAGGGTGGCCGGAGCTGCTGTTTCTCATAAGATGCCCAGACAGAGCGCGGCTTCATTAGGGGGTGGGGAAGGACACATATGAGCCAGTGTCCTCCCTCGACAGAAGCCACAGGCCGACATGTGGCGAGATTATGCATTATGGAAATCAGCATGACCCACGTTTGAAACCATAATGATTTAACACCGATCTCCATGTGCCTGCGCACTGTAATCTGTTTTTTATTAGTCTGGGAATTTAGGTACAATTGTTTCAATATTGTCAAGCTATGCAGACAATTGTTGGTGTATTGCTTAGTTTACATAAAGCACATAACAAACGGCAACAATAACAGCTAGTAGGAAGACTATATTTCATAGTGGCTTTCGCAGCACAATTAACATGTGAATTTTGAAACTAAACAGAGAAGGCTTTGTGTGCGGCTTTTCTGTGTATGATTAGTTCAAATGTGACACTGCTTATTCAAATTTCATAAATTCTTTAAAGGGGCTTACGTTGATTTTGCCATAATGTCACTGAAGCATTGGCTAATATTTCACATGCACACAATTTTGTGCAATGAATATTATACTAAAATAAAGATGATTAGAAAATGATTGCAAATGACAGGCCAAGTTTTAGTGCTGTAAACCTTTGATGGACTTTTTGAAAGGCCCCTGCGCATTTTGCACACACAAAAAACAAACATATAAACTGAAAAAAAATAAGATCAATAAGTTATGACAACATGTTTTTCTACATTGCCTATCAAAATAAGTTAAGCAATTTTCTCATTTTTTTAAAAGTCAGTTTAATGTACTTTAAGTTGAAATGACTTAAAACATCCAAGTTGATTGTACTTAAAAATGTAAGGAAGCAAATTTTTTACAGTGTCTGAAAAGATGTATGAGATAAATCTGTCGGTGCAACCACGAAACTGGGGAGAAATAAACATATAATATTAGTGCCCCAACAATAAAAATTACAAACGGGAATAAAAAAACAACTAATGACAGACAGACGCTTCCATCCCCAGTTTCTTCAAAGTGTTCCTCGCCAATACGGGAAACAAACAACTCCAAAGCCGAGCAGAGGCATTGATGTCCTCTTCTAATCTTCATAAAGGTAAATATGAGCGTCAGCCTCTCTTGGGCGAGTGACTGAATCCAATGAAATATATATGTTTCTTTAATAAACCTCGTCTCAAAGTGTACACTAAAGTGAGTGACTTCTTTTAACTTCCCCCGAATATAATCCACATCAAAGGAAGTGAAGAAAAGGTTCAGATAACTCAAAGAATTACGGGATAAACTTTTACAGTATGGAAAGTCAAACAAGAAAAGCATTTAAGAGATGATCTAGTTGGTGACATACACGCGAGACTGAGGTATAAGTTGACTATTTCTGTAAACACTGAACTCAATCAGGGCCTGGCACCGAGTACTTACAGCCAAAAGGGAGATGCCATCAGAACTCGACGCGCTGTGGCATGAGCTCTCCATATCATATTCTTATTATGGCCATACAGTACATGAGTGATGATGAGCCTGAGGTCATGCTCATAAAGGGGCATGATTTTTATAGAAGATGGCATCAAACCATTTCCAGATGGCTCATCAGTGTGGACCGAGAGTCTACCCAAGACCAAACAGTCAGATATGAAAGAGGCTCGCCCTTGTCTTCTGCAATATGACCGCCATCGCCGCCTGGGAGCTGTGCAACAAGACTCTCCTCAGCTCTCAAATGCCCACCCAGGCTACTGGCACACAAAAACAGCTGGTGTGAATGTGCTGATGGCATATATCCACACAGACAAGTTAGCAGACTCTCTTTCTTTGTAGAGACCCATACATTACACACTGCTGTTTTTCTCCAGCACAAACAACTAAATCTTGAAACCTTTAAATGCTCATGTTAACTGAAAATCTTATAGAAAATATTATTTTCATTGAAGTATCTTATGAATGGAGTGCCACATCAAAGACTGTCAAAAAAAATGGAAAGCAGATTTCCGCTTCCTTCCGTAGAAAACTAGCCAAAATATCCCAGTATCGGTCGTTGCCGATTACGTCGTCAGGAGCCCGAGTAAAGATCCCGCCCATACTTCCACAAACTCAATCGCAACCACAGCTGTCAATCATGACGGCACACCCCGTTTTTATAGCATCAAATAACTAATAAACTACTTGATTAATATAATTTTTAAGTATACATTTATGATTTTGCTACTTTTAGCAATATTTGAAGTTCTGCCTTTAATGAGATTTCATTCTTTTGAACAATCTCTGTACAAGACCTAGGAAATCAATCAATCAATCAATCAATCAATCAATCAATCAATCAATCAATCAATCAATCAATCAATCAATCAATCATGTTTATCATAGAAGAGGAATATTTGAATAACCTATTAGATTTAAGATATTCAAGTATTAAATAATATACAGTATTTATGGTAACACTTTACTTAAAACCTTTATGTATAATGCATTATAAAGGTATTAACACACACCACACACACACCACACACACACACACACACACCACACACACACACACACACACACACACACACACACACCACACACACACACACACACACACACCACGTTGGTGCAACAGCATGAGGACTCTCCATAGGCGTAATGGTTTTTATACCGTACAAACTATATCACACTGCCCCTATCCCTAAACCTACCCATCACAGGAGACGTGCTGCATTTTACATTTTTTAATAAAACATTTTTTTTGTGTATTTTTAAGCCATTTGATATGAGGACTTTTGAAATGTCCTCATAAACCACCCATAGTTGTAATACCAGTGTAATACACATGTCATTATACAAATTTGTGTCCTCATAAATCACATAAACCAACCCCGACACACACACACAAATATATATATTTTTTCATACATTTTCATAAATAATTGTAACCAAAGTTAACATGCATTATAACATTTGCATATTCCTTGTTACATCTGAAACTGATTGTTTGTCGTGTATTAATGCATTATAATACAATATAATACTATAATACTTTCTAGAGGTGTATAATAGATAATGTATTATAACTGTGTTGTGTCATGAGATCATGCATTACAAGCTGCATTATAAGGCATAATTAATGCATTTAAAATACTGTACCTTTTATGATGCATTATCTATAAAGGCTTTAAGTAAAGTGTTACCATGTATTTATTTATAATAGAACAAAACCAAGAAGATGACTCAATAAACTTAATTTTACTCTACTGACTGTAATGTTCAGCACTCTAGAATTCTCATAAGTCCATCTCACTATTCTCTCTACCTCCATCATCCTTCCATTTCTTCCAGCCTGCTAGTGTTACAAGGTTCAAATTGAGCTTGTTAAAAAAGAGACCCTCTCTCTAACTCAGGGATGATTATTCATTTAGCTGCTTTATAGAGTCTCGCCAGTGATAAGAGCTCTCTATTCATTTGCCCTGGAAAAGACCATCACAACATCCTTTTCCCCATGTTCCCCACATCAGCATGGAATATAGCTGTTCATTCCAATTTGATCCCCTGCTAATTGAAAATAACAGCCTCTTTGCGTATTGATTGATGGCTTATTCACCCTTATATCACAGCGTCATAAATACAGGTATGCTTGATTATGTTCTCTGTTCCCACAGATCTTGACATGCCAAATGAGGTAATAAAATGCTAGGAACAAGGAGTGGTTTTGAAATAGCTTGTGATAGAGTTGCCTCGTTAATTGTTTGTGTGTGTAATAACCATGGCTGGTGATTAAATGCATCTCACACTCAAATGAGGCTGACCCTTATGTCTTGTCATCCCTTTTTTTACATGGAAATCAGATTGTAAGAAAGAGGCATATGAAAGAATACATCCTGCACTCCATTCACAGCTTCTATGATAGGTTTATAAATTTTACTCCATTTTCAAAATGTGCACAACTAATGGATCTCTTTTTTAATCCCACTAAACTAAATTATGACAAAGTTTGGTGAAGTATCCGAGTGATAAGAATTCACAAATGGCGGTTATATAAACACGTTCAATGAAAGTTCAAACTTATCTGTTCCAACTCAAACTGTGGACTTGAAATGATTTAACTGTTATCCACTCTGTTAAGGAGAAAGAAAGAAACAAACAGCCTAAAATGGTTTACTGTTGGCTGGGTTTAAATGGGTTTTAAGCACTTTTCAGCTGCCTGTCAAACTAAATCAGCTAAACATCAAATTAGCCAGACTGTACAACCAAAAACCAACAAGGCAGGTTGTTTTGACTGGATTTTAGTCTAATAAAGCTGAATCCACAAAAATAGTCTCTACGAAAGTTAGATTAGGATTTTAAGACAACTATTACTCTCAGTTGACATTCTGCTTTTCATTGTGGTGCTCCATAAAAATAGCTACAATATTTTTCAAAGCAGGTGCCTTGTTCACCCAAATTGGATAGGTCAGCAGAGGGTACTTCAGTTATGTGGCAAACCACTTCAAAACCCTTTCCTTTCACTTTTTCTTGCTTTCCCTCACCTTCCTTTCCCCCTTCTCATCTCTGCTGTTATTTCAGAGGAATCTCTTTCAACTAGAGAGGGATTAGGACAACTGCAGAGTTTGACATAATTATGTCTGGGCTAGCTTTAATCACTTTGGGCCTTCACTCCTTGACGCACATTATCTGACTCCAAACATGTCAGATCCGTGCTTGAAATAGGCCAATTTACCCTCCGTAGTCTGCGCTGAAATCTAGCTCTGTGTCAAAGGCACAGATGCATAATTGTCCTCGTTTTTTTTTTTTTTTATGTGTTTTTGAACACAGCTTGTCTACAGGAATAGAGGGAAAAAAAGAAACTTTGACTTTCTACTTTAAAAATAAAAATCTACCTAACTAGAGGTTAACAAAGCAGTGAGTAAGAAAAAATGCATGTCACAACAGTAAGAGGAGATTCAACGTCGAACGTTAAGAGTAGCTGAGCTTGAGCGAGCTTGAGCTTTCACAAATGAATTTACAGTTAATTACAGACAGATGCAAATTAAACAATTCTAAGATTTGTGCTATATGGAGCAGGTTTTAATTAGCAACTATAATATTCACTTTGAGGTAGAGAGAATGTTGTGACATGATGGTTAGTTCTTATAAAGCATAGAACTGAAAATACACACTGGAAATTGTCCCATTAAATGTCTAAAGTTGTGGTTACTAGAATTTCTTCACCCAATTTGGTCAACGACCAAAGTCTAATTTTAAAATTAAAATGTACCGATAACTACCATAATAATACAGGTGGCACCATTAAAAAAACACATCAGAAATAATTACAAAAATGAATTGTAAGTTGTTGGACCATAAAACATGTCCAATATTCATATATACAGTATATAGAATGCAGTATTATGAATTCAGAATAAATTAATATTATGTTATTAATGTATAAAAAGTTAATTTAATTAATTCAATGTTTTAAATAATCCAGTTTGGTAAATCAAATCAACTGGATTTGCTTTGGCATTAATTTAGTCTTAAATAGTTTTAAAAGTTACGCATGTTTAAATATTACTTTTTTTTTTTTTTGAGTGTATGATCTGACTCCATGGACTTAACTTGCCGCACGTTGCCATATAGGGTCCTTTTCCAACGAGCCCCTGCTGAAAGAGGGCTATGGATACACCCAAATCCCTGTTTTTTTTGCCACCCTCATTTTACAGGCACACCACATGCCCAGCTAAGACTCAAATGGGTCAGAGAACAAAGGCACATCAAAGCCACACAACCAGGTCATGCACACACAGCCTAATGTGCTCCCAAGATGCAGCCATTCAACCTAAAACCAGGACCTTTGATGATAGCAGCCTGATGGACCATTGTTAAAAAAGAAGCCATCAGCAAATATGAGCAAATCTACTCTCAAGATAATGCAGGCCTGAACTACACACACTGAGACCAGAGCGAGGCACAGCATGATACGGAGTCTGATAATGAAAAATACAGTACTCCTATCAATGAGCATGTGTGTGTGAACGCGTGCGCGCATGTGTTTCATCTGCGCTCATAATAAACCCTAAAACAAAGACTTACATGTCACCCGAGTTTGGTTTTTAATCTTGTCCTCTGCCTGATTTCATCCTACACCATCGTCCTCTGACTAGACGAGAGACACAGAGGAGAGACCAAAGGAAATGTAACTGGACAATGGAAAATGTTTTGTTGTTGTGGTGGGCTTGAGTTTGAGAGGTCCAAATGGTCCGAGACAACAGCTTCTCGCATGGCCAGGCCAGAGCATATGGCCGAGGCACCAGCCGGTGCTCCCAGTGGAACTGGAAAGTCTCCTAGCACCACACTTCTCAACACTGGGCAGGATGAGAGTGCTCCCTCTCACTCTCCTGAGGCCCTGCAGCTGAACCCAGACCTGATGTATCTGTCATCCAGAGAGGAGAGCACAGGCAGCTCACATGCCCGAGCTTGTGGTCACATGTGAGAAGCACTGGGACCTATTTTTCCACCGGTTGTCCAATTTATTTTTAATAATAATAATAATAATAATAATAATAATAATAATAATATAACTGAGATACTTGATCTCAGGTAAACAAAATAAATAATCCAATCCCCCCCCCACACACACACACAATAAATAAATAAAAGGATGACATTGTAAATAATGGCTGCAAATACATTTACATTATAATACAGTGGGGTCTAAAAGTCTAAACCAAACTAAAAAACCGAGGGGGCATGGAAACGTTGTTGTTTCTATTAACTGTAACATTATCTTAAATACTAGAATTCCATTTATTTATTTACTTTATTCTACATAAAATCATCCTCACTAGATGTATCCCAATAAAGCAAAAAACAATAATGATACAAAAAATTTTGGCAAAAAGAAAAAAGGTGTCATTGTTACAATGTAGCCTAATAACACATTTAAGTACTGATTAATATTAATTAACAACATATACAGGGTTAGCCTGGCATGCCAGACCTACATCAAGATGTTAGGTCTGGGAACTCTCCATTGACATACCTCAATCCGAGGGGCGGGATAAACGGTTGTCTTTCAAAATCCCTCTGCATGCAATAGGACAGCGCTAACCAACCAGAGCAACGAACGGCTGTGGCTGAGTGAGTCCCATGCGTTTTCCCACTAGCGGAGCTAGTTGATATATTAAACTTTTGCCGTATCCGGTCGTCAAAACTCCGAACACATCTTCCTTTTCTAAGAATGACTTAAGTGATGTTCTCTTAACTCCAAGTCCTCCAGAGTCGCGGCCAAAGCCGATTCGAAAGACCGCTGCATCTTCATTGTTTTCAAGCAGCAGGGAAATCACCTATGGAAACCACGCGGAACGTCATGACCTGTTCCGTCATTGTGTTAAGCCCGCCCGCCGACTCTATACACGATGTGATTGGCCTGACCCGAAATTGGTTTTTCCAACTAAAAAGTCTATTGAGAGTTGCTAGACCACACTGGCAGCGAAATGATTTTCGCGGCCGCTAGGGTGCGTCTAGATTTCTAGGCTAATACAGGGTGTATTCACACCAGGAAAGTCCGATAGTTCACTTGCTTTGGTCCGGACCAAATAATTTTTTTTTTTTTTCTTTTGGTACGGTTCGCTTTCACACTGCTCTTTTTGCAAGTGAACCAAAATTTGTAAACAAAACCACACGTGTGCTAAGGTCGTCCATTCATTGGACAAGGATTCTCAAGTAGGGAAATCAGGAAGTGCAAAAAAGGCTCAGCATGGAGATATTTCGTACTGCAATATTTGAGGAGCTCTTTTCCAAAACGCGATAAATCCATTTCAATAGTTTTCAGGAAAATTACATTTTTTACCTAGACCCACACATCTTGTGAATATTCAATTTATCTTGTTAATAATGTTTTTTTTCCTCAGTCTGAACATGTTGAACAATGATTATTAAATTAAACAACAATATTGTTGATGATAAATTCAAAGTTAATTTTTTTTTCTTCAAAACGCTATAAATCCACACAAAAATGGATGATTTTGCCCACTTAATTAAGTTTTGTTTTGTAGAAAGCCTTTCTTTAAAGTGGATTTCGTTTTGTATAAATTGTATCTTAATTTTAATAATGTTTTCATTAACCAATTGCCTGAATTCAATAAATAAGCAGCAAATAGACAATATAATCATGACATGGAGGCGTCGCAGCCGGCACTTGCATTGCACGCGAGCTGGAGCGCATCTCATCATAAATTAACCAAAATTCAGCGTAGCCTATGCTTCACAGCAGACATGAGAAATTTATCTATATAGAAAGATTGAAATGTCTTTAAACGAAACAATTAAAAACGAAAATAAATAGCCTACTCTCTGATTATGCAATCCATTACACGCATTTCTCTAGGCGCGTACAGAGATGCTGATCGTCAGTTTTATCTTTGCAGACACTGACACACAGAAAACAGTTGATTAATAAAAAATAAAATAAAAAATTCGATTTTCGAACGATATTCGACTTTTGCTCTTTGATCGTCGAATGGCAGAAATTATAATATAGACAGAAACCTTTGGCAGCAGCATCTACCCCCATGTGTAGGTCTCACTGGCTCATCAAGGCCATCAAAAGTATTATCACCGTTTAAAGCACTCATTTTGAGGAATGAATGAACATAAACAAACCTCTGTTCAGCGCGCCGATGTTGGATTGCGTATAACGCTCACTGAAGTCTGATTTGTCTATAGGATTTATCGCGTTTAGGCTAAAAATAGGTTTGGCGCTTATCGCGGTTTGGAAAAGAACTGCATCTTGCAGTACATTTTAAACAAGGAAATATAGCGATTTGGCATGAAACATTGATGGAGCAGTGAATAGGTTCAGAACACAGCGCAGAAGACGGATAAGGTATAAAGTTTTCATTCATGGAGAGGGGCTATGTTCACAGATTCAAATATGAGATTCTTAATAGCTACTGCTAACGAGTGCTGTCAATGTTAACGCATGCGATACAGTTTGTCCAGTTTAACGCAGCATCATCCTTGTATTGTAACTATCGCATTATATGAACTGCAAAAGCTTTGTTTGCAGCACGATTAAACTAAAGAGAACGCTCTGTATGTGAATGTCCTAATGCACACTCATTCATTCATTCCATTCCAATGATGCACACACGACACACAGAAAGACGCGCAACAGTATCGTGTGGCCAGGCAGCGCGCCGGAATGGAATGTAGTAGGCTACAACAGATCTTTCTTGCAATTGGGTCGGTTCATGTTCACACCGTAAACGAACCGTACCAGAGTTCGTTTGGAACCGTACCGAGACCACCTCTTCAGCTGGGTCTCGGTTCGGTTGTTTGGTCTGCACCCGAGTTCGATTGCTGTATTCACACCTGCCCAAAAGGTCCGCACCAAGGGGGTAAACGAACTAGAGTTCGATTCAATCGAACCAAACAAGGCAGGTGTGAATACACCCTTACTTGAGGGTTAGGGTAGGATTAGGATTTGGTTGAGGGTTAGTTGCATGTAATTATGCAAAATGTATTGTTATTACTATGATAAGTGCATGTAACATATGTAAAAAGGACACTGTAAAATAAAGTGTTACCTTTTTTTTTTTTATTGAACAAAGCCCCGGTTCCACAGACAGGGCTTAGACTAAGCCAGGATTAGGCCTTAGTTCAATTGGGGCATTTATAGATTTTATAAACATGTCTTTAAAAAAAATTACTGCATGGTGTGCATGAGATAAAACAATGGCACTGGCATATTTTAAGATACAGTATGTCAGTGCAAGTTGCTTTTAGTAAAAACAGCTCAAACATGCATTTTAGTCTAGGACTAGCTTAAGCCTTGTCTGTAAAACCAGGAGAAAATATATTTTCTTGTTCACTTTCTCATACCTTAAAAATAAGGTTTAAACCGCAGCCATTGCCCAAACAAACCCAACCAACACTAATCACAAACTGGAGAAAATACAAAAAACACTGAACAAATATAATTTAAATTCAGAATTCATGGTAATTGTATAGGAAACACTGAATTAATTTCACAAGTGTTCAGAGACTTTTAGACCCCATTGTACTGCAAGACTTTTAAATGCAGTGTTTGTCCTATGCAGCCCATGAAAAAACACAACAACAAATGTATCATGTTTAATCCTAAACCTGTTGTTAACCTATGCAGGAATCTTTAACAGCCCCACATGCATGTGTACAGTCCGTATGCATTTGCGTGTCTATTGTCAGCATTGACTGTATTGGACAATGTAAGTCGCAGCACACCGTACCCCACGTAGTCCATTTAAGCAGGAAACAGCAGGCCCGCAGCACAGCTATTACAGATTTGTGGAGAGCCTGATACATTCTGACTCTTTGTGTAATTGTCTCTCGCATCTGAATACAAATTCCCAGTCGCCGTGATTCGTCATATTTATTTATTCCTCTTTCCTCCAGCTACATCTTTTATTAGTCCTGCTCTGTGTCAGGATTTAATTTCTGCGAGAAAAAACAACAACACATGCAGTTGATTATTGTTATTAAGAATATAATATCGCAACGTCAGAAATAAAATCTATGGCACATTAAAGTGACAGATTAGAGGGAGGAGGAGTGTTCATTTACAAGTGTTAAGACATCACGTCGTATTGCCCAGCAACAGCAAATGAAAATCAACTGTTTCCTACTGTTTGTGTGATACAGACGGAAGCTCGAGGGGAGGTGAGGGAAGGGAGTGCGAGTGGTAACTGTCAGCGCTAGAGGAGGGGCGAAGACGCTGGGATCGCAGCTCCGCTTTTGGTCGAACAAGATGAAGCGGACCCCTCCTCTATTTACCTAGAGAAATGAAGCAGTTTTATCTCCTCATCTCTAAGGCACCATGTGCAAAATATGACCAACGACAAGGGAAATTATGGAGGAGATTGCACGTGCTATTGTTACATTACATAAACTCTCATTTCCTCCTCATCCAGAATTAGAATTCTTACCAACCTAACAAATTTCACAAATACGAACATTATGTTAAGAGGGCCAATTTGATGGGCTAGGTATTAGTTGTCATATTAAAGACACAGCTGGATATTTATGTTATGTAATATGTTATTCTAACATATAAATATTAACAGGACTATTGTAAAGATAATGGGCGTAACTGGTGCTGCTGAGTAAAAATGAGTGTAAAGACCTCATAATGCAAGAGTGGCAGTACTCGAATAATCATAATGGATTTAAAAGTGCTAACAATGATATAGCATTAATAATGTACTAGTGATGATGTAACAATAGGGTCACAGTCTAGTACAACAGTCAGGTTCACAGATTCATTCAGAGAGGAAGTGACACAGACCTACTGTGAGCTACAAGGCTGTTAGTTGATGGTGTATGCTTTTGTTGAAACCATCAAACTTCATTTCAACTTTTTTTTAACAGTGGAATTATGAGGAATTAACTTTTGTACCTCAAACTGAGTAGCGTTTCACTGAGAAACGTCCTGCTCAAGTCGTCCTTGCGATGGAGGTTCTGGTTGAATAAGTTCTTGAAATGTTTCATCAGACTCACTATTGTAAAATCAACGCCATCGTTACTGTCTTTACAGTGTGTACAATCGCTGAGAACCGAGGAAGCCTCGTGAGCTGAAGTACAGTTATGGCAATGGGCGTTAGCTTCCGACACGCGCTGTAAGGGGTAGACCAATCACAACAGACTGTGCAATCTGGCCAATCAGAGCAGAGCAGGCTCGTGGAAAGGAGGGATTTAGAGAGACTGATTCATCCATCGAGTCGTTTGAGAATCATTTGACAAAACGGTGATGTGCAATGTATATTATGAGAAAATTAAAGTGTTTGATGCATGTAAACCTGTTGTGGGATACCCCCAAAACAAAATTAGTAAACTTTAAAATAGCATTATACTTTAAAAATATACTACCATTCAACAGTTTGGGGTCAGTAAGATTTTTTTTTTTAAAGTAGTTGATCAGAAATTATAGTAAATAAATCAATAATGGTACTGTCACGGATTCAATCATCAATGACACCACTCCATCAATCTCAACTCAGCGCACCTGGTCTCGCTCATCATCGCCGGAATTCTAATCACTCACACCTGCTCTTCATCATTACTCACCTTGATACACACCATTCATAAGCTTCAGTCTCCTCTCACTCAGTGTCCGGTCTCGTCTTTCCGTTACCTGTGACTCACTGGTTCCTTGTGTTTGTTGCCTGGTTCCAACTATTGCCTGACTTCAAGTGGTTTACACAAGATTCTAACGTCCTGTTTATATCTCCTCTGTAGCGTCCATGAAGTGGGTTTCCTGACATTCACGATCACCTCCCTGGGTTTCACCTGCACTGATCTTCGACTGTTCAAGTGTCTTTCAGTAAGATCCAGCTGATCCAGTCAAGATTTCTCTGTATCCCTGCTGTTCACGGATCCTCTGGGATTTTGGAATTCCCGGTGACATCACGAGCCTTCAAGTATTATGAAGTTGCTAATGCCTGTTTAAATAAACATTGTCACTCTATCTTTGTGTCTTCGTCCCTCAGTACAAACGTGACAGAAGACCGGACCACACTATGCAAGCTTCATCGACTCGTGATGTTCTACATTCCGGTGCGGAGTCCGCTCAGGGCGCCACCGCATCGACGGCCACGGTACATTCGCCTCTCTCCACAGTGGACGCTGCTAGATCCAATCCACCCACTTCACTCCAAGAAACACTCGCTGAACTTAGTCGCACACTACAGAATCTCAGACCTGCATCCAGTAGCCCCATGGCCCGACCCTCTTCATATTCGGGAGATGAGGAATGCAGTGGATTCCTTTTGCAGTGTCGACTTTACATGGAGATTCACGCCCACCAATTCATCTCTGAAAGAGCCAAGATATCCTTTGTCATCTCCTTACTCACGGGTCGCGCATTGAGTTGGGCACAAGCGTTATGGGATTCTAATGCACCTGCTTACAATCGCTGAGTTGCTTTGTGGAACATTTTCAAGTTGTCTTCGCACAAACCTCGAATGCTGTCTCCATCCATGATCAGCTGTTACGTTTACGTCAGGGCCGTTCAACGGTGGCAGACTATGCCCTGCAATTCCGCACTATCGCTGCTAACAGTGGATGGAATGAAGTGGCTTTAATGACCGCCTATCCACGTGGATTGAATCCCGACATCTGTCTGCAGCTCGCCATTTACGAAGATTCGATTGGTATTGAAAAACTAATTCAGCGATCTATTCTTATTGCTCAACATCGCGCTGCCTGTCTCAGATCATCCACCACTTTTCCTCCGCGATCTGCTTCGGCCAGCAGCCCGAGATCGATCACTGAATTATCTACAACACACTCCCCGTCAGCAAACTTCCCCCCACCTGAGCCTATGGAGATCAGTGCAGGTCATCTAACCACTACTGAGCGTGCCCGCCGCCGCAACAATAATCTGTGTCTCTACTGCGGAGCTGCTGATCACTATCGCATGGACTGTCCTGTACGTCCCCAGCGCTCGGCGGTGAGTACAATTGATCTACCCTTTTCAGTTTCTAATCTGGCACTAACCCCTGTATTTCTTACGTATCGTGAACACTCCGTTCCAGCAAAAGCCCTTATAGACTCCGGCGCGGCGGGAAATTTCATTTCTGCATCATTGCTCAACCGCCTTCAAGCGCAACGTCGACGTTTAACTCGCCCCTTGAGTATTCTATCCATTCTGGGCAAACCCTTGGGGAGAGGAAACATCCAGTATTTCAGTCCAGGAGTACACCTGTCAGTGGGCTGTTTACATGGTGAGGAGTGTTCGTTTTTTGTCTTGGAGGACTCTACAGCAGACCTCGTTCTGGGACGTCCGTGGCTTGATCAGCATTCACCTGTCATCTGCTGGGCCACCGGTGAGATATGTCAATGGAGCAAACATTGTAAAGAAAACTGCCTTCTGTCCGTTAAAAGGAATTCGTCTAAGTCCCCAACTCCAGTCTTCCTGGGATCCACCTCTGTTGAGAGTCCAGTCACTGATTCTGTTCCGAATATTCCCTCTGAATACCAGGCATTTCAGGACGTGTTCAGTAAACAAAAAGCCACCACCCTTCCGCCTCACCGACCTTGGGATTGCGCCATAGAGTTGTTGCCGGGGGCCACTCTACCACGAGGAAAGGTTTATCCCCTGTCCATTCCTGAGCATAAGGCCATGGAGGAATATGTGGAGGAAGCATTACGACAGGGATATATCCGATCTTCTACGTCCCCAGCCGCATCAAGCTTCTTCTTCGTCGGAAAGAAGGATGGTGGTCTTCGTCCTTGTATCGACTACCGGGTCCTGAATGCATCTACAATCAAATACCGATATCCTCTGCCATTGGTACCTGCTGCTCTTGAACAACTACGATCTGCGGTAATCTTCACGAAGCTCGACTTACGGAGCGCCTATAACCTGGTACGTGTACGCAAGGGAGATGAGTGGAAGACGGCGTTCGTTACCCCCGCAGGTCACTATGAATACCGGGTCATGCCCTTCGGTCTGTCCAACTCACCGTCAGTGTTCCAGGGGTTCATGAATGAAATCTTCCGTGACTTCCTCAACCGATTCGTCATAATTTACATCGATGACATCCTCATCTACTCCACCAGTCTGGAGGAGCACGTAAACCATGTACATCAAGTTCTGAAACGTCTTCGTGAGCACCAGCTATATCTAAAACTCGAGAAATGCGAATTCCACCAAACCACCATTCACTTCCTGGGTTATCTCATTCGTCCAGAGGGTATCTCCATGGATCAAAACAAGGTGAAAGCTGTTCTCAACTGGCCCAAACCTCAGACTCTGAAAGAGCTACAGAGGTTCCTTGGCTTTGCGAACTTTTATCGTCGTTTTATCAAGGACTACAGCAAGACCTGTGCTCCTATAACGTCCATGGTAAGGAAGGAGGTCAAACGTCTCACCTGGTCTCCAGAGGCCACTGCAGCCTTCGAGAACCTAAAGAAAGCCTTCTGTTCAGCCCCCATGCTCTGCCATCCGAACCCAGATAAGCCATTCGTCGTGGAGGTTGATGCATCTTCCAACGGTGTTGGAGCTGTACTGTCCCAACGGCAGGGGATTCCTCTTCAACTCCGACCGTGTGCCTTCTTTTCACGCAAATTAACACCGACGGAACAAAATTATGATGTGGGCAATCGGGAGTTATTGGCCATTAAACTGGCGTTGGAAGAGTGGAGACATTGGCTGGAAGGAGCAAACCATCCATTCCAAGTAATCACAGACCATCGTAACCTAGAATACCTTCGGGACGCAAAGAGGTTGAATCCACGCCAAGCCCGGTGGGCATTGTTCTTCACTCGTTTCAATTTCTCGGTAACCTATCGCCCCGGAACCAAGAACCTCAAAGCCGACGCACTGTCTCGTTTGTTCCAACCGGAAACCTCTCAGAAAAGCACCGAAACAGTTCTCCCTTCGACCTTGATAATGAGTCCCATTCTCTGGAATTTCAACGACCTCATTGCTGAAGCCACCTTGTCGGAACCTGCTCCCCCGGGGGGTTACGAGGGGAAGACCTTCGTTCCATCTAGACTCAGGATACCCCTCATGGATTCCGTGCATACTTCTCCGGGATCCGGACACCCAGGTAGCCATCAGACCTTGACACTACTCCAAGAACGCTACTGGTGGCCCAGGATGTCCCAGGATGTCTCACGGTATGTACAGGGTTGCACCGCCTGCGCCATGGCCAAGGTACCACGGCGTCTACCTGAGGGTAAACTAATGCCTCTCCCCATACCGAATCGACCTTGGTCACACATCGCTGTCGATTTCATAACTGATTTACCTCCCTCGGATGACAAAACCTGCATACTCGTCGTGGTCGACAGATTCTCAAAGTCCTGCAAACTACTAGCACTTTCCAAACTTCCCACAGCATTCATAATGGCCGAACTCCTGTTCACAGAAATATTTCGCCACTTCGGTATTCCAGAAGACCTGGTCTCTGACCGAGGACCCCAATTCATATCTCACGTCTGGAAATCCTTCTTAAAGTTATTGGGAGTATCGGTCAGTTTGACGTCAGGGTACCATCCTCAGTCAAACGGTCAAGCGGAACGTAAAATTCAAGAAATCGGAAGGTATCTGAGGACCTATTGTCACGATACACAGGACCACTGGAACTGGTACCTACCATGGGCGGAGTATGCTCAAAACTCCCTTCGTCAGTCCTCCACTGGTCTCACACCCTTCCAATGCGTCTTAGGCTATCAACCACCACTGTTCCCTTGGTCTGGGGAACCATCTGACGTACCAGCAGTTCAGCATTGGTTCGTGGAGAGTGAGAGGGTCTGGGATTCAGCCCATGTCCACCTACAAGGGGCAGTTCGGAGGCATCAACTACAGGCTGATACCCGTCGCAGGGCCACTCCTCTCTACACTCCAGGCCAGTTGGTATGGCTCTCGACCCGGGACATACGCCTCCGGCTGCCCTCACGTAAGCTGAGTCCCAGGTACATCGGGCCATTCCTGATTGAGAGGCAGGTCAACCAGGTATCCTACCGTCTAGCACTTCCTCGTCACTACAAGATAGCTCCCACCTTCCACGTCTC
This sequence comes from Chrosomus eos, assembly GCA_036326025.1. Taxonomy (NCBI): domain Eukaryota; kingdom Metazoa; phylum Chordata; class Actinopteri; order Cypriniformes; family Leuciscidae; genus Chrosomus; species Chrosomus eos. Next base: position 17,565,221 of record CM070833.1, read on the forward strand.
CTTGTTAAAGCCTTACTTCACACCCCTCTCATCTCGGACCACTGAAGCAAGCACAGACAAAACACACCCTCATCCTCCAGTGGATCCCACAGAGGATTCAGTATACCAGGTTCACACCCTCTTAGACTCTCGTCGTCAGAGAGGTCAACTTCAGTATCTCGTGGACTGGGAGGGTTTTGGACCAGAAGAACGTAGCTGGGATCATCGGGATGACATCTTGGATCCCACTCTCCTCCAAGACTTCCACCGGGATCATCCGGATCGCCCCAAACCTCGTCCGCGGGGTCGCCCTCGTCGTCGGGGGCTACGGCCCTCAGGAGCTGGCCGTGGAGGAGGGGGTACTGTCACGGATTCAATCATCAATGACACCACTCCATCAATCTCAACTCAGCGCACCTGGTCTCGCTCATCATCGCCGGAATTCTAATCACTCACACCTGCTCTTCATCATTACTCACCTTGATACACACCATTCATAAGCTTCAGTCTCCTCTCACTCAGTGTCCGGTCTCGTCTTTCCGACTCACTGGTTCCTTGTGTTTGTTGCCTGGTTCCAACTATTGCCTGACTTCAAGTGGTTTACACAAGATTCTAACGTCCTGTTTATATCTCTGTAGCGTCCATGAAGTGGGTTTCCTGACATTCACGATCACCTCCCTGGGTTTCACCTGCACTGATCTTCGACTGTTCAAGTGTCTTTCAGTAAGATCCAGCTGATCCAGTCAAGATTTCTCTGTATCCCTGCTGTTCACGGATCCTCTGGGATTTTGGAATTCCCGGTGACATCACGAGCCTTCAAGTATTATGAAGTTGCTAATGCCTGTTTAAATAAACATTGTCACTCTATCTTTGTGTCTTCGTCCCTCAGTACAAACGTGACAGGTACAGACTATAATGGTACAGACTGTTTACATTTTGAATAAATGCTGTTCTTTCTATTCCTCAAAGAATTCTGAAACAAAGTAGTATTGTAGTTTCCACTTCTTAAAGTATTAAGTATTTGTTTTCAACATTGATAATAACAACAAATGCTTATTAAGCATTAAATCCGATTAATTAATAATCAATTATTTTGCAAAAAGTTATTTTAAATTGTAATATTTCTCTTTTTGCTGTATTTTTGATCAGATGAATGCAAAAGAAAACGCACACTTTTGAACGGCAGTGTAGATTTATTGTCCACTGTTACTGTCACCTCAGGAGGGTGGTGGTTATGTAGTTATTTTAGCCATTTAGCTCATTTCTAATTGGTTAAACGGATGGTGTTACAACTCACCCCCCGTCACAATACTCCCAGTCTCCCCTAGAGGCTACAGTGTTGTGTTATCAGCGGCAGTCCTGTTGCTCTAGAGGCAAGATGAGCTAAACAAAAGCTAATTCATAAAAAAGTCCCTTTCTATTCTGTGCTTTGTCCATGTTGACATAATGACAGAATACAGTTATGAATCATTTAGATGCCCATCTCTAAAATCATAGAGCAAAAAAATGGAAAAAAACGAATAAAATTAGCCATAATGGGATAATGGCAAATCACTCTGAAAACCAACACTATGACTCATTTTCTAACCAGTCTCATTGAATTGATTTTATTAAGATAGAAACTTGATCCTTTTCTGTAAGCTTTTTAACCCATGTATTCTGCGTGATGCCCCCAGATATGTGCCTGCTGTCTGATTTCAAAGAGAGTGAAGTTAATCAAAACCAGGGGCTCGCCAATCAGTGATCACAAAGACTCAGTGATCAGAAAAAGACAGAAAGAGAAAGAGAGAGAGACTGCCAAAAAGATACAAGCAGCAGGAGGGAGTGAGACAATGGAGGTAAGTATGCTAAATACACATTTATGATGAGCAATTAAAAGATAAAAAGTAAAGATTTTACATGTGATGCAAAATCATGTCTCGTGTTGTATTGTGCTCTCCTATCTGACCAGATTCTAAACCTTTATGGCTTTCTGTGAAACAAAAAAATGACATGTTTTGCAGCATGTTTGGGACTGACAGACTGGGTCACCATTCATTTTTATTGCATGTAATGAATATGAACGGTGACAGAGGCTGACATTCTGCCTAACATCTTCCATTTTACAGAGAAGAAAGTAAGTCATTTTATTTATAAATAATTAAATGATAAATATATATATATATATATATATATATATATATATATATATATATATATATATATATATATATATATATATATATATTCTATGGTGAACTATTCCTTTAACTATACATTTAAAGGGTTAGTTCATCAAAAAAATAAAATTGGAAACAATGACTCTCATATCGTTCCAAACCCGTAAGACTCGTTCATCTTTATTTATCACTTTATTTACAAAATATTAATCTCCAACGTGTGTTTATGAGAGCACCACGACGCATGCATTCTGTGTTGACATGAGAACAGATTGTATTGCGTGAACGCACATTGGAGATTAATATTTTGTAAATAAAGTGGCAAATTATGTTTTTTGGCACAATCAGTTTAAATTAATTTTAATTCTACTTCAATCAATTTCAAATTTGGATTCTGCCTCCTGTTTGCAGTCTCAAATCAAATTAAATTCAAATTTCAGGATACACCCGTTACTCAAATACCAGTGGATACAGATTAGGTATTGGGATAATATATAATCAATTAATCGAATAATGGAACCGAATTGATTAAATCCACTAAAATTATAACTGTCAAACCAACTCTAATGAATCTATTCTAATTAGCTACAAGCTAGCAATGACACATGTTAGCATATTACAAGTACATTTTTCAAAATGTCCTATGACATAAAGTATAGTGACATATAGTGTTAGCAAGAAGAGCAAGAAAGAAGACACTGATCTAAAGAACAATCATCACCTACATCTCAACCTAAACAACTCCTTAGGAAAATATCATCCCCCAAAACGGACAACATTAAAATTCCAAATCAACAGCACATTAGCACATTTAACACCTACATTTTAACTCAAATATTCCCTCTTTTATGATTTTCCTTTCGAGTTCACTCATAGTACACTCTCTTATATCTGCGGTCACTGGCGCTGAATTATCTGCAATGATCTAAATCAGAATCGCACAATAGGAGATTATTTTTCCTCAGGAGCTTTCTGGTAAGACTGCTCGACAGGAGCGTAGAGATCCGAATCAATTACCGAGGTCAGCCTGGCCTTAGGAGCACTTCTAAGAAAGTCTTATTCATGTTATGCAAGCCTGCTCAGTATATTAGAGCTGATTTCGATGGACAGTGTATAATGTATGATACATTAATCTCCACTATTTCAATTTCTGAGGCTAGGGCTGTAAAATTGTTATGCTGCATATCTAATTCTCTCCCCCCAATTCCCACTGAATAGTCGATTTATGCCTCTCTCAGAAGCTGGGGTGCAGCTCCCATTGTGGACACTATGGTACATTAAGAACAGCCAACATCAGATCTCAAATCTTATCTTGTTAAATCAGACAAACGCAAGAGGCTGAAAGGGAGAGAATTAATGGGAAGGATGCTGGAGGGAGAGAACGGAGCGTTTTATTGCAGGGTGTGTGTGTGTGTGTGTGTGTGTGTGTGTGTGTGTGTGTGTGTGTGTGTGTGTGTGTGTGTGTGTGTGTGTGTGTGTGTGTGTGTGTGTGTGTGTGTGTGTGTGTGTGTGTGTGTGTGTGTGTGTGTGTGTGTGCGTGTGTGTGTAGGAAGTGGCTGAGTGAAGATGGGTATCTGCCGTCAGGGTTGCAGTAACGCTGCCAGCGTTCATCTCTGTCGTTCAGTGTGTCGATTGTGCCGAAGCTGAGGTTTCTAATTCATCTGGGAGTGTGATAGTTTATGACACGGAAGAAGAGGATAGTGTGCCCCAAGATGTGTGCTATGGAATTTCAATATTGAGGTCTAACATGAAAGAGAGAGAAAGACAGACAACTATATGTTAGCATCCACACCAATTGACAATAACGGTCTATTTAATATAAATGCAATACATTTGTATGATCATGCCTCTTTAAATGCTCAAGCTCCTTCACGTCAGGTGGATTCTGATTGGCTGTCAAGGTTTTTATTATGAAGCAGCTGAGAATGTGTTTTTTTTTTTTCCTAAAAGTGATTACAAAGATGTATGTGTGTAAGGAGCCCTTTTTGGGAATTTTGAATAGAGAGATGGGGCACATGACAACTTTTTTATAGATAAGCATGCAGGCAGAGGTAAAGTTAACTGGTAGCAAGACTCTTGCCACACTTTTTTAATCTCTTTTCCCCCCAATCGAATTGGTAATCATCAGGAATTGGATATCAATCGAATCCTGTGAAAACTTTTAGTTCAGTAGATTTGTTTGCAGTCAACTTAAACTTCTATAACGTTTTTACATGTAGCTTTTCAAAAGTGCTTTCACTTCTGCAATAATTTAAGACCAACCATATGTCTACATTCCAAAGCATTCATGAAACAGCCATTTAAGTTCAGATCTGCTCAAAAAGGTGTGTGACAGTTTACAGGTTAACCTATCGATTACTCAGTTACTTTCTTGTTATCTTTATAGTTTTCAGTCTTGGCGTGAACAGGCCTTAAAAGGTCTCAGATACAAGCTCAATGCTCTTCATAAGAACGATATAACAACCGAACGAACTGAAGCCATGTAACCCAGAGGAAAAAAAACTAAACAATCCAACAATTTTGCAGAGCTAGAATGAACGATAGCAGTCTAACCAAGTAATTTCCAACCAGGCTTACAGTACATGTACCCCAGGGGGTCCTTAAGCAGGTTCCAGGGGGTACTTGTTTTCAGATTTTGCTTTGTTAAACTTTTGTCTTTGGTACCTGTATGTCGTAACTCCTCATTAAAATCTGTACAAATGACAGAGTATTCTGCTTGTATTAGCGATATTTCATACTTGAGCTTCGGTGGTATTTAAATTCCACCGTACAAAGAGTGGAAATGAGTTTGAGTACTTTTGTTAAACATCTCATCTGGGTTTCATTTATAAATATATTTGCGGTTAGGTCTTTCTCAGAGAACGTTTCTCTGCTACGGTCCGCGCATCTGTAGACAAACAAGCTCAAGTGCCTTATTAAAAAGAGAGGAAGCTACTTGGTCAGTCTCCAACAGTCTTCTGCAACAATACTTATTGCTATTAGTTTATCGTAATAACGACCACTTTAACCTTCTAAAATCGGAGGATTTTTTAAGACCATGGAGATGTTTTCACATGCCCAGACATTTGTGCTTATTTCAGTAACTTCTAACATTTCAATGGCTAAAGTCTGATTATACTGTGTTCAGCACACATTGTGCTACAATAATATCCAATTCAAATGTATTTGTATAGCGCTTTGCACAATATATTGTTTCAAAGCAGCTTTACAGAAATGTGGCTACATTACAGTTTAGAGTGATCTGTTATCAGAGGGGACTGTGTCCAAGTATAGATACAAATCACGCAGTTAGCGACGAACAATATATTAATTTTCGGCAGAAACAGTGAGCTTTGAAGTAATTATTACAAGTTGTGAACATAATGAATACAATATATAGAAATTTAGCATTTGAGCATGTTGATTCAGAGTTTGCATCAATATGTGAGCAACATGTATGCACAAGTGTGAATTTTTGAGAAAATCAAGTTTATGCGTGCCCTAACCAAAGTGCAATGCCACAACGTGATAAAAAGCATATTATCATTGCTTTTTTTCTTTCTTTTCTAGTTTTTGTTCTAAACAGTCGCGACAGTGATACGTGACGAGCAAACAGGGATTCTATTTTTGGAATGGTTTCTATTTCTGCAACATTGCGGCTGACAGCTAAGGTACTGATTGTGTTGTTCATATTAAAATAGTTTTATTTGAGTTTGAATATAATTTTAAGTGACTTTAACTGTCATAATGAAAAACACTATGCCTCAGATCTAGGAAATAATGTAATGGATACAGGAACATTAAAACTGTGAAGTATTTATACAAACGAGGGTATTCCAAGACAAAGATTATTTCAATCACTATGTTATATTTTGAAATCTGTTAAAATTGTTTATTTTCATTAATTTGATTATGTACTTATCCATTTCACTGTGAGAGTGATACCTAAGTGTGCTCGCCCACACACTCTTCTGATTGGCTGTGATTTGTGACTGTTTTTTTCGCGTCTGTTAGATATGTGACGTCTGGTGTGGACAGACAAATTGCTTGTCGCTAGAACTTTATCACATTGCATCTAGTTAGGACATGATCTAATGTGTGTTTAAAGGAACATGTGTGGCACAGTGTCAATGAAGGGCTACCTGAGCCTCACTAAATGGGCCGTGGGGTAATATAACACGAAAAAGATTGAGAAATACTGGCCTAGTCTAGTCTGATATCCTAGTTACAAATAAATAAATGAATCAGAAATTTGGTCGTGGGTCCATTACGAAGCCAGAGAACATATTCTCTTGTATCATTGCTATTCTGTCAGAAGAAGCCGTCCAGACCCTGAGGTCATGATACAGGGTCCACAGTGGAGGGGCTAATTTGATTGTGCCAGAACAATGGCACTGTAGCCTTCCTCCTAGAAAAGCATACTAATTACAAAGTCTGCCCTTGATCCTGACCTTGGTGGGTCACTTAGCAGTTGTGATCTGTCTCTGACTCTTAATAAAGTCTCTTTCACCCTTGTGAACCAGAGTGGCAGCCTCTCCTCTCGTTCTCTCTCACACTCTCTCTCTCTCTTTCTCTCTCTCTCAGTCCCTAATTACCAGCATGCTAAGCGGGCAGAGACATAATGACTGGGGCCATCACTCTCTCAGTGCCTTGCAAAACCAATTCCAGTGACAATCGTTTCAAATGAACTGCAACACTCACTTGCTGTCCTGAAGGGGGGGAAATGAAGAAAAGAAAAAAAATGTAAATGGAGAATAATGTGGGTGGGACTGCAGTCTAGTTGAAAAACATTTTATTGGAAATTCAGCAACATTTCAACATTAAAAGGATGGAACTATGTTGTAGGTAAAATTGTGGAAATTTCAAAAGAAAGAAATAATCAAAAACATTATTACTACTATTATATATACTACTATTATTACCAATAATAATAATAATGCTGATGGTTATTATTATCATTATTATTATATTTTTAAATCAATGATCTATCCCAAAATTGAGATAGAACATATTGCAACAAACAAATTCTTGCCTAAACTCAAAATGTCTAGTGACTTCTACCAACTATTTTCTCATTAAGAGTTCCAGTAAACACACATTAGGGCTGTCAAAATTGCTCAAAAATGACGTTCGAATATTCCCTCTAAAAAACCCACATATATTCGAACTATTCGAATATCTGGTTGCGCATTTTGTCAATGACGTGCATTACGTCAATATCAGGACAAATGAATACAAAGAGACACAACTATTTATATAGGTAGTTTATCTAAGTTTAAACATATTTGACAACGTATTAACTTACACAAAAACAAGTAAATCAATGGCCAAGACCGCAGACCTTACTCTCGCTCGCACTCGCAGGCACTCTTTCACTCTCGCTCGCTCGCACTCGCAGGCACTCTTTCTCTCTCGCTCGCTCGCACTCGCAGGCACTCTTTCTCTCTCGCTCGCTCGCACTCGCAGGCACTCTTTCTCTCTCGCTCGCTCGCACTCGCAGGCACTCTTTCTCTCTCGCTCGCTCGCACTCGCAGGCACTCTTTCTCTCTGTCTCGCTCGCACTCGCAGGCACTCTTTCTCTCTCGCTCGCTCGCACTCGCAGGCACTCTTTCTCTCTGTCTCGCTCGCACTCGCAGGCACTCTTTCTCTCTCGCTCGCTCGCACTCGCAGGCACTCTTTCTCTCTCGCTCGCTCGCACTCGCAGGCACTCTTTCTCTCTCGCTCGCTCGCACTCGCAGGCACTCTTTCTCTCTGTCTCGCTCGCACTCGCAGGCACTCTTTCTCTCTGTCTCGCTCGCACTCGCAGGCACTCTTTCTCTCTCGCTCGCTCGCACTCGCAGGCACTCTTTCTCTCTCGCTCGCTCGCACTCGCAGGCACTCTTTCTCTCTCGCTCGCTCTCTCGCCCTCACGCTCTCTGCGCATAACGGTTTAAATGAACAACAATACACAAATGTTGAGTGCTGATCAAGAGTTTTGTGCAAGCAATTTAAGGTCGCGACTCTTGTCCTAAATATAGCAGGCTTCATTCAGTGATTGAAACAAATATTATTAACATTAATTGAAGTTTTACAGTATATAGAACCGACATTGAACTCTCCGAGCAGCTCGTGCTGTGGTAAACTGATGCTACTATGGCTATTTCGGGGACGTCTGGCCACGCCCCCTTGGCGGGCTCTGTATGATGTAATGCTAGCTCATTGGCGCACACGTCGGAGCGCCGCGTCATTGGATGTGCAGTTGCCGCAGCACAGCCAATGAGTGAGCCAGACACTCACTGTGCTATCTGTGCAGCTGGAAAATGCCTTTTACATTTTAAGCTTCAGGATTTTGCCCCTCGCAAAGCAGACAGCCGCGCCTCTGCTACCGCGGGCGTGTTTTTCCACATGATTCGAATATTAATTTTCACCTTCGAATTTCTGTTTTTTAAAACTATTCGAATATATATTCGAATTTAGAATATTCGTTGACAGCCCTAACACACATCTGGAAGATTAACTCAAGTCTGCCAAGCACATCATCATAGACCATGAGCACATTTGGCTGAAACTGCATTAATATTAACAATGTTTATGGAATTTACTATTAAAATGTATGAAATTGACTGAACTGCATTGAATAGCTCAACTCCCTTCATTTGTGAAATGACCACAGCTAACATATAATAATTAAAAAAAAAGTTTTTGCTTATAGCATGAGGCAACCAGATGGCTTTGAACTATCAAATCATATCAATGAATATTACGGTTACAAACAGTTCGAGGTAATTAGAATTGCAGAAACTGAAAACTTTTTTATTTTTTCATAAACTGGCTTCGGACTACTGGGCAAATGTGATCATTTTGTTTTTCTTATTTGCATTTGTCATAACTTTCCTTTGCATCACACCTCTGCACTATAAACACACACATGCATCACTCCCTCTGCATTATGAAGCAAATGTCATTATTTTTGCATAAAACAATTTACATGTTTTTTCCCCCAGAATTTCCTCTAACAGCATGCAGACATTATGAGTAGTCGATGAAACCCTCATTCTGGGCTAGAGCGACAGTGCAGGTTTAAAATGCAACCCCAGGAGGCCAAACAATAAGCCAGTGACAGGGAAGATAGGGGGGAGTCCAGACAGTCAAGAATAATGGCTGCATCTTTCAAGTTGGATCAGGTCCTTCTGTAATGAAGAGAGGAGCTCTTTTCCTCTTGTGTGACAGCGACAGTGAGAGAGAGAGAGAATCATCTTGGGTCTCAGTCTCTCCAGTGTGGGATATGCAGAGACCGAATGAGGGAGGGAGGGAGGGAGGGAGAGAGGGAGAGAGAGAGAGAGAGGAGAGAGAGAGAGAGAGAGAGAGAGAGAGAGAGAGAGAGAGAGAGAGAGGAGAGAGAGAGAGAGAGAGAGAGAGAGAGAGAGAGAGAGAGAGAGAGAGAGAGAGAGAGAGAGAGAGAGAACAGCAGGGAGGCCGGGATAATTACACACTGTTTGTGCATCCAGGAATACGAATCCTGAATGCTGGCGTGACGGCAAAAAGACTGAGTGCTGATGCTGTTTTTAATGAAAACAAAAAGAAAAAACACCTTATTTACTCCTCTCAGATCATTTACTGTTTTACAGTTGCAATTAATTGTACTAGAGAACAGAGGCTTGTGTTTACACACACGCATACATATATATATATATAGTTTCAGATGCTTTGGCTCTATAATTCTCTTCGTCTTTTTTCTCCCTCTCTTCCCAGAGCTGAAGTGTGTTCACACTTGGTAGTCGACAGCGAGAGAACAAGTCGTGATTTCAGCGGTAATCTACCCTGCGGCCCGCTCCAGTTCCTTTAAAGGAGGGGACGGGCGCACACACAAGCACACGTCTGCGAATAAACAGCAGCTGGTTCAGAAAGGGATGAAAGAAAGTGAGTTCTCACTGCTAACTGCACCTCCTTGCAGTTCATTTTAATGGAACAAATACTGAATATTTATCAAGTAGCAGGAATGGCATTTTATTACGCATCCGTGTTAGACTACTGTCCAAATTTATATGCTATAGTATTTATAAATCATTTTAATTAGCTTTTATTTATTTTTTAAAGTTTTAGGTTAAGCAATGTTAGTTCTTCAACTTATTTCAGTTAGCTGCCAAGACATTTTTTTTTTCATTTAATTTTTATATTTTATTTCAGCTTTTATTTAAATTTAAATATGTCAGAAGATGGCCGTTTCTCCCCCAGTATTTTCGATATTTGCTTGCCAAAGGCAAGTCTTGCAACAAAAAAAAAAAGTTAATTCTGAACCCTGCATATGCATGAGTGACCATGGTAAACTCGGTCAGTCCCCCAGTGCACAGCGTGAGTGTAAAACGTCCACCGGGTGCGCCGTAATGAAGAGCCGTTTCATTCCCCTGACCGTCAGGGTCCTCTCTCAATGAATACCACACTTACTGTATCATCTATCAGTCCTGGCAGCCACACTGTCACACACAACTTCCAGCCCTCTGTGTGTGTGGTGCAGTGAGGCCTGGGCTGCGGTGGGCTATAATGAGGCCCTTTGGTGGCTGTAAAGACTAGAGAGGAGAGAGAGAGGAGGAATCACACATATAGCTCTATTTGTCTTACAAATATCACACTAACTACCAATTACAGCACCATAAACCTCCTGCCTACTGCTTACCTCCCTACCCATAATGCAGGACACACAGATGCACTGGGCTAAGTCTCTCTCTCTCTCTCTCTCTCTTCTCTCTCCTCCTCTCTCTCTCTCTCTCTCTCTCTCTCTCTCTCTCTTCTCTCTTCTCTCTTCTCTCTCTCTCTCTCTCTCTCTCTCTCTCTCTCTCTCTCTCTCTCTCTCTCTCTCTGCTCGGTGTGGTAATAAGAATGCTGGTGGTGCGTTGATGCAGGAAGCACAATCAATGAGGCTGGTAATGAGGTCTTTCTTAAAGAGTAGAGAGCCTGCTGGATTAATACTGGAATAGAAACAGAACAGGGCAAACCTGGCACTGCCATTTCCGGTTTCACTTCTGCACTCTGTCCAAAGGTGAAGCTGGCAGTAAATCGCTGCAAAAGCACCTTGCAGAACAAAAATCCCCCCTAAAAAAGTATTTTAATCTTGCATTAAACCTGTACTTTATGGCCTGTGTCTATTCACAGGAAGGTCTAAAAGCATGAGACCACACTGAAAATGTGGGATGTAAATCCGGAAAAAAAAAACGTTTTAAGAAAATATAATAGAAATACATTATGACATTAAGAACAAATGCTATTTCTAGGTTACTGCAGAAATTGTGTGAGACAGACAGACAGATAGACATTTTTTAGAGGTGGAAGTTCAACATGCTTTATTCTAAACAAACAAAAAATACATTTATGTGACAATGGAAAATTAGCTTATTAAAAATATTGCACTACCATATGAGGATTCTGTGTTTCTAATACATATGTCCATTTGCTGCTGAAAATAGGCCACTGAAGGACAGAGCCTGCCAATAAACATGAGCTTATTAGCCGACGAGAGAGTCATCAGCGGCGGATTTAAGAGCTTTCCACCACTCATCCGCTGGAGGTGTGGAGAGTTGCCCCCGCTGCCTGGATCTCTGAGCCCAGGCCAAGCTTTCACCCTGGGGCCGGCCGGCCTTTCCTGAGCGGCCTGCAGCCCTCGCATTAACAGCTAAGCCTCAGCTGCTGGAAATGTTATTCTAATTAACAGGGGATTAAGTCATCATCTTCTCGTGTAATACAGTCTGGATGGGAATTTCAATATGGAACGGCGGCCCCCAAAAAAAAAAGGCAGTTAGCGTCTCAATAAATTACTCTTGACCCCCAGGATGACAGTCTATTGGCGCGTCAATTGCCTGCCAATTAAACCGGCCTATCGTTGCCAAAACTTTATTGGGATGGTTTGGGTTTTTCATCTGAACACAAATCATTGGGGTAGATGGAAGGGGGGTACTACATGGCTGGCTGCGATTGCGAGTCTGATGGGAATTCTGACAAGTTTGTACAATAAAGTCTACAGAGCTATCACTGGCTATATCTGAGCTGACAGCTTCACAAAAACAGCTCCTTGTGAAGCGCAGATCTTTGATAAATGACCATATGTGGATTGTCACAGGCGGCGAGCTGAGAAACGTAAACAGAAGCAGTCCGAACAGACTTCAGAGGAACCGGACAGACAGAGGGAGCCCTAACAAGCACACTAGGCCCACACTTCAACGGCTCTCTTTTTAAAAATGCATCAGTCATGTCGTGACATTTGACTAAGACTTATGGACTTTAAGATAGCTCAGTGGGGAGACCGTTTGGAGTGTGCGGACTCGACCAGTGTATTATCTTCTTTGGAGCTAGTGTGGATTGTGCCATTTAGAGACCCACTCATAAAAGGATTTGGGCAGACACAAAAAAAAGGAATCAGCATTGCTCTAAGTATGGCTAACCCTGATGCAACCTGATGCAATTTACAGCCACAAAAACAAAATATGTCAACAGAAGAAGAAAAAAATTCTGTTAAGTGTCAACCAAACCAGAGCAAAAACATTGCACTGTTATTCCAAAAGCCCCATGAACGTCTACTCTAAATAATTGATACAATTCAAATCAATTTAGGGTGCGCATATTATTTCAAGCTATACTGTATGTTTCTCAGTGTTAAATAAGGTGGAGTGGCAACCAAAGAGACCCGTCCTTTAGTTTACTCCATCTACAGAATAGGACAAATTCAACTTGTTTTCTTAAAGAAGAGAGGAGACAAATAAAACAAGGATGAGACTGGGTAAATTGACAGGCAGTCAGCAGGACTCCTTCTATGTGCTAAAGCATTGTTTTCTGCTCAGCTAAGCAGCAGCGAATTGATACGTTCGCAATGAAGTGCAATGACAATTAAATTGTAACTGACCTGCATGTAACCATCATTATGTCTTTTCTCTTTACTGCCATCCCTGTTATTTAATCACACAGCATGCAAGCTTTTTTATTAGGCAGTAACACTGAGGACTACATCCTCCTGCCTATAAACACTCAAACAAGGGAACAATCACTTCACCCACCCGAGAGAAAACCTCCATCCTGCTTCGCTGAATCACTGAGGGTGGATTTTGTGCTGAGGTGCTGAAATCATGAAGCTTCCAATTAAAGGAAGTCTTTAAAGTGTGTAGCTTTCTGTATTCTTTATAAAAAGAAAAATAGCAATACAAAAAATGTAAAACTTTGCTAATATAGTACATTACCGTACAGTATACTAATGTAATGTACACACATGATCTTTCAGAAAACATTTCTTCTAATTATTAATGTAGAAAACATTGCTGAAACATTAAAAAAATGCTGTCACTGAAAATATTAATAAAAAAAGCATATATATATATAAAATATATATATATATATATATATATATATATATATATATATATTTCAACTTTTAAGATTTGAGGATCAGTGTAATAAAACTGGTGCTATCCAAACATTGCTCAGTTTCAGTAGGGAGTTTGGGGCGGGGCTATTTGTTTGGGTGACCAATAGCAGACAGGAGGAGTATTTAAGAAATGAGTTTGAAAACATTATTTTTGCAACCCTTCTTAGTGATGCTAATGGAGCAGAAATGACACACTTCACCTTTCACCTTTCACAATCAGCCCTTATCAGACGCAGTCACTTTAAAAATGGGGAAGCTGTGTATTACACGAAGATTACAAATGAGACTTCAGCTTTGAAAATCCTCACACCAGGAAATATATATGCTTATTTCTTGTATTAACAATCCATGTTGAATGAGAATGCTTCTGAAACACACTCCTGGTATTCACTCTCTCTGCTTTTATTTTACTCTCTGAATTACTCTAACATATAAGCACACAAATACAATCTCACTCACACACAAACATTACAACCTTTCTAGAATAGCCAGTGCATTTTCATTTGCATAACAATTTCCTCTTGTTTCTCTGGTTAGATGGAATTCACAGCATGGTGTCTGCATAGTGAGCACCAGGTCATTGCTATGTATATGTGGCAACAACAGAAAAGAGAGAGAGAGAGAGAGGAGAGAGAGAGAGAGAGAGAGAGAGGGAGAGAGAGAGGAGAGAGAGAGAGAGAGAGAGAGAGGAGAGAGAGAGAGAGAGGAGAGAGAGAGAGAGAGAGAGAGAGAGAGAGAGACTGATAAAGGTAAACAGAATTCCCATTAATTTACACACAGCATACAACATAAGATATATTAAATTCATTATTTAAGTATCATGATTGAATATGATTTCAAGGTATTACATTTCTAACTACAAAAATACAAATAAAATAAAACATTTTTTTTTCTGGCTGCCCCCCACAATGCTAGGTGATTGAGGGTTTTACTATCTTTGTGGGGTCCCCAGAATGCAGCCCAAACCTGACCCACACAAAAACATACACATCCCTGGAGAACTGATTCTACAGGATAGGAAGAAACAGATAAGCTGGGGAAGCGGATCTAGATTTCATGTGGAAGTGAATTAAAACCAACAGGAGGATGGTGGCTTAAGGTGGCGGTGGCGGACACAGCCTTAGATCTCCCTCCAGAGAATCCCTCTATCTCTATCTCTCTACTCCTTTACATGCGTCTTCTCTCTTCTCTACTGGGACATATAAAAAGCACGTAGCCCCCAGTGACACCAAAACATAGAACATTTTCTTCCCTCCTCCTGCTTTCTCTCCTCGCTCTTTCCGGTCTTTCCGCCCTCTGTGGTGCCGTTCAGATACAGGAGCATATCAAGTCCTCAAAGAGAAATCTTGATCAGACTGGGAAATGAGGAGGGGGTTTAAAGTTGAGGAGGAGCTGTGCAACTTTGTCTTATTGCTTTGAATCAGGTTTTTTTTAAATGGTCAACGTCTGCAATATAGGTCAAATCAAATTGTTACAGCCTTAAAATATGAAACCCTGATATTATCCAATTTGACGTCTATAAATACTCTCTCACAGACTCTCCAAAAAAATTCTTAAACCTTATCCTTGTATAGATTGCTTGTATGTGCAATACATACAGTATATATTGGTGGACACAAGGTAGACATATATACACAAGGTATATATATATATATATATATATATATATATATATATACATACATGTATACATACATGGTTGTCCACCTTGTGGTGGGTGATGGTTACAACATCTCAAAGCTTCAAAACCAGCTGTCACTTAACGTTCCTGTCCCAAATGGCACCCTAAACACTTGTGTTCTTCCTATGAGTCTGAACTCTCGTGACGTAACGCCACTTTGACTGTTGGGTAGAAGTATGCTGCTGAGCTCTCTTCAGTTCGGGCTCGGCAAAGGTGTGCATTGAAGATGCATATTGACCACCTATGGCAGGGGTGTCCAATCCTGCTCTTGGAGGGCAACTGTCCTGGAAAGTTTAGCTCCGACCCCAATTAAACACACCTGAACCAGATAATCATGGTCTCACAAGGCATACTAGAAACTCCCAGGCAGGTGTTGGAGTTAGACTCTGCAGGATAGTGGCCCTCCAGGACCGACTTTGGACACCCCTGCCCTACGGTCTCATGCACTTAACAGACACGTGCATGCAGCAGCCACTGTAAGTCCACAAGACCGTAAGTGCTTATGAAGTGTGCCATTTGGGACAGGGCCAACAGTCGAGACACCTCTCACTGCAGACTGTAGCAAAGTAACGTCACGTATTTTGACGTCACATATGTGTAAGCCATACTGACTGGTGTTAATTCGCATGTAGAAGTTCATCTACTTCCGGATGTTACTAGCGCTTGTTCGAAAATGATGGATATGATGGCAGTAAGTCAATGAGCATAATATATGTTGTATGCTGTCCAATTGTGTTTGTGTTTACAGGTTATTGTAAGGATGCCTTTGTCAATGCCATAGAGAGTGTCATTGCAAATGTTTATGATTTATGATTTCAAAAAGACATGTTTTTTTTGTTTGTTTTTTTCTATATGTGCTAGCATTCGAAATGACAGGGTTTCTGTGGGTCTTAAAAAAGTCTTAATTCGCCATTAAACTAAATTAAGGAGTCTTACTATTTTTACTTCTTACTATATTCTTACTATACAGAAAGTCGTACTATTCTTACTATCCTGAATGCTGGCGTGATGGCAAAAACACTGAGTGCTGATGTTGTTTTTAATGAAAACAAAAGGAAAAAAACACCTTATTTACTCCTCTCAGATCATTTACTGTTTTACAGTTGCAATTAATTGTACTAGAGAACAGAGGCTTGTGTTCACACACACACACACACACACACACACACACACACACACACACACACACACACACACACACACACACACACACACACACACACACACACTCTTATATATGAAGAGTTCAGATGCAAAGGCCTCTAAATGCCATCTGAAATTTTCTTCTAAAATGATAATTTTTATCAAGCTCGTATATTTAAGTTCATTAATTTCACTTAAATTTTTAGGTAACACTTTATTTTAAGGTGCTATTTATAAGCAGTAATTAACAGTTAATAAGACACTTATAAGACCTTATAATATGCATTAAAGATGCATATAAGCATTAACTACTTCATATAAGGGTTAATTAAAGCACAAGACGGACCCGGAGAGGCAACTGAGCGACCCCGGAGTTGTTATGACCCAGCTGGACCCCAGGGGATGGAGTCTACACTCACGCTGGCTGTAACTGTCGTGAGGCTCGTCGGCGGCACAATTGAGTTGAGCAGGAAAAGTGAAACAAAGCGTCCTCAGAAGTTATATGAAGTAGTTAATGCTTATATGCATCTTATATGCATCTTATAAGGTCTTATAAGTGTCTTATTAACTGTTAATTACTGCTTATTAATAGCACCTTAAAATAAAGTGTTACCAATTTTTCTTGCCATTTAAGTGAAATTATTGAACTTAAATATACAAGCTTGATAAAAATGATAATTTTAGAAGAAAATTTCAGATGGCATTTAGAGGTTTTGCATCTGAACTCTTCATATATATTCACACATCAGCATTCACACAACATCATGAAAATATATTAAATATGTATAATTGAAATGTAAAATAAGTAATTTATTATAATATAATATGGAAATACACATTTCAATTCTACTATCAATATAAATAACTTTTATACTTACACATTACATTACAATAAATTTATTATTATTATTATTATTAAACATGTAAAATTTAAGTCATTTAATTTGATATATTTTAAAATACAATGAAAACTTTATTTTTTTAAATTAGTTAATTAGTTACATAAATATATAGAGAAACAGAAAGAAAGAGAATACATTTGTTAGTTAAAAGAATTCAAGGCTAAAAGTTTTCAAATTTCTTCAAAAATAGTAGAGGATGATGTGTCCCTCCCTTTGTTGTTCCATATGAGATAGGCCTTCACAGGGCATATTATTGAACACACTAGAACAAAGTGGTTTCTAGAAATCTGTAAAAGGGGTTTAAGTACATGGTACAAGGTCGTTCTTTCAGCATCAGGAACCCCTACTGTCAAAGAAAATGTGCGGGACTTCATTATCTATGATTAGATTTGTAAAAACATATTGTATGCCACGTGACTACTGATCAATACCTATTCTCAGAACTCTTTTTGTCTGTGTTCAACACAGAATCTTAAACCTGGAGGGTTTGAGCCTGCTGTCTCTGTTGAGAAAGTTAAAAGTCATCCACAGTTTATAAAAGTCTCTTGCAGAAGTAATTATCTATTCACAAAGCAAGTAAGGAAAATAAAAGCCTCTGATTGGCCCCCTTCACGCATGGTGGCGTCAGAACAATGCACTAGTGAGGGTCTGCTCACTCCAAGGACCACAGCTGTGTCTACGCACATCCTAAAGGGCTTACACACACACACACACACACACACACACGCAACAGCCCATCATTGGAGGCCACAATCACACCAAAGACCGTAATATTCAATCATAGCGCCTGAAACAAGAGCATGTCGACGAGACACCTCTTTAAATTCCAGTCCCTCTTTATCTCTCTGTCTCTTTGGAGATGAAATATCATTGGTAGTGAAAAAAGTATGGGGAGCCTGTTATGTGTATATATAGATACATATTATGCAGGGAAGAGGCTACCTCCCATGTGTTTTAATTTGACTTTAAAAGCATTCTCCCAGCTGCCAGGGCTTTTAATAGTTATTCACTTACAAATGATTGCAGGTCATTACACAGTCATTGGGAGGGCAGTAATGAGATGGGCTTAATGGCTCTTGGTAGTACATCGGTAGTACATTGCCACAAAGTTCCCGCCAGTAAGTTTTTTTTTATGATTGTTCCATATGAACTGCATTTGCTTAAACCCCATTTGGGGAACAAATATATAGCTATCTGTTTTAATGAAATTTGTTTTACGAGTTGACACCGTTGATGGCTGAGGTAAGCAATCACATCATAAAGGGGAGAAGGAGTGGCAGAAAGCAGCAGCGGCTCATCTTTAAGGGCAGGTGGGGCAGTGCCCCAATATTTTGTATATTGTGTATGTTAATATATTAACAACAATATGTTAATCCCAATCATAGACCTATATAAACTAAATCAATAAAAAATTTACTATTTTAAGTTGTAAAGTGAACAGGATATATTAAAATTTAACGTATGGCTTCGGCAGGCATGTATTATTACTAGGGCTGTCACTTTTGTGAAAAAATCCTGTTCGATTTTTGAGACATAAGTGTTCATTGAATCGATTGTAAAATCGATTTTCCGTGTCTAAAGACGTTTCCATTTTCAACACCAAATATAGGCAAATCCACTGACAACTAACAGGCATTAGGACGAACGTGAAGAGGGTGCTTGAGACGCGCAGCGCCCACAAGTCAGCAATATTCCTGATGATTTATTGGCGTGAAGTTTCGTGCACAATGACAAACAGGAGTGCAACATTCAGGGATTGAAATTAACACCCTCAACTCGCCAAATGCGGGTAAAAATTAACTTTGGCGGCTAACGCTGTCAAATCAAGAGGCGTGCGTCTGTTTACTCACTTTCTTTGCTGTTGAAGTTCGTGTAAGCCAAATCTGTGTGGATTCAGCGCAAATACACAACTCGTGAGTCCTCCTCATAGAGATATACACATCTATGAGTCCTCGTGATATATTAAATACAGCGTATTGCGCAGAATCTGCGCATTTCTGGCTTACTTGAACACACACGTCACTAAGCAACGGCTCTGGCAACAAATAACGGCGCGCTTTTTCACTTGCCTTGAAGTAATAGCGAATATTAAAAAGCATTTGGTTAACAGAAAAGACATTATTATTTTCCAACATCCTACATGTTCTACTGATCTGTCCACCTATAACGCATTTTTGGTAAAAAAAAATATATATAAAAAAAGGCCGTTAAAATCGATTCCCTATTTTCGTTTCGATACTTGTTGTTGGTTGGTCCGATCGATTGTGCAATCGATTTTCGAACGTAAAGTGACAGCCCTAATTATTACTAAGTGGGGCAGAGGGTGCCTAAGGTCGTGTGTCCACCAAAGCGTTTTTTCACGCAGCTGGCGTATTTTTCCAAATATTTTCAATGGTAGCACTGCGTTTTTTAAACGCCATGAGTAACAAGGCACTGAGCGCCACGGGCGTTTTTTACAGGCCGCCGAGAGTTGAAGAATGTTCAACTTTGGGGTAAAAATGCAGCGCTCATCAATGTCACTTTTTACCCAACCGTCCAATCACAGTGGAGGAGGGGCGGGACAAATATCACACCGACCAACCGCCACATTCTGCTTGTTCAACGTCAACAGATGACAACAGCAAGTATAATAACGGAACAAAATAATTTAAAACAAGAGCCAGAGAAAATACGTTAGATTGTATCGACATTTTAATATAGAATCAACACAGAAACAAAATATGTGTGAAATAAGATACTAGTAGGGGTGTCACGATTCTCCAAATACTCGATTCGATTAAATGTTCGATTCTAAGGTCACAGTTCGATTCTATTCTCGATTTTTGCTTTTTTTTTTTTTTTTTTTTAACCACAGGTTGGGGTTGCTCCTAAAAAGCTGACACCAGTTCATCGCGATCTCATACATCTCTGTTATTATCAATGAAGCTGACTGCACAATGAACCTTTCATAATATATACACTTTGTTTGTTATAATTAGAGGATTTGCCAGCATACAGACTTCAGCACTGAACAAAAAGTCTGTTTTGAGCGGTAAGGGGAGTCTATCTTAAATGCTTCTGATTGGCCATTGCGTTCAAGAAATCAACAGATATGTCTGTGATTGGCTAAATCGCTCAATGCTGCAAACATGTTATAAATAGAAACTCTGGCCTGTAAATCGTTTCTATTTTGTTTTAGTTGTTCTTGTTGCTTTTCTGCAACAGATAAATACAAATGTATTTGTTTTTATTTATTTTATTCATAGATATCTCTAGTTTGCGGGAGTCCCGCGAATCGTTTTATTCTCCCGCAACGCGCACACACAGAGTGACTGCATTACCGCCCGCGCTCGCACTCTACAATCAAATCTAGTCCCGCGCCGCACTGTATTGCGTTGAGAGAGCACGTCTCTAGATCAAGAGCCCGGCCCGAGGATAGTGACGGGACATATCGGCCCGGGTCTGGTCAAGTTCGGGCTCGGGCAGAGAATCTAAGCTCTAAGCTAGAGGACTCACAGCCTTTCAACACGTGTGTTTTTTTTACGCGCCGTGATGAGCCGTTCATGAACGATCCGTTTATTGCCTCTGTCATGCGACAAATGAACAAAAAACATGGAAGGTAAAGTAATTATTTATGTTCCCTGTAAATTATTTTTGACGGCATTATAATGATTTCTTAATTCTAAGAATATGATCAAGATTGCGTAGGTGGATGTTTTCGGGGAATTTGCCTGTTAAAAGTATAACATTTAAAGCCCCTGAAATGAACGAAATGACAAAAAAAAAGAAAAGATTAGGCCTAGTTCATTTCGATGAACGAGATCGAACAAGAGAGTCAGTAAAATGATCCGAACTTCCCATCACGGTCGTGATATGGGGGCGTGACAGCATCGACGATTCAATTTTTTAATTCGAAGTTCGAGATTGTGACTTAATTTCGGTCGATTTCGATTTCGTGACACCCCGTAACACTTTCTCGCATATTCTGTATCATAACAAGCAAAGTGTCTCAACTGAAAAAAAAAATGCTGCACTGCCAAAATGCTCTCAAGCGCCCATAGCTAGTTGTTTTCAGCTGGCTAAAAACGCTTTGGTGGACATGCGGCCTAAGCCCTCCCCAGCTCTACAGCGCCCCACAATGTAAATGTGTGGTGAAAAATGGTACTACAGCACGTTCTAATTTAGAGCAATTGTGGGAGATTTCAGACTGCCCCGCTTTCACATTACTTCACGTAAACCTTCCTCCAGACCAAGACGATATCAATCCACTTCAGCTGTGTGTAAATTAATCTGCATCAGGTCAGTAACTAGTTGGCATGTCTGTTCGTCTTATGTGGAGTAGCGAATCAAATGAATTAAACTATAAATCCTTTATTTTAAACATGATTACGTGAATAGCCTGTACATAGTTCTGTTGTGTTTGTTTTATGTTTGTTATGAGAATAGACTTTATTTTCCTCACTGGAATTCCCCTTCAACTTGTAACATCCTAAAACAACATTTGAAGGCAATAAATTCTACATAAAGGCAATTCTAAGATAGCATTCTATGCGCGTGTCATCTGTACTTAAAGTCTGCCAATCAACATTAGAGCGCCACCCTCAGGCTGAATAATATACCTTCTGCAAAAAGTGTTCTGCACGTGTTAGAATATAAAGCGATTAGAATATAAAGCTTACAAAATGTTTATCATAAACTAGTGCTAAGACCCAGAATCTGTCCTACATAAATTTATGATCGGGAGTCCCTAGTGTCAGAGAGAGACAGAAATCCCATCATCTTCCTAGACAAATATTGCGTTAATCTTTGGTCATGTTAATTCTGCTCTCAGCCCCCTCTTTTCATCATAATTTAACTGTGGCCACTGACAGCAGGCATAATCAGATGTGGATGTAAACGAGTTGGTATTTATTAGGGGCCGGCTTGGACGCTCACTGAGACACGAGTGCCCACCCGTCCTTATCCCTATTGATGTACAACGCTGACAAGTAAATTAAATTTACCTTTGGAAATGGTTCTATTAGTATTTTTATTAGGTTAATTAAGCAAGCTCTGGGGACTCATTGAATGGGCGAGACTGGAGATTAATTCACTGTTCTCCTTGTGCTAAAGGACTAAGGCAGTAATCCCTGTGCAGCCGTCCTCCAGATCTGCTCATCGCCGCCACGCCACTTCATTAACGCGCACTCGCCACATCCTCACCTTGATTCCCTGCAATGGGCTCTCCTATGAAACCAGATAGTACAAAATGCATTAATTCCAGTAAAAGGTATTTTAATATGCTTACGCAATAAGTACATAAAAATTGTAGTATTCCAAATACGCAAAACACTAGTGAAAATCGACTAATCTGAAATTATTAATATGTTTCAAATGGACACATTACTATTCCATTTGGTTAACGTGACAGGAGTTGTCATATTAATAAATGGAGGGAACAACAAAAATGTCAATTATAAATACGGTTTACAAATATGGTTCAGTTTATAAAGTAAATGCATGATATACTGTATCATTAAAAAACAATGACCAACAATTACTTGACTTGGATTTGTAAATGCTAATAGTAAATTATAAACTATTGTTTATTGTTAATTCATGTTTGTTCATAATACAATACCTTATTTTCATTTATATAACTTAAAATGTAAGTGTTAATAGTATGTGTAGAAACATTATTATTTAAGTCAAATACAGCTTTCATGACCAATTAACTTTAACATATAGAAATGCAATGTTAGGAATTAACAAATATTTTACTAAATGAAAACGTGTTTGTCTGTGTATATATACAGTTGTGGCCAAGATGCCAGCTCTGAATTTGATCCTATATGCCTGATGAGTTTGGAAATCACCTGACAAGAGATCAGAAATCATTCCTCCATTCAGAATCTCTCCAGATCCTTCAGACTCCCAGCTCCATGTTGGTGCTTCCACAACATTAAAGATCAAGCAGTATATTTAACCGTGGGTATGGGGTACTCTTTATCCCTGTTTGCTCCAAACCCATCTGGTGGATTTGCTGCCAAAAAGCTATTTTTTAAAGTTTCATCTGACAATAGAATCTGGTCCCTTTTGAAGTTCCAGTCGTGTCTGACAACTGAATTGCTGGAGTGTGTTTTTGGATGAGTGAGGATGATTTTTCTTGAAACCCTCCTAAACAACATGTGGTGATATAGGTGTTGTTAGATTTTTATTTATTTTTAGGCTTTCCGACCCCAAGACTCAACTGATCTCTGCAATTCTCCATCTGTGATCCTTGGAGAGTCTTTTGACACTCAAACTTTCCTCATCACCGTGCATTAAGACAATATAGACACACGTCCTCTTTTCGTAACAAATTCGTAACATCTTTAGTTGATTGGAACTTCTTAATTATTGTCAAATGGGGATGATCAATTATTTAGCTATTTTTTTACAGCCACTTTCTATTTTGTGAAGTTCAGCAATTTTTTGTTGCACATCAGAACTATATTTTTTGGTTTCACTCATTGTGGTTGATGAATAAAGGAATTTGGCCTTTGTGTTTCCTCATATTTATACTCCTACGAAACAAGAAGTCATAGCTAGACAATTTCATGTTTTTCTGGAAGTGTCCCTGGTGTGCTAAAAAAGGTAAATATTAATGGGAATATACTTCAGAGATATTTTACTCATAAAGAATTCTAGGGGTGCTAATAATTGTGGCCAAACGTGTTTTGGAGAAAAACATTTATTCCATAATGTGATTCCATATTTTTTTGGGAATCTTTACACAGCCTAAAACTGCCAGACAATGACAGTCATAGTGACCATGTCTGACAACAAAACACAATAATAGCCATCATAAAAGAATCATAGAAGCTCTTCACAATTTAAAATAAAATGGATATTATTGTGTTGCACCAATGATATTAGGGTGTAAAATGAAATGGCAGAACCCACGATTTTCCCATTTAATACACCCGTTATGTGATGACCCAGCAGTTTCTATAGATATAAATAAAAATGTAAAAAAAAAAGTTTACTCTTCCTGGATATTGAGCAAGCGAGTATGCCGTATGTTTATCTAACTAAATTCTCACAGCAGGTCAGGAGAGCTACTGACCAGACTGACTCCAGCTGAGCGGGAATTAGCCTGTCCCGCACGTGGCATCTGCCCAGTAGGAGAGCCGATACAGTGCGGGCAGCACAGCGCTGGGCTCCCCTGATGAAAGCTGTATTGATTGAGAAAAAGGCCTTTTGATAAAGCAGATTGCTCATCGGAGTGGAACCTCATGCTCCTCAGATATAACGCCTCTCAATCCGCCGGCCTCCAAATCGACCCTGACGCCTGCAGCCGTCACCAAAGCAGGGAAACGTCCTCATCTCTCATCCGCTATGATCACACTAAAGCCCAGGCCCATCGATTGCCAAGCACACCTCCTCTGGACTGTGCGAGTAAGGCACATGAAGGTGGTGCTGGCCAAACTGCAAGCCTTTCCCTCGGTTCACCCCCAACTGCGTGGTTTGTGCTCTGCCGAGAACATTTTTCATTTAGTTTCCGCCAAAAACAAATCAGACTCAACGTCTGTCTGTTTTGGGACTGGAGGAAATCAAATTTGTGCTTTTACAAGGATGAAAACAAATCACCTTGAACAGTTTCACTTACACGGTATTACGGTCAAAGCCGCAGACTGTGCGATTGAAAAGCATGTTTTTGGCACGGCATAGCTTGAAGTAGTAATGCCCATCAATGTTATTTATTCATTGAGAGTAATTACAGGCGGGTGAGTGGAGAATAAGGAGTTGGGGACAGTGCTACACAATTGTTTTGCCACTATGGTGGTTCACTTCATGTTTGGGCAAGTGAAAAGAGGGGCTGATGGATGTCATATGATGTTTATGTAACATACACTGAGTTTAGCATGAGCCACATCTGACACTCTGGTATTGCATTTGTTTGGTTAAATGCCTAACTCCACTCTCTGAAGAGTCTCAGTGGAAGTGTTTGGGTTAACCCTTTGGGACTCGAGTGTCTCTGACTGTTTTTACTGTAATCGGCATGCCATACAACAACACAAACATGTGCTCAGGTATTCAGAGTGTTTCATCTAGACATGACTGTAGAGGACAGGAAGTAGAAGAGACGGTAGTTTTTCAAATGTTTGTAACTCAGTAGTTTCGGGTGCTTGATTTAATTCCCCCAGCTGTGTGCTACAAATTAGAATGATTTTGAATCTATAACTTATTGTCTACAAACTAATACCATGTAACATGAAAAACTGTGTACTGTAAATTAATGTCAAGTACAAAGCAAACACAGTTGCATAAACTGACTTGATGAAGAGTATGATGAACAGCAGGTGGAAAACATTTTTGTGAAATGTTTAATTTTTTTAAAATAATTTTCTATTTCATATTACACATTCAATTATAAAACATCAAACAAGTTAGAAAAACATAATATTGAATAAATGCATACACAAATTAGCTAGCAATAAAAAAAAAGACTTCCACGATTGCGACAAAAATTGATTTTCTTTGTGAAGTCCAGTAGAAGTTAATGGGGAAAGTAACGTTACAACTCTCTTCGTCTGCTCAAATATGATATTTCTATTTTATTTTTTATTCTATTTTTATATGCATTAATCTGACTGCAATCAAATTATAGTCCAAAGCAAAAATGTTGATTTTTCTACCTCTAAATCTTTTTTTGCCTATATATCCTATTTGTTTTTATACTAGACTGTACCCCATGTTACAACCATCCGTATGATATTAATAATATATGCATAGACCTCTTTTCAGAACATCTATATATAAAAAACTAAACTCTCGCCACTTCTTCATTGCAACAAGTAGCCAATGGCACATACAGCAAAAAATAAATAAATTGTTGTTACATTCCTACCCTACAAACTTTACTTTGTGTTAATCCATGTTGAGGGGCAAAGAATGTAATAAATAAAACTGGACTTCAGCGAGGTCTGGTCTTCTCCACACCACTCCCTTCAGCCTCCACCAGATACACAGTAACCTTAATAATTGATTATAATTGATTTTAACCTGGCCCTGACCTGGGCGGAAGAGAAATGAAGAAAACAGGCCAGCACGCATCTTTAAAAGCTCCAGACGTGTAGTACAGATAAAATATTTAGGCTGCAGAATCCTTGACCTCCCTGTGCTAGCCAGCTC
This sequence comes from Chrosomus eos, assembly GCA_036326025.1. Classification (NCBI taxonomy): domain Eukaryota; kingdom Metazoa; phylum Chordata; class Actinopteri; order Cypriniformes; family Leuciscidae; genus Chrosomus; species Chrosomus eos. Next base: position 17,591,585 of record CM070833.1, read on the forward strand.
CCAACTTGAATTGATTTCTGACAAGACAACTGGGACACAATTACAACAAAATGCACTAAAGCCGTCCAGTTTCTCTCCGAAAGCTCCCGCCAGTTTAACCTCTTCATCACAGCTGGGGTTGAATGCGGGGCAAAGGTCTGGCCAAGCCGACATTCGGTGGATCACACCTCCTCGGAGAGAGACCGATCAACTGCGAAGTGCACACAGCAGCCGCAAATGAGGTACCAAGCCAGCACCTAAAATGTCATAGGCAAGTCAGCAGCAGTATTCTGACCTGTTCTTATGTTGTTTCTAATCCAGGTACCAGGGATGAAATGAATCTCTCTGGTTAAAGACTCACAGAGAGTGAGAAAGTTATAGAAAGAGGATGCAAAGCCCTTTCCTCCCCAACATGAAATATCCATGCTTTTGAGTATTGTAAAGAACAAGGGTAGCGGGTACATTGAGCTTCGTCAAGATTGCTGGGAATAAGGTCAACAAGAGATTCCAAGAGGACAACATGCACATGGATATAGCATGGGAATCTGCACACAAATAAACCATGACTTTGTGCATGTGGATCCTCTATGATTGAACATGGAGCCCACAGAGACTGGGGAAAGAAATGGTATCGGATTTGGGGTAAGGAACATCTTCCATCATATGAATTAGATTAATTATTTATTTATTTATTTTAAATACAGTACCGGTCAAAACTTTGGAAATATTAGGTTTATGAATGTTTTTAAAAGTAGTCTCTTAATCTCACAAAGGATGATTTTTTTTATATAAAAAATACAGTAAAAACAGTAATATTATGACATTACAATTTAAATTGTTATAATGCAAAATAATAAATTGTAATAATAAAAATTACCTGTGATGGCAAAGCTGAATTTTCAGCAGTCATTACTCCAGTCTTCAGTCACATGATCATTCAGAAATCATTTCTAATATGCTGATTTGGTGCTAAAGAAACACGTCTTATTATTATTAATATTAAACACAGTTGTCCTGCTTAATATTTTTGTGGAATTCCAGGATTCTTTGATGAGTAGAAAGTTCAAAAGAACAGTATTTATAATAAATAGAACTTTTTTTTTACCCCCTTACCCCATACTTTTGAATGGCAGTCTTTCATGATTTCCCAAAAAAGCAGCTTAAACTTTTTTTTTACCATTGATAATAATAATAATGTGATCTTATAATAATTTTGAAAGATCATGTGATTTTTTTTTTCAGAATTCCTATTGGAACCAAAATAACCATATATTAAATAGATAACAACAAACAAACAAACATGAAAAAAGATCTACCACTCAAGGATTGTGAGGGCTTCCTCAGGAGTACTAAAGAGTAGTTGGACACTGGAATAAGAGTTGAAATGAAAATTGTTACGATTCTCATCCTTAGTTCTGACTGACCAAGAAGAACTGTTCACATGAAGATTTATTACAACAGTCTTTAATGACTTTGAAGGACATCTATCATCATGAAAAAAATTAGTACTGACTGCAGCCGTATGTAGCATCTCAAGCATGCACTAAAATTAGATTCAGTGATTAACCATGTTTTGACATTGTTTATCATGATGACAAAGCCCAGTTTAACTTAAAGCTTTTAATGTGTTGTTAACTAGAGTTCATGTATCTATTCTACTGACTTAAAAAAAAAAACACAAAACGGAATGTCTGAATTTCACCCACCCCCAATAAACACACATAATATGCCTTTTGTAGACAAACACTGGCATCACATGAAGCTCTCCTGTAGTGTAGATTTTTATTTTTTTAATTCTCTCAACAAAACACACAGGTGTCTGTTAGGATGTAAGCACTCAATGTCCTCTCCTGATGTACCAAATAACTTTAATAGCATGTTAATCCTGTGGCGGACCAGGCTTGGGGCTGTCCAGGTTTGATGAGGTTGCTCGGGTTTAACCAAGTTCATTGTGGTCATTGGACTTATGAGCTTGTGTAGCCACCTCAAGCTCACATGCACACACATGCTATTTGTATATCGACCAGTGCACATGGACGACTTGTTTTTTAGGTACAAATCAAGTACCTTTAAATTGGATCAAACCACGTCTCTCTCAACATTCAAAACCACAAACACACACCCAACCCAAAATAATACATATTTCAAATGCTCTGCTGAAACAGCAGTCTTTTTAGAAGTTGTATGGGTCAATGACATAAGAGTTTCCATGAAGAAGAAAATCTAGTTGTTCTTAGAAATGTACTCGTTATATTTATACAAGTTACAAATGTATAACGTGTAATGTGTAATTTATGTGGTGTAAAATCAGGTTAAAAAATGTAGTATTTAGAAATATATGTACTAATCTTAATAGTTTCAAAAATTGTTTTGTTTTATAAATTTAATTAATTATATTAATTGTATACATATCAATATACAAATTATATTTTATTCTAATTATATCATCAACTATGGTTTCAAAGAATTTTAGCACTGACCCCATTGAATCTGAGGGAAAAAAAGGAAAAACAAAATCTACTACACATCCATCCTACACATTAGCTGATCACACAATCATTTGTTTTGGAAAAAAAGGTTTTAAAATATATTTTCAAAGTAAAAAAAAGTATAATTTTTTTTTTACAAATATAATGAATTATTATTTGTATGTATTGTATGAATTATATTTGAATGCATTTGTAAATAAATGAATAGAAAGGACACAACTGTCACGTCATTGACCTGTATATCAGGAAGCAGTGCCATCCAAAACAGAAAAGGCTTCATTATTCTACAGACACACAAAGACAGAATAAGCAATGCAAACTGTGCAGTGGTTGTGTGTGCGTAAGTGTGTCTGTGTGTATGGATGTCATACGGTAAGCCAGCCAGAGCAAAACTAGGCCATTAATCATACGCCTGCGATGGAAGCGGTGTGTGTGGTGAGGCGGGGTCAAACTGGGGCTATTAAAGGAAGGCACGGGACCGGGGCCTCTGTTGTGCTAACCCCGAGATCCCTGCGGGCCCTGGCTGGGCCGGAGCCCCAGCTGTCCCCCCTTTGCCTGACACCCAGCTGGCTACAGCGAGAGTCCAAGCTGCCGCCCAACCTCCCCTCGTAGGTAAGAAAAGGGGGCCTTTAGGGTGGTTGACAGAAGAGGAGATCTCCAGCGAACAAACATCCTGTGGCTAAAACCAAGCACAATAACATCGATGGACTCGTGACGTATTTCAACGCTCTTATAAAAGGCCAGACTGGGATCTCTCAGCCTGACGGGACTTTGTGGAAACATTTTTAGTCATACGCACCAGCCGACAAACTCGCATTACGCACACGCGTGCGCATGACTCCAGACCGCAAGCCATCATCTTCGCTGGCAAAGTCACAACTCCAGCTTTCATGCAGTGTTTTACTGTTTTAACATTTTACAGCTGGTCAACTCCATTCATCTGGATTGTAATTTACAGGTGTCATCATATTACATACGACCACATGAATTCTATTGGCTAGCCAGTAATTATAATGCGAGTTCTACGAACGCAGTCATCAGTATGCTGCTGGTTAGGACACGATGTGATTCTCGACGGTCAGCGTCATTACTCAATACTGAGCTGTTTTTTTGAGTAAATACCTAGCGATCTCACTCCGTCTGCAAGCGTTCCCCCAACTAATCTCAAAGACTTCGACGTAGTTCAATTAAATTCAAAGTTGGCATGCATTGCAAGCATCAGTGCTATCAGTGATTCCGTTCTCTTTATAGCCAATCTATTTTTTAATAACAGTTCTGATGAAAACATTACAGTATTGATCTTTATTTATTGATCTAGCAGAGAGCATAGTTAAGGCTGACACAAATCAATCAAAATAAATTTAAAATGACGATAGAGTACAGCAGGACTTGAGGTTGAGCTCGGAGCTTAATTAGTGAAATGGTGAGAGAGAACCCAAAGCAATATCAGACAGTAATACAGTGGCTCAGCTGTGTTTGTGCGGGCCAGATTACGCATTTGTATTGTATTAAAGCTAGAAATAACCAGCCAAGGTTAATGAAAGGGCAACTTACTTTAGGCCACAATAATCCCCTAGAAAACCTCTCTGCACAACAAACTGATGCATCCCATAAAGCATGTGCTCAAAAGCTCAGACTGTACATTGGCCTGTGGCATGGGCAGCTAGCTTTCAGGAGAAATAAAAGGAGAGAGTGAGAGAAAAAAGAGAGCATACTGTACGTGTTGGGAGCAGCTGAAGTGTTGTTTCAATCGGAGGAATGTAACCTGTGCCTGACATAAGACTAGGTATGTCTAGCTTTAAATCAAGTTAGAGAGCAAAGGCCCAGAGAATACAACACACCACACACACACACCACACACACACACACAACACACACACACACACACACACACACACCACACACACACACACACACACACACACACACACACACACACACACACACACACACACACAACACACACACACACACACACACACCACACACACCAAGAAACTTTAACTGGATTCTCTCTTGACTTTAGTGCAATAACAGTGCACACTGACTATTTCTGGATTTGGCACTCATCAGAACACATTTTCCCTACATTACGGAGACAACCGTCCGATTTACAGAAGCAAATCCTTGTATTACAACATTTTTAAAGAACCTTCACATAGTTTTACTCCATTCAACTTATTCATAGTGATCATCAGTTGTCTCTAATATCAAATAACACAAAATGCAACTAAAGAACTCCTGTAAATTCCTAGTCTTCTGAGCACAAATATATTTGTGTGAGAAATAGACAACAAATGCAGTTATTTATTGATAATTTACTGAGAACCTGATTATTGGTCAGTGAGTTAAAATATTCAACTTTATTTTTTAAAGAACCAGTTGTTATGGTTCAGAATTTGAACAGAAAAAATTACTTCACAAATTGCACTGATTCTTCAAAGAACCAGTTGTTACAGCTCACAAATGGGACATCAGTTCTCAAGTAACAGATAACTGGCAGGGTCATTTTAAGTCAATAGCAACTTAAATTTCAGGTCTGTTCCTTATATACAGACTACTTTTTGTTCATATTTGGAGCTCAAAATAAATAAACTGTCACTATGAATTGTCATTGTATTGAATAGACTGACTGATCTCAGTCAAGTATGACGGCAGTGATAACATGATTTAAATTCACAGAAATATTAATGAGTTTACAAGGACCTTCCCATTATAATTATGTAGAGCAACCATGGCATCTTAGTGGGCCAGCGTTCCCAATGGGATACATAAATGTATCAGGCTAGCAAAACTCACCTACTTTTAACAAAACAGTTTACATGCAGATACAAATAACTCCAAGCATCCTTCATTACTATCAGCCGATGAATGACTATGCCATCTGCAGCTTAATGACTCAAATAACTTCTTCAACCCAGTGCTGACAGTTATTGTTCAAAGCACTACCCATAACCTTTACAAAGGACACAGTTTCAGGACATTCTCACATTACTTTCCTCCCGACGAAACTCCAAAAGCATTTTCTGAGGAATTAGCTAAGGGACTTGAACTTGAACTTCTTTTTGAAACTAAGTGAAATATTTCTCTGCTGAACTACTGCTATAAAAACCATGGCCAATCACTGGCACACAAGAGTGTGAAGACCGGAATGTCACTATAACCATGTTTGACAACTCCTGACTCTCAACTTATTGGACAAGCTGAACCTCAAATCCACGTAGAACTTGTGAGCTGTCTGGTGAGCAGCAGATAAGCATGTAAGAGAGACAGCAGATCTGTCTGTACCCAACCTGTCTGCTGCTCTGGAAGAGTAATTACAGGAAGGCCTGTGGTAATTAGCCCACCTCTCACTGTGTTTGTCTGTTTTTAAGGCTGACAAAAAGAAAGAAAGAAAAAAAAAAACCTGGAAGCTGACAAAGCCGGAGCCCAGTTTTACCATATGGGAGCGGATGGATAGTGTCGAACAGCATGTTGGGTTTACGTGGAACGGAGTCAAACGCGTAAGCTTAGCTACAGGGATCTCAAATATGAAGACACCCCTCCTGATACCACCAGTCTAACAGACAAGACAGCCACAATCTGCATCCCTCGCTGTTTGTTGTCAAGAATGTTTGAAGCAGTTCTCTCTAGGCAGAGCTCAATGATGAGGCCAGTGTGAGAAAGTTTGGGGCCAGTTGACGGAACTGTCACTTGCCAGTGCTTACGTTCCAACAATTATATATATATTTGTGGATCATGTACATGAGTTGGTAAGCAATTGTTTAGCTACTGCTAGTGTAAATTGTTGTGTTTACAGTATATACTCAATTTATTATGTTTATTTTTTTTGATATTTATATATCATGATATAAAATTTTATGTATAAGTAAACACACTGATATATATATATAACTATTTATAAAAAAAAAAAAAATGCAGACAAAGGACAAGTTTGACCAACTGGGCCAGCAAAACAAACAAAACAAAATGTACATTCGAACATATTTTTTTTTCCCCGGTGACATTATCTAGAAAGTATATAATTAAAAAAATATATAAATATCACCTTTAGTATCTGCCTGTTTGATATTTCTACCAGAAAGACTCGGGAGATAAAATTATGTAACAAAAGCATATATTTATTAACAGCCCAGCAAGCAAATATTTATAAGTTCTTTAGCGTAGCCCCGTCCGTAGCGCGCAATCTGAGGGTTGTGGAATCTGCATTTACTGCCTGAAGATGAAGGCAGGGGCGCAGCCGACCCCCCGGGAGGTAGGGAAGGGACCATTCTGGTGGTGGGAGGGAGGATGGAGGGGAAGGGACCATCCTGGTGGTGGTGGGGAGGATGGAGGTAATTGTTTGCGTCAGCATCTGCAAACTCAGACTTGTGTAAGTAGCAATCATTTATAATGCAAGTATTAGAACATGTTGGTTAGATGTGAAGGTAATAAGTGACGTAACGATTGAGTCTTCCTGGCAGAACTTACGCTAAAGCTTTCATATTAGTCTATCAATAAAAAGCAATCCTTACTGTCAAGACTTGCTATGCAAGATGTGTTGTTTGCTTCTTTTGTCTTGGAACAATTAAAGCTGTCAAAAAAAAGAAAACTTTGATGGCTAGTTTGAGAGTAACTCTTCATAAATAGCTTGTGGACAGTCAGATAAAGAAGAGCGGTCTGTCACCATCGTAAGAGGTGTCTGCTGAACTCCTAAACGTACTGACTCAGAGGAAGATAATAATAAACGCGGCTTATTTCCAACAACAAAAGAACTCCTCCGTCGAAATGAAAGACTATGACAAATCGTTGTTCTAATGTTTCCTGTGTGGGTGTGCCGTATGCGAATGCGTCTGTGTGTGTGTCCCTGTTGGCTAAGCAGCAGGGTGACTACTCCCCCTGTCTTCCCACCATCTGCCCAAGAGAGAGCTCCTCCAGCACCCCTTCCACGATCAGCACTTTTCCAGGCTGAAGCCAAGAGAACGAGACATCCAGCTAACTCTGCAGGTCCCATTGCTCACCTGCGTCAACGAGAACACAGGTCTCACTGATGAGCAGTTAATCAAAGGAAATAAAGTTAGGATGCTAACTATTCTAAACTGCGAAAAGTTATGAAAGTCTCTGGCATGGGAAAAGGAGGTGTTCTTTCAATACAATACAATACAATACAATACAATTTTGTACCAAATTAATTAAGCTGTGTGAATTTAAGCAACAACCCTGAAGATATATTGTGTGAACTTGCTATTCTTATTAACTGAATCAACATTTAAATTAACACCAAAGATGTGCACTCTAAATTCAGACTGTAATTAATTAGGCACACTTTAAAATATTAACCTATTAATCACACTGATATTAACATGAAGAAAAGGGCTCGCTATGGTTGGATCGATACCACAAGTTTGGCTTCAGTACGATACCAGAATTGAATATCTCGGTATCAATACCATAGATGATTAGGCAGCCTCAAAAGATAACTGAATTAAATCAATTTTTTTTAAGAACGCCGCATGAAACTCTGCAGTAACAAATTAGTTATTTGTTTTCGAGCATAAATATATAGGCCTAAACAACATAAACAGCACTTCTCAGTTCACCAGTGATACAATTAAAATATTTTTTTTGTTATTGAATTATACAAAAAGTGAAATCTACCTTTAAAAAGTAACACATTTTACACAGAACAAGTGGCAAATCTTTTGTTCATTTACGCTTCAAGATCTGCACAGATCTATTTTGACATACAGTCTCGTCCATTACTATGGTTATGACTGTCAATCACAGGAGTTTCGGATTCAATCCACTATTTAAATAAGGTCCAGAAACTTTGAAATGTGGTTAGCAACATGCCCCAAATGTATATAATATACATTGTGCTCCCATTATAATCACTGAAGTTCAGCGCTGCCATCTTACTGACAAAAAATGTTCCAATCAATGGATCTGTCAACACTGCACAATGAATCTCTTGTTGACATGATGTTGTTTTTTTATAAAATGAAAGGATTCGCGAACGTGCTTTGGCTGAACTCTATGAGCTTTCTTTAAACAAACTCCAGCGTTTTCAGCGTTGTTTAGTGGATTCAGAGCAACTTAAAGACATCTGATTCACCATTACTCAACAGAAATATTATTCTCTTATATTATAATATAATAATAATTATAATATATTATATTATAATATTCTCTTATTCTATATTAACAGCACAATTATCGTGTAGAGTGAGTCTTATCTGTTTGATCCATTTTGTTTCTCTGTTGTCAAATTTGCCGGTTTCACAATCGGTTTGGATAACATTGCCGCAGGTGAACTTCGGAACAGCAGCGTCAAGTACCGAAATGGTTGTAATCATGATATTGTACCATTTGAAATATAACATATAGCGGTATTTTTCCAGCACCAGGGCAACCCTAGGGTTCACAAAAGCAAATATATGTCAAATCACCATTCATCCAGTAGCTAGTCATTCATGGTGGCCGTTCTCTCTCAAGTTTAGACTCAAAACCCCCATTTGCCCTTCACACACTCAAGGATGGTCAAACTCCCATTGAGCCAAGCAAGACTAATATAAGCCATTTGGGTGTTTAGAAAGGCTTACCCTTTTCAGCGCTCAAAGCTCCATTAGATAAAGAGAAGCAGGGCAGGCTAATTAGAGTCTGACCGTTTGGCCATTCTAGAGCAAAGATTCATTTGCACTGGTCTTACAATCGGCCTCTCTCTCTCTCTCTTTCTCTCTCCACCTAATAGAAAAATAAGCTACTTCACTCTGCATCGCTGGCAGTGACACCTGCGATGGAGGGGGTAATGGTGTTTAATGGCCTTTTAAATTTTTATTCAGTCTGAGAATCATAAAAGAGGAACCAGGCAGCCACTGGATCTCTTAATAATCCCAATGCTATGGCAACCAAAAGCAAGCTCAGCCGTCGGACATTAGGTTGCTCGCCAATCCACACCTGCTCTCGTTTCGGTTCTCGTGTTGAAAGAAATGTTGAGATATCGAGAAAGAGGCGCGTTTCTATATTTCTGCAAGGTCACCAATGGGGTTTTAGTGATCCTAATAATAGACGTTTTAAAGTTTAAGTGCTGCCCGGGGGTCTTCTGCGTGTTCATTAGGAATCACGGCTTGGCCAACACAGCAAGGAATGGGCATTAATAAGGCAGAGGGAAAAAAAAAAAGACAAAGAGGGAGGAATATTGAGGAAGAGTGTTTATGTTTTGGAAGGCTACAACTGTGAGTTTGCACTCCCTGGTGAGAGAGAGACAAATCCAGATCTGATATGAGAGTTGTGGCTTTTACACATCTGAGACCTGCTGTATCACCAGAATCTATCTTTTATTTATTTACAGCAGTGCTGAGAGAGAGAGAGAGAGAGAGAGAGAGAGAGAGAGAGAGAGAGAGAGAGAGAGAGAGAGAGAGAGAGAGAGAGAGAGAGAGAGAGAGAGAGAGAGAGAGAGAGAGAGAGAGAGAGAGAGAGAGAGAGAGAGAGAGAGAGAGAGAGAGAGAGAATACACACCTTGGAGGTTTTGGTGAGGATATCGGCAAGTATTGTTCTTGTTTATCCATTACATCAGTGATTCCCAACCAGGGGTATTAGTCCTTAAGCAGGTTTCACAGGGTTCTTGGGACTTTTTTAAACCTAAAAAATGGAAATGCAAGAACTGAGTACAGTTTTGAGTAAACAGTTTGAAATAGCCATCTGTTTTTCAGTGGTGACTATTAATAATATAAATGACAATGCTAAATGATATCCACTATTAGTTAACATTTCTATATTTCATACGATTATGCTATCAGCCACATGAGTGTAAATGCAGCTCCATCCGTTTAACACATTTAAATGAATTCTGCATTATGGGTGGGTGATATACCGGTAGACACAATTAACCTGTAGAAATTTGTCAACCGGTACAGATGTCAACGGTACATTTTGGACTATTGCTGCACTCACGCCATGTCATAATTACCGTAGGCTCGATATGACAACACATCATTGTTTCTATTCGGAACTGTTCATATCCTCGGACAGGGAATTATGTGTTTCTATGGCGACACAATCAACACCTAAATGAATCTCCAGTGGCCAGGTGGTACAGCGGTTACGTACAGTAGTACAAGTAGGAGCTCTTAGAAAACTCCCATCTTACAAGTTGTAATTACGAGCTCTACAAGTAGGCTACGTGAATACTTTTTACAAGTTGAAACCTCAAAATTATGGTAATTTCATGGAATGATTGCACATTATCTCTTGCAGTTACGCTTAAGTAACCTTGTTGTGCTGCACTTGGTCAAGAAAGTTTATCATTTGCATGAGTTTTTAAGCATTGACTTCTAAAAACAAGTGATTTTAAACTGTTGAAGCACAGTAAGAAGCGAAAGACAACTCATTTCGCTATATGAGAACACTGTCAGAGAGATGTTTTCTGAGCGCTGAGAGAAATGTTTTGCCGCCTAAATGGGCTTCAACTGTTAAATACACTAATGTGTCAAAATGAGTGTTTTTGCAAGTAAACACAGTAATTTATGTCGTGAGTGAATTTAAACAGTTGAGAAAGAAAACACACAAGTATCTTGGATCCGTGCAGTCGGTCTTAAAGTGACAGCATCCAAATATACCTGCTGTTGTCTGTGTCATTAATGTTTATCAAACAACATAAAAAAGGGAAAATCTCACATCGCTCTTAACTGAATCACTTTAGTAACTTTAATAACAATAAATGTATATTTAATTTACACAGTGAAGACTATAAATTTTTTGATCATTTAATTACTTTATACAATTTATGTAGTGCTTCTTAGTGCTTGAAGTTTTTCAGGTCTATTTCTATGATATTGTAATTGTTTTCATATGCCTGAAATTAGTTTCTTTGTTCTTTCTTTATCACCAGTTACTTGTCTTCAATAAGCTTGAGAGGTTTAAAAAAAAAAGTTTTACTTAGGCTAATATTAGATTTTTGTGATATTGAAAATGGTCTCTGGAATTATCACATTTCAATTACATCAAAAAAGTTGCTAATAAAACAAAAACCTTATTTAAAAGGAAAAATAACTATCATGATACATAAAATAAAATTACTCATATCATGATATAAGATTTTGGTCATATCGCCCATATCCCCTTCTGCATAATCCCTCTCCCAAATCAAAAAGTCCCACTGACAGATATGGGTGAAAATAAATTTAAAAAAAAAGATTAGGAAACACTACATTAGAAGACTAGTTTTCAGAGAAAAAAAATGCAAAACTTTTTGAAAGTCTGCTCTTGCTATGATTGGTGGGATGCAGTTATGATTACATGAAGCAAGACAAACTTAATAAAACAAATGGGATTTTTGAGACCGTCAGCAGTCCTAGTCAGTCAAGGTCCAGCAGTCAATCTTAAAGTGGTCTCCTGTCCAGCGTCAGCTGAGTAAACGCAGTGCTTTGTCGTTTAAATGTCAGTGATAGACATCAAACCTAGTTCTTTCTGAAACTCCATCTGCTTCATACAGATGTCTCAATCAAGCCAGCAGCTGCGTGGTGTCTTACTGTCAGAGAGGGCCAGGGCTACACTTATACACACTTCTGTTTAGACACAGGAAACGTACCTGCCATACACCACATGCTACCTGACCTGCCCGTCTGCTGCCTGTCATTCAGTCCTTGCATGGACCCTCAACACACTAACGCAAGCCTCCACACCCTTACACACATACACATCAAACACTTGTAATGCCTTCTGTCTCGACAAAAATGGTTCAATTGTTTTGAAAAAAGGCCATAGGCAAATACATTTCAGTGTTATCAATTAAACACATGTACCATCACATCGGAGACAAAATAATGGTTTGTTGTGACATTTTGCAGATGGTGTTGTGCTATGTGCTTATCACGAAACAGGTGATCACTTCTAGGATTCAAGTTATGTTTAAACAAGAATCTTTATGGCAACAACTGTAAAATACCCTGATATTACTTCCAACAAACACTTCATAACTGGATCTTGTAATCATGTCACGTCTTTGTGGATATAAGAGAAAAGGGCAGAACAAATATGCAAAAAAAAAAGAGTGTAAAATCAAGTCACACTTTCTGAAAGAATGCACAGCAATACACCCAGCATTCAGAAAACATACACAATCAAATAAATATTAAATTAAAATGATTTCTTAAAGCACACACGATTAACCAGTGCAATAAAATGTGGGTGAGTCTTTTGTGGCAGAAAGAGATCATCATCAAATTTAACAACTTTTTCATTGACAGCAATAGCACAGGCTATTGGATAATGTTACAACTAAAAAACAGAAAAACAAATACCAATTTAGATAAAACTACTATTTTGTCTAACTCGCATCTAATCTCGCTTTATTCTGGTAAAGTAACATCCAGTTTGCACAATTTGCGTGCAGCTAATCTGCAAATGCTTTGACAATACAAATGTAAAGTTGTGTCATGGCACACTAAAATATAATTGAGAGAGAGACACTCGACCTTCTGATGACACCATTCTTCAGTCTCTCAGGGCACGGTTGGACACTGGCTCCTTGTACAGATACACATAACAGGGCCAAACAGATGCTATTTCAGCCCAGAGGACAACACAAACACATTGACAACATACAAATGACCTGCACTCATTTAACTGTGGGTATGCACTTGAAAAGCAGCATATGCACTGCAAGACCAGAGCATAGTATAAACATCATTTATTAGCATGAACACACTAAAAAAATAAATTAAAAAAAGCCCTATCCGGATGGGACTAGTTTTCATGGAGAAAGTTAAAGACATTTGTGTTTCACAGCCTTAAGCCCTATTCGGACGGGAGTAGTTTCCCTGGAGTTTGTGTTTCACAGGCGTACTTTGTGAATTAAATCCCGTCCAAATCTGCCATTTCTGTGTTTTTCTCACACAGCCTCAGTAAAAATTCCAGAGCAAATTACCAACTTTTTTCGGCTAATTCAATGGTCCGCTGAGACATCTAATCCAGTATGAATGTGAATGATTATGAAATAATGAAATACTGATTTTGTATTATCCCAACGCTTCTCATGTGTTTTTGACTACCTGAGCTACCGTTCGTGCACCAATCTTTCGTGTGCTTTCATTTAATTTTAATATGGATGGTATCTGATGAAAAATTTAAATTATACATTTAATAAATAGAGCTAAATCACAGAAACTGCGAAGACTGCCCAGGTTAAAAAGAGTGTCAAAAAAGATGCTTGTCTAGATGTCTCTTGTGACAAGCAAGGTGGGGCCAAGAGCCATGAGAATGGTGCGAGGCCGGTGGCACAATTCCTAATGAGCGTCACCTGTGCGCAACATCGTTCTCGAATGTCTCACGGAGGAGCTCCGGACTGATAATAGGAGGAGCGACCACAGTGAAGGACGAGAGAGCACCAGGCCTGGATTTTACGTTATGCTTTGTTTATGTGTGTGTGTTTGTCATCCGTGAGGGGCTGCCTCTTTACTTTCATTTGTGTTTATTTTATAATTAAAATGTTTGAACGCTCGCCGGTTCCCGCCTCCTTCTTCCCTGAACAACTAACCTTGCTACATCTCTGCTCATTTATGTGGTTTATTACAAACAGCCATACATATCTGTAAATGCATGAGAAATATGTTTAAATAGGCTTTTTATAATACATTTAAGTTATATCAGTAAATAATTTAACAAACATATACGTCATATGTGATGCATGTAAACACACCACATGACCTTCTGTAACGCCCACGTCTAGAAAACACACACTCCCACTTCTGTAATAAACACAGAGATGTTAGTCCCATCCGAATACAATGGTACATGAAATCATAGACATCGGGTGATAAGATTTGTAACTCAAATGTTGTTTAGAAAACTGTCCCATCCAAATAGGGCTTAAGTGACAACATAGTTATAAGTGGAATGTGGTGGCAAAGTCTTTGTCCATTCAAGATATTCAAACCATTTATTGTGCTTTGGAAGCACTGCTTCCTGTCATTCTTACCTTTTGTCTGTATTTTCACCATTATCCACCTCTAATTCATGCTGCTATATACTGTAAGGCTTCAATGAGAACATGTTAAAATCAAAGGAGGCATAAAAAAGACTCTACAGCTGTAGCAATTGGAAAGTGTTAATTTATATTAAAGATATATGCTCTTGTATAATGCAAATTAATGTGCTATTGTTAATTTTTGCATGACGATGATCCCTTGCCTCTTTAAAGAAAACACACCAAGTACATACACTCACCACCAACTTTATCAGCTACACCTGTTTAACTGTCTAATCAGCCAATCAAATGGCAGGAAAGTATTTAGGCATGTGTCCAAAATTGCCCCTATATCCTTTAATAGGACACTATTTAAAGGGACAGCCATTTGTAGTGTTGTATGAAACCAAAGTGGACATTATTGAGTGCACTCATTCAAACTCATAATGCACCGCAATAACAAGTGTACAACTAATGTACCCTACACTAAAGAATACCCACAATGCCCTGTGAGGGTCGTGCCGAATGAATTCCTGCATCTCGCCAGAAGATGGCACCCGCAGCAGAATCATCCATCCAATTTCCAAACCGCTGGTCCAATTCGGGTACAGCATAATATCATATCATAATCAATATCTTGACTATTTTTGATTATTAAATTGTTTAATTAAGGTTTATACATGCTAGTTTCCATAACAGAGTTCAACATAAATATTTTCATTGCAACAAGAGCTGCTAGTTTGCTGAGTACGCGACAGCCCTTCCGGCGCACTCAGTGTCTGAATTCACTCACTCAATTTCATTCACTCCTTTAATAAGTGGACTATATTAGTGGAGTAATGTAGGGAATAGTGAATGAGGGTATAGGGGACAATTTCGAACTGGTTTCTTGAACATGACAATGAGTTCACAGTCACCAGGGGCGTCATTTATAACCGTTGCGTACGCACAAAACAGGCCCCGAAAGAGGAGTACGCCACTTCGGACGCATAAGTTGTGATTTATAAAAACAAACTTGACGGGAAAATGAGCGCACCTGCATGCAAACTCGGACCCATGTGTACAAACATTTTGGAGACGGAGCAGTTTGGCGACACCGATGGTGAGCTGAGGGACTGACGGCGGATAAAGGAAAACCACTTTAAATCTTCATTATGAGTCTGATAAAAACTTTTAGATTAAATATGCTCATTAAAAGAGTTTCAGCACTCCAGAGTTTGTAGAGTGCCTAGAGTGAGGCATTTCAGTACATGAAATCATTACAACAAGTTACAATATTTTTTTATATTCTAATAAATAAAATATTTGTAGTGGATGTGATGCTTTTGAACACTTCCTGTGGCTTGCTATGTTTTAATATTTTAACTACAGAGAGTCTGAGAAAATATTTTTGCACAAATAAATCAATAATGCACCATAAGGCCTATCTGTTTCCATTAAAATATAAAGAAATTAAAAATACTATTTAAATGAATTAATAATGAAAAACAAGGCAAGGATAGGCTACTAAATGATTTTTAGCAACGTAATGTGATGGCACATCCGTATCTCATATTTTCCTAATGTCTTGTACTGTTAAACATGGTGTCAAGTGGATGAAGATGCATATGCAAATAATATGCAAACGAGGATATTGATAGTAAAACTAGGCATTGTAAGCTCCATATGGTTATTGCGGGGAAGGAGACGCATGTGCGCACAATCTTGCGCTGACTGGGATTTAGCCTATAAAGGGAATTTTGCGCAGGATCTTTATACATGAGACCCCAGAACCCAATTCAATAGAACACCTTTGGGATGTGAAGATTTAAGGCAGTTTTGAAGGCAAAAGGGGGTCTAACCCAAAACCTAATAAAGTGGCCGGTGAGTGTATAATACCATTCAAAAGTTTTGGATCTATAAGTTTTAGTAAGTGAAAAAAGTCATGCTCACCAAGGCTGCCTTTATTTGATAAAAAAAATGAACAGTAATATTTATAAATATGAAAATTATTGTTGGAACTGTTATTTAAATGAATAATGTATTTTAAAAAGTAATGTATTCTTGTTATGGCAAAGCTGCATTTCCAGCAGACATTACTCCAGTCTTCAGTGTCACATTCCTTCAGAAACCACTCTAATAAATATGCTGATTTGGTGCATGTAACATGGCTTATTATTATCAGATGAAATCAGTGCTGCCTAACATTTTTGTGGAAACCATTATATAGTGCCAGAATTATTTTGATGAACAGAAAGTTTAAAATAACAGCATTTATTTTTTTATTTTTTTTGTGGTAACATTAACTTTATAACTATATTTACTTTTTTGATCAGCTTAGTGCATACTTGCTGAATAAAAGTTACATTTTGAACAGTATTGTATTCATAACAGAACACATTACACATACAGTTTCACCAGCACACTGTACAAACTGTACATACAGACAGGGATCTAGTTGTGTTCCATAAAGCTTGGCTTTTTTTCCAGGTTGATTAAAGATCCCGTGTTGATTTCCTTCAGAGCCACACTGAATACAGCGGACACGAAGCCGAGCCAGCAGCTCATCAAACGCGCCACACGATACCCACATTAAAGGTAATGTTTCTGCCACTCCATCTCGCATTGTTTTATTTTGCTCTCTGGCTTTAATGAATGTGACAGAATTACGCCGCTTTAAAACCGTCTGCTTTATTGTTCTATTTGTTTATCTATTTCTTATTTCCTCGTCTTTTCCCAGCTCTCATCTGTCATTCGTCGTGCTTTCATTTTATTGGCCGCTCCGCAGAGCGGTACTGTTGATCGCTGCCCATTTTCGGATTAGGAGATTAAGTTATTCATCACTCACCGCGCTCCCTGCTGCGCCACTGCTATCAGGACACCGCCAAATCACAACATCTCAGCCAGCCATTTCAAAATAATTGAATGCACAATAATTTCCCTATTAATACATTTCTCATATTAGAGATTATGCATGAAACATCCACATTATCTGTGGCAGTGTTTTCCTTCTGTCTTTTTTTCCTGTGTGCATGTGTTAATGTCTTGCTCCTCTCCAGTAAATCTAATAGACAGGATTGAATAGCTCATGCCAGGATGAAGGGATAGGTTACAGATAGCCTCCTTTTTATTATTTATTCATTTTTTTGCCTCTCCCTCCCTTCCCCTTCTCTGGTGGAAGATTCAGAAGAAAATTAAAGAAAATCGATCATTTTCGACTAGGTTGGTGGGGACGAGCTGTGACGGTTGCTACGCCAACAGTAACTCAGCCTCTCACAGCTGTCTCGGAGAAGTTGTTTTGTTTAGGTATTGTCGTTTCTCACATTTTTGCACTGGACACACCAAAGACTCACACCAACAAAAGGCATATCAATGGATGTGTCATATATGCACGTATTAGCATGAGAACAGATCATTAAATCCACTGTAGGCAGCCAACCAAAACGCCTCGGCACAGCGGCCATTATGTCGTCATCATACTTCAGTGAATCGTGTTTTGCTTTGTACTAAAAATAATCCTCTCTTCCACAGCAAGGACAGAGGTGGACTCACAACAGAGCTGGTCACAGATAGAGATTCTCTTCAAACATCAAAGTGTGTTAATCACTTTTGTTAAATGTGCTCAAGCTTGGATATGGGGTGGAATTGAGAATGTACTGTACACTGCACCAGGGCATATACTATCTATTACAGCAGGTAAATGAGTTAAAACAGCAGAAAGAGTGAAGGTGAAACATAGGAAATGAACACAGAGTGCATGTCCTCTATAAAATAGGTCTAAATGGTCACCGCTCAGGTGAAATGTCTCTCTACATTCAGCTGTTGCAAATTCGATGCACAAAGTTGTGAAAAATCACGTTTTAAAACTTTTGTTCCATTATAACCCCTTAGCAGATCTGACTATCTACCCATCTATCCGTCCATCCACCCATCCACCCATCCATCCATCCATCCATCCGTCCATCCGTCCATCCATCCATCCATCCATCCATCCATCCATCCATCCATCCATCCATCCATCCATCCGTGTCTGTCTGTCTGTCAGAAAAAGTTACCAGTAATCACATAATCATATGGATGTTTTCAGAAATGATTGTAACCTCAATTAACTATAATAATCTATATATTTGCAAGTATAGTACATTAAAAATATTATCAGCCATTTTATCTGTGACAATGAATCAAGTATTATAAGCATCATAATGTATAACAACTAATTACACTGACAGCAGGGTCTAAAGTTAACTATACACATATGAGTACATTGTTTTTAAATAAAACTTGTATTTGTGAAAATAAAACATAACAAGCAATGCTAATCTTTAAGAACTGACCGATTCTTGTTGAGGTGAATAATGACTTAATGATTACAATAGCTTAAAAAGATTTTTTTTGCACTTTTGAGGAAGCACCTGTAAATTCAGCAGCAACAAATGTCATTTAAATATAGTAATAACAATGCAAGCTTTTCTAAACAAAAAATGGTTCTCGATTGGCAAGCCTATGTATAATAGAAAACATTATGAATTATGAATATCTGAAGCATTCAAAACCTCTGTATTATACATTTTATATATAAAAAAGTGTATTACAGAAAGTGCTACTGAACATATTGCTGACTTAATTTGGAATTAATAAATAAATAAATAAATATCTGTGAGCGAAAGTGTGTTTGTATGAGCTACCCAGTTCCCGTCTCAAATGAACATGTGCTCTCTCTGCACAGATGACACTCAAAATGCATTATAACCATTAATGAAAAAGTTAATGGGCCATTTTCTTACATATCAATTTACATTTTACAATTTGGGTACACAAATGATGTCTGCTACGGCGGGTCCTTAATATTTTGCTCAAGGAAACAGTTCTAATGTGTTTTGTGGACATCAAATGTAGTGAATAATGATGCGTCCATCGCATGCAAATAAGATGACAGTTGGAATGGGCTGATCAACAGTGCTCGCATAAAGAGGTTACAGACTGCCATGTACTGCGCTCAGTTTCAAAAATGTCATATCGCAGTGTGTCCATGTTTGCAAGCAAATACACAAACCAATGCGCTCAATTATGATCAGCTCCCTTGTGTGGAAGTGCAACTAGCAAATTATCTATCACAAAGTATCCCAATTTTCACACTCTGTTGTGAATTTCATAAAACGTGTAAGCCGAAATAAGCCTTAGATGCACTGTATAATACATAGACCTTAGTCAGGGAAGTGCCATATTTAATCTGTGAAATTAATAAAAACAAGGCTGTGAAGGATAGAAGTAGGGCTAAACTATGTTTAATGGATTGTACTGTTGTTTAAAGGTCCCCTGGCATGAAATTTTCACTTTCTGAGGTTTTTTAACATTAATATTAGTTCCCCTAGCCTGTATTGGTTCCCTCGTGTCTAGAAATTTCAGTCGGTGTAAACCTAGTTTTGGCTATCTTTATCTGCCTGTGAGAAAATGAGATCTCAGACGGGTTGATCTTGAATCTATGAATCTAATATATACCTCCCCCTTCTCTGCTTTGCCCCCCAGAGAATTTGACCCGCCCATGAGAAAACGAGCTAGGAAGTACGAACGCAGCGCGACGATTTTAGTTTATCCTCGAGAGATATCATGGCGTGTGACCGATCGAAGCACAAAAGTTGAAAAGAGAGATATAATGGCTTGCAAACGAGCAAAGCATGGCAGTTGATCAGTGTTCGGATGTACAAATGAACACAAAAGTATTTTTTAGTTCCTTCATCCGAGCCTCTGAAGAACAATGGTTAATTTTATTTTCTCTGGAAATGCGCCGACACAACTTCCCAAAGTCTTTGGATGGTCCAAACATTTCACCGACGACTGTTTCCTCAACTTGGGCAATGCAGAGCTGGCCTCGATGAACGTCTGAAAATAAATCGATCGAGCTATACCAAGCAACAATTCAAGTTCAAGTTCAGACAGGTAATCTTTCTCTCAAAATCGTTCAATACTGTTTATGCATCAGTAAGTCAAGCCAGTGACTAAAATATCACCTTCACATCGTTTCTTTTAGTAGGATGAAAAATTATATAAATTATACACAGAAATCGATCAAAGAACAATTTTTCACACAGCGCGAGTTTATCTGGACAACTCGTTATGAAATTAATGACGCACGTGACTGCACAACGAAGCTCTTACTGTATGTGCATCATCGTGTTTGCATTGGTGAAAGCATTAGCTGCTATAGAGAGTGCAGAAACTGCGTTGTCTCACGATCAACAGACTGTCATCTGCTTGCTCAATGCTCATCACAGCAACATTTTATGTGATAGGAATAGATCTAAATACTTTAAAAACTTCACACGATTTGTTAAAGGGTAGCTATTATGGATTTATGAAAATTGCCCTTCATGTAGTGTGTAACATAGATCTAAGTGAGCAAAAACATCCTGCAAAGTTTTAAACATGAAAGTTCACCGTATACAAAGTTATTGTCTCTCAAAAGTAAGAGTCGACTCTGAGTCGCTGATATGAATCGTTCGACGAACGATGCTTTTCCTTTGTCTAGTTGACGTCAACTTGACAAGTTATTTGAATAAGATACGCCCACTTATTGCGTTCGGAGACCAGTGTTGCCAGGTCCGTATGCCTGCACTGTTTCTCGCGGATTGTTTGTGTAGTGCACGGGTTGACGCGATTGTTTTACCCACTGGAACATGATTGTTATTGGGGAAACACCCGGGAACGCTATTTGACTATTTTTGGCCGTGATTAGGTTAGTTTTGATGAGCAATTGGGCTGGTTTTGTTGTGCAGACCTGGCAACCCTGTCGGAGACGCCAGGGGAAAACTAACATCATGTCGAGACGCTGTTTTGAAGTGCAACGCAAAAGCAAACTTTTTTCATCTGCCCAGTGAGGAGCATTTGAAGACTAAGTGGCTACAGTTATATACAACTATACCACAGAAGTATAGCCTGGACCTTGTTGTGTTCGCGTCATTTTGAAGATGATTGCTTCACAAACCTAAATGCTATAAGTATGGATTTGCGAGCGGGTGATACTGAAGGTTCAGTACCGAGTTTATTTGGATCAGCTTCCTTCTCCGAATCACAAACTGTAAGTATATTAATATTAATTGTTGCTTTTATGTTTTATGTATCATGCTCAATAAGTATGTGTGTGTGTTGTGTACGCACAGCGCATAGGTCGTCAGTTGTATTGAAATATGTGAAGTGTTTGTCGTTGTTAATGGAGTTGTCATAAAGAATATATCTATAACGTTACCTCTTAGTACTGCATTATCAATATGTTTATGCGTTGGGCTAACGCAAACAAAGACTGAATGTGATTTTACCACTAAACTTTGGGCTATGGCAGCTAACATATCACTGCAGATAAGCGTCACGGGCGGGGTTTGGAAAAATGACTCGCTAAACGATTCATATGGGAGTCGGTGAGCAAATCAAGTAAAAATAAATGCATATTATAAGACAACAAAAGTGTTTTTTGTCATGGCATGCTCGTAAAACTGTTGTTGGGGACTCCCAGAACAATATTAGGAACATTTTAAATGCCATAATAGGTACCCTTTAATCTCGTTGGCTGTATTAGTAAAAACGTATAATAGCAGTAAAGGTATTCGAGAGACTTTCACATGTAATACGTAGCTATTTCATATGCATGCATGTCAGCCAATCACAGCAGTGGCCGATTACACTGAGTCCCACAGCAGACACGCCCCTTCAAACAGAGTGTTCAAATCAGAGGCTAAAATCAGGCTAGGAAAAATGCCTTTTATTTGTAAATTATGACTATTTTTGATCTAAAAAACATATTAACATTAAAGGGCAACCCAGGAAACATTATAAAATAATAAAATAACCCCATGTCAGGGGACCTTTAACAACAATCTGATATGTTCAGCTGATTGGTAAAAAAAAACAAGAAACATCAGAAACAACATCGACAACCAAAATGTTATTCTAAACATTTTTCTGATGACTTTTATTTTGTTAGCTGTTGATTCTTCTGTCAGACGCATTTTAAGTAAAGAATTCCTGAGAAAAACGTGTTTGCATTTGCAGTCAGATGGGATGATGTGGCTTAATGTCAGTGTCCTTGTTCTATTGTTATTTGTGTAGCTTGTTACGAAATTACAAGTAGCATAAATAGCATTCTGTCCTATTTAGGGTCTCATCTTCCTGTTTTTGGTTTGTTTACATGTATTTGGTGCGTGTTGCATTCATAATTCATTAAGAACCGCATCAGAGTTTGTTTGGAAGCAGACTGAAACCCAACTTTTCAGCGGTCTCGGTCGGCTTGGTGCGCATCAGGGTTCGGATGATAGCGTTCACACACACAGGCTCAAATGAAT
Source organism: Chrosomus eos (assembly GCA_036326025.1). Lineage (NCBI taxonomy): Eukaryota > Metazoa > Chordata > Actinopteri > Cypriniformes > Leuciscidae > Chrosomus > Chrosomus eos. The sequence goes on from CM070833.1 coordinate 17,614,309, forward strand.
CACAATAACAAAAGAAATCACGTGTGTGTGTGTGGTGTGTGTGTTGTGTGTGTGTGTGTGTGTGTGTGTGTGTGTGTGTGTGTGTGTGTGTGTGTGTGTGTGTGGTGTGTGTGTGTGTGTGTGGGGGGTGCATGCGAACACTTCCTAAAAGTGTGTTGTAGATTAATGACATGGGAAATTGTGGATCATATGGCCAAACCAGTTAACAATAGTGCAAGGAACAGGCGCGCTCAACTCCCAAAACCGCTTATGGGTGCGAGTAATAAAAAGTTATCAAACCAGTTAAGAACCACTGATCTAGGACTTTATACAGTGAGTGTCATTGAAAAGATCTATCCCTAACAGCCTTGTTTTCATTTGCATCAAAATAAATATGGCATCTAACCTGACTAAGGTCTATTAACACGTTAAACCAACTGTATGTAATTTTGTTTTACCTTGAAATATCAGTTTCATAATCATTCTGATGGTACACTGACTTCTAATAAGGCGAATGGCTTCGGTTTCTTTCCCAATCTACCCTATTATATGCAATCTGGCAAATGGTGTTGCCAAAATTACACACATACACATTCAAACGCTTACTATACCCTCATATCAATATCAAATTTATTTCTAGAACACAGTTCCAGTAGTGGGATTGAATGTGAGATTGAATAAGTGCACTTATCTACAATGGTTTCGGACACCCAAATTTACTTTGATTTTACACATATTAATCAATTTTATTTAAATTTTACACAGAAATAGTGCCCTATTTAACGTTTTTTGGCTTTTAGTATGAATATGTTAGCCTTACTGTTATCTATAAGCTAGTGTGCTTCAAAACAATGACAACATTTGCATTTAGAAGACCAAAAACCCAACGTTGAAAATTAAAATCAGGTTAATGTCAGAATCCAACATTTTTAATTCTTAATGCAATAGAAGTCAATAGGGTCCAATGTTGTTTGGATCCCAATGACTATTATGCAATAAAAGTCAATGGGGTCCAATGTTGTTTGGATCTCAATGACTTTGAATGGACAAAAACAGTTAAAATATCATCTTTGTGTCCCACAGAACAAAGTCAATCACACAAGTTTGGAATGACATAATGATGAGTACAATAAATCTAGGGGTGTAAATCGGGCAGTTCATCACGGTACGATATGATATCGATTTGATATTTTGATACGATAGTTGCCGATACTTCAAATATTATGCAATATGATTACGATTTGATTCAGGGATATATCTATCGATTTATAGATATTTAGATATTATGTGCCAAGTTTGCGCAACCAGTTAAATTTTTATGAACTCACAAATGCAAACAAAATATATAATATGAACGTTTAATTAAACTCTTTGAAAATTGCACACCCTCTTCCAATTGGGACATTTACAACATAAGAGTTCGTTTTGAAAAACAGATCACTTCAAAACAAAAGTTTTTTTTTTAAAATTGTGCATTCCAAGTAATATTAATCAAACTGCAGCTGGGTTGTTTTGATTAAGTACAGTAATAATAACAAAAAAAATATACAGGTAACTTACAAAACTAAAGTTTATTGAAAGTATTTTTTAAAAATATATTAAAAGTTTGTTATCTAGCAAAAGCAGATGACTTCAACAGTCGTTTTTTTTGGCAAAAGCAAATAACTCCACATTTCATGTGACATAATAAATCATCTCCTCAGCTGACATAGACGCCTGACAAACTTTACTGTTGTGATTACATGCAATACAGGAAGCTTTTCCCTCTCCACTGTAACATGCTGCTTTATAAAGGTTGTAACCCCGAAGAAGATATCACAGGTTCATCAAGTTCGTTTTAATGATCAATCCTCGATCACTTTTAGTCAGCTTTGACGTAACTCCTCTCAGCTAGCACGTATTTTCAAAGTGACTAGCAGCCTTGTCACCTGACCTGAATACTGTGTGCTGATTCACTAAAACGAACTTATATGGTTGTGTTCACAAACAGCAAGGGTACTTGTCGGTTTCTGTTGAAAACATGACCTTGTGGTGGCAGTGGACAATACCGGCTTTTGTGACAAACGTGTTTAGGGTTCAGTCAATCTTGCCAGATGTATATCAGCTGATAAAATTAACGTTATAAAGACAGGGTCTGACACAACGGCAGACAGTATGCTGAGTAACAGAAATGCGTAGATGGGCGTTACATGAGGACGTGAAGAGTGTGAAAATAAAGGTACCTCATATCGATATTTTACATCAGACAACGATGTATCGTATCGTTAGAGGTTTGATCGATGTATCGATCAATGACAATGTATTGTTACACCCCTCAGTAAATAATGACAGAGTTTACATTTTTGGGGAAACTATCTTTTTAATTTAAATAGTCACAGTGTAGTTTTAAAGGGGTCATATAATGGCATTTTTGTATATATGAATATGATTCTTTAGGGTCTAAGTTAAAAGTTTGCAATATACAGTACTTTAATTAAAAATTCTTATTAGTATTGTAAGAAAACAAATTTACCTGGTCAAAAACAGCTCTGTTGTCAGCACGCCGTTTAAGTGCATGTGTCTTTAAATGATAATGAGCTTTGCTCTCCCCGCCCCTCTGTTCTGTGCGTACACCGTTTGTAACACATTTACATTTATTCATTTAGCAGACACTTTTATCCAAAGCGACTTACAAATGAGAAACAATAGAAGCAGTTGAACTAACAGTAGGACAACAATGTAAGTGCTATGACCCCTCTCAGTTTAATCTAACACAGTTTTTTTTTTTTTTTTATAAATAAAAATAGAATAGAAGAGAAATAGAAAGAGAAAGTGATAGTGTTACTGGATCAAGTGTTGCCGAACAAGATGCGTCTTCAGCAGTTTCTTGAAAGTGGCTACAGACTCTGCAGCTCTGATTGAGTTGGGCAGATCATTCCATTAGCAGGGAATAGTCATGGTAAAGGTCCGAGAAAGAGATTTTGTGCCTCTTTGAGATGGTACCACAAGACGACATTCGCTTGCAGAACGCAAGTTTCTGGATGGTACATAAGTCTGAAGTAATGAGTTTAGGTAAAAGGGAGCAGTGCCAGTGATTGTTCTGTAGGCAAACGTCAGTGACTTGAATTTAATGCGAGCGGCAACTGGCAACCAGTGCAATTTTGTGAGGAGAGGAGTGACGTGTGCACTCTTCGGCTCATTAAAGACCACTCTGGCTGCAGCATTCTGGATCAGCTGCAGAGGTTTGACAGCTGGAAGACCAGCCAAGAGAGCATTACAATAGTCCAGTCTGGATAGAACAAGCACTTGGACAAGGAGTTGTGTAGCATGATCTGTTAGGAAGGGCCTGATCCTCCTAATGTTGTGCAAGGCAAATCTACACGACCGGGCAGTTCTGGTAATGTGGTCTGTGAAGTTCAATTGATCATCTATTACGACCCCAAGGTTCCTGGCTGACCTTGATGAAATTATGGATGATGAGCCTAGCTGAATGGAGAAGTTGTGATAAAGTGTTGGGTGGGCCGGGATCACAAGTAGCTCTGTCTTCGCAAGGTTTAGTTGAAGGTGGTGGTCCTTCATCCAGCCAGAAATGTCTGACAGGCAGGATGAGATACGAGCGGCCACTGTCGGATCGTCAGGTTGGAATGAGAGGTAGAGTTGTGTGTCATCAGCATAGCAGTGATAGGAAAAGCCATGTTTCTGAATCACAGATCCTAGTGATGTCATGTAGATGGAGAAGAGGAGTGGTCCAAGTACTGAGCCCTGAGGCACCCCAGTAGCTAGATGTTGGATCTTAGATGCCACACCCCTCCACGACACCCTAAAGGACCTACCTGAGAGGTAAGACTTGAACCATTGGAGTGCCGTTCCAGAGATGCCCTTCATCTTTAGGATTGATAAGAGGATCTGGTGGTTAACCGTGTCAAAAGCAGCAGACAGATCCAACTAGATGAGAACTGAGGATTTGGAAGCTGCTCTTGCCAGTCTCAGTGCTTCAATTACTGAGAGCAGGGCTGTCTCGGTTGAGTGTCCGCTTTTGAAGCCAGACTCATTGTTGTCCAGGAGGTTGTTCTGTTGAAGAAAGGAAGAGATCTGGTTGAAAACAACTCATTCAAGTGTTTTTGCGACGAATGGAAGAAGGGATACCGGTCAGTAATTTTCCAGATGTGCTGGATTAAGAGTGGGTTTCTTAAGCAGTGGAGTTACCCGAGCCTGCTTAAAAGCTGTGGGAAAGGTACCAGTGTGAAGAGAGGTGTTTATGATGTGCGTGAGTGTGGGTACAACTGAGGAAGAAATAGCTTGTAACACAATAACCATAACGCGTTATTCATTATAAACGTGGGATTATGAATTATATTGAGAACGTCGTACATAGAAAACATGCCGTAATGTACCCTGAGTGTAAACCTTAGCCGCATTCATCGTGAAGCGTGCAGCTAGCGATTTGCAAAGATTAATATAAATATTAATATAAAGGTTAATAAAACAGAGCTGCCAACTCTCACGCATTGGCCGTGAGACACCCGCATTTGATTGGTTTCACACGCTCACACGCCACACCCCAGATTTCTCACACTGAAGTGTCAACCCGGTCGGTCAAATGCCTGAAAGATGAGTTTATCTATAGATCTACATGTTGAGCCACTCGTGATCGACTAGTTATACCGCAAATTAGTTATACCGCAAATTTAAAAAAAATCTCCCGTAATCTAGACCATGCGTGCAAGCGAGACAGAGATTGTACTCCAAACCGCGTATAGCGAGCGAGAGACCTTGCGTGAGCAGAGAGCATCCATCCCCCACCCCGGCAACAAATGTCAATCGTTTTCGTAGCTTTATACTGACCCTCCTCGTTTATAAAGCAGTCTGGTGTGTGAAATGATTCGCGCAAACGTTAAAGTATTGACACTGGATGGATTTTTATCATTATATGATGGTTGTGTACAGGCACTGCCAACACACGTTTCAGTACAATCAACTTGTAAAAGTGCATGTACCATTATATAACCCCTTTAACGTATTAGCCACGCAGTGGTTCCCAATCCTGGTCCTGGGGACCCACAGCTCTGCACATTTTATATGTCTCCTTAATCTGACACACCCAGTTCAGTTCATAGAGCTCTTTCCTAACGAGCTGATGATCTGAATCAGGTGTAAAATGAGAGAGACATATAAACTGTGCAGAGCTGTGGGTCCCCAGGACCAGGATTGGGAACCACTGGGAGGCTGCTTACTAAATAAGATGCAGGTTTACCCACTGGTTTATAAAACCACATAATGTTATTGCTTATGTGTATGTATATTCACAGCAGTCATTAAATGCAGTACGCTTGTATAGGATCTACTGGGGGATCTGCTATCCGTTCTCCTCCCAACACATTCCAACACGCTGAGCTCCCTCTCAACTTTACGGAAAATAATCATTTTCACCGTACGGGCGTCGTTCTCTGCACGTCTCCTGCACAATGGTAACGCTCACACGGATGCGGCGGCAGCGGTCCCGGGGGCCGGGGCGGCTGAGCGCAAGGGCTTATGGGTGTGAATATATGTATCAGTGCCATCTGCATGTGAAGTGAGAAAACACAGAAAGGGCAGAGAGCCAATCACACACCCACGAACACCTGAGGAAAGCGTCATCACTGCAGCCTATTGTTTTAGGGCACATTTGTGAATGTGTGAGACACATGGGAATGCTGTCACACCTTTTAAACTCACAGCCACCAACATACACACAAAAAAATGCAAATCTGTTTTGTTTAATGCATTTTCAAGCTTTGTGGGTCATGTCAAAAACGCCGCTACATGACATTGTTTGTGTGTGTGTGTGTGAGTATCTGGCAACACTGTATGTTAAGATACAACTCAATTCCCACTCCAACAATCGCTTTGATAAGCACTATAAGTGAACAACACCCACTGCTACAAGACGTATATTCGGTTTTCTCTATATACATTAATGCAAATGAAAAGACGGCCGCAGTTTGACGCTCTCCCTCCTTTTTCCTCTCCCTTCTCATTATTCCACTACCTCACACGTTCCCTCTCTTCTCATCTTTCCTCCTATACCAGCAGCAGTCCAAAGCAATGGCCAATAACACAGCATGCTGGAACAGATACCTGCAAAGTTAATATCATTAATCAATACCAATGGAATTGTGTGGAGGGACGCAGTCAAGTGAGCCTCCCAGCAGTACCAATCTCCCTCCCTTTAAACCTCATTTGCAAGCCCAAGATGGCCGCTCGGATGACTGGCAGCAAAGTTTTTCCAACAAATTTCATGGGGCATGAGCCAAAGATAATAGGTTTTCAGCCCAATGACAATCCAATTACAACGCCAATCAAAGCTGACTCCATGCAGGCTAATTATCAGCTTCAGCCGTGAGTTCAAATACTAACATACCACTTTTTATTTGAATAAAAATTCAGTTTTGAAACCAGGCAGGTCTGCCGTCCCTGATGAGCGGGGAGCAGCAGAGAAGCCTACCTTGGCGGTTGCTTCCCCACTGATAACGAACAGCAGGGTATCGTTTCAGCAGAACGGAACATCCACTAAAATGTTTAGGGGTGGCTTCCATGTGTCATTGAACGTTATGAGGGATTTATCTTCAACTGTGGTTTGAGGTAAATCCGACCTATCTAATTGAAGACTGGGTGTATTACGAAATTAGTTCAATTAAATGATCTCTGATAGCCATGTCTATTCCACGTGTGCATTTCAAACTGCAATACACTGCTATATAAAATAATGTCTGAACACAAATGTGACACTTAAAATAGAACACAGTAATTTGCAAATGATGTTTTCGACACCCACGTGATTGATTGTTTAAATTGGAAGGACAACTGCATATTATATTTTACCTGCAGAGAGGAGACCTTGGACTTTTGGATACATATTATGAACAGTCAATTTTTTCCCATGTTTGCATATATTTGTAAACAGTCTAAGGCTACATTTGTGCATTTAAAAGAAAATACTGTAAAACTTCAATTTCTAAAAAAAAATTAAGTTATACAAGATTAAACTAGGCAAGATTAAAAAAAAAACAATGTGTTGAAATGACTTGTACAGCTAATTTAATTATACTTAAAGACAGCAACTGAACTTAAGTTTTTATGTTAAATTAAGGGGAAATTTAAACAATAAACCCAATAAGTGTACACTCAAAGAGATCATGAACATAATTTAGAAAACATATAAATACAATAAAATATAAATCGATTTTTTATTATTATATATGCATTTGTACCCTTACATTTTTGTTTTTATGCTGTTTTTGATTCAATAAATTGTGAGGTGAATTTGTGATTGCCTAGTGAACGGCTGTTCCAGAATCCAGGATTATTTCCGAATCACAGCATTCACGCAGTACAATTTTGAGAGGATAACACAGATACAGCGGTGTAAAAACAAAGGATCATGAGTGTGTGTCCGCGCCACTCTGAGATGTGCCGGGATGAAATGCACTGAGGATATGGAGGGCTGGCACAGACATGACATCTAATAATGTCTTTCCTCTACAAGTCTGTCCTGCTTGGGTTGGATTTAGAGGAGGTTTATCTCCTTCATATACCCCCCCCCCCCACACACACACAACACACACACACCCGACACTCACATTACACACACACACCAACACACACACACAAACTAACAAACAAAACCTGCATCAATAACACAAATGATTAAACATTCATGGCCTTTTGTAGGGAACATCTGCTCTATATAGAAGTCTAGCCTGAGGGACTGGGTGGAAAGAATCAGGAGGATTTTTCTCAAAGAAGCTCAAGGAAGCAATAAGATGGCACTCAGTCCTGTGTCTGAATGTGCCACACTCGGATATAGAAGAAAACACATACACACCCATTGTAAAAACTAAATTCAGTAGAAGGTTTTGCGCTTCTGTCTAGGTGAACGGACAAATCAGTATTTTTTTTTTGTTTAATGCCGTTTAAAGTGAAGAGACAGGAAGTTATTCGGGAAAGAGAAAGAGAGAGAAAGAACTATGACTTCAACGTATGAAGAACAACTGCTGTGGCAAACCTCCTGACACACTGCATGTACATTTGGCAAAACAAATCTGTATTGTATTACTTATTTTCACATTAAAGCTGATAGGCAATATTATAGAGCTAGCTATACTATTTTATCAGGTGGAAACATCATATAGTATGAAAGATGGACACTATTACTTCTTTTTAAAATGTGCTTTATAATGAATAATAAAATATATAATATAAGTCAGTTTCAAGTTAAGCAATTTATTGCGTAATGACATGCACCATTAAAGGACAGTGCTCCAACCAAATGCCCTTATAGACTAAACATGTTCTGTTATCTATTCCTAAGTCCAAAACCATCTGAAAAATATAAATGTTATATATGATATAGATGAAGATACATGATTTTATATATATATATATACTTACTGTAACATATACATATATTATAATAATATATCCTGATGTATACATTTATAGTATATCTGTATATAAAATATAAAAGGTGATGTAAGGAGGACATGTAAAACTAAATCTTTTGAAGATGCATAAGCTCAAATAAAAGGTGTTTTTTATTGCATCAATTATGTTGCTTCTGATATAAGACATCCAAGCCAGAAGAAGGGCCAATGGAAAAAAAACAGAGAACAGTTTAGAAAAAATCCAACACACCTCTGATCCCAATTTAATCCTTTAGACATCATGTGACCGAACTGAGCAATATTTAGTTCAGTTGATGTATTCTGCACTTTATGTTAAGCCATCTCTGTTTTTTTTCCCTTTCCAATTTCTCTTTTTTTCCCCAAACCGCTGTTTCCGTAAGCGTTTCCTATTGATTGCTTCTACCGACTATAAACCCACACAGAGCCACCCCATCTGAGAAATGATTATCTTTGATTATCTCTGAGTTTGTGGTTCAATAAATTCATGAAAATTCGAGGCCTTGCTGTGCTTCCCACCAGAGTCTGCGCGTATAAGTCTCTCTCTCAGTCCTTCAATGTGTTATCACTGCTCTCTACACAAACTCCGCACTTCTGAGGAGATTAATGACACATTGTCTGTGGAGATAACATCTGTCTCCACTGCTCCTGAAATATCAAGCTTAATAAATATATTTATGAGCCCTGCTCTCTATAGCACTAATGCAATCAGCCGTTGCCGCTCACGCTGGCCCAAGACACTGAAAACTCATTGACTTATTTTGTAGCAAATTAGTCCAACACCTAATCGCTGAACCCTGCTCCGCTTTTTGAATTACGACTTTGAAACACCCATCCGCTCTGCAGCAACTGCAGTTTGAATTATATCAATTCATAGATTTGCCGGTGTCCAGATTTCATTAGCAACACATTAACAACGCTTTACATCTATTACCATCCTGACATGATCTATAAATAACCGGCATGGAAACAGTATTACCATTATACACACTAGCGTTACGGTAAAGAGATACATCATTAAAACTGAACATGGACAATAGGCATAATTGACTTTCAAAGATGAAGGTTAGAAGTAGTCATTGTGTGAATGTGGACGGGTCTTTTGCGGGAGTAGGGTGTCATCTTCAGAAACAAGCGACCCATGATCTTGAAAGAATTGTCATATAATTCATATTTACAGTTCATTAAAATAAAATAAAATGTTTCCCTTCATTTTCACACACACACACACACACACACACACACACACACACACACACACACACACACACACACACACACACACACACACACACACACACACACACACACACACACACACACACACACACACACGATCTAATAATTGGCCAGGGGCACCGGTCTTCTCAAATAAAAATAAAATACAAAATAAATTAAATATTAAATTTAATTAAAAATTAAATTAAATTATAAATAATAGTCGTATGGGTTTGAAAAAATAGTGAATAAATGGTGAGAAAATTTGCATTTTTGGCTGAACTATCCTTTAAGTTCAAGGAGTACACAGCGAGGAGCCATTTGTTTCCAGGGTAAACATGTCCCCCCCTCCTCACCTCCGTCCCACAGTCCCTAAACCTGACAGAGCAGTAGCCGAGGGCTACATGAGACACAGGATGCAGTACAAGGACAAATCCCCACCCACGAGGACAGGAAGAGGAAAGATGTGATTAACTCTTTATCATTGCGACTTTACAGTGGTATGAACATCGCTACAATGCGATTTGCCCCCCGATCTGACGCCCCACTCTCCTGTTCTCTAAATATTAGTCTAATCTGAGATATGTGCTGTAGCTTGAGGCGGGGGAGGGTGGAGGGAGATAAGCCAAGAGGCTAAGCTAACAGAAATTAATAACTGTGATGGAGATCTGCCTGTTTAGCATAATTTCAGTGCGAAAAAGCACACTGACCCCCCAATGATACTCTTTATCTTGATTATTTTGAACAATGTGAAACAACATAATTTTGTTTACTACATAACCTTTAGCAGTCAGGTGCTACACCAAACCTGACACTCCTGCAACAACGTTCAGAACTCACTGTTAATGAACAACTCCTCTCTACACGTACAATCTTGTTAAAAATCACCTTGATTATTACACATGAATATTTTAGTCTCGTCGTTGTGTTACACCTCTCAAATACTGGAGGAAAAACAAGTTGAAAATGTATTATATGTGAAAAATTTCTTTTGCAATACGGGCGTATGAAACAAGTTTGGTCTACGAATTTGTTATGTTTTTGAAAGGAGTGTTTTATGTTCACCGAGATTTATTTGATCAGAGAAATATGGGAAAAACAGTAATCTTGTGAAATAATATTAGAATTTAAAATAACTGTTTTTGATTGTAATATATCTTAAAGGTCCCCTGACATGGGGTTATTTTATTATTTTATAATGTTTCCTGGGTTGCCCTTATAATGTTAGTATGTTTTTTAGATCAAAATTAGTCATAATTTAGAAATAAAAGGCATTTTTCCTAGCCTGATTTTAGCCTCTGATTTGAACACTCTGTTTGAGGGGGCGTGTCTGCTGTGGGAATCAGTGTAACCGCCCACTGCTGTGATTGGCTGACATGCGTGCATATGAAATAGCTACATGTGAAAGTCTCTCAAATACTTTTACTACTGCTATTATACGTTTTTACTAATACAGCTTTTGAGATTAACGAATCGTGAGAAGTTTTTAAAGTATTTAGATCTATTCCCATCACATAAAATGTGTGATGAGCTATGAGCAAGCAGATGACAGTCTGTTGATCGCGAGACAACGCAATTTCTGCACTCTCTCTAATGCTTTCACTAATGCAAATTCAAACACGATGATGTAAATACAGTAAGAGCTTCGTTGTGCAGTACGTGCCTCATTGATTTCATAACGAGTTGTCCTGATAAACTCGTGCTGTGTGGAAAAATGTTCTTTGATCGATTTCTGTATAATTTGTTCACAATTTAAATAAGATTATTTTCATCCTACTAAAAGAAACGATGTGAAGGTGATATTTTAGTCACTGGCTTGACTTACTGATGCATAAACAGTATTGAACGATTTTGAGAGAAAGATTACCTGTCTGAACTTGAACTTGAATTGTTGCTTGGTATAGCTCGATCGATTTATTTTCAGACGTTCATCGAGGCCAGCTCTGCATTGGCCCAAGTTGAGGAAACAGTCGTCTGTGAAATGTTTGGACCATCCAAAACTTTGGGAAGTTGTGTCGGCGCATTTCCAGAGAAAATAAAATTAACCCATTGTTTCTTCAGAGGCTCGGATGAAGGAACTAAATACTGTTCATTTGTTCATCCGAACACTGATCAACTGCCATGCTTCGCTCGTTTGCAAGCCATTATATCTCTCTATTCAACTTTTGTGCTTTGATCGGTCACACGCCATGATATCTCTCGAGGATAAACTAAAATCGTGCACGCGTTCGTACTTCCTAGCTCGTTTTCTCATGGGCGGGTCAAAGTCTCTTTGCGGGCAAAGCAGAGAAGGGGGAGGTAACATTCCCCCCATATGACGTCATATAGGGGAGATTCAAGATCAGCCCGTCTGAGATCTCATTTTCTCACAGGCAGATAAAGATAGCCAAAACTCGGTTTACACCGACTGAAATTTCTAGACACGAGGGGACCAAATACAGGCTAGGGGAACTAATATTAATGTTAAAAAACCTCAGAAAGTGAAAATTTCATGTCAGGGGACCTTTAAAAGGTAATTTATTCCTGGACTGTCAGCAGTCTTAAGAGTCACAAGATCAGAAATCAATATGCTGATTTGGTGCTCAAGAAACAATTCTTATTATTATCAATGTTGAAAACAGTTGCTTAATATTTAAGCCATGATATATTTTCGGTTAAATACGGTTTCACAGACAAGGCTTAAGCTAGTCCCAGACTAAAATGCACGTTTGAGCTGTTTTAATTGAAAGCAACTTGCATTGATATATCTTAGAATATGTCAGTGCCATTGTTTTATCTCAAGATGCACAACCGTAATGCTTTTTTTTTTCTATGACACGTTTATAAAAGCTACTTAAATGCTCTAATTGAACTAAGGCCTAATCCTGGTTTAGTCTAAGCCCTGTCTGTGGAACTGGGACTGAATGTCTTTATTGTCACTTTTGATCAATGGATTATTGCTGAATAAAAGTATTATTATTATTTTTTATATAGCATACCGACCCAAGCAAACTTTTAAAAGTTAGTGAACATAAAGAAATGATTTATTTTCTGCACCTTGTGGAACAGATCTCCAGTAATGCTTCTAGAATAGATTTCTTCTTTAAGCTTTGAAATTAAATGTAATTTATTCAATTACAGACAGTTAATCTATCAGATGATTTTGACCTAAACAAGCTATCAAGTGCTATCATGTTTAGTTTCACTTCAAGGACTCTTTACAAAAAGGTACAATATCATGCTCTCACAAACACAACCTCTCAAGGCATCTCAAGGTGTCAAGTTAGTTTATGAAAAGCGATTATATGAACTTCCTTGAAAATTAAAAAATGCTGGTATGCATACCAGCAGAAGCACACAAAGTTGTAAAAGGTTTCTTATCAAAAGCATCTGCACCTTGCAAGAGAGATGGGCGAGCAGAGGCAGGGATGTTAACTGCTATGGTAACCAACCCCTGGGGACAGAGAATTCTCATCGGATCACCTCCCAACATCTGGCTCTTAAACGTCACACACACACACACACACACACACACACACACACACACACACACACACACACACACACACACACACACACACACACACACAAAAAAACAAAGAAAAAAAGAAAATGAAATGAAATGCACAAAAAAAAAACATACACATGCATATCGACCTTACAGACTGTAAATATCTGCACACAGGCTAGCTAATGTTTTTTTTTTTTTTTTACAGAGTTTAAATGAACTAAAATTCAAAACTAATTACTAATTCAACTAACTATTAATAAGCAGTAATTGGGAGTTTATTGAGGCAAAAGTCATAGTTAATAGTTAGTTAATAGTGAGAATTGGACTAAAGAATGACATTATAATTATTTTTATTATCTTTTCAAGCCAAAAAAAATGTATTAATATGCTAATAAATTTGGCAAAATGGCTTAAAAGTATGCTATTTATCTGTGTTAAATTAACATGATTTTTTATATACAATTACATTTTATTGTTTGGAATCAATTCAAAATTAAAATGTCTACTTGACCTTGATAAGGACAGAGAAAAAAAAACTTTTTTCTTCTTAAAGATACTTGTCACTGATTAAGAGACCCATTTTAGTCATTTACATCAATGTAAGTTTTGAGTGACTCTCCCTTCCCCCAAAACACTTGTGAAATATGAACATATTGGTGGCCATATTGACAGACAATCAAAACAGTAAGACACACTAATGTGGAACACCTCTTGCAGTACCAGTGATAAAATATATATATATATATATATATATTTTTTTTTTTTTTTTACAATAAGGCATGTCTGATGCCGGAGTTTGCAGATGTAATATTCCATGCAAAGAAAAGAAACTTATTGAGAGTAAAAGAAAAAAGTTCTTTGTTGAAAGTTGAAAACAGCATACTTCAGTATGACCTCTGGTATTGTCTACTGTCCACTAAAAACAATTCACAGCCTTGACTGAACAAGAGTGACGGTGCACAGACAGAGGTATTCAGGTGGAAATGACCTAAAATGTCAATTAGCAAATTATCATTGGCTTTAAAGAGAATGGGATCTTTCCTTTCTTCTTTTTTTTTCTAAACTGTCTGACAACCCTATCCCCTGAGACCATTACAGAGTGATTTTTGAGGTATTGTATTCATGAGGGGTTTCCAGTAATTGGATTAAATTGGTTCCAGAATGTAGCAATTTATATTGTAATATCCCATTACTTCTAATACTGTTCTTAATTAATTAGGTCTATTTTTTCTTGATGTATAAGTTAGCTACTACAGGAAGCTGGGTTAAGTTTGTCCCCTTCCCCCTTTTTCTTCTCCCCATCCTCCTCATCATCCTCATCGCTTTGCATTCTGAATAACAGGTTAATTTGCAGAGATTTGTGGAAATATGGTTGGATCATACCACAGGTTTTCTGTTGTTGTGCATTTTCAGGTCTAAAACAAAAAGCCAACATAGACAAATGTTTCTCAACATACTGTGTTTCAGGTTTCTGTCATGGATATAAACAACACCTAAAACTCAACAACCAAAAATATCAAAAATCCAATGCGTATGTGCACAAAAAAAAAAAAAAAAACACAAAAACAACCTTTCAAATGAGTGTTTCATCCATGATTTGTTATCACTGTCTCTTTGCTTCATATTCTGGGTGTCATTTTAATATATGAAAGCCATTCTGCTTCGCCTAAAGGTTGTCTAAATGAATACAATGTTCAGACAATTTCCATATGCAAATATGCTTTAATTAAGTCAATTAAATAATTTCTATTTTTTTCTTCCTTTGCAGAGCCTCCAGGCTGTGTGTGGCTACATAACAAACTCTCATTCTTTGGAAGATGGGTTGTGAGATGAAAGTGGCAGACGTGCACAGCAAAACGTTACACTGTGTGATCTGACTGTCATTGTCAAAGTCTTGACGTATTGCTATTTATGGCACCAGTCAGAGCAATAGGATTCAATTGCACTACATCATTTGTTTTGAAAGTAACTTTTTCATTATCTTCTTTACCATAATATTTACACAGGGCATTATATCTAAAAATGAAGTCGCCACAAACGCATAAGTGTGTAAAATAATTTATTAACGTTGGTCAAAAGTTTGGAATAATTAATATGTTTTAATGTTTTTCTCACCAAGGTTGAATATATTTGATCAAAAACATAGTAATACTGTGAAACATTATTACTTATAATAATAGTTTTCTATTTCAACATATTTAAAAATTTATTTTTTTCCCGTGATTGCAAAGTTGAATTTTCCAGCATCATTACTGCAGTCTTCAGTGTCACACGATCCTTCAGAAATCTATGCTGAATTGTTGTTAAAAATTTTTATCAATGTTGATAAGTAATATTTTTGTGAAAACTGTGACAGTATCACAGTAAGGTTTAAAAATGAGAGAGAGAGAGAGAGAGAGAGAGAGAGAGAGAGAGAGAGAGAGAGAGAGAGAGAGAGAGAGAGAGAGAGAGAGAGAGAGAGAGAGAGAGAGAGAGAGAGAGAGAGAGAGAGAGAGAGAGAGAGAGAGAGAGAGAGAGAGAGAGAGAGAGATTTTATTGATCAAGGACACATTATATTAAGTGACAGTAAAGACATTTATAATGTTAAAAAAACATTTCAATTTCAAAAAAATGTTGTTTTGATGTATTCATCAAAAAATCCTGAATAAAATGCTCATGGTTTCAACAAAATATTAAGCAGTACAACTGTTTTAAACACCGATAATAATCAGAACCGTTATCAACCAACAATTGATAATAACTGAGCACCAAATCAGCATTAGTATGATTTCTGAAGGATCATGTGACACTGAAGACTGGAGTAATGATGCTGAAAATTCACAGGAATAAATGACATATAAAATATCACATATACAAAATGAATGATGCTATACAAATGAATATAAATTGAACTGAATTAAAATATATAAAAATAAAACAGATATTTTCATTTGTAATAACATTTCACATTAGCCTACTCTTTTTATTGTATTTTTGATCAAATAAATGCTTCAACATTCAAAAAAATCTGTATACATAAAAATCAATCTACTAAATTGTCTGAATATCAAAATGTGCCCACACATATTTTGATTATTTGAAATCTAAGATTCCTTAAGCTGTTATCCGGCAAACAGAAAAGAAAAGAAGAAAACAAGATTAGACATAAAATCAACAAATAAATAAAAGACGAAAGTGCATGAGGAAAAAGTGCATAATGGCTTTGTTTCCAGACACTATGTTCATGAATAATTGCACAACTTGGGTCGCATGAGAACTACCTAACAAGCTGTCACTTCAAAGAAACACTCAATATTACATAAAGCCATGGTACTGCGTGCTTATTCTATTAGCATGACTGCTAAAATGACACCTGAACAAAGAAGTGTGTGGCAGCGCCCGTATGCAAGCTGCCACGAGAGAACGACCCAAACAAAGTATCATCTGTATTCTTCCCATCAGCCAAACAAACACACACACACACTCACAATGGAAAATAAAAGAGCAACTTTTAAAATCTCATCAGGGACTCGAGCAAGATGGGCTGAATTTACATCACTCCAGTGGCCCTTTAATTTGGTTTCTGCTATATAACCCTGCCTTAAATTACACGGAGAATAATGAAAAATCGTTAGGCGCTTTGATTATATTAGTCAAACATTCAGTCTGCATTTCAGGAAACTAAATCTTACTGTAATTATTAAAAACGCAACCTTCCCAGTGACTATCACTGGTGGGAATCAGCAAGGACACGATATTATATTTTATAGTATACTTTTAATACTTGTGATTCTACCAAAAATAGCAATGTGAAAACAATAAAAATATTGTAGCTGGATAGAGTATTGACTTTGTTCCCCTCACATAGTGACTACTAGTTGATATTAGAATGTATGGAAGAAGTATTGGGTGAAAAAAAAAAAGTCTCATGTGCGAGACAGCTGAGCCCTTGGGCTTCGGCAACCACAAGGTGGCATCTTCCTTCCTGAAGGAGACTTCTGTTTCATGTCTGATCGGAGGGGGACGCACACATTCAGCATCCTAAAAGCAGGTGGGGGCGTGTGTGTGTGTGTGTGTGTGTGTGTCATGGGCTCAGTGCGTTCACGACTAACCTGCGTATATTTAATGAGCAGTACTATCATCTACCTCAGCTCCTCTCTCTCTCTCTCTCTTGTTAAACGGACTAAAACCACTGTCAGGCAGCAGCACTCATTCCTTCATAGAGAAAGATGAGGGCGTTTAAATAGGAACGTATACGTGTATAAGTAAAATAGGGAGAGGTAACCAGAATAGTGACACAGAATGGGATCTTGCATTTCGGTCAAACATTATATAAGAGCATGAGAAAAAAAATGTAAAAGAGTGAGAGAAAAAGATATAATGTTGATACCTCATGACTTTTCCTAATATCATGAGAGATGATGAAACTAAATTTTAAACACGATAAATGCGTTAAATGTTCTCCATAAGAAATATTGCATTACTTATGTTTGGGGTCTCAGAGATCCAATAAATAAAACATTAAAAATGTAATACATTTCATGCATGCTAAAATTCTCTGTTTGGTGTTAACATACTGTATACCGAAAGTTGTTTTTGAGATATTTAGTTTTCTACAATATGTTTTTGCTGTGGCAAAATTGACCATAAACTGAAACTGGTTTTCACTGATATGGAACCTATTATAAGTATTTAAAAAATATGCTAATTTTGAAATAACTACTACCAAAATGTATTGTATTTTTTCAGATATAGCCTACTCATATATTTTATTAAAACAGTATAATTAACAGAACAAGAAGGATAAGGATTTAAAAATATATATTGATAATATTGATCTGCAAAAAAAGAAATGCACAAAAAGGGACATGGAAAAAAAAAAACAATATAAAATGAGGTTGCTTGTCTAAGGTCCACTGATATGAATAATTTCTGCCCAGTTGTTCTGCATCTGCAGTTCAGACAGATATTGTTTTGTGTTCCGCAACTGCTCTTTCAGCGCTGACAGCTACAGGGAACACGACTATCAGTGAGAGAGAAAGCGTGTGAGAAAGAGAGAGAACGTAGTGGAGGCTACGGACTACTCCTGAAGTCCATTATCTTCACCTCCGGCTCACGCTCTCTCCTCACCTGTTCATTTCTTCCCGTCATTTGCCATATGGAGGAGCAGTGCACACTGAGTAAACAGTTCCATTTCCATCGACGGCAGGTCATTACAGGACGTGTTCATTTTCCTTTTCACAGGCTGGCTTTAGCAGCTGCACCTTCACTGATCCTATAGGTGCAATTAAACATCTGCTTGGTGTAATTTGATTAATATGATCTGAGAACAGAACATTGTAGATGTGGCTGGGGGGAAATGCGTTCATATTTTTCTCACTTATTCGTTTGGGTCGAATTCAAGCCGGATGTAAAATTTCATGCTTTTGTATTAATCCTCATGGCTATTAATTCATATTAAAATATGAATAAATTAATAATTACTGAATTAAATCAAATAAAATTATTATATAATTAATTAAATCAATATAAAAAACACACACACATATAATGTGTGTGCGTGTATGTATGTATACGTAAATATACATAAAACATAACGGGTAAATTAGGTTTAATCCCGGTTTTAGGGTCACGGTTTCAGTACGATTCAGTATGTTCAGGGAAAAAAGGACTAATGTCAAATAAAAATAAAGAAAACAAGAAAAAATAATCAAACTACAAGCAACAGCACAAATAAATACAATATAGCAAAGATACAAATAAAATAAACGGTGCTTTTTTATTTAGGTATCTGAAAGTAGTTTTTAGGCACAGAAATTGAATAGTAATCAGATAAAGTAATTGAAAAATGAAAGTAATCAAAATGTAAAATTGCACATGATCTTCACTGTAAAAATTAAATAAAGATTAATCATCATTCAAGTTACAAAAGCGATTCAGTCAAAAGCAGTGAGTTTTTCATTGTCTTTTGTGGTTTGATTAACATTAAAAACACAGACCGAGGTATATTAGGCTGCAGTCACTTCAATACATAATGCACAGATCTAGTACACTGATACAGTGCACATCAAATGCGTTGTCTTTCTTGACTGTTTACGTTTACTTAAGACATAACCTACTATATGTGCTAGGATACTCGCCAAGACAGCCATGCTGACATCATTTTAGTGTGAATTTGTCTGACCAAGTGCAAAACTTGAAAGAGAGCTCAATATTTGCGCGCTGTCTGAGAAGCGGCTTTCCATGTGCGTGGTTCGGATCAGCATAGTCTCATCCCAAGAAGTCATATACTGACGTCTTGGACGTGTTTTGACCATACGTCAATATCCGCCTTTTTAGGGTACCCTTAAACGTCGGTTAGATGACGTTATCGGATCCTAACTCTACCCCAGACCTAAACCTACCCCGTCACCTACTGACGTTAAAGGTAAAGCGTCAGTTGTATGACGTCCCAGGATCGTCATTTACCGACGTTTAAGGGTACCCTTAAAAGGCGGATATTGACGTATGGTCAAAAGACGTCCCAATACGTCAATATATGACTTCTTGGGATGAGACTGTGTTATTCGGATGAGTGCAAAAACAAATCTTCTCACATTGTGCCGGAGTTCTCTTTTGTGTCTGAATGTTAAAATCTGCATGGCTTATATGAATTTAGTTAAACACATAGCAACGTGTGCTGTTCAGGTCTCACCTGTGCTCGCGCGCTATCAACATGATGACGGCGTAACGGAATGGTCATATACGGCACTCCTACTGAACAAAGTTTACAAAGAGTGACTGTTTTTTCCATGTTAGAAGTCCATCGACAGAAGCGTATGTTAGCCGTCTGTTTTGCACGTTGTTGAAAATATTATAGATGAGTCATCTATTTTAAGATAAACCACGATGCAAGCAAGTGCCGAACCACGGGTGGAGAACGGTACGTTTCGATTTTGTACCGATAATTGTTACACTAGTAATAATGAATGAGATTAATAACAATTACAGTATTATTATTATACTATATTGACAGAAACCTAACTGTTTGTTTGTATATCAGACTGTAGCCATGTTTCCATCCACTTGTCAATCGAATTATCTGAAGTTCGGCAAAAAAACTCATGCGAATAAAGCTGGTGAAAGTGTGTTTCCATCAAACGGCTTTAAAGCGGATAAAAACCTGTGCGTAAAGACGTCACATGCTGTTTTGCGATCAAATTGGTATATCGAATTGATTTGAGACATGTTAAGGTGTTTCCATTCATTTTCTCACCGAATTGCACAACATTCAAGCCAACATTTGCGAACAAAGTTTTACTAGGCAAAATGGATCGCACCATAATAACGTTTCCATCCGCGTTTATCGCATAAGCCGTATATCGATCAAGATAAAATCCGATGAGACCGATCGTATTTCAATTGAGTCGATATTCATGAAATTCAATCGAATTTCCATAAGGCATTCTTCATTCGATATCACTTAATGCGGATAAAAACGTGTGGATGGAAACATAGCTAATAACTGAAAATGTCCATCTCTACTAAAAGATTCCTTATTACAATAATATTTTTATCAACACTTCTACAGTAGTTTGTTTTCTACACTCTAAGATTTTTTCCTCATATTTGGAGAGAAATAGTAATATCACATTCACTTTTCTAATCCTGAGTGAGGCTAAAAGCTCAAATCTGCTGTCTTACCTGGGTCAAATAGCAAACAACAAAATTATTTCCTGTCACGCTCCAGAGTTTGAGTTTGAGTCTAGCCAGCCAATATGATCTTTGGCTCATTTCATATTTGGTAAAAAATGAATAGAGTAAAATGCAGCCTGATGGGGACACATCTGCATCACCAAACCAGAAAAAAACCCTCCTAAGCTGACTTAAGAAGACAATTTACCTCAAGAACATGCAGTTTTTGTTTTCGCTTGCGTTTGAGGAAACAGCATGTTCTTGATTATCAGCTTCAGTGTGGAGTCGTTCATGTAAATAGGTGCACATCTTGGGAAGCTAATATGCAAAGAAGCCCTGTCCCGTGTGTCAGGATCTGTGGAACAAGGAGATTAATGGAATCCTAAAAGTGTAAATTATAGCCTTTACCCACTGCAGCGTGGAGAGAAGGGCCGACAGCCCCCAGGGAGGCTCCCCACAAAGCAATTCCGCCAGCTCCACACATGCAGATCTCCTATACACAGAGGTGAAGGGCAATTTCCCCTAGTCGCACTTCTTTATTTATTTCCACAGATAGACTGGCTGGACACATCTACATATCCACGTGATGGTGGCTGCATATGTTGTACACAGGTAATAATGTGCTGGCAGCGGGGGGTCGGCAGGGACAGCGGATTCCACTGTATGACTCTAAACCTCACACTGGACGAAGAAAACAGATGAATAAATGGGGCTGAAAAACCTGTCAATGGTCACATTTTTAATTTCAATTTAGACTGACATTGTTTCTTTAGGTTCTGGTGTTCGGCCCCTAACATTTAAAAAGAAAAAATGTATTAAAAAATTTACCCTATTTACTTGATACTTTACTAACTTCCTGGTCTAATGACCTGTGAACATTTTTCTGAAGAATAAAATATTAATCTTTGATCAAAGTGAATTATATCACTACCATATCAGTTATAACAATATGACAATATTAAATAGTGCATAATTTCCCCTATTTTTACATTTAGCTTACCTTTGCTGTCATCTAACACTCTAACATATCATTTTATCAATTCCCGAATGAATTCCCGATGGATAAAATCATATCCGCCCTTCATTATTTTACATTCTGCACCATGTTCAGCATGTTATGTTGCAAATGACAATTTACAATTACTTTAAATCTAAAATTGAGCAGAAAAAAATAACAATAAAAAATGAGGGGAAAAAATGCAGAGCTGCACAATTCAGGATAAATTGAGAATCATGATTTTTTGGTTGTGTTTGTTTGTTTCAAACAGATGATTCTGAACAGACAACCAAACAAAATAACATGTAATTTACTAGATGTTCTGACAAAATGTTCATTGCTGCAGTCTATTTACAATTTTTATTTAATCTGAAATAATTATTGAATGACAAACTCATAAAGACTTCACTTGTTCCGTTACTGGATGAATAACTATTTTTTGAACGAATGCCTTGAGTGAATGATTCAATGGCAAATACAACACTTGTCACCACCTGGTGGTGTAACAATGTAATCCATACAACTGTCAATTAAAGCACCATGTTACTCTCAAAAAGTCATTTACTCTCTTTTGATTGCTACTGTAGACATCAGCATTAAAATCTGAACTATAAACTTTTATCCCAGTGCTTCTGTGATAATATTAATATTTGTAACAGAAATAATGATACTGTGTGGTTGAAACAACTCTCTCTGGGTCAGCAGCAGCACCAACGCAGATTTATTTTTCTGCTGTGATTTTTATCAAAGGTTTAATAGACACAGGCGAATCGTTGTCCTATAGCAATGAGATCACGTGTTTGAATTGAGATTGCCATCATTTAACAATTAATTGTGCAGCTCTAAGAGAATGTTGTGTCAATGACATGGACTGCTCTGTCATGGACGGTCATACAAAAAACATGCAAACCTTTGAGACCACAGGAGGCAAAAACATCAACAAAACAAAACAAAAAAGAGAGAGAAAAAACAGCGGCTAACCTCTCAGAATTGCAGCTGACAGGAGGGCACCTCAGGACAGAAAGCCATAATTATAAACACCTTGTATTGTATGTATTATAATGGAGTGATGCGTGTCTGACAGATGAAAACATTTCAGATTTTTTCCCTCTTTTCTTTATTCCTTCCTTCAGTGGATTTGGCAACACTGCTGTCCTCCACCCCCCCCCCCCCTCCCCCTCCCCCTCCCTTTTTACTATTCATTGAGATACAATCGCCGGTTGGCACTTCTCCAGTGTTAGATGCATTTGAATAATACATGACCTGCCCTTTCGCTGACATCACGGTGCCAGAGCTCCAACAAGGTATGAATCTTATTCTATATATACTTCCAATGTTCAGCTGTTCACAATCTATACTGTCAACAATTTATCACAGGATGTAGAGTGGCGCTGCCAAGTTATCAGAGTGGTCGGCGGCCGTGTATGATCTAGTCGGAGCATCTGGCTTTTCACTGCTCGTGACATTAGCCCAGACAAGAGAATCAGTGGACTATTGAATGCAATTACAGTAAGCAAGACAGACAATAAAGATTGATAGGGCTTTTTCATTTTATCACACAAGGAAACATAACGGCGGTGAGGCTTCTCCTTCAACTGCCTGCATCTAATAATGATTGAGGGTGTGCCATGGTGTGGGCAAGCCGAGAGGTGAGAGAGTGAGAGTGAGAGTGAGAGTGAGAGAGAGAGGAGAGAGAGAGAGAGAGAGAGAGAGAGAGAGAGAGAGAGAGAGAGAGAGAGGAGGAGAGAGGAGAGAGAGAGAGAGAGAGAGAGAGAGAGAGAGAGAGAGAGAGAGAGAGAGAGAGAGAGAGAGAGAGAGAGAGAGAGAGAGAGAGAGAGAGAGAGAGAGAGAGAGAGAGAGAGAGAGAGAGAGAGAGAGGAGAAGGAATATACACAATTGGGCTCTGAACAAACGGGGATACACACATATTGCGTGCACATATGCATTCATGTTCACATGCAAAATGCAAACAGACTGTATATATGCATGCAGAGACACCCAGTGTATGTGTGTGTGTGTGTGTGTGTAAGCAGATACCTTCTGTTTGGACTTTCGGCATGAGTTTGTGCAAGAGCCTTGGTGAATAATTGCATTCGGAGGATTTTAAGGGGAGAGAAAAGCCCTCGACGTGCCCGTGCTCTGTTAATGATGAATATTTACACGACATCGATCACATTTTTGCAAGCAATCTCAATGATTAAGAGGGGAGAGAGTCACCATGCATATTTAAACAATGCGAGAGATAATAAATGAGCCCTTTCAATACAATCAACAACCTCAGGCAAAACAGAGGAAAAAACATCACAAGAGAAAATATCTCGACTGTTGACCACGCTGAAAGGCCAAAAAGACCCCCGTCTAAGAGCCCGGATACATATTCATACAGCAGCCTTGTTGCATTTAAACAAAGTGTGTTTGGAACAGAGCGTGTTTACTGAAAAGAGAAACTCACAGGTCACATTAAAATGACCTGACAAGATTCTGAAAGGTGACTATCGGGGCAAAACGCATTATGAATTGCAGTTTTCGACCGGACTAACATGCAAACATGACAAATGTTTAATTCCTTGAAAGAGAGTGGGGGGAAAAAAAGCCATTTTCTGGGAGACACTGTGGAGATGACATGTCAATGCAAGACTGTTCTATTATTTGCTTGAGTAATCATAACAATACAACATGCTTTCCCCCAAGAGTTAATTGCAATGTGGAGGAACAGGCCAATGCAAGCAATTCTATATTTGCACGAGTGTGTTGGCGTGCTGCTTTTCTCTTAAGATAGAAGAACATTTATCATTTTAACATGATATGCAATACATATTGATATATCATAATCTATTCTAGTAAAATATTGCTTCATAGGGTATGACATGGATACTGTATGGCTGTCAGTTGATATAAAATTGAAATCAAATTAATGAAAATCAAATTATCACAATTTGGTGGGTAAAAAACCACAGAATAATACATATTGTGAAATTACAAAAAAAGTGATAATGATTTTGTAAAAAAAAAAAGAAAGAAAGAATTCTGAAAATATCAGGGTTTTCATGTTTTATGGTGACTTTACATCAAAATAATGATTGTTATACTGTACAAACTATATATTATATCCCCTAACCCCAACCCTAATCAGCATTTTTACATTTTCAAAAAAAGCTGTTTCCTTATTAAAGAATATAATTATATTATACATTTGTATTTGTATGTATCTTTTTAAAAAAAAAAAAGTATTTATCATTGATGGACTAACAAAATCTGTTTCTGGTTAACAAAGACACAGGCAAAACAAAAACAACAAACAAAAAAATATATGAGAAAAAAGTAAACCACTAATCAAGCACTTTGTTGTCAACGTTTGCATCCTGCATCTAAAAGGAGGTTTGGAGGGTGTGTGTGTGTGTGTGTGTGTGTAGGCCTGACAGCTGAGGATATTTGCATGCACACACAGTTTCACATGCAGTCACACAGGCAAGCTGCTGGGCTCTTATCACCTCAGATAAGGCCTGACTGGCCTTTTACCTAGGGGAGCCAGGTCTAATCTGAAAAAGCCTGTCACTAACAAAGAGAGATCCCTTCCTCAAGGATAGCAAGGCTAAAGTGAAACCCAACTTTGCTCCTCTGCCTCTTTACAGTACTTCTTTTCATCGGCCCCTTCATTTGGGCCCAGACTTATTACACCCATAATGCAACACTTTCACCCGGCTCAATCACTCCTTTGCCTGCGGATATTGTCCCTCTTGCCCTTACTGGCTGATAAGTGTAAATGAATGGCCAAATAAATATTGACAAACTGTGTTTTTATTTCATTCCCTGCTGGATTGACTTTGTCTGCAACCTAGCAGTTATTACAATACGCTCTCTGCCTCTTATGTGTGCATCTGCTTTCATATTGAGTTTAATCCAACGATAATGTCCATCGCGTTTGGACCCCCACCCCCCCAAAAAATATACAAACAGTCAGGGATTGTTAAATCTATCAAAACCACAGCCATTGATCAAGGCACCCATGGCGAGATTAAACTGGAATATAGAAATGTTGTTGCTGTTAATGAAGGTGTCGACAAACGCCGGACACACAAACTGTGCACACAACGCAACAGTAAAGCGATGTTAGGCAAATTGCTTGTGTGATAAAAGAGCGCCCATATTCTCTAAAGGTAAGCAGTTCTGTTAACACAAAAACTCTGACTTCCAGTAGTGGAGCTTTGTTAAGATTCATATCGGCAAATGTCAAAAAGAATTAAAAAGATAACTGTCATTCAGAATGGGCTTCGGCACTCTGACATATTGCTCATAGACGGGGAAGATAAGGCAGACCCAGCCTCCTGTTTCTCAGTCAGAGCCCACTGCATTTCCTGCACATCCAAAGAGCTAATTCCCGCTCATATGAATATGCCATTTTCATACTGCCAAGATGACGAATCCCTGAACTGTACGTCACTGTTAGCCGGCCCTACACAAAAATGCCATATTAATGTCAAATGAGATATAACGATTTAGATTTGTCAGATTGCCCAGTGTCAGTCCACATCCATCCTGTGAGCTGGTGGAGATTTCCCATCAGACACTGAGGAAGAACAGATAACACACCTCTCTGTGTTGGGCTGCTCTCAATGGAAGCAAATGGGCAACTGAAATAAATCCAACTGCTCCGTTCACTGTAATTAATCAATAACAGAATACACATATGATATATATATGAAGGAAGGAAGGAAGGAAGGAAGGAAGGAAGGAAGGAAGGAAGGAAGGAAGGAAGGAAGGAAGGAAGGAAGGAAGGAAGGAAGGAAGGAAGGAAGGAAGGAAGGAAGGAAGGAAGGAAGGAAGGAAGGAAGGAAGGAAGGAAGGAAGAAAAAGGTATTTTTCTAATAAAGTTGCACATTGGCCACAATTAATAGCACACTTTTATTCAATACTTTTTGCTACCTCCTTTTGCACGACCTCTGAGTTTTCTCCTATAATGCCTGATGAGTTTGGAGAATATCTGTCAAGAGATCAGAGACCATTCCTCCATACAGAATCTGTCCAGATACATCAAATCCCCAAGTCCATGTTGATACACTCTCCTCTTCAGTTTTCTATAGGATTCAAGTCAGGGAACTCGAATGACCATGGCATAACCTTAATGATGTGCTCAGTGACCCATTTTCGTGTTGATTTTGATGTTTGTTTTGGATCATTGTCCTGATAGAAGATCCAACCACTGCCCATTTCTAGCAGAGACGATCAGTTTAGGTTTTTTTTCTGTCTGTAGGTATTTGATAATCCATGATGTCATGTATCCAGAAGTATATTTAATCATACACATAGCTTCATTTGTATCCCTATGTGCACCCATCATGTGAGTTTGGTGGCAAAAAGCTGGCCATAAAACCCTGATCCTGTTTGAAGTTCCAGTAATGTCTGACAACTGCTAGAGTTTAGTTTAGTTTAGTTTATTAAGATCCCCATTAGCTGCCGCAAATGCGGTAACTATTCTTCCTGGGGTCTATAGACTTCAACACAAAAAATATTATTATAACATAAAAACCATACAGTAAATAGACAAAAAGGAGCGTACACATTCATACATAACAATACAACAACATACTAAAAAAACAATAAAACGACAGCTCTACATTATTCATTATCACAATACACAGCTACAGCCATAGTACTATAGGGTACACATTAAAATAAAATAAAAAATAAAAATAACAATTATTCAAATGTAAATAAATAAAGTCTTAATCTTTTACGAAAATTCGTTGCATTCATTCCCAAAATCAAAAACTGCGGAAGAGAATTCCATGCCACCATTGCTCTATACAGCACCGTCTT
Organism: Chrosomus eos; assembly: GCA_036326025.1. Lineage (NCBI taxonomy): Eukaryota > Metazoa > Chordata > Actinopteri > Cypriniformes > Leuciscidae > Chrosomus > Chrosomus eos. The sequence continues at coordinate 17,641,883 of CM070833.1, forward strand.
TTGTATAAGGTTAGTTCGACACGGAGGTAACAAAAAGCGACTCTCTGTTGACTGACGAGTAGAATATTGATGCACACCACTAAAAAAAGACAGTCTGCTATATAGTATTTCTGGCCTTTTTGTTACAATAATTTTCCTAACAAAATTAACAATGCAATAATTAACTCTACTTTTTACACTTAGCCAAACTAACCTATTATTCAATTCTCTGACATTAGTCCTGAAAGGGCAGTTTAAAACTACCCGAGCTGCTTTATTTTGAGCAACTTGCAATTTTCTTAAATTCATTTCCGTTGTACTTGACCAGATGATTGAACAATAGTCCAAATCCGATAGAACTAATGATTCTACTAGTAATTTCATCACTCGTTTTGGAATAAATTTTCTACAATGCTTAACAACTCCAAGACTCCTGCCAAATTTCAATAATATTTTATTTATATGACTATTCCAACTTAACAAATTGTCAACAGTCACACCTAGTAGCTTTAGCTCCGAAACCTGTTCTATTACAATACCCCCCACAGACTCAACACAAGTGGATCTTTTAACAAATACTTGGATCCCAGCACCATACATTTACTTTTCTCTGCATTAATCACCATGTTATTGTCCCTAATCCAATTTTCAATTAGTCTCAGTTCAACTTTTAAATTTTTATTAAGTTCTACAAGAGTTTGCGCGGACGTATAAATTGTGAAATCATCTGCATATAGAGCCATGGTGGAATTCTCTAAAACAAAAGGAAGATCATTTGTAAAGATAGAGAATAAAAGTGGCCCAAAGCAACTCCCTTGTGGCACACCACAATCAATAGTCTGTAAATCAGAATTACTCCCATTAAATGTTACAGTAAATTCCCTGTTGGCAAGATAACTTTTAACCCATTCAATAGCAGGTTTTTCAAAACCATAACAAATTAACTTTTCCAACAAAATGTCATGATCAAGTACATCAAAAGCAGCACTCATATCTAACAAAACCGTTCCAACAATCTTTTTATTTTCAATATCTCTTATCCAATCTTCAGTTATCTGAACTAAAGCTGTTGTTGTAGAATGTTCCTTCCTCTATGCATGCTGATAAACAGAATTTAAATAATTTATACTAAAATACATACTGATTTGTTCAAAAACAATTCTTTCCATAATCTTACTCAGAATAGATAAAATACTAATAGGTCTACTATTTTTTTCCTGACAGTGGTTCTTTATTATTATTTATAAGTGGCATAATTTTAGCTACTTTCCAACTAGTGGGACAAATACCTTTCTCTAAACTTAGATTTATTATATAACTTATAGGCCTAGCAATTACATCAGCTACTAATTTCAATAATTTTGCATCAAGGTTATCAGCACCTGATGGTTTCTCTTTAATTACCTTCAATAAATTCTCAACAGTAGTAGTACTTACTCTTTCAAAGTCAAATTTGCATGTTTTATTTCCCATTATTTTATTACATATTGTTCTATTATTTAAATAACTTTTTTTTTTTTTTAAGTTTTAAGTTTTTTTCGAGTTTGTTTTCGAATGAGAGCAGAGGATTTTTTGTTTGTTTTTAAACCATCCCTAACAACCTGTGGTGATGTACGTGCTGTTTGATAGTCCCTATCAGAACTATATTCTTTGGTTTTACCTATGGATGATTAAGGGAATTTGGCTACCTCACATTTATACTCCTGGAACAGGAAGTCATTCCTGGATCATTTCAGGTTCCTAGTCACCCTGGTGTGCAACAACATATACAACAACATCCCTTATATATACACATGGCTGATATATATTGGCGCTTTTCCACTACACAGTACCAGCTCGACTCGGCTCGACTCGCCTCGACTCGGCTCGCCTTTGTTTGGTTTTCCACTGTGTAAAAGTTGTACCTGTACCAGCTTTCGGGTACTTTTTTTCGTACCACCTCCGGCGAGGTTCTAAGCGAGCTGAGGCGAGCTGAGGCGATACTAAAATGTGACATAAAACAATGCAGACTGCTGATTGGTCAGAGAGAATCGTCACTGCGTCATCATTGCACGCGCCAGACGGAGTATCCTGAATAACCCTGTCAATTTTAAATAGTTTGGCCAGAGATTGTGTGATATACCCATTACTACTATTAAAAAAAACATACTCTCGATTTCCTCCATTGGCCTGTGTGTGTGTGTGGGGGTAGCGGGTGTGTGTGTCGCGTAGAAGATTGTCATGGCAGTTTCCTGTGGCGTCGCTATGACGACCTGGTACTATTGCGGAGGTACTCTTTGTAATGGAAAACGGAGCGAAAAGCGAGCCGAGTCGAGTCGAGTTGAGCTGGTACTGGTAATGGAAAAGCGCCATATGTTTATTATAAACCTGGGTATTGACACAAATTTCACAATTCGATTTCTATTCACAAGCTTGCAATTCGATTAGATTTCGATTCCAATTCGATTCAATATTGATTTTTTGTATATCAGGTACAAATTTTCTCAAGGAAAATAAATCTCTTAACTAATGCTGTAAACTATGGGAGTCAGTTGTAGCCTATAGGCTTCATTAGCCAACTATAATATTGAAGGTATAAATTAACCGATACAAACACTTAAATTTCACTTTTATTTATTTTTATAACAAAAAAGTTATATGAAATATAAACATTTAAATGGTGGCCGTCATAAAAACTTCAAACATGCATTAAATATTGAAGAACATTAAAAATTATAATGAATATTTAATATGGTGCATATATTTAGCAAAATGCTCCTCTTTTTTTATGGAGCTTATGGTCACTGGATATGGTTCTGAGGTAAATGTGAGTTTACAAGCTGTTTTACTGACATCTTTTTACGGTTGAAACACTGATTGAGCGATTCCATGTGACAAGATACGGATTTCGATAAGTTGTATCACACTTTCAGATGCTCATTCATGTTTATTTGTGCTGTAACTGCTATTATTAAGGGGAAGAGAAGATCATGTGGGCTCCGTGCTGCTGATTCTCTTTAGCTGAGCTGTGTAAGAGCGATCTCACGTCACAGCGCCAAAACGGTATTTATGTTTTTGAATTTCGTGATGAAAAATGAGAATCGATTAAAATCGAGAAATCAATATTTTTTACCCAGCCCTGCCAATAATCATGGCCAAAGTGTATTAAAGAAAAAAACATTTATTGCATGATGTGATCCAATAATTCTGAATACAACTGTATATGTGTTTCCCATCTGTGTTTACTGTGCTGTATTACAATTTCATAAAATAGAGGTCATAGAGGTCAATAGGAGAGGGTTCCCTGCCCAGCCCACAGCATGAGGCAGGAAAAACAAGCTTCCTGCATTTTAAAGGTCATTAAAGGTCATGAAGCAGAGAGGAACTGTTTAGCATACCGTACTCTCCCTCTCTAACAACATAATCAGCTTAACAAGTTCAAACTACAATGCATCAGCTCCAAGATACAATCTCCGATAGCAATTAAGCAGGAAACATGCAATTTGCTCAAGAAAGAAAATAGTCAATACCTATTATTGGATCTGCATACTGAAGTAGTACGTTTCTCCAAGACTATCTGCTGCGGGCCCTTGAATTGAGTTCACTATAGCAGTCATTCTCAACCGAGGGGACCCCAACATGCATAGAAGTACTTTTTAATTAAGGAGTACTTGGAAAGATTTATATTAATAAAATAAAAATAAATACATATATTAATAAATTATAACATATAAACAAAAACAATAACAATTTGAATTTCTAGAGTTTTATTATTTATATATATATATATTATCTATAATTGTATAGTTTAGTTAAGTTATTTAGAAATAATAGGCTAGGAAAATTCCACATCCATACTCTTTATTAAACTACTGACCTTTCAGCCATGCCCTTGGTTAAAATAATAATAATAATAATAAACTCTATGGTGTGTAAGGAAATATATCCTCATGATGCTGTCCAGTAGGTTGTCTACCATTCTTTTAACAGAATCACCATGGTGATTGATTCACTGGGTCATTGCCAAGACCTCTCCTCTTCAACCACAGAGCAATACACACACGTATACATTTACCACCTGTGGCATTGGATGGGAGCTTATACCCCCATGGACACGTTTCATTATTTATTCTACTTCTCTAGCTTTCTGATGGTTCTTCTCAGATCACTCTTTTCAATAAGGACACTGCTGATTTAAAAGGGAAAGGCAGCATGTATAACCTGGCTGAAAACCTATGCATAACCCACATTCAACTACACACTTAAAGTATTTCTACAGTATATGACCCTCAGATTCACACTCTAACCTCTGTTGCCTTGAGAAATAATAACTTTATAGGTAGACACAAGGGCAACACACACAATGTTGAGAGGTAAGTGCAAAATCTTTTGTCGTCCTGTTCTCAAAAAAGTCGACTTTTAGACTTTAGCTGCCACAAAAAAGAAAAGAAAAAAATCAACAAAACCCAATTTTGAATGTATAAAAGTTCAAGAAAAGGGTCACCTGAAAATGAAAATTGCCATTACTCATCCTCATGTTGTTTCAAACCCATTTGAAATTTTGGATAAAAAAAATAATAGAATGTAAAGGAAAAAAGCTGTACAAAGGCTACAGTAAAATGTTAACTGATTAACTAACACTACGTTCACACTGTCAGTTTTGGGATTAACAAACCGCATTTACTTGCATGAGTCTCGAAATGTCCCGTTCACAAAGCAACTTACAGTAGCGTCTGTAATACTGTCTGTCTGAGTCAAGCCTGTATTCTCTTACCTGTAACAATTTCGACAGTGACCAAAGTAATATCAAAGATGGCACCATCCATGAAAAAAGTCTTATCATTTTTATCAACTTATCAACAAAAGTCCAATCGAGCTGCAAGTTCATCCATCAAATCTTCATTAACTGACGCCAGCTTTTATATCTGGGTGGAGAGAGTAGCATTTGAGTCACGCGTAGAACAATGTGTGAATCCGTTCACATTATGTTAGTTTTCCGAGAATGCGGTTGTGAGTCCTGAAAATGTATGAGTGAGAGTTCGGTTAGAATGCAGTTGTCACACCCGTAAATAACTGTACTGTGTGTGAACGTAACCTTATTAAGGACTCAAGTACAGGACTGTCAAGTGTATCCTGCAGCAGTATAAACGTGGCCTAATATACATATGGTGAAAAACTGTAAACTTTGCATTATATGTCATTTTGCTGTTTTAGTTAATGTTTATTGCATTATTTTAGTGACCCTGTGCATAACTGACTGAACAGGCCACTGAATTCTATGTGGCTTTCTATTTTACCACCTGTATTACTATAGTGGTTATCTGTAAATTTGAAGGTAAAAAGCAGATTATCAATAAAACTGATGACTTACAGTAATTAAATATATGGATATAATTTTTGGCAATAACAGCTGCATTTTTATACCACAAATTTAACTAAATATTTGTAACCTTTTACAATAAGGTTTCATTTGTTTAAATTATTAACTAAATGAGTGAATATGAACCAACAAATGTACAATACCTTTTACAGCATTTTTTAATGTTAGCTACAGTTAATCTCAACATTTACGAACACATTGAGATCAAAAGTTGTTTCTATTAACATTAGTTAGTGCACTGTGAACTAACTTGAACATGAACATTTTTAATAACTAACATTAACAAAGGTGAATTAATTGCTGTAAAAATAAATTGCTCATAGTTAACACATTAACGCATTCTAACAAATGAGATGTTATTATAAAGTGTTACCAGATATGTTTACGCAGAACTGAAGCTTTGTGTGATGAACAAAAGTCATTATTTGCTTATAATTACACTGTAACTCTCATTTCCATTGCCACACATTCAGACTTACTGTATTACAATTGTTAAAGAAAATGTCAAATCACAGTAAATTGATTCCAAAATTGACGTTAAATGACTTGGTCTGTTTATCACACAAAGCTATTGTGTGGCATCAAAATATGCCGCAACATATAATGTTGTCATTAAAAGGTTGTCAGTTGATCCATTTTTTTTCTGCTATTGAGATCTAAGGGGGGAAAAGTCCTATGGGATTAAAAAAAGACATTGAGGGTAAATAAATGAAGATAGAAATTTAGACTCTTTGGCCAATACTGAAAATAAACAGCATAGTCAACCCAATGCATGTCATTCCCTTAAGTGGTGACGATGACTAACAAGGCTTAAAGCTATTCTAATATAAACATTGCTATTAATGTCTTAATTAAAGATGTAAACACCAACCGCTTCAAAAAATAAGGCCAGACATCAGAATTAAACATGTGGCAGAGTACCGAATGGGACGCCATGTTGGAGGAGATTCCCAATAAAAGAGAATTAGAAAGGAGCTGACCCAAATATCATCTCACCAACAGAGGAATCGTGTTATGCTAAGTAGTCCATAAAGGTACTTAAAGATTATGCAAAATTCTCTTTTAATGGATGACATGGAGAAATGAAAGACAGGCAAATCTCCAGGCAAGGGAAAGGTAACCACCCCTTTCGTCTCAACGGGTGTGTGGTGACAGCCACAGGGCATGAAAGGAGTTGTGCTGTGGTACATAAAGGCAGGTGGGGATGGAGAGAGCTGGGCTAGGGCATTTTGGTAAAAAAATAAATATTAAAGGTTTTGTAAAAGCTGATATTCATATGACTTCATATATGCTTCAATAATACAAGCTACATAGTACATACAAAACAAATATTAGTGTAATAAGTACAATTATAGTTATATGTTAGACCTTTGTGTTATGTAGTTACACACAAAGAGACACCATGTCATCTAGTGTCATTCACCCCACCTCACTCATCCAGACCTCTCTCACATGCACATCTCACCATACAACAGAACCAGCAGTGGGGCAGCAGGAAGGCCCTTGTGGAACCCATGCACCGTGAACCCTGAATTTTATGACTTCATTATTTTCCTTCCCCGCAACGCTCGCTTTCATTTGAGCAAGTCTCCACGTTGGTATAATGAGAGTGCTATAAAAACGTTGCTTTAAAAGGGTTTGCATACTCTCCCATTCTCAGCTCAACCCTTCAGCAAGCATATGGCAGGTAATCAGGTCGGCAATCACAGTGCCCATAATACGTGCTGCATGATTTCAGCATTGTGCTATTATCCATCTGTTTCTGCACGGAGAGACATGAACCTTCCTGTGAGAGGTCAGTGCTTTCATGGCACTCCTGGATCCTCAAAGCTTTCTTGCCTTCTTCCTGGTAAGCGGCACTCCTGATTTCATACGGACTATTTATTTCCTTTTTCCATCTTCTGGATAATTCCCTGACAAAGGCACATTTAGAGTCTCCTGTCCATCTATCTGTCCAATCTATCTTTATTAAATCATCTATCTATCTATCCATCCCCCCATTCATTCATCCATCCGTCCGTCCATCCGCTCATCCATGTGTCCATAATCCCACATGTCAATGTATCTATCAACAGTAATGGCCAAAAGTGATGTCCAGCCCAGGATAATTGACATCTTCACCCTTTATTCATATATTATAAAAAAAAATGATTAATCTTATTATAAAGCATATTGTGGTGTTGTTCTTGGAGTCAAGGACTTGACATTAACTTTTTTTGCTCACCAGCCACTGTGCAATGCTTTTCCAAAGTTACTAGCCACTCAGCATTTTCATTGGCCACAATATTGACATCAATACCATTTAGAAAGACTGCAATTTAGATATTTTTTATATTATCTCATAATTTGGCAGCAGGTACATTAGGCTGTGTTATTTATTGTTGTCATTAGCTCCATTATACCTTTACACGTTTTCTTTCTCAACTGTTTACGTTCACTTAACACATAACTGACTGAGTTTATGTGATTGCTCGCCTGCATTTTGACATTATTTTGTTTGACTGTTTAAGTGCAATAAGCAGTAAAAAAGACCTATTCTGTGGTCAATGAGTATTGGAAGTGTTTCAGATATGCATATGTCGATATGCATTGAAAAAACAATATTTTTAACACTTTTGACAAAAATGTAGCCTAGAAATCTAGACGCACCCTAGCGGCAGCGAAAATTATTTTGCAGCCAGTGTGGTCTAGCAACTCTCCATAGGCTTTTGAGTTGAAAAAAAAAACAAAAACTGGTCAGGCCAATCACATCGTGTATAGAGTCGGCGGGCGGGCTTAACACAATGACGGCACAGATCATGACGTTCCGCGTGATTTCCATAGGTGATTTCCCTGCTACTTGAAAACAATGAAGATGGAGCGGTCTTTCGAGTCGGCTTTGGTCGCTACTCTGGAGGACTTGGAGTTAAGAGAACGTCACTTAAGTCATTCTTAAAAAAGGAAGATGTGTTCAGAGTTTTGCCGACCTGATACGGCAAAAGTTTAAATATCAATTAGCTCCGCTGGTGGAAAAACACATGGGACTCACTCATCCACAACCGTTCGTTGCTCTGGTTGGTTGTAGCGTTATCCTATTGCGTGCAGAGGGATTTTGAAAGACAACCGTTTATCCCGCCCCTCGGATTGAGGTATGTCAATGGAGAGATGCCAGACCTAACATCTTGATGTAGGTCTGGCATGCCAGGCTAACAAAAATGTATATTATATATAGAATTTCAACCCGCTACGGTGGCTAGTAGGAGTAACTGTGTTACACACCACTGCTGAAATCCACCCGCATTTGCCGGGTTAATGTGAAGCCCTGTTGAAGTCTGTTTTATTTGTGATAAAGCAATTAAAACATGCCAAATTGTGCAGACATCATTTTTGCCCAGGCTGTTATACAAAGAAGTTATGAACACATGCAAAACACAACAAAGTATTATAACAGTTGTGTTGAAATCAGCATATTCTTTTTTCATTTTTCTAGCTTTTTTGATTATATATTTTTGCATAATAAAATAAAACCTGTAGCTGAAGTTTGCCAAATAATTGCATCAGTTAAATACCTTAACCAACTGTAGTGTTTTGTTTTCCCCTCATATTTTATATTTATTTTTATATAACTAAGAACATCAGTAACAAATGTACCACACTCAACATTTTCCCCATGCTTTACTATAATAAATGCATGTTGTGCCTTATTCTATGTAAAAGCCTTGAAACTACCAGAACATATGGATTCATTTGTTATTTTTCAAGTGTAGCATCTACAGTAAACCAACCACTTCATACCCACTTGCTTCTGACAGAGAAAGGATTACATCTTATTTAAAATTGGCTCGTTCAAAATCAGAGCAAAAATCTTAGTTCAGAGCAAGATAATGTATCAGTCTTTAAATTGGTCGAAAAGTGTTCTGCATGCCGTAATCTGAAACTTGCACATCGACATTGTTCAATATAGTGAAACGTAGGACCAAATACGGATATAAGTGATGTCCAGATATAAAGGAATACGTAGGACACAAGGACCAATGTGTGATAAAGGAGACAAGTGCACATACTGTATGAGGTCCGATTGATAGATGAGCCTTATTGTCATCATGCATATGCACTCACTCTCAAACACACATTTCTATCATGCTGTGCACGCTTCATACATTTTAAAGGCATGTTGAATGTACATTGTTACATACAGGAAGAAAATATCAAAGACATCTTTGCCAAAGAAATAAGACCGAAATTGCTCAAGATAGTTTAATAAAAATAACTTCCCTGAAGAAATGTTTATAGCTGACTGTTTTGTATGGTGTATAAACGATACATGTGCAGTGGTTTAAGAAAAAAGTCAAACATTTATATTATATTACCAATGATTTGTGTAACGGCTTTGAAAACCCAGTCAGAACAGCCCGAGTCCATGGAATTTACTAGACAGTTCTGCTAAAGAACAGTGGCAAGAAAAGCTACAATCTTTTGTTTGAATGACTTTATTGGGTTGTAAAATCTGAGCGGAGGTGAGAGGTCAAAATGGAGAAGTACTGAAAGAAAAGGTAAAATGACTTTTTCTGTAACAAAAAAATACAGCCTCTAAATCAAGGAACGAAATATGAATTGAACACAAAAGACACTCCGAGACAAGATGATAAAACCTTTAATAAGAAGAACAGTGCTGATGACAACTTAACCCTGGATCTGGCAGCTAGAATGGAAACAATTACCTCCACTAGCTTTGAACTTGTCCCTACATTTTTGTGGTACAGTCCTTCATTCCATATCAACAGCACACAGTACATCTGCTGAGTCCATGTAAGAAAGAAAAAATAAATACATTTTAATAGTAAGAATAAACCATTTAATTGACTAAGCCAGCCAACAGACCAGTTTTGTTTTTGTGCAGTAAACAACATGGAGACAAATGTTAGCATACATTACACACAACGAAACAGCAGACATCTAAACAGTTGAGGACTATGAGAAGGGCATTTAAGTTCATTGAAACAAGATGTTAAAGTGCACGATATTGTATGGCTGGAATGACGCGTCAATGTAATCGATTATATCATTTATGGCCTGTCATGTTTCGCACAAAACAAAACTCCAGAGCAGAAGCATACGAGCCTGCACATTTTCAGGACTCACAACCACATTCAGCGACAGTATCAAAAATGGTGATTTCCATAACATTGTGAAGTTTTATCATAAATGAGTCCAATCGAGGGGAGTTCATCCATCATATATTTTAAACAACCAATGACTTTAGTAACCAAGTGCAGAGAGTATGTCTCCATCTCTGTGAGTAAACTACACCCGTCATGATTATAAAGTTCACAGTAGTTCTCACATATGACATGGCAGACAACTAGCTGTCCAGTGCGGTTCTGTTCATTCAGTGCGGGTTTGTCGAGAGTGCAGTTGTGAGTCCTGAAAATGTGCAGGCGTCAGTTCGGTTATAGAATGGGGTTGTCATGCTCGTAAAAAACAAAACGCTCTATAAACGCAACACTGCCGTACTAGCCATTAGCATCTGCTCTAGAGTTTTGTTTCGTGTGAAACTTCTCTTACAATAACCGTTTTGTTAACTCTGTCGATCCGACTGTCCGTGGGCGGGGATACAAAAATGAGGAAGTATAATCTGTAGTTTTTTTCATAAAAAATATCTTCATTTGTGTTCCGAAGATGAACGAAAGTCTTCCGTGTTTAAAATGACATGATGGTGAGTAATTAATGACAGAAATTAAATTTTTGGGTGAACTAATACTTTAAGCAGCACAACTGTTTTCAATATTGTAATAATGTTTCTTAAGCAGCAAATCAGCATTCTAAAATTATTTCTGAAGGACCATGTAAAGGATCACGCAAAATCCTGAAATCCCTTTTCTTTTTCTCTCCAGGTTTAAATTATTATTATACAATTTTTTTTTCTTTAAATTTTACATTTTCGAAGAGGTTTTAGGCTTTTGGACACCACTGTATTTTCATATTTTAATATTCAATATGTCTGATTTATAAATGTAAAATCATAACCGGGAATTTGAACACTTCCTGCATCCACGTGTTTAAGGGAAGGATGCTCACAAATCTTTATTTAGAGATGTGTGATTATCTCTTTCCCTCTCTCACGAGTGCATTAGAATGTGCTGAGAGCAGTCGTTCCTTCCTCTCCTCTCCTCAATCTCTCTCCATGCTGAAGGCCTTGTTTGTACAGCTCTCAGCCCAAATCCATTATTACTTCCTAAACTGACAAATCATTTCAACAAATACAATCTCCCTCTCCTTGTGCCGGCTGATAAGATAAATGCTGAAGTCGAGAGAGGACTGAAACAGAGGTAGAGGTTCATATTTCAATTTGCAAAGCACCTCGCTCTGAATCTTAATTTAGACGCAATAAGACAAACAATGTAATAAAAAAAAGGCTGAGGATTAAAGTCCTAGTCAGAGACAAAACTCTTATCTAACTCATAATGATAAGAATGCTGGGCCAACTTTACCTAATAATAATAATAATAACCCACTGATGATAATAAAGTCTATACAGAGATGATTTCCAGTGAGTCCTGCTGTACTCAACAGACCTCGGCTCTTGTCCCTCTCCATGAGCCTGTGTTTGTTTTAATTGTGACCAATAAAAAAGGTCATAATTAATACTCCAACACAGACACTGATAAACAATTCCAAATTGCCACCATAATCAAATGATGCAAACATCTATGAGTTACAAAAGTTCACAGCCACAACTGACAATTTCTTAATTGTATTCAGTCATTCATGGAAATTTTATTAACATGGAGCTGATGTATCCTGCCCTTCCTCTGTCACAACACCAGGGATCTAATTTCATTATTTTCCACAAGATTTGCTTGACTACTGCCATGATTTTAATGCCGGTGCAGTCCAGATGTTTATGCTATTTAAATTAGGAGGCAAGGCCTGTTGGGTAAACATAATTAAAGAAAGTTGAGTTTTTTTCTCTCGCCCTCTCTTTGTCTCTTCGCCTCCTCTCTCTCCGTCTTCGCAAGTTTACTTCATTAGGCAACTTTCATTAAACTCCTGACGCCACATGGCCCTCCCATAAAGCACAGTCCTCCGCAGATCTGTGAACGGCTCACGGCGCCGTGAAGGAGACTTACGCACATCAACACACCCGCAATGCAGGCACGACAGCAGGCTGGCAAGAGAGAGGTCAAGGTCTCTAGCTCCACAGAGGGAGGTATATTAGGTGCTAGTGTTTACATGTTTGCTGTTCTGCCATGAACACAAACTATGCAAAATACTGGCATAAGCTAACAGTATATCCAAACACAAAATACACCTTACCTCTGTAATGGAGTAGCGCTTGAGCAGTTTGGGTTATCCAATGGCTGATGCCAATATTTACATTTATGGAAACGCCTTCATTTAAGGCAACTTCCACATTTAAGCAAAGAAAACTGATTCAATTTGTTTGTTTCACATAATATAACAATACAAAAACATGAACACCAATGTGGTAACACATAACAATAAGGTCCATTAGTTAACATTAGTTAATGTATTAATTAACTAACATGGACTAACCATGAGCAATACATTTGTTACTGTATTAGTTTATCTTTGTTAATGTTAGTTAATACAAATACAGCGATTCACTGTTTGTTCATGTTAGTTCACAGTGAATTAACTTATGTTAACAAATACAACCTTTAATTTAATAATGCATTAGTAAATGTTGAAATTAGCATTAAGATTAATAAATGATGTAGAAGTATTGTTCATTCTTAGTTCATGTTAACTACGGTAGTTAAAAAAGTTGAGTCAGTCAAGTTTAAATAAATAAATCAGACAGTCGTTACCTATTGAACAGTTTCAAAGGACAGGAGGACAGCATCATAGCAGAGCAGATATATGAACCCCGTTTTGATAATTCATATAAAAGCCGGCTGCATTTCTCATCGCTCATACACATGCATACTGTATAGACCGTGCAACACTCTGTGCTGAAGCAGCTCCGGCATTCTAATTTCAATGACTTTTGAACACTCACCGTGCATTAGTTTAAAAGTATCATTGAGGTCTTAGCCGGTGATGAGAGCATTATTTCTCCTGTTTAGTGAATACTAATCAGCCGTCCTAAAGCATGAGCGTATGTGTCTGTGTGTGCGTGCAGAGGAGTGAAAGAAATTATATCACTTATGTCAGAGTGCTAATAGGCCCAGCCACACTCCAAATTTAATTTCGTAAGCCACTGTTCTTGATTTTTTCCCCCCCTTTTCAGATTAGTGACTAACAATCTATTACAGGCAACATCACAGACAGTGTAATACAAGAGGTCATTACAAGATTACGTAAACTCCAGACTTGCATTACCATTTCACATCCATTTACATGATGATTATTACAGCAGAAATTAGAGTGTGATTAGAGAGCCCAGTAGCCTTTGCTCTCCGCAGACACATCTGGGCACACAGCAGAGGGGGACTGACCATTTGTGCCAAGGATTTATAGAAGCACGTCGGCGTTTGTTTTGTCAGCGTGATCGCAGCAGCGCCTCGGTCATAAAACCAGTCATTCCCGCTCGCGTTTCCCCACTGCGGGCCAAACCGTTCATTTAGCATATTTGATATAAACACCTATTCTTTCCCAGAGTCACAGCACATGTGCAACGTGAAAAAAATTCCTCCGAAAAACATTCTGGCGGCGCCATACATCCGGTTATAAGTATGCAGCGCGCGGAACGTTCGCCATACTTTACTGCACATGAGCTGAGTAGCTGTCAAAATTACAACAGGCATCTCAAGTAATTATGCAGATTTATGCAAAACATTAACAAGAAGAATTAAAAGCACAAATGAGGTGGCTACACTTGAATTGTTAAGATTATGAATAATTACCATGAATCTTTTTTGCTCTTAATATAACTTGTTTTTGATAAACAAAGCCTTAATTATCAGAATACTTCTGAGAATACCGGTGACCTTCATTAATCTTACAAAACAAGTCTCTGGTGAACGGCAGCTGAGGAGGCCCGCTCTCACTCTGAGTACACAAATAACAAGAGCGGCGTATGCTAACTAGCCACTTCAGAGAGCCGTGCGTGCGGCCAGGTATATCTTACAGCTCAGCCACGGATGCACAATCATGCCAGGCGACTCTGCCTTTCCATCTGGGACTCCCTCATTCCAGCTACTCATTAATTACAGCCACATTTCTCACCCCATCCTCTCTTCTCTTCTCAATATGAGAGATCTGTTTTCGTCCCTAAACTCCGCTGTGAGAGTAATTGTTTCAGAGCTTCCGATTTGGACGTCAACGGCTGACTATTGGCTGCTCACCTCCGACCCTTCTCGGATTCATCTGTGAGAAAGGACCCGATCTTCACCTTCGGCGCTATGGCGTGTCATGACGACCCTGCCAATCAACTCATACCTGGCAGGTTTCTCGTCCACCCACTCAGTCTCTCAGAACAGACTGAAGGTCCATTCATCCAACCCCTACCACACCACTCTTCCCAGCTCCTCCACCCCTCCATCTGTGCTCCACATACTCTCCTTGTAGCTCACAGACCATGAGGATGGGGCTCACTGGCATAGAAACCTGCTCCATAACCCTCCAGCCAAAGCCCAATCAACAAAGCTCTGACAAATAATGCATGTCCATCAAACAGCTGATTCATGACATTGAAATGATTATTTTTGGCCATTTGCCTCTTTATGAGAAAGATATAGTGCAGCAGACTCGTCATGATTGTAGATTAGTTAGAGGTGTAGCATTTTATCTTCATTTTTTTTTAATATGTATACAGATACATACAGTATACTACAGATATACTACAGATGCTCCGATCGATCGGCCGCAGAACGGTATCGGCCCATAGTCACATTTCGATCATCCGATCTCATGAACCGATTGCAAATTCATAAAGTAAAACCGTAAAAGTTGCCACTGACACAAATGTAAATGGTTGAGGCTTTTGAGCAACATTCTGCTTTGTAACGTTGTGAAACATTAGTAAACCATTGTGAACCGCACATTTTTATTTAGAGCAGGTTGGTTTGATTCAAAGAGCCCATACACAACATAACATAACGCGTCGCGTAGATCTAGAGAAAAACCTCAAAGAGTGACATGACATGCTGCTTGACTAAACCCATAGGACTTCCGGGATCCGATCGAGTTGTGAATGTTGATCGCAGTTGTTTTTTTTCAACCACATTTGAAAGTTCAACCAATTGAAACTGGATCTCAGGTCTACTTGGGTATAGTAAGGGTAGCTTTATAAAGTTTGATCGGTGGTCTCTGTAAAGGCAGATCAGAAGAGCCGATCAGATGACGCAAAACTCCTCCTGAGAATATTTCTAGCTTCACTACTTTAACCGGTCTGTCTGGAAATAAGTCACAAGTGTAGTAATGTATTGGATCCGTGAATTAGTTCTTAAAGTGACAGCAGCCTAATAGGGCTGGACCAGCATATTCGAATATTCGAATATCCGTTCGGTGGGTTGGTATTCGATTTGAAAATGTGACATTCGAATATTCTTTTTTTTTTTTTTTTTTTTTTTTTTTTTTTGCAAACCTGGCATCCCCCTCGAAACGGTTCTCATTCGCGCTTGTATATGTTTTACACTATAAAATCTGGTGAAATACAATACTTTACATATAAATTCATTATAGCTACTTAATAAATAGATATTTGCTTCTTCTTGGACTACTAAAAGTGTTCCTGCAACGGGAGTATTCTCTGGCTAGAGCGCAGAACAGCAGAGTTTGTATGGACAGAAGTGAATGCCTGAGCTTGTATTTTGGGTTAAGCTGCATTGCTTTGACATTGTGGAAAATAGAATAATAGAAACAAAATATATTAAAATGTATGTAGTATTAAAATGTATAAATGTATGTATTAGTGTGTTATATCACTAGTGCAGTGTCCATTCTCGGAGCATATAAGATAGCATATCGGTGTCCATTCTCTGCTCGCGTGAGGCGCGCAGCTTCTTTATTTACATCTAGGCCTACCCTACTTTGTCAGTAATGTGTTAGTGAGACTATTAGACTAGCCTACCTTATTAGAAATATTGCTTAAGTTACAGACCTGTGTGCGTTTTATATCACTAGTGCAGAGCAGTGTCTGTTCTCGGAGCATAATAAGCTCTGCTCGCGTAAGGTTGCGCCGCTTCCCGCTCACGCTGTTCTGTAGTTTATTAAAAGTTTATTAATTCTGAACGTGTCGCGTCTCGCCTGTCTATATTGCACCAAATACACTGTACTCCCTAAAGTCGTTTGGATGAACGGTTCTCGAAATAATAATCATGCGCTGATTATGATCATGCGCATTTTACAAGCGTTTCAAGAGGCACACACGCACACTTGCACGCACACACACACACACACGCACATTTGCACACACGACACACGCAAGGTCCGTGCGCTACACGGTTTGGAGCTCGCGAGCTCTAGATTCCGGGAGATTTTAACAAATTTGCGGGCATCAGGGATCCGCTATCAATATGCGTGAGACTTGGGATGTCTGAGACGTATAGAGATTCCGAAGCTTAGAATATTCGATGTTCATTCCTACCGAAGCTTCGAAGCTCAAAAAATGGTATTCGGATCAGCCCTACAGCCTAATAAACCTGCTGGTGTCTGTTTTAATGTTAATTAAAAAAAGAGACAAAGAAAATCACTCACTGCTCTATAATAGATTTAGTAGGATTAATCAATATTTTATTTATACAGTGAAGACCATACAATGGTTTTAAATTTGATTACTTTCTGTTTCTGTAAGAACTGTTTTTATAATAATAATTTATTTCACAGGAATGCTATATTTGTTAAGCTCTAAATTGTTTCTTATCTCCTTTAAGTGTATGGGATGATTATAGTATCAAAATGATAAACACATGCAAGCACACTTATCAATGAACTTGATACATGTTGCAGAAATGTTTTATCCATGCCTTTCAACTTGCGTGTGAAAAATTCAAAATTGAATGAATGTGAAGCAATTTGTACAAATAGAGACATTTTTGTGAATACAAATGTTTTCCTTTGTATTAGTGTATCATAATTTGCGCATACAACACAGAAGATGTGCATGTGTGGATCAGGTGACACGCATGCATTCATTGACTCGTTTCTGAGTCGATCCTATTTTGATTCATTTGGATTTTGAGACTTTCATTTCGCGGGTTTCGCCTTGCACGATCCACACACAGCTGTCTGAGAAAACCTGCTACCACTAGATGGCAGTATTCTGCTGAAACAGACAACGGCAGCATAATCAGGCGTTCTTCCGCATTTAAGACGCTTAATGAGAGTGATATTGAAGCACCAAATTTAGTACACAATAATATAGGCCTACCCTATTAATAAAGCATACGATATAGAGGCAAACATTAAATCAGATTATGAACAGCACCCATAGAAAACCATTATAAAACGCTTAACGTGCAATCGCGCGTTGCAATTCTGTTCAGTAAGGTGTATGGCTGAATTTAAATATCACCGTTTTACTGCTTAAGCTTTTTCTTTATAATATGCTCTATGGGAGGAAAACTATATAGCCTACAGACATGATTCATTTGAGTGAATTTGAGCACGGCGTTTCAAGTTAATATAATTTTCCTTCCTGTTAAAAAAAGGGTAAAATTTGGCAGTTGCGTTCATATTATATGCTTATTTTTATCTGACTACACATTGTATACATAGTATACAAGCTTTGGAATTTGAAAATGTCTGTTTTTAAATATTAAAGACGATTTTCGCAGTAGGGCAACCATTGTATATCGACATGAAATATTAATTAAATCAACTGGCCTGTGGCCTGTAGCTGCAATTTTACAATTTTAAAATTCTAAAATTGTATTAACTTGAAACGCCGTGCGTTGCGTTCATGTAGTCTCTTGTCTGTAGGTAGGCTATATAGTTTTCCTCCCATAGAGCATATTATAAAGAAAAAGCTTAACGTCAATGCAGTAAGACGGTGATATTTAAACTCAGCCATACACCTTACTTTCTATGGGTGTTGTTCATAATCTGATCTAATGTTTGCCTCTATAACGTATGCTTTATTAATAGGGTAGGCCTATATTATTGTGTACTAAATTTGGTGCTTCAATATCACTCTCATTAAGCGTCTTAAATGCGGAAGAACGCCTGATTATGCTGCCGTTGTCTGTTTTAGCAGAATACTGCCATCTAGTGGTAGCAGGTTTTCTCAGACAGCTGTGTGTGGATCGTGCAAGGCGAAACCCGCGAAATGAAAGTCTCAAAATCCAAATGAATCAAAATAGGATCGACTCAGAAACGAGTCAATGAATGCACGCGTGTCACCTGATCCACACATGCACATCTTCTGTGTTGTATGTGCAAATTATGATACACTAATACAAAGGAAAACATTTGCATTCACAAAAATGTCTCTATTTGTACAAATTGCTTCACATTCATTCAATTTTGAATTTTGCACACGCAAGTTGAAAGGCATGGATAAAAACATTTCTGCAACATGTATCAAGTTCATTGATAAGTGCGCTTGTACGTGTTAATCATTTTGATACTATAATCAACCCATATAAGTGAGGGAATGGAATATGTTGCACATGTAAGTTCTTATGTTCAGTAAAAATAAATATTTGGAGAGGTTTTTGGACTTTTAAAAATATAACATGGTAGCATAACTTTCCTGAGGTTTTCTCAGCATTGTTGAAACTTAAGAACATCCAAACATGACAAAAATGTATTTTCTTCAAAATTTCTATCAATTTCTATCAAATGAGACCATGTACTTAATGGTACCTTTTTTGTAGAGTTATAAGCCTTTACTTTTAAAGCGGTCATATAATGGTACTTGCACTTTTACAAGTTGATTGTACTGAAATGTGTGTTGGCAGTGCCTGTACACAGCCATCATATAATGATAAAAATCCATCCAGTGGTTTTGTTTTAATCTCCTTATATGTTTTCCCCTGCCTCAAATCAAGCCGTTCGAGCCTGTGACGTCACAAGCTCGCACGCCCCTCCCACGACTGTTGATTGACAGCAGCGTTTCAACACAGACCCGCCCTCGCTCGTGAGTGAGATGTCAATCATAGTTCGTCATTGTTGATACACTGGAGCAGGATGGCGCCTAAGCAATTGTGGTGTTCTGTTCTTGGGTGTAATAAGGAACACAGCAGTAATTTTAATGTTCCTAAATCCGAAACGCTGAAGACGCAGTGCGGCTAAGTTTTGTTTATGAAGGAAATATTCACGACGAGCAACGTCAATGCGCTCATGTTTGCGCAAATCATTTCTCAGCAGACTGCTTTTTAAATGAGGCGAGGGTCAATATAAATCAGGTTTTGCTAAGAAGCTGCTACTGAAAAAGGAATCGGTACCAACTATTCGTGTTCCAGCTGGACCTCCAGAAGAAGTGAGTGTAACGTTTTATTTATTAACCTTTATATGAATCTTTGCAAATCGCTTGCACGCTTCACGATGATTGTGGCTAGGGCTGGACCAGAATATTCGAATATTCGAATATTCGTTCGGTGGGTTGGTATTCGATTTGAAAATGTGACATTCGGATATTCGTTTTTTTTTTTTTTTTTTTTTTTTTTGCAAACCTGGCATCCCCCTCGAAACGGTTCTCATTCGCGCTTGTATATGTTTTACACTATAGAATCTGGTGAAATACAATACTTTACATATAAATTCGTTATAGCTACTTAATAAATAGATATTTGCTTCTTCTTGGACTACTAAAAGTGTTCCTGCAACGGGAGTATTCTCTGGCTAGAGCGCAGAACAGCAGAGTTTGTATGGACAGATGTGAATGCCTGAGCTTGTATTTTGGGTTAAGCTGCATTGCTTTGACATTGTGGAAAATAGAATAATAGAAACAAAATATATTAAAATGTATGTAGTATTAAAATATATAAATGTATGTATTAGTGTGTTTTATATAACTACAGTGTCCGTTCTCGGAGCATATAAGATATTAGACAGCATATCGGTGTCCGTTCTCTGCTCGCGCGAGGCGCGCAGCTTCTTTAAACATCTACCCTACGTTGTCAGTAATTTGTTAGTGAGACTATTAGACTAGCCTACCTTATTAGAAATATTGCATAAGTTACAGACCTGTGCGTGTTTTATATCACTAGTGCAAAGCAGTGTCCGTTCTCGGAGCATACAAGCTCTGCTCGCGTGAGGCGCTGCTTCCCGCTCGCGCTGTCTGTGTAGTTTATTAAAAATGTATTAATTCTGAACGTGTCGCGTCTCGCCTGTCTATCTATATTGCACCAAATACACTGCACTTCCTTGTGAAGTCGTTTGGACGAACGGTTCTCGAAATAATAATCATGCGCTGATGATGATCATGCGCATTTTACATGCGCTGCAAGAGACACGCACACTTGCACACACACGAACATGTGAGGCGCTGCTTCCCGCTCGCGCTGTCTGTGTAGTTTATTAAAAATGTATTAATTCTGAACGTGTCGCGTGTCGCGTCTCGCCTGTCTATCTATATTGCACCAAATACACTGCACTTCCTTGTGAAGTCGTTTGGATGAACGGTTCTCGAAATAATAATCATGCGCTGATGATGATCATGCGCATTTTACATGCGCTGCAAGAGACACGCACACTTGCACACACACGCACATTTGCACACACGACAGGCAAGGTCTCTCCCTCTCTTTGTCGTCGTGCGTGCGTTACACGGTTTGGAGCTCGCGAGCAGCTAAATTCCAGGAGATTTGAACTAATTTGCGGGCATCAGGGAGCCGCTATCAATATGCGGGAGACTTGGGATGTCTGAGACATAGAGATTCCGAAGCTTCGAATATTCGATGTTTATTCCTACCGAAGCTTCGAAGCTCAAAAAATGGTATTCGGACCAGCCCTAATTGTGGCTAATGTTTACACTCAGGGTACATTACGGCATGTATTCTATGTAACGTTACGACGTTCTCAATATAATTCATAATCCCACGTTAATAATGAAAAACGCGTTATAGTTATTGTGTTATTAAAAACTGTGTACGCAGGTGTTACAGTTAACGTAACAGGAATATTAACAGGAATATCAATGCAGTTACAATACTATAGATGTACTTAAAAGTTTTCTTAAAACATATAACATTTTCGTACTGCACTAAACATAAACATACAACAAATTCTTAGGGATCCTTCAACTACTGCTAGAATCATTACTGACAAGACCTCAAGTCAGTTTCAGTCAAGATAGTTGTACCTAACACTGAGATAACGTCACGCATCACTGACAAGCCTACATTTACAAAAAAAAAAAAAAAAAAAAAGGTTTTCAACATAAATCTGTCAACGAACTAACCTATAACTTACATTAGTAACGTTAAACACATAGCGTTTG
Organism: Chrosomus eos; assembly: GCA_036326025.1. Taxonomy (NCBI): domain Eukaryota; kingdom Metazoa; phylum Chordata; class Actinopteri; order Cypriniformes; family Leuciscidae; genus Chrosomus; species Chrosomus eos. The sequence goes on from CM070833.1 coordinate 17,663,551, forward strand.
TATCTCACAACTCTAACGTTACCCTGCCAGTACATACAAAAATAGATCAAAGTGACATTGTTAACCAACCATTCAGAAACGTCCTGTTCGAGCCTTATTGTCGAACTTCTTTGGGGCCGTCATCTTGTTTCGGGTCCGAGTCCGACTCCGGTTCAAACTGATACGGTTGCACAGATGTGTCCTCCTCAGAGAGAATCCCGCTGCTATAATAAACCCTCAAATGTTGTCAAGTCAACACTCCACGTGCGATGTGTCAAAGCGCCCACAGAACAGAGGGGCGGAGTGAGCGAAGCTCATTATCATTTAAAGGCATATGCACTTAAACGGAGTGCTGAACACAGAGCTGTTTTTGAGCAGGTAAAATGAGTGTTTTCTTAAAAAACTAATGAGAATTTTTAATAAAAGTATATTACAAACTTTTCATTTAGACCCTAAAGATTCATATTAACTTGTACAAAAATGGCATTATATGACCCCTTTAAGTATACCACTTGAAATCATGTGAAATCACCAAAAAAAAAATCATTCAGGCTATAAGTGGGTTAACATTTGACAGTCAACAAAGAGCTTACACTTATATTTATATATTACTTACAGTATATAAAGCTTAAATTACAAGAATTCAAAAATTTTGATCTAGGCATCCCTAACATACACAGTTTACAATATATAGACTACTGTTTGGGGTCAGGTTTTTTCACTTTTCAGTAACAATGCATTAAATTGATCAAAAATGACAGTAAAGACATAAATAAAGGATTATCAATGGATGTCTATTTCAAATAAATGCTGTTCTTCTGAACTTCCTATTTAAAGGGGTGGTTGATTGCGATTTCACTTTTTTCATTTTAAATAGTGTGTGATGTTGCTGTTGGTGCATGAACATTATCTGCAAAGTTGCAGCGCTGAAAGTTCAATGTAAGCAGAGATATCGTCTTTTAAAAACAGGAAGTGTAAATGCCTACAAAAACGACTCGATCGGGACTACAGCTGGGTTTTAGACGTCACTAACCCATCAACCCTCCCTCCGGAATCTCCAAAAAAGGGCATGGCATATTTCTGCGTCTTTGCTGTAGAGTTACAGGGGAGAGCTAGCCATGCCGTCGAAAGTGTGTTATGTTCACCCAGCTGTCAGGTCTTCTGTGTTCGGCTTCCTACGGACGCTGTAGTTCGTCAACAATGGCTACAATTTATGTTTGATAATGTTTCTGACAATTACAATCGTAATTTAGCTCTTTGTGCGGCACATTTCACTGAAGACAGCTTCCTGAATCTCCAACAATTCAATGCCGGATTCCACAAGAAACTGTTGCTAAAACCTGAAGCTGTTCTAACGTTAAAACCAGATGCAGCAGTTGTTAAGCCACAAACTGTAAGTAAGACTTAATAATTTTAAACGTATTTGTATAATTTTAGACGTAATGGTTTCGTTTTATCAAGGACGTAAACAAATGCCAGCGCTGGCTTGTCACTTGGTTATGCTATTTCGTGTTTCTATGGCAAACGCGTACAAACATTTTGGACCTGAATTTGTAATCATATAGATTTTGTAAATGTATTTGCCACGTATAGCTACTTTATGACGTAATTTTTCGATTTGATCGTGAACGTGATCAATGTCAACAGTGTTTGTTATAGTAGCCAGTTATATCGATGCTAAGAAAACGATACACAGAGTAAACTAAGTTTTGTTAATAGCTAAACGGTTGTTCATTATATCGATAAAACAATAACTTTAAAAAACTGTATTACTCATGTAATCATTTGTATTAAATGTTTAATCAAGATAAAAACATATCTCAAAAAGCTAACAAGCAGCAGTAGCATTTTCAAGTATAACAGGGTATCAAACTTCTTATGTAATAATAGAAGAATACAATAATAATAATTCAAAAACGTACCATTCAGAAACGTTTTGTAACAGCCGTGTTTGGGGAGGTTCTGCTTGACTCTCTTCATCGCCGCTTTCTGGGTCTGATTCGGCCTCAAACTGATACGGCATATCAGCACCATTATTTACATTAACCAGAGCACATGAGACTCACGCCCGTAAAGGCAAGGGGCGTGGCGGTTCCGGACAACGTACACTATGCAGTTTAGCCAATCACAACACACCGGCCCAAACTAACCAATCTGAGCCCACTGCCTGTTTCTGAGGGAGTGGTTTCATAGACTCAGGAAGTCAACCGGTCGTTCAAATGACAGAGGAGAAAGAGGCTTACAATAAAGGTGAAATTTATGAAAAATAAGACTTTTAAAAAAAGAAAAACCACGAATACATTTTATATTGCACCCCATAAACACAATCATGCAAAGAAAAAAAGCAATAAACCACCCCTTTAACAATTATGGGGGGGGGGGGGGATGTTTGACAGGTTCCATAAAATTGTCAACTGTCAAAAACAGACTGTATATATATATATATATTATATATATATATATATATTATATATATATATATATTTTATATATATATATATATAATATATATTATTATAGTATTATTATTTATTATTACTATATTATATTTACAGTCTTTGTTATCTCAATATAAATTCATGACTTGATAATTTTTATAGTTATATGTTATGTTATGAAAAGTGTTTCAACATGTAGTACAGTTGCGATCCTGACTCATGTTCCTTTCCTGATGCTGCCCCCTCTATATACAGTACCTAAACAGACAAACCGTATATATACACTTCTGTTCAAATGTTTGGGGTCAGACTTGATGGAAGATGGGAGAAGTTGTCATCTTTAAAAAAAACTTTAATAATCACAGCACACATGAGAATAGAAAATTGGTTAGACTTCTATTTCTTGTTCATACAAAGCTTCTGATCTGCACCTGTAAGCTGTTGTATGAATGGGACAATTTGAGACTGGTTGTCAATCCTAAACACTTCTAGTATGAATGAAATAATGTGTTCCGTCACAACGTCACTTCCAATGGTAACACTCAAGTCTGTAAATCGCCAAAACCATCGACTACTTCCTCCCTGAGCACAAATACCAGCCTGACTAAAATGACCATTTATCACAATTTAATAACACAGATAATTGCGTTTGCGTATTGATCTATAAAAAAAACACTATAATTCACAAAGCGGGGAAGGTGTAAGAGCTCTGCTTTACTGCTCATCTTCCCGACATCAATGCAGGCATACTGAATGAGTTTACATGAAAAGATGGTCGCTGTTAACCTGTTAGGCAGTGCCAGATTTACAGAGTCTATTTCTACATTTTCCCTTTATAAATCGATAGAGGAGTCAGGCCTCTTCCACAGCAAGAGCTGCTCATTTTCTCCACATCAATACAGCCCCACAGTTCACTCTGTTTCATCCCCCTCCTTAGTATTAGGGTGGTTTTAATAGGACTAGCCTTTAGTTTGGAGCCGTATTCCCATCAGGCACAGCACTTTAAAGTTATTTTAGACTGAAAGGTTGCAGTATGGAGGTGAGAAATGTGGGAGGGGCCGTCCCGCAGACCAAAGCATCGCTCGACCCGGCTCAGCCGCACGCCCCCCGGGTCACACCGTTGCACTTGCACAAGAAGAAAACTTGGCATCGGCTTTCCGTGTGCAATCCAAGGTGCACACAGGAAACATACCGAGGGAGAGGATTCGCTTTTTGCCATTTTTTTCGGGTCTTCCTTTGTTCTCGACTCACTTGAAGAGCGCGTCTATTGCCTTAAACGGATTTAAGCGTTTTCAAAATCCCGGTGTGCTCCGGTTGCGCGCCGGCCTATCGCGGTTTGATGCGAATGTGTTTTTGCATGGGTAATAAAGCAGTGCTCAGACTGAGCCCATCATTATTCTGTTAATGAAGTTGGGTTAGTTCTTTAATTTGGTGTCTGTGTGTTAGCAGGCCTGCTGTTTCTTGCTCCATAGCGGCGTAGGGAGGAAACAAACTCCAGCGTGGCCACCATTCTAGCTCCAGCAGTCGCCCCTCAAACTCCCCCTTCCATCCCGAGCACCCCACCGCTTCAGTGCCTGACCCCCAGGCAAACAGATGTCCCATCAGCACAGGCAGACAGGACTGCCTGTCCCTCCCTCACAAGGGCTCTTTAATTATTCCCCCTCTCGCACTCCTCTCTAATAAAACATTAGCTTGCTAATCGAATCTGGTGCAGCTGAATCCAGCACAGCCCTCTCAACGCACGTGGCCAACGACAGAGAAAAGACACACAGACTTGCTTTGGTTGTCTGTGCAGCCATGGTGCATCAATCAACAGACGAGTTAAAGGCAAGAATCAAACAAACACGTCACATTTCAGTTATGAGTGGAGATTAGCGACCTCAGTCAATAAGTATAAACCATCTGGCTCTCCTCAATGGACCTTTTCATATCATTCACTACACAAATGTGCTCAGAAACTCAAATACATCCAGTGTTGAAGAAGGTACTTTGAAAAGTAAAACCTTACAATATAATTGTATTCATAATAAAAAAGTAGCTAATTATGTTGCTTTTTATGGAAAGTATCACATTAAGCAACTTATGCAATGCTTTTTCCTTTACCGCCAGCTGACAGCTCTCTCCTCCAAAGTGGATGTGCTCTGTTTGGTTTGCAGACATTTTTGACATTAAGTGCTATTTTTCAAGTTTGTATTGCATGTAATGATATATGCATTATATAATGAAAAAAGTGTGCACCAATTGTTACAATAATTGTTATCCAAGTGAATTCCACTGAAGCACACAAAATGTACTTTTTTTAAAAGTTTCAGGGTGTCAATAAGTCAATATTAGCACAAATATGCACCATATTCTTCAATACAAGAATTCTGTAATGCTTACGCACCATAAAAACAGCATCCATGCTGTTTCTCCCAACAGATAAATATTCTAGTTAGTTGTGATGCTTTACTACAAACACTGAATATAAGAGAATTTTTTTTCATGAAAAATGTCTTTCACTCAGACTCTTCAGATCTTGTATTGAATTTCATTTCTATCTTGAGGTTTATACATTAATGGCAGTTTTAAATTTACGTACATCACTTGAATATACACTGCTTCCTGCATTACCTGTTTGTTACTGTTTTCTCTCACGTTGGTTGCCACTGAAGCGGAGGGGAAGACAAGCAATAGAAGGCCTGGAAAACTGACCCGCTAAATGTATTCTGCTCTCAATAACTGTTCTCAGCTGAAATTCATGTAAAACGCCAGGAACTCCCGATGCTTTTAAAAGCCACATCTGATAGTAGATAATGACACAGATTTCAGGGCCATTATGGAAGGCTATCAAATATTCCATTTCTTTTTGCATTTAGATTTGTAAAACGTCCACATAGTCCGCACCTCATTCACTGACACAGTATCTGCCGAGTGTGGAGGACGATAAGACGGTCCATAACCAACAGAGCTTGGAGGGAAAGAAAAAGCAAGATATAGGAAAATGCTTATCAAAAATGAAATGCTGGAAATGTATAACTCACCACAACAGAGTTTTCTTTAATGCTTTAGAATTTCAAATGCTTTATATTTAAGCCGAGGTAACAAGGTAAAGGTCAGCCTGTAAAATAACCAAAAGAAGCATGTGCAAGTTACATGCATGAAAGAAAATGTGCATTATTACCATGTTTACATATTAATTTATTTTTTCTGTCCTGACAATTTGCTTTAAGACTGTACATGTTTGCTCCTTACGTTGTCCCATACAAACGAATGCAAAGGAAAAATTACTGCACCTGAAACCTATTAGTTTCACGTTGATAAAACCTAAAGATAAATGTGAAAAAAAACATCCGACTGAAAAACAACGACTGGGAAGGGAGAGAAAGAGGAGAAAATGAGAGGTTCAACAGGCACCCATCAAAAACTTCTCAGTAATGGGCAAGCATTCACCCATTGGACCAACATCTTTCAATTTATTAGCATGACAAAGGACACAATCATTTTGGATATGCCTGAATGCAATTTTCATTAACTTCGCAATGATTTATTAACAAAAGTGTCAGGAATGTAATAAAAGCAGCAGGACCCCACAAAATGCCAAAATAAAAAAAATAGAAAAAAATTAAACAGAATAAAATAAATAATCTAAATCGAAGAGGAAATGAAGTAAATCAGGAGAGAGAGAGAAAGAAAAGAGAAAAGAGAGAGACATTTTGCAATGTTTTGTAGCCTCAGGTCAGTAGGGTCTTGATTCGATCACAGACATCATGGAATGTAAACTATGCAATTAATGCAGCGAGTAAAGAATAGTCACATATCTCATTTGCATTGAATTAAACAAAAGCTCTCTAATCTGATTGGACAAGCAGTGTTCCAAGAGTGTTGATATTTAATAACACACCTTTTAACTTTTTGACTGATTATAATTCTACAATTTTGTCTAAATAAATCAAACATAAAACACTAAAAACTGTTAAGCGTTCACTATAATCACTATATGTATAAAATAAACTAAATCCAAAATAAAATATAATATTTAAAATAAAAAAAATCTAATATTGCCAGATAAACAACATGTATGCTTAGGGATCTTAAAGTACAGGGAAAGACAGAGCACTAAACATCCTGGCCTGCCATGATTTTCATTCTCACTCACAGTGTCACTCAAATGCAAACACACAAGTGCAAACACACACGTGCAAACATACACAAACATGACATCACATGCACACAATATGCTCTGTGAGAATAAACAGGACACCATATTGGTGATGGTGACAGTTACTCGCACGTGTGAGATGGTTTGTCTCTTTGTGGGGGGGGGGGGACTTGTGGCAGTCGAAATATTTTTCATACTTTTCTGTTTCATTTTTTTTTTCAATGCTACACTCCCTCGCAGTAGCATTGGCACAGTAATAACTCTAAAAATATGCAGAGACAAAATAGAAAAATCATCATCTCTGCATTACCTCCCCCTTCAGTTACTGGAGATTACCATCTCTAAATGTGATTTTCATCATTTACTACTTATTAAACCTCGAGACCAAATATTTACAAAACTGCCGGAGCTACAATTGCTGGAAGAACTCAGAATAAAGCTCTCATTTCACAGAGGAACAAGAAAAAATATGAAATGAAGACTAAACATAAAGGTAGTTATTGAGAGACTGCAGCAACGAGGGAAACGTCAGAAGAACGGAAAATGCTTTATACAACAAAGAGAGTGTTTATCAAAAGTGCTATGCGGACTACAGGGCCTGACACGCCAAGTTAAGGTCCCTTAGCAGAACACTCTCCACACCCCAGAGCCTCTCCATATCATTAAGATTTTATCAACTTATAATCCGCCTGAAAGAATAAATAATAAACTGTAGAGTAAGCAATCTTCAAAAGGAACACACTCCCTCCCAGGTGAACAGCCGCAAGACACATAAGTCACCGCTGAAAGTTTAAACTGACAAAAAAAAACGACCCAAAAGTGATCAGGACACAGAAAGTGTTTCATGTTTTTCCATGCACTCCTTTCTGAGCAGGATATTGCATGGCCAACTTTCTGTGTCCAACATCTTTGCTTCTCAAAAGTTGTTCTCTATATTTCTCCCCTAGAACAGTAGTCATCAACACAAACATATGGCCTCCAAAGTTATGCAAATAATCAGTGCAAACATGATTGCACCATCAATCCGATTATCCGAACATAAAACTAATTTGTGCTCCAGAAATAGATATTTACCTGCTTTCCCCAAAGGAAAAATCCCTGGTAGATTGAACATAGCTTAGAGTAGGGCAAGAATTAAAAAAATCAGGGATACCATGTATTTCTTATATATAGTCAACTTTTAGCAAAGCTTATTCTGGCAAAGCTGGCTGATGGATGGGGTTCCTTTTTTAAGCCCTTTCAGGGAAAGAAAATAAGCTCAACGTTGCAATTTACCAAGCCATATAAATCAGCCCGTGACCACAAATAATTCTGCGAGGGGAGAATTTATATGTTTAATTACACAGTGCAGGTGCCAGGCTTGTCTTCCTCATTACTCTAAGATACATAAAACACTCAATAACACGTATAGCAGCAGGACAATGGGAAGACAAAGTAATTAGCTGGCTGTTATTTAATAAGTTACTTCGATGAGCTGCTTCATCTTGCTCGAGTTTAGCATACTGTATTTCGTTAGCCGTGCGGTCTGGATTGCCTTAATATGCGTTGCTGGGCTGTTCTTTCATTCCGTTGGAGCTTATTACCTCTAGTTTTTTCGTGCTATGTGAGATTTGTGGGTAATGCATACTGGAGCCCAACCGGGGAAGCCCATGGAGAGCAGGATAAATCCGTTTTCCAAGACGTGCAGGTATGTTCCGCACACCTGAGCAGTGTGCACTGGCACCGGCAAGCAACGGGGCAGCGCTTTCTGTTCTACCCCTGGGCATGGAATCATATCAAAGACAAGCAGCATGCCAGTGTGGGTGGCAAGGGATTCAAACCTCAAGGTCAGGGGAGTTCAGCAGAACAGAAAGGCCTCTCAGGAGAGATAGGGCGAGAGAGGAGTTGTTGGAGAGAGAAAGAGAGACGTTGTAAAAGCCACATGTGCGCAGGGCCTCCTCTCTCTTCTTCTTTAGCTTGCCGCAGTCCAGCTGCCCTCACCACAATCCCAGCCTGGGGATGTTTAACTACCCAATGCAGTCAGGGGCCAAGTCTTGCTTGATCGCTCGCTCTCTTTTCGTTCGCTGTATCTCTCTTTCTCCATTCCAAAACCCACAAAGTCCTGAGTAAACACAGTCCAGCCTACCTCACTGGCCATTTTCTTCTCATTGGGCCTGGGGCTGTTTAGAGACCAGCCAAACCAGGTCCGGTACCCCCTCCCTGCAGCCCTCACACGAGGCCTGACCTCACCCGCTTGCGGCTCCCACACAACGGGCTGTGGGTAAGCTAATATAGGCCTCTCTCTCTCTCTCTCAAACTCACCCACATGGCCGTGTTGGACTTGGCCGGCGCTGGTCTGGCATGAGTTGACAGGCGGGCAGCAGAGGGCCGTGGGAACAGCTTGGCAAGGTTTGATGTCCGCGGGGCCGTTTGGATACGCTGAACGTTTTTAACAGGATGTCATGGACTACCTGGCCCGCTCAATCTGTTTCGGCACGTCTCGGCAGACTCGGACTGGGCACTAGGCCGGACACAAACCATTTACTAAAATGCCACATTTACTCTAACCGCAGTAATTACTCGACAGCGACAACACGGGTGACCATATTTGACAGACACACTCAAAGAGGCGTACAAAAACAGATGCTGGTTTGGTTAAAACACAAAATTCCACTTGTTTAAACTAGTTTATCCAGGTGCTGTTGCTGCTACCTTTCTTGTACAGTATGTGATTCTTTAGATGGAGGTTGGAAACATACCAGAAGTCAATACAATTTCCCTTATGGCTGTGTAATAGATAAAAAGGGAAAGCACAGCCATTATCCTCCCCTGATATAGTTGAAGTGGGCATGCATGATTAATATCAGCCATAGACTTTCGGAATGCAGATATGGAGGCCGTAAGGAAGACACAAGCTTATTGATTACTTTGTTGGCCTCTCATGTAAATACAATTCTGTTCTATCGAATGCACATAAGAAAACTACCAGAGTGTGGTAAAAATTCCAAATCATAGAATTGTCACAGCAGTTTGGGCATGATTCCTTGTTCTTGCTAAAATATCGGTCCAAAGAAAGTGGCAAAAAAGGGGGGAAAGACAATATTTTTGCTTCTATGAACTAGCAGGAAAAAAATGATGATCATTAGAGTGCAAGTACACTAGTGTAAAACCACTGGACAGCCTGACATCACACCTTACATCAACAATGTGGCAAAGCAAGCCCTAATCAGATTATTTTATTTTATGAATAAGAAAAGAGAACAGCTCTATACAGGTAGTCTACTGTAAGCAGGAACAATAGAATGGGAAAAGATGGAAGCCATATGTGAGCTTTTTGAGAACCAGTGATTGATGTCAAACCTGGTACAATGTGCCTTGACTAATATCGGAATATACATAAACGTAAATGAATTTTAAATGAACTACTGATGAGTCATATTAACTATTTATGATACTTTAGATTAAAGGGAAAGTTCTTCCAAAAATGAAAGTTCCATGATCATTATTTACTCACTCTGACATTGCTCCAAATCTGTTTGACTTTCTGTCTAACGCAGACTATAAAAAGATATTTTGAAAAATGTTGGAAACCAAACAACATTGGAGCCCGCTGACTTCCATTGTATGGACAAATCAACTCTTTATTTCTACAATATTTTTCAAAATATTTTATTTTATGTCCCACAGAAAAAAAGACAATCAGTTTTGGGACAACATGAGGGTGAGTAAATGATGATAAAAAATATATATAATTTTTGAGTGAACTACAGTATCTCTTTCTCAATCCCCAATTATTTTCATTGTATAGAAAAGAGCAGCACGACAATAAAATGTTATTTTCCACTCCGTACAGGAAAGAAAGTCATACGGGTTTGGAAAGACATAAGGGTCATGAAATGACAATTTTATTTTGCATGAATTGTCCCCTTCAAGATGCAACTGGGGCATTTGAGACATCCAGAACTTAAAATCATCCAGAGGAAACCCAAGTAAAAAGTACATGACAATTTAAAGCATGCATTGGTTTGTTGTATTTTGAGACGCATTCCCCCCAATTGAGGCACCTATACCACTGGTTTCTTGGCAGGAAGAGGATTATGGCAGGACTGAGCTGGACCAGGGTTACCTTATAATGAGAGGAGGCAACACTCATAGAAGACTGTCGGCCCTGAGAATGGAAGAGGGAGGAAATGGAAGCAAGGATGAGTGTGCTGATAGAGGGGGAAGAAAGGAAAGCAGAGGATGAGGAAAGACAGAAGAGACAGATGACAGCATCAAGAGCAGCTTGCCCATAGCACTCCCTATCTTGCATGATGGGAGATAGGCTGACAGGGGGTATGAGGTTACTGGGAGATGGCAGAGTAAATGCTTGGTTTTTCATTGGACATTCATTAAGATGGATCATTTTAAATAGGAACTAATAAACTGACACCTTGCACAAAAGAAAATGAAACTATAGCATAATAAAAAAGCTTACACACTCTCTAATTCTTAGTAGTATTGTGCATGTAACTGTTAAAAAAGCCCAAAAAAAAAAGAACAGACTGTAGAACAGAAAAAGAGCAGTAAATGGGTTGATTTCCCTGAAAATGACTCTGTTACAACACAAAAGCATCATAAGCTAAACCAATGGTTTAGGTGTGGACTATAGGTGCGGTCACATTTACCATTGCTTGGTGAAATCCATTGGTGAAATCCAGTCATTTCAATAGGAATTTGAATTCCCAATAGGTAATTTCGTGTAACGGCGAAACATTTCTCCATGCAGATTTCCCAAGGGTTTTTTAATGCAAATCCACTGCATTCACCAACATAACGCTGCTTGGTTTGAATGTGGCCTCTGTGCGAGTAGTGCGCAAAATGTTGTTGATATTTCGCTAGTGTGACTGCACCTTATCCGTTTGTCTGATAAGTGGTAGGATAACCTGTCTGAAAACAGCCATTAATTTCACAGTTCTTTTTGGTAATATTCTGTCACAGACATTGCACATTTCACCTTTAGGGGTTGTGTGATGGGAGACCGTGATTAGGATGTATGCATAGAGTATGTCAGATGCTGAGAGAGGCAGCGGAAACAAAGCACAAGGGATATCCCACAATTCCCATTCCAAATTTGCTTTAATCAGGGCAAAGAACCCCCAACCCTTTTCAGTACCCCACACATCTCACCGTCTGCCTTCTGTGCAAGGCCCAGACATTCCCCTGACCCACTTTAACACATCTGGGTCAGCCTCTGAACCTCCAATGCACACTTTAAGTACTGTACACTGCACGTGTCATTTCACCATGTGAGCAGTGTAAGGGAACATATTTTGAAAATGCTACAGGCTACACATAAAGTAACTAACAACAATGAAGCTATCACATGATATAATATATCTCAATTAGTCATTTAGTGATCATATAAAAGCACACAAATAAAGTCACACTGCATAAAACTAAAAGTAGAAAATATGTAAATGTATACACAGTAACAGGAAAAAAAAACAAGTTTAAACCCCCAAAAAGAATTAGCCATTTTAAAAATCACTTGTCACAATCACACAAAGCGATTCATTTGTCCAAAAAGATTTTAAATGCTGTTAAAGATCAGCAATGGAACTTAAAAACAAAAAGACACTGTTTGTGTTGCTTTGAATCCCAAAATGAGCAATTGATAAAGCCAGCAAATAAAAAATGAACTGCTCCTGCTCAGCCTAGAAGGGCTCATGAAGGCCTGTGAGGGCACATGGGACGTGATTAAAGACCTTACTCTTTCTTTCCTCCACTTCAAAATATAAGTTACTTTTGATGTCTGTGTGAGGGCGTTTGCAGCAAACACACAAAGCAGCTTTACGTTTTTTTCTTCCTCTCAGTTTGGATGAGAAGGTGGAATGCAGGTAAATGACACAGCTGTCCTTTGCCCGTGGCCTCTGGTGATCTATCCGCTACAAAACTACCCATAAAGAGTGAGGGAAGTGGAAAGCGAGAGAGGGAGAGTGAGAATGAGCCCATTTCGGCAAGGGCTTCTGGCTACAGTGTTCAAAGAGCCGTGATATTGAAATAAAGAGTGAACGGGAGCGGCGGGGTTTGGAGCGATCCATGGTAGGGTATTGATCAAGGTTAGCACTCTGTGAGAGAGCACATCATCCCTACCGCGCCACTGGCTGGAGGGCATCACACACACACACAGAGAGAGAGAGAGAGTCTTGACTAGGTGTCTACTCTAAAAACAGTTCTCCACATCTAAGCTAACAAGGAAATCTCACAGGCCGGGCTGGGTCTTGGGGGAAGACTGAGAGAGGGTAAGAAAAAGAGAGAGTTTACAAATAACTTCTAAGAAAGGAAAAATAGTATTGGATATTGAGAGCTTGATCAAAATATTTGTATTTATTTATTATTTTTTACTATATTTTGGAATAATAGCAAGGTCACCAAAAAATGGAATAAAACATATTGGAAGTATAGGATCAACAATCAAACAATCGCTCAATCAAAATAATCAAAACTTGTATGTCTTCAATGTAGCCACTAGGGGTGTAACGATACCCTCATGTCACAATACTGAACTCACAATACGATAGTCCAAGACATATGGTAAAAGGTTAACAAATAAATGTACTGTTGATTAAATTGCTACATTTTATATTACATTGTGGGTGTAAATGAAAATGCTTGGACTTGGTGCTGGTAAGTAACCCAATGCACAAGACAATGGTGACACCAAAATACAAATATTCATGATTCTGAAGCTAAAAAAAAATAAAAAATTTAGACAAATTTACTTGCACCCTGTCACTGACTAGATATATTTAAAATAATGTACCGGTATGCCACTTTTTACTGGTAACATAAGACATTTGCCATTATCAGGACCCACTAATATTCCCCCTTTGCATTATTATACATTATGTTAAACATTATATGGTAGTTTAATGTAGTACTGACAATATATCACAATATATTGACGCTAAAACTTTGTAAACTTGATTTTTTTCTCACACAGTAATTTTCATTTTGGGTAAACTATACACAATACATATTGTCACTATCCACGATACTGTTGCATTTTTGTATTGCTATATATTGTGACATGATATATTGTTACACCCCTAGTAGCCACTCTTTACTCCACCAACTCAATGTTAAACTCTTATGCAAATCTAAAACGCACATATTGTCCTAATGTCCATGCTAATCCTGACAGCTCAACAGGCAGACAAGGGCTTTGCTCTTCAGCAAGTGGTTCAACAATTACAAAACGTTTTACAGTTTAAATACTGCAGCTGTCTTGACAGCCACGTTCAACACCACATTCCCAGCATGGAACATTCCAACATAGAAAGTGTATGTGGTTTTGAGGGATTAAGGACCAAACCACATGCACATGTAAAAATCCCTATAGAATTGAAGATATATAAGCTTGGCATGTGTGGTTCAACATACTGTAACTGATGCATTTTTTACGCACAGGTTAAGATCTTCCCAAGATAACAATATTCAATGAGACACTTATTTTGTCAGCACTATAACCATGTTGTTATAAAAGTCTATTTAACCCATGAAAAATGGAAAACCAAAATAAGCCTGTAATTGGCCAATCCAGCAGTAAAGTAATCACCAATTGACCGTTCGCAGGCCCCTCCCCCAAAACGGCCATTGTCCAATCACACATCATAGCAACCGTTACTATGTGAGCAGCTCCGTCAAACATTGACTCCAAGCAAGCTGGTGAAGTGGTGCGCCCACTGCGTTTGTAAACCGGACACTAGATACTCCGAGAGATTGTCTGGAGGAGTTGTGTTCTTTTCGTTCCCAAAGCCGAAAACACAACGTGAACGGTGCCTACGATGGATAAAACAGTGTGGACGGCCCCACTCCCAGTTACATGTGTCGAACATGGTTCACTCGCGAACAGCGTGCATGAGACTGACACACTGAGATTAGTCAAAGAAACATGGAGAGAGCAGATCAAGAGGATCCACAAAGGAAGTACGTTTTCTAAAGGCAGTGCCGGCCCGAGCCTTTTGGGGGCCCTAAGCAATTTGATTTGGGGGCCCCCTCCCACTACGCGGAGTCACCTGTGCTTGACGATTATTGACACAAATGTCATGCAATAATGATACATTATAAATGAATACAGTGAGTGAGGTTATGTATTAATACAAAATAAATACTTTTTTGTATTAAAAAATAGATGCCTACTTAAATAAAAAAGTTTTAACTTTTACTTTTCTCTTTTACTAACTATTTGAAACTTCTTAAAACAAACTGTCTCAAAACATATAAAATAAATTATTTCAGAATTTATTTTAGAAATCAGAAACATAATAAGAGCAAGGGTTCAACGATGACAATTATTGTTGAAAACTGTAAACTATTATTATTTCTCAACTGTCTCAATACAGTGTAACTGTCTTCAAAATCTTTTTATTATTATTGTAACAGACTTTGTCGGATTGTACATGACAGAATCCAACACATTCTGTTACTATAATACCGGTAATGATGTACTGGCGCTCGTTGCGCGTGTATGCATTGTATTTTTCCCCTCGGGGCTTGCCGTAGATAGGAATAAGTAGTGCGCACTTGGTACTGGAGTGTCGCGGGTTTTTAGAGTTATTAGTGATCTGATGTGTGGTATAATAAAGTGTAGAAGAGTTCAAACTGCTATGTTTATTATTTATTTAAACTGCTACCCTTACACCTAGAAGGTTGAGTTCCCCTGCGGCTGTTTTCTCCAACTTAAACCGATACCGTGACTATGCACAGTTGTCTATGCACGCGCGAGGTGTCTAGATTATGCGCATGACTCAAATGCTGGCAGACACCGCAGCAGTTGTAGGCAGGTATATTGATCATGAAATCAGAATTTTCTTGTCTTGAATTATTCATTCATTCATTCAGTTATATTCATTCATTCATTTATGTCACTTGTTTAAGTCATCTAATTTTTAATTTTTTTTAAACTCGATTGGGGGGCCCCCTGGTGGTCAGGGGGCCCCAAGCAGCCGCTTAGTTCGCTTATGCCTCGGGCCGGCCCTGTCTAAAGGGTTGTTGTTAACGTGATATTTTCGGGGGGAAATGAGCAGCAGTCACTAGCAGTGCAGGACCTGTAGACTACAGTTTAGAAGAGTGCACGCTCGCAACGGGGAACGCATGAAGCTTACTTGACAACATCAGTTCATATAACGTAATCAATATCGTAATGAATAGAAATAACCTTAAATGTATGGTTATCTGCATCTTTCCGTCTCTTATGTATAGTTACTTTTTAAACACGAAAATCGGATTCAGCATGACACGCAAGCGGTTGCCGTGGTAATGAAAAACCTGCTTGTTAAAGCGAATGTATAATCCTGTATCTGAGGCAAAATTACTAAATATGCAGCGCGAATTATATATTTCTAACTCCAAACAATTAGCGACTGAACCAGCGTATTAAATCTTCTTCAAGGCTGTAATTTACTGGTTGCATTTGAGGTAACGTTACAGGTCATGGGGTTTCTCAGATTTCGCTTGAGACCGGTATATTAGCCTCAATAGTAGTCATGTCTCCTTTGCGTATTTTTATATTTTGAATATATCCCTCCACTGCATACTGTAACCCATTTTGCCTCGATCTGGAGGATATCGCGGAGGTAATTGCTCGAAAAAAGGTCACTGACACGCACGGGTATACCTCTTCCATTCATGGCAATCTGTGGCGCTGGTCGTGTTTGACCATTTGTTTGACGGGCGTAGCAACAATAACTAGGGGGCGTGGCTTTTGCGAACGGTCAATTGCACTTGCCTCTAAAAAGTGAAAGGTGAAACACAGCATTTGTTTTTCTCACTATCACAGGTTCATTGTTTTGCATGACAGCAGTAATTCTGACAGTGATAACCATACCACTAAGAGTCTCACTGAAGTAGACGGGTAAGAAGTGGCCTCTTCAGTCACCGTGATTATTAAAGTAGAACAGGAAGGATTTTACACATTCTTTCATACAAGATGTGGGACCACTCAAGTTTTCATGTGCTGTGTAGAGAAATGTAACCTGCCAATTCAGTCTTAAGCCAGCTCTTCAACTCAGGGTTGGTTGGGTAAAAATCACAGGGCACACTGCCCTCCTGATTGAAAAAACACCATGCAATGACAGAACCTCTCATCTTAAAGAAACACACATTCATTTATATCTATTGATTGTTCACTACATGAGATACCACCTAGGATGTTTTTTTAAACAGTACAGAAGGAGGTTCTATATGCTGAAAACTCATTGTTGTTGTTTTTAATAGGTTTGAAGTCTGCAAAAAAAAACATTTTTATTGTTTCTGAAATAAGTATTTTATGCTCACCAAGGCTGCATTGATCAAAAATATACTAACAACTGTAATATTGTGAAATATAATTACAATTTCAAATAACTGTTTTCTATTTTAATATATTTTAAAATGCAATTTATTCTCATGATGGCAAAGCTGAAAATGTGTGTATGTGTGTGGAATCAAGTCTGGACTCGAGTGCAATTATGAATTAACTTGACTTGGGCATTTTGGACGTATTTAGTAAAGATAGTATAGTCGATTCCATATCATGCATAACATGAAAGATAAAAATTAAGTAACAAAATAAAATTAAGATAAGATAAACGTCTTAAACTCAATTGGTTAAGGACTTGGACTCCACTCTGGCTCGACAAGCTAGACTCAGACCCAACACTGTGTGAAGTATAAATATATATTATTTTTCACTTACTTTTTGAAGTATTGTGTCCCCACAGTACCTGTCAGACTGCAAAATCATGAAATAAAGAATATATACATACATATGACCAATATAACTCCCGTAATTTTAATGGGCTCCCAACCCTGTCACAAAGCACCAGTAGAGATAATAGAAAACCAGATTTGGCCAGAGAGAAAGATCAGACATGGCAAAAGCCATCTGAAGGCAGTTCCCTCACAGGACCGTGTTAGGGAGCAAAAGTGATTCTACATTCTCTCTCTTTCTCTCTCTCATCTTCTTGTCAGGGAGCAGTCTGGTCACTCTAAATGGATGGAGAAATTCCCTGCTTACTCATGCATACAGCTGGCAAATTGTCCCTCTCAGATCCCGGCCCTGCCGTGTGATTTGCGCAAGTCGCTGCTATGTAGAGTCTGCCTCATATTGGAAAAGGGCACCACGGAAATAGACAAACTAGTCCGTGAGGTGCATTTGAAGAAAATTATATCTTTCAGGGCTAGCCGGCGAGTCTGCGCAAAGAAGAAGCCACTAGGAGAAGAGTGAGACGCCTTTTAGTGGTGACCTTGACGGGAGTGGGTGGCCGGTAGCATTTCGAAAGGTCTCGCTAAGGCTGTCGTGCAAGTTATTGTCATCATACTGTGAATTAGGAGGCAAAGGAGAGAGAGAAGAAAGTCGAGAGCAGCTAGGAAATATCAAACAACCTTCGCCAAGCTAGCAAACAATTCTCATGAGAGATTTGAGAAGAGATCCTGGCTTCGTGGTGTAGAGGAGTCCCAGACCATCATCATGGTGTTGAACAACTCCTCTTTTGAGTGGAGTGTGGGTTTGCGATAGGATGTCAGGTAAAACATGAAGAAAGAGGATATTGAACACACCGGTGTGAGTTTGTGGCTTGCTGTATCTGGTACTGCTGGTATTGCATTGAATCCCACCTACAGCCTTCCATTTAGACTAGGTGAGTGACTGTGGGCCGAACAATCTTCCTTAATATTATTAATGGCTTCATGCGCCCCCTATGGACTGCATGATTACCCCCCGGCACGTTCAGGCATGCCACGGCACTGCACAACGAGTGCAGATTATTAATGCTTTTACCAACTTTGCCTCCAAGATCATCTGTAATAACAGAGAACATCCGTTAGCGCTGAATTAGATCAATTAGACGGCACTCTTAAAAGAGGTTACAGCAATTCATAAATGGAGCTGTGAGGGAAGGCAAGAGCGGAGGAAAAAAAAACGAGCCATGTTATAGTCCATGAATAACAATGAGAAGGTATTAGACAGCGTAATAGCACGGGATCATGCACAGACCTGTTGAGAGCTTCAGTCGCACTACAGGAGAGACAAACTTGGTCTTGTTACCAATGTGATTTATGCCAAAGACAGACAAGCCTCAGGTACTTGCAATTGTGGACTCACACACAGAGATACGCTGCTATGAGCTTTAACAGACACTGTATGTCAGGGGTACGCATGATCCAAGAGCTCTGGTTTCTCAATTTTATACCCAGAACTAAGGAATGATAACTTACTGCGCACTGTTTCAGGGGCTAGTTGACTGTTGTATGGCTATGAAATTAAATAAACAGGAGTAATCGAGAAATATATATTTAATTTAATAAGTGAGGATCAAATCTTTTTTGACTGACATTTCTTTATTTCCAATGTACACCAAACCAAATTGAAAGAGACCTACAAACTGTATCTGTGGCAATAATAGTTTCTGAGTGTTGAGAACAGTTAATAACAGATTTTAGACAGACTGAAATATTATGAATTTTCAGGTTGCCAGTCACAGTGACTTGACAAATAATAAATCAAAAATAGTAAAAACAAAAGTCATCTATGACTGTTGCTTCAGTGTAGTATGAAGAAGTATTAAATAGGAAGTAAGCTTAAAATACAAAATGAATCACTTGATTCAGCAAATTCATATTTATAATGTTACAGATTTTACAATTTTACGATTTTAAAAATGATGTTCTTTTAAACTTACTATTCATCAAAAAACCCTGAAGAAAAGTATCATATTTTCAAACAAAGTATTAAGCAGCATATTAGAATGATTTCAGGATCATGTGACACTGACGACTGGTGTAATGGCTCTTTTGTCTTTTAAAAACATAAAAAAATCTTTACCAACCCCATCCCTTTATCTCGCCTTTATTTTTCAACAGCCATGTCACTTTTGAAGTGTAAAGACCGTTTAATTGTTGTGAAGGGAAAACCGCATCAACAACAACAACATAGATGTTCAACATTTAGATGAAACCAATTCTGGGTCTGTCTCTCTCAACGATCCAAGTCATATTGTAAACCCCTTATAAAGTCTGCTTTAAGGTGATCCATAAGCCAATAAAATTAAATAATATAAAAGAGAAGTACTAAGTAAATAGAGAAAGTGCCAAGTTTGTCTTCTCTTTTCAAATGGGACACCGCAGTTTTCCAGGCATAAACCTCATGCAAGGTCTTTTAAAAGTAACCCGCATTTAATGTCTATTTACAGAGGAATTCTGCCACATAAATGTCCAAACTCTCTTTTTCTTTTTTTTCCCTCTCAGTTTCCTAAAATCTCTTGATCTTTAATCTCTGTGCCAGTGCCTGTAATACAGATTATGGCAGCTAGCTACTGACCAGTCAGTTAAATCGCAGCTGGCTGACAACACTGGCAACAGACTTATTTGAATATAAATCTCAAAAGGGAAAATGTTTTAATAACAGGCAGCCAGCGTGAACGCAACCGCATTGGAGGGTCAGATTTGGTGGCCACTGACTCGCATTAAAATGAGCAAACAAAGCCCAGAGTGTACATAAATCCTCACCCAAGTTGTGTGCATTTGAAGGGTGTATATTGTGACAATGACATGAGATCTGTTGTTCAAAGCCACATGACAGCTCCACAGAGGTGCTGATATTTCAACACTGCACTAATATCTTCAAGTAATCTACATATGCTCGAATCGAATTGGCTGCAAAGAACCACATTGTCTGCTAAGTCACCAGTTACCCGCTATACCTCTCTTAAGCGTTGTAACAGTGCCCAAGTACCACTCCCAGCAGTCTCACTCGACTGGGCTGAGTTGAAGTCAAAGGAAGAGAGAACAGATACACAAAGAGTGAACAAGCTGCCCTCTCTGCCGCTCTACTGGCTGTTCAGACTGCTTTACGCACACTGCAGGCTGGCTAATTATCATGGGGTTCTATGCTATCCCCCCTTGCCCCCCTCCAATCGAGCTCAGCACACCCCCACATCCCCTGCGGGCACGGGACGCACTGACAGTAATCTCCCTGTGACAGCACTTGGACGTGCCGTCATTAAGCCGTCCGTGTTATTGAGATGATAGCCCTGAGAATGTGGCCATCGTGCCAAAAAGAGTGAGCGACGAGCAGTTCTTCCTCTCCGGGTTAAAGACAATAAAAAAGAAAGGGAGGACAGACAGTTTTCCTTTTTCCCAAAAGCCACACCGGTTTAATCCGTGCTTTTAACATGCTCTTGCCAAGAAATTTTAACAGTCCGCATGTTGACTTAATTAAATATAAAATCGACTTAAAAATATCTCCCCTTAAAGAAAAATTCAAAACAAATCTGATTTAGGTTTATATGCCGACAGGGCTCAAACAATGAGCAAAGGGTTGAAGGAATAGTTTACACGTAACTTACTCATCCTCATGTGTTCCAAACTAGAAGGATCTCTCCCTCTCGCATTTCTCTCTCCCGGTAAATACAAAATTATATATTTTGTAGATTATCATGGCTGCTCTTTTCCATACAATGGAAGTGAAATTGAAATTATTGTCAAAATATTTGGGTGAAACAGGCAGGAATCATAGACCGAAACAATTAATTATTGAAAATGTTTTGGTGTACGGCAAAATTTTGGCCCCTTTGTATGAGGGACAGACTGAATTTCGAGTTCATATTTATTGTTCCTCTCAAATCTCATTTGTGTGATATAAATATGCGCATTTAAAAAATTGGAACATCACGATCAGTTGCGAGATACTTAGGAAGCTTGACGACATCTTGACACATCTTTATGTGCCCAATCTGAATATAATACGTGAATGAGATTTGAAAGCAGTTGCGAAGGGGAGTTTCGCAGTTGCAAATATTTTCTCCAGACAAAGCCATCATGTGGCTAAAGAAATATTTTAATAATAATATAACACGCACAGTACGGATTACTTTTATTATGCTTTTTTGTCATTTTTGGAGCCTGACTGGTCACCATTCACTCTCACTGCATTGAAAAGAGCAGCATGCACATTCAGTTAAACTTTCCTTTTGACATGAGGATGAGTAAACAATCGCAAAATTGTAATATTTAGATGAACTATCCATTTAGCATGTCAAACCACTTGATAAATTGCAAAGCTACATCATCCTAAAGAAAGAACAGAAAGATCAGATGAGTCAGTGAGTCAATGAGTCAGTGTGTGAGTGAGTGAGGGAAAAGAGTGAGGACAGTGAGGAGAGTGAGTGAGCAGAGAGAGGGAGAGAGAGAGAGAGGAAAGAAGAAAACTTTCCTATCCCCCTCCTCTCTTCTCAGACTCTCAGAGTGCCCTGACAGGGAAACAGATGGCAATTTAAGCAGAGAATTTATGAGCGCCACAATCTTAATGTTGCATAAAGAAAAGAAAAAGACTCGCATCAAGCCCACTGACAAATGTACTCGCTAATATTAATGCACTCCTCATTCATCCAATATGCTTCCTAATTGCTTTTCTGTACACAGTAATATGGCACCTGCTGCTCAGCCCTTGCTCCGCCGTTCAGGAACCAGGCAAGGCATGGGCCGCCACTAGCCCTCGCTCTGTGATGGATGCATGGCCGTGCATCATGCACTGAGCCTGTCAGGCAGCATAATTAAAATTTTAGACTTACAGCAGAGAGAGAGAGAGGGGGGGGGAGTGGTAAACAATCAGACAGAAAACACGGCCACTGCTCAAAGGCATCTTAACAGTCAGTTCATACAGTCTGAACACCTTTAGAATAGTGACTGACACTATGACACAGAGAGAGAGAGAAGAGAGAGAGAGAGAGAGAGAGAAGGAGAGAGAGAGAGAGAGAGAGAGAGAGAGAGAGAGAGAGAGAGAGAGAGAGAGAGAGAGAGAGAGAGAGGAGAGAGAGAGAGGAGAGAGAGAGAGATTCATTACATGAACAACCACAATAATCTCTCTAGATATGAAATAGCATACAGACTAGGCAATTTGATGACCAACAAAACTATTGAAGGACGTCAGCTCAGCTCAAATGCAATTTCAAGCATCAAAAGGGATATATTATTACTGTTGATAATCATCATTAGATATGACCTGTCAAGAACATGTATTGGTCATACAACATGTCACCCCTAAATCAAAAGAAAGACATTTTAAATAATATTTTGTTGAGAAAAAGAATACGCAAGATAAAAAAACAAAATCATAATTGTCCAAGATATATTGTACTAGCTTAAATTGTATATGATAGTATTTGTTGTGCTGCCGTTCATTTATTTTGATATAAATACAAACAAAACAATACAATATTTACAATAAAAACACTCATATTGCAATAATGCCAATTAAAGATTATCATTAATATAAATGGGGGGGTCAATCGATCAATATACTTTTTTTTATTATTATTTATTGTTTCTTAGGACAGGTGAAATGTGGCATATTTTGTGAGATTATATCAGACCCTGTTAGCTGCTGTAGGAATTGTGTCCAAATGTTTTTAATGTTTTTTGAATCAGTATATGATCCATTCTTGGAATCAGTTTAGATCAGTTAATTGTTCTTCAAGTAAAGACATCCATGATTTCTCCCTCACTCTCTATTTTAAAATGTACACTCACTTTAAACCTCATCCATGTGGTTCCTGTGTTTGAGTGTGGAATTACACCTTGCACACAGTCATTTGGGATAATGTAGATCCTCCCTATAGCTCTTGTCATTAACTCTATAACAGCTGCTGTTAAAT
This sequence comes from Chrosomus eos, assembly GCA_036326025.1. NCBI lineage: Eukaryota > Metazoa > Chordata > Actinopteri > Cypriniformes > Leuciscidae > Chrosomus > Chrosomus eos. The sequence goes on from CM070833.1 coordinate 17,686,764, forward strand.
GCACTAAATTGTACTATAATGAGCAAGTGAATTGCAAGCAATTACAGAGTTAAATTGAATAAATCCTTAGAGCAATAAATTGTCCTTTCTCTTTATTTCAGATTTAATTGATGCATATTCATATGGAGGCCCACACATATAATTCTCAGGGAAACAATGATGTCTTCCATTCAGACAGATTCAGTAACACTCTGAAGATCTAGTTTAAACACCTAATAGATAAAGGTATATTAAAACAAATATACACAGCACTAACTAATTTGTCATTGATATTTTAAACAAATAACGCTTCAACACACATTCTTAAAGTAGGTAATAAAATGTGTTTATTGGATTTATTTATATAAAACTAAAATAGTTTAGAAGTTAATTAATCTTTATTTATCTTTGTAAAAAATAATTTCTGCAAATCTAAAAAAAAATAAAACATTTTATTTTTATGTGACTATTTTACATATGACAAATGTGCTGTTTCTAACTGAACTGCTAGTGTGAAAGCCATCACAATTAAATTGGAGGTTTTTTGGGTCCATACCTCATATGACTGTGCAGGCCAAGTTTCTCAACACCAAGTGTCTGTTGTTGTCCAATACTTTCAGAACGTAGTAAACGTACAGTACTTTCAGAAAGTAGTTTTGGTTTACAACCAACAATTCTTGCGCATTTCAAACTCTTCTTCCCAATTCATCACTCCAATATGTTTAAAAACTCTCACACATGCGCACACACACACAGGGCTCTAACTGTGTTCCCTGGCTCTGGTTCCGTGTCAGGGACTAACTCTGTTATGTGTGTAATGGGGAGTGTTGTGCACCTGAAGGCACTTGTCATCACAGGATCCCAGGAGCTGGCAGCAGCCGGGGGCCCCAGCGCCACACATCTGCTGTACCCACTTCCAGTGGGCGCACATATCAAACACACAATTCGTTCAGACACAAAACAAGTGCACAAATAACCTCTCGTTTTGCATGAAAGGTAAGAAGAACTGCAGGTGAATTTATTCAACAACAAAAAAAACTAATAATAATAATAATGGTAACACTTTAAAATACTGTTCCTTCATAAATGAATAACTACACAGGATCAAATGAGTTACACACTATTAACATTACTATTAACAAGAAACAAATTAGTAAGTAATAGCCTCAGTCGGATTTGGTAGTTTACTATTAGCTAATCAGTAACTAATATTTTTCATACATCACTGAAGTCTACTAAGAACTAATATAATGGTAACCCATTAGTAATGAATCAAGTGGTACTACATCCTCTAGTAACAATTTAACTCTAAATAATAATAATTTGGATCAGTATTCTAAAGTGAAAAGCTTGTTAACTATCTAATATTGACTGAAGTCATTGTAAGCTTTTGAGGTTTTTGTAAGGTTTTAGATAGTAATGACTTAAGTGTTACTACAGCTTTCTGGAACTACAAATCATTTGGATCGGTATTCTAAAGTGAAGATCGTGAGAACACACTAGTAATGACCAAAGTGTTACCAAATTCATCGGAAGGAATTACTATTCAATCTACAAAATCTATATTTTTGTAATAGTAGTTACTGATTAGCTAATAGTGAATTACCACATTCGACTCAGCACTATTACTTCCGAATTTGTTAATCAGAGTTTATTGTTAGTCAAGTTACTAGAATGTTGATATAGTGCGTTACTCATTTGTTCTTGTGTAGTTATTCATTAATGAAGGAACAGTATTCTAAAGTGTTACCATAATGATTACTAAAGAAAAGTAATTTTGTTTTTTTACAAAACGAAAGGTCACAAAATGATGTACAAAAAAAAAACACACAAATATCACTTTATCCATAGAGTATCAGGGTTGCTGAATAACGATTTGCATCTCGTAAGGCTTTTTGTTTTTGTTTTTGCTCCGAGTGTGTAACAAGGACACAGCTCTTTCCTCAGCCCATGTAAAACTACTCACGTCCAGACCACCGCACACGCAGCATTTAACAGAAGCATGGGCACGAGTTTGCACATCTCAACACCTTACATTACCGCTCTCATCTGCAGCTGCAAGTTCCAGCCCACTTCTGCTCGTGCACATCCCAGATAACTCTCTCTCCTTCAATGTCACCACAATTACACAACACAGGCGTGGACCCAGGTCCGGTTTTTGCAGGCGTGAGGTAATAATTGGGTTGTATTTTATGGTTTGTGTATTTTAAGATTGTGAGAAATAGCTCCGCTGAATAAATCATTCATACGTTTGGAGTGATTACCGGAGCGAGAAGAGGGGGGAAGCTGGATCGCCCAAGATAGATTACCCATAATGCATTTCAAGAAGGCAACTAATTAGCAGAAGAAAGGTCAAGTAAAACCAGAAAGTGATTAGAGAGAGAGGAGACAGAAAAAGAGAGAACGAGAGAAAGATGTTCGCATCTCACATACGTTTAGTCACTTTTGGAACGCGGCCAAATTTTTTTCCCCTCCGCCTCAATAACTGAAAGCAGTCGCTTCAATATTTAATGAAATGCTTATGTTGTGGCACCTGGACACATCCGCATCCACAGCGACCCGCTGCCTCCCAAGTGGGTCATTACTGTAGCCATTTGCAAAGGGCACGGGCCTCTCTCCGCTAGCAATGATGCCAGTCTTCGGGAATCTGCTGCAAAACAGCAGGGGACGTGGGGGCGGCGCCGTACCCATCTACCGGGAGGACGGAGTACCGCTGGAAAAAAAAAGCAACAACAACAGTCCAATGTTGCACCCAGAGCAAAGCTACTCCCACTGAGCCTCGCAACGCTACAGCCCGCAGCCAGGCTTCTGCTGCCTTCCACGCCCAGAGATTACAGCGCTCTGCCAGCGCAGACACGGCACACGCATTTCTTCTGGTGCATCTCTCCTGTCAACAGCAAAAACACAGCTTTGCGCTGGTACCATCCGCTAAAGCGCCCCCTCCTCCCCTCCCCCTTAATGATCCAATGCATCAATACCTTCAGCCATCAACGGGGAGCAGATGTCCTCCGTTACCGTATCCTTGGCCGGGATTGGGAGCGCTGCTTTAAAAAGCATTAGTCTCTGGGTCCAGAATGGCTGTCTCACCGTGGCCCGCCACCCGCTTCCACTGGCAGGTGATCCCGGGGCCTAATGGAATTTAATTACTTCAGCCACATTAATCATGGCTACAGTAGAGCAGCCACTATTTCATCTACACTCTTAGGGGTTATTAGTACAAATACACTGTCAAACTGCATTGTGGAAGTGGCATTTTAGGTGTCATCGCCTGTACATTTATTAAAATCTATATCAATATCTTTCAGCGGACACTGCTCTCCCCACCACCCCCTCCCGGTCGTCTCCAGTGCACATTAGGGTTTCAGACAAACTTTCTTGGCATGAAGTGACACCGGGTCTGAAAACTTTTCCTTCATTAATTCTTTCCTGCCACTCCTGCCCGTCGTTCGCCGATTGATTGGAAGTGGCTGGCAAGGACAGTGGAGCAGCGCTTCAAGACAACACTCTGAAATAGAGACTTCATGGCTTGACTCAATGGAGGTGTTAAAAACATTACTCAATTCATTATATTATTAATGGTCTGATAGACACAAGTGTTTCTTTTTTTCTCACAGCAGTATGGTTAATGTTTTATAGATGACACCTGCTGATGTACTCTATACCTGGTTAAATAATCTCTTTTTACTAAACCATAACAAACAATAAAAAATTATAAAACATTACTTATTTACAACAATGGTACAGTTATTTTTTCATCTATGTTTTTAACATGTGAAACAGTATGTCTAAAAACAAAAATGTATATATATATAAAGAGGTTTACTTATTCACACACTAAATTTTTTATCAGATTGTGTCTGGGAAAAAAAAAATGGTAGCCATTCTCAAGAATCGTGATTTTTAGCTTCATTAAAGAATGAAACTCTTTAAAAAAATAGGCTATGGCTATAGGACTGGGAAGAAAATAATCACTTTTTCCCCACAAAATTCAGTGTTTTACTACAGCTCTAAGTACTGCATGCATAGTAACATCAACTTTACCACCTTAACACACCTTACCACTGGTTTATATGTAACCAGCACATATTTCTTCACAACTAAAATACCACTTTAAACACAAATTTATTTCTAAAACCACTCAACCAAGGACCAGGTGCTGGTTTGTTCTGTCTTTAATTATTATTTCTAGCCTTGAAATAAAAATCAATAAGTAGATTCCCTGAGCCCTCATTATCCTGTTTCATGCATTTCATAGTAAAATAAAAAGCCACTATAGTAATAAGTGGAATTTGAGCCCTGTTGCTCTGAGAGCTCGAAGGTCAGGGAAATTAATTTTACTGACTGTGGAGGTGAGGAAGAAAAAAAGGTGAAACCACAATAAAAACTCCTCCTATACAAAATGTTTTAACAGCAGGTAATTCAGCATTCGCTGTTCCATACGTTTCAACATCTTCCCAACGCAAGCCTCGCATGAGGATTCGAACACGCAGTGACAGCTGAATTCGACGAGAGACATGCAATGAGAACTTCACTTCCTTAAAAAAAAACTTAAACTCCCACTTTGTCCACCAAATTCCAGGCTTGTTTTATGTTACAAACTGGTATGGTATGTTAAAGACATACCATCTCTATTCCTGAAGAATTTTAAACTGCCTATTCTGTAGACATGCTCCAAATAATAAATATATCAAATAGATATCACAGCAAAAAGTCCACTCAGAGGCAATTCAAATCAGGCAATACATTAGTTGTAAAACATGCGCGCATTCAAAGCCAATGACGAGAAACTGCCTAAAGCTCTACTTTGATGAGGATGCACCTATCAATAAAAACATAATATGATCTGGATCAGAGCGCTTGTTAGCCCGCTCGCAACCAGTCTAGAAGCCTATAGCACTATAGCAAAAGAAAGGCAGCGCTTTTAACAAAGGCATTTGAACAGTGAGCTGTGGGCTATATAGATTACTATACGAGAACTAGAGACTATGCATGTGCATGCGTTGTTGTGCTCATGCGGCTCAGGTAGCCAGAGAGGCAGCAGGGCCGCAACAGAGGATTCTGGGTGTGAGAATGCGAGCGGTGGAACCCTCTGGATCCCTGCCACTCATCTGGCCACCTTCCTAAGCAGGGCAGAAAATCAAACAAGTAGGAAAGAATTAAATAAAAGCAAGAAGAAAAATGATTTCTTATAAATAGCAGGCTTCGCCAGAAGGCATAGGAAATGAGAGCAGCGAGGCGCAGGAGAGGAGCTTGAGCTTGACACGGGTCTTAAAATTGAGAGGGGGCGGAATCAGGGACCTATTGCGCAAAATGGCTCCAACCAAAGCAAGGATTAGTGTTCCTGCCTCCACAGCCAAGATTCTCCAGAACAACTAATCACCTTCAAGTTCTCTTCTCTTTTTTTCCATTTTCCTTCTCACTGTCTCTCGCTCTCCTTCTCGCTCCCTCTCTATCCTCTTTAAAGTATCATTTCACCCCTCACAGCCATTATGGCTAAAATTAAGCAGAGAGTGTTCTGCCAGCGCCGATTAGACACATCCCTGGATCCGTGCAGAGGAGAAGGTGTCATGTCAGTTACAGCGAAGAGAAGAAATGTGCTTCTCCGCGACGGTCTACACGGGTAGACTGAGAAAAGCCACGTACATCTGTGGCACACAGCGAACAGGCTTGTGGCAAGAATAGCTTCGATTCAGTTCAGAGGGCTGAAATATCAGCCGGCAATTAGAAAAGAGGAGGAAAGCTTGTGGAACGTTTTGTGCGAACGTGCTAATAGACTTCAGCGTGTTTTGAGTGTTATACGACTCAAAAATAAAGACAGATAAAGTGAGCTTAATTAAAGTTATCCTGCAAAGATAAATACATGTGTGCATGTGTTTACAGTCGTATGAATATTCTAGCAGCTAGATTTCACTTGAATTCATTTACAAAACAACGGTTTGCATATCAGTCCAAAGCATGCAGCGATCAATTAGCTTAATGCAAAGAAACAAACACACGCTTCTTTGTTGTTGCTTTAAAAATACCAAATGCCGACATCAGCAAATCTTGCATTCACACTTTAACCCAGTTACAACAAAAAAGCCGGAGAAAAAACGAAAGTTTCGTAATTAGTTATCACAGGGATGCGCGGAGGAACACGTGTTTACTCAATTTATAAGCAGACAGAGTGTTTGTAAACCTGTTTAATGTGACATTCTGCGAGAGATCTGCATCTCACAAGCACGGCTGCACCCGCAAAGGGCAGCGATGATATTGATAAAACAGTCGTTTCATAATCACAGTAATCTGGAGAACTGCACTGCCACAGGAAGTTTAAATGAGGCTCAGATAGGTCACCTTCAACTTTAAGAGTTTTGTCTGACCTTTAGTTCTTTAATGTCGAGCCGCTGGTTTCAGGTTTGAAGGGAAAAGAATAGCAGTAGGATTTCTCTCCAGGCCTATTCAGAGACAGATGAAATGGGCCCTGCATACTTGCAAATGACTGGGAAATATGCAAGTAATTTACCGTTAAATTCCATAACAGGAAAACCTAATTGTACAGCATGTCCAGCCTAATTGAATTGTTCTACAAGTGCATTACTGTTATGGAAATAATACTGACAGGAGCGATAAGAGATTGAACGCGAGACACTGACTGGAGAATAAAATGATTAGACTAAAATAGTAAAGAAAAAAAATGACACAAAGTGATTTTGTAAAATGTGTAAAACGGGAGCAAAACCTTTTTTTAATGAATACATTATTTTAAATGAATAATAGTAGTAATAATAATAATATTGACTATGCTTATGTATGCATTCAAAAAATAAAAAAATAATAAATGCATCTAAATTAGAAGCATTAAATATTACAATACATCTATCTGATTTATATTTATTGTTTTAACGCTTTTTTATGAGTTACATGTTTTTTTTTTTAAATGCTATGTTTTTAATGTACATAAATAACATGCTCGTTTATCTAAAACCAAAAAATGGTTTCATGCACCCATAAAAATGACCTCTTGCTTGCCCAGACTGGAAAGGCTGCCCTCTGCTGGTCACAGACTGAAGTGCAATTGACCCTTCTGCAGTTTTCCTGCAGTGGACTGTCACCTCACATAATCAGATTCAGCAGCAGCAGTTAAAACAGGCTGTCAATTTCTTTAAAAAAAAATGTGTTTGCATATGAGATGCAGGTTGCGCTGAGCAACCACATATAAAGACAATTTGCATACACGCTTGCATGCACCAAACACATTCAGCCCATATACATGCTGCAATGTCTTTTTCACAAACAGAAAGGTACACACAGATACATGCACAAGAGTACATGTGTGCATTTATACACTTACAACGCAAAAGTAAGTATTTGCTGTATTCTGTCAAAATACTCTTAGTTGGAAGCAAGAAGCAGAACAATCTTGCCATAATAATTCTGCTGTGAATATTAGCCTTCGTTTGATTGATGCAAAGCACATGTGCAGTTATATTGAAAAAGCTCATGAGTGATAATGGAGAATCTGGAATGTAATATCACCAGCGTTTCCAAGATCTGCTAAATCTACATTACGCTGACTTAAAAAAAAACTCATCACTCTTAAACACCGGAACAGCCTAAATATAATGGACCTAATGATCACAGGCTACACTATCTCTTGACAGCAGGTTGTTTCAGCAATGATAGGTTAATGTCATTTCTCTTTTGTTTTCATTCAGTCATCACAGAGGAGATGTCCTTCTGTGATGACACGCTGATGGTGAGCAACTTCATTTCAGCCCTGGAATATCTCACATGTGACAACACCGTCCTTTGTCGCCAAGAGTGTTGAACTGCTTTGAACTGCCGACTGACAGAATAGGGAAGCCATTCCAAATGCAAATGTAAATTATTGTTACTTACACGTTTAACCCTCTAGACGCTGTTCTGTCCTAGTATGTGGAGGAATTCTGAAATCATGTTGCCCTCTTTTGGCTGGCATGTGCGACTGCAGATTCTTTCCTGACATAATTACAACTGCTTGTGAAGGATAAAGCTATCATGATACGACGCTGAAAAATGTCAAATATCGATGTGAAATATTTGAAATTTCACTAACATATGACAATGTTACAAATATAAAGGTTATGACCTTGCGTTTGCCCTACATAAAACATAACTGGGTTTGAGTGGTAGATTAGATTCAAATGCAATGACCTGTAATGAAACTCTGTGAACGAAAACCTGTAAAAATCAAGCAACCCTTCAAAAAAAAAAAAGCATCATGGGTAAAATAGCGACCCAAGACACACTAGGCCAAACTTCCCTGTAAAGGTCTATTAATCAATATTTCCTTCTCATTCTAACTCTATTCCCAACACATTTCCTCCTGTGCTTTCATTGCTACCGTCTCATATCATACTCACTCGCTTTCTCCGCCTCTCTCCTCCTCAGACCTGCGGGTCACTCCAGCAGGAACAGGAAGTATCCGTCCTCCTTTCCAAAGCTCACCCCTCCGTCAGTTTCCCCAGCGTTCTGCAGCATTCCAGTCTTTGATTTCCCACTCATCTGCAAAGATAAGAAACAAACCCCAGCAATGGGAACTTTCAGTGAATATCATTTTCAGCCTCCACACCTACTATCTGTTTTGCTTTCTCTTTTTTTTTTCCTCCCTCGTTCATCTCTGAGCTCGGGGAAAGCGAAGAGGTGGGTAGTTTATTCAGTAATATTCAGAATGGTTGATCTAAATAAAGATGCTTTTCAAATTCTATCGTATGTCTAATGGTCTATAACAGAGGGAGGATTACTGATCTGATTTAAACAGCTAAACAATGCTGAGTGGAAAGGAGGAGTGGAAAAAAGGACTTTTGCAGTGACAGATGCACTATCGAGAAATCCGGTGGCTCATATTTCAAGCTGGTGAAATAGGCTCGTTTAAATGGCCTGTAGTGCCCAATACATAGCGGTAAATAAACGATAAGAGCTTGCCGATAAGCAACCAGCCCCACGCTCTCTCCTCACAGCTGAATCGATACAGCCCGTGCAGCATATCATTCATCTCATAAGTATAATGAGTACTTGTGTTATTAATCTCATCTTTATACTGAGGTAATATGATAGTTAATTCAGCTCAGTTGAAATGAATGGAAATAAGATAATCACAAACGCATCGCTTAGTAAAATCAATCCGGGCGAGGTATTCTAATAACAATACGTATAGGCAACAAGCGCTAATTCTATCATGCGAAGAAAGCAATATTTCACTCCGTTCATCTGACTAATGCATAAATGGAATATTTCACACTCTTTTCTTCAGTGAAAACAATATAGATTTTGATTTGCTTGCGAACAATTTTAATAAAAAGCTATTGATGGGATATTGATTGGTTAGCTCACGGCACAGCTCGTGGGCCCAGTGTGCAACAATCATTATGCGCCAAGCTTTTGGGTTCATTTCAACTCACATGGTCAATACTCCATATGCTCTCGGCCCTTTGAACATGTCGGGATGCTTTTTCTACAGCATCCTCTAAATCTGAATCAAATTTAGAATAGTTCCAACATCTGACTGACCATGAATCAAGATATCCTAAAACAAAAACATGTTGAACAAATTGATACTTTATATCAATCTAATATAATACAGGAACAAAAGAGTCATTATGTATTGGCGGTACACTATGATATCCACTATCACTGAAACTTTAGTAGTACACAAGTAAATCAAATTTAAAACTGGCCAGTGTTAAGTCTTTTTTTAGCTTAAATTTTCCAGGAATCAGTTTTATGCAGTAGTTTCAAAATTTGTGGCATCCCTCAAGGCTCCCTGAGTGCTCCCTCCAGTCTGTACCTTCCTTTAAGAATGTGATCTCTGAACTCCAAGATCTTATTTATCCCTGTGTCACTTTGTAAAATCTTTATTCGTGTGAACATATCTTTTAAATGTGAGAGGCACTGGAGTAACGGCAATAAAAGGCTGGAGAGGGATCAATGCTGAACGCATTACGCCTCGGCGCAGAGACTTGGCTTTAATAATCAAAAAATTGATCCATTAAGCTCAACCTAATTCTTTGCCAAAACGGTAGAGGTGCTCAGTTTTTAACACATGGTTATGTGAAGAATTGCAATTTTTCACAGAGACTGTGGTCTAATGACACAATATTGAAGATGAAATGGGCTCATCACAAATATATATATTAGTTGTCAATCGATTAAAAAAATTCAATCAATCAACATTTTCTATAATAATAATAATAATAAATAATAAAATATAATATAATTATATACACTAACTTTAATATATAAAAATTAAACTTTGTATATAATATAATAATATATAATAAATATAATATAATTAATCAATATTATACTAAATTAATAATATATATATATATATATATCCAAACTTAATCTTTAGTAATAAAGTTAGTATTTCCTAACATGCAGATAAAACAGCCATATAAATAGGGGCTAGCATGCTGCTTAAAGGGGTCCTATCATGCCCTTTTACAAAGTCTTGATTTTGTTTTTGGGGTGTACTGGAATGTCTTCATGCTTGACGTCCCCAACTCCAAAACTGCAAGTTCTTCTCAAGTGTAAATATGAATAAGGATGATGTTAATTTCAAACCAATTCGAGACGAATTCAGACCCTGACAATGTTAATGAACAAGAGGATCGTGCAGAACGGATTTCAAGACTTTGCAAGCAAGGATTTCAAAGGACGTTTCAGAGTAGTTGTTTTTTTGTAATTTTCTCATACATTATAGATACAATGTAATCCACCATTTAATCGTGATATTTTCGGAAAACTAAGGTAATACAAACAGTAATTCGATCTCAAAACGATGGTTAATTTTACTAAGGGGCGCTGAACAGTCCAAAACAAAAGCAATAGAAAACATACACATAAACGTTGAGGTTATAATGTTCAGGAACAGCGTTTAAAAAAAAAAAAACGTTTTAACCACTCTAAGTTTGTCAGCCTTTGGAAGGTCAAACAAATGAGTTTTGGAAATGTTGTGGAAAAAATGTGTCTCTTTGACAGTGACAACATGTCTTTTCTGCAGCTCAACCAGGCCTTGTCCCCTTTTTGCATATTCATGGGCGGGGATTATTTAAATGAATACCATTGTGACTTCATAACATCCGGAAAAAAGGCGAATCTCCAAACGAGCTGTTCTGTTGTAGTTCTTGAAAAGGGGATTCTGTTAAATAAAATAGTTCCCTTTGGAGTGAACTTTGAGCTTTGTGCAAATCTTATCTCAAAACAGCAAAATTACACACTAAGTGTAATTGTTGGAAAAAAAGTTGAAAAAGTGGAAAAGCATAATAGGACCCCTTTAAATGTTTTAAACTTGCCTAGGTCACAAATCTGGGTATAAAATAACTAAATAATAATACAACTTGTGAAAATTGCTACTTTTAAAGGGAATTCATAATAACAAAAAAAAAATTACTTAAGAACTACAGCTGATGGATAATGCAAATGAATTTTGTTTAATGACATTGAAGGAGATATACTGTAAAGTTACAACTGAACTGCAACTGCTGAGAGCCATCATTCATGTAAAGAGCAAAGACTATTGTACTTTTTTTTTTTTCCTGAAGTGATCTAACATTTACCGAGCCCTTCTCACATGACTGTGATTGTTCTCCACACACACTTCAAAGGTTACCGGATGTGCCCGATTCAAAGCTGTAAGTGAGAGTTCCACTTTTGACACTAGGATTTACCAAAAGAGATGAAACCTTATCCATGCCACTCTGATGAGCTGCAGCATGTGTGTCTATTCCACTGTGTAGGAGCAAACAGCAAAGTTTAAGAGAGCAGAGGATGGGGAGAGAGTGGATGAAAAAAAGCACAAAGGAGGTAAACAACCAAAACCCTCTGAAACAAGAGCCGTGACAGAGTCGCTTGGACCTCGGTGGATGTGCAGGTCGGGCATCACAGCGCAGAGACTCTTCCTCTGCGCCGTGTCCATGGGCCGCTGCAACAACTCAACACCAGTGATATCGATCGGCTTTCTAAGCCTCCGCTAACCTGGTCAAACCCGAGTCCTTTCTGATATTTACCCACCAAAGTATTCCCTTCTGCTTGCGCTGCCAACCCACAAGACATGGAGGGAGAAAAAAAGTCAATTATATACAACGTGCTTGGTTTCCCCTCAAGGATGGAATCCACCCTTTCTAATCCGATCAATTCATGTCAGACAGGAGGCTGGATTCAGCGCTATCTCTGAAGTCCTGTAATCCAGGCTAAGTCTTCACACTGACTGCCTCACCTCCACAAGAAAAGGGTTTGGTCCAGAGCGTGATACAGCAAATTAGTCATAGTGTACATTCAGACACTGCAGTGGATGGGTGCCAGTGTGCTAACAGCTAAGCATCACTAGATATGAAATTCAAGTAATTCCTATTATAGTCACACAAACAATATAGGGGGGACTAGGGCTAGCTGTCACACCTTTTATGAATATTTCAATATTTGTAATTTTAGAAGCCTTTAAATCATTTTTTAAAAAGTATTTTTGAAAGCCATTTTTTAAAGCAGGCATATTGAAATACATGAAAAATAAAAATATGCTGTTTCATGTTTTCATAAAACAGTACCATATAAATTCCAGAAATACAATCATTGTTTTAGCCACAAATAATGTAATTAATAAATTGTACAAACGTACAACTTGCTTCAATTTTCCCTTAAAAATGTAGGTTCACAACAAACTTGACTCTTGTCTGAATAAGTGTTTTTTATATGTACTTCTTTAAACAACAACTAAAGCATTTGGTTAACATAATTCACACAAAAAGATTATTTAAGAGGTTTTTGAAATGTGCGACAACTAGCCCCTGCCTGCCCTTTTGTACAGTATTCTGCAAGGTATAACCTTTAAAAAAAAAAAAAAAAACACGTTTGACTTTTATCCACTGGTGACTTTTATCCACTGGTGAACTATATCCAAGCAGTATATAACTTTGAAGTATTTGGCTGATGGTGAGACATGGGAAGGTGTCCCATTACAGACATGCAAAGGCTAACGGCCAGTGCACACGGTAAATGAGCAGGAACGAGGAGAGAGTGCTGGGACACTTTAATTTCCACTGACATATTGTGCTTCATGTACAGTCTGAATGGCTCCATAAAGAAAGTGTAATGATGGTCCAGGACCCTGGCCAAATAGCTGACATGCACGGCTTCCCTGGTCAGCTCAGCACCGGGTTTGATCCGTCTCATTACACCAGTCATTCAAATAATGGGCGGCTATGGGAGCTCTGGTAAAACTGCAACTAATACACATGCCAAAGTCTACACCATAGTGGTTCTCTCTCTCTCTCTCTCTCTCTCTCTCTCTCTCCTCTCTCTCTCTCTCTCTCTCTCCTCTCTCTCTCCTCTCTCTCTCTCTCTCTCTCTCTCTCTCTCTCTCCTCTCTCTCTCTCTCTCTGCTTAGTGTGCACAGGTGTTCAAAGCTGAGAAAGTAAATATATCAATCTTTTTTTTATAACATACTATAATAAAATAGATATTAAAACTATTTCTAAATTTTATAATTTACAAAAAAATATATATATTTTCTCTATATAGATTATCTAAAAATGAAATGAAATGTTATATATAATACTAATAAATACTATTACTATTATACTGATAATAATAACACCAACAAATAAAACAATTATATAATATTCTAAATAGAATAATTTTCAAAAATGCACAAATGCAAAATAAAACAAATTCACAAACACATTAAGCATGTTCTAATATGTTTTAGATATGAGATAAAGTCACCGACACCTATAATAGGATCGCACAATCTACATTTGAAATAACAATTTTCAAACCAGTTCGTAAAAACGGCATTAAAGATTGTCTACCGAGATCGGAACAGAACAATAGCTCCTTATTCTCTTTCAGATGAATGCATGGCAAGGAGAGAGAGGCGCGATAAATCGGCCACCCCTGCTCTTGTCTCGCTTCAAAAGAATCTGTTAGAGAGAGAGAGGGAGAGGGAGAAAAAAAGCAGGGAGCAAGACCCACACGATGTAGTTCCAGCCAATTGCATTCCAGAGAAGTGACCATGGCTGGAGATAAACAATGCACAATAGATCACGCTCCTCAAAAGGTATAAAAGAAAGGCAGATGCCGCAGCAATAAGGCAGTAGCAGGGGGAAAGAAATAATCCGCGTTTTCTCCAGCAATTCCGAAAAGCATCATTGTTTAAATCCTTTTTTTCAGGATTGCCATTAACCCTGTGCAGTGTACGCTGTAACAATCTGCATGTGATGGGAAAGAGGAACACCTCTCTCTCTCTCTCTCTCTCCCTATGTGAGGTTGCCAGGCTCACCCTCTTCCAAACCACAGCCAGAGCCAAAATCGCTTTAAATTGTTCCTCACTGTCGCAAACAAAAAAAAGCATTTAACACTCACCCATTGTGCGGGGACTGATCTCTCAACCACTCTAGCACCCCGTCAACACAAGCCCAGATATCCTTCCACAGATATGTAAACAGCCCACTAAGATTTCTTTGTTTGGATTTTGAAGCTGGGTAGGTTTGCCTTTGCTGCGCTTGCTTTTACAGCTTAGAAGCAGGTGGATGACAAAACATCAATCTCTCCAGGCACAATGTGTAGCACGTACGCTTGACACTCTACACAAGCAATATACAATCACACACTCCAATACAGGGCTCTCAGCTGTAATGATATGTGTTTGCTTAAAGGCAGCTTTACTGAATATTTGAGCATTTTTGGAGAAAGAAAACACTGTGAATTAAACTAAAATGTTTAATGAAAGTGGAATCTGCATCCACAATATCAGAATATGGCAGAAAGTGACAAGGTCAGGGGAAAGTTATCACATTCTATATATTCACACTATATTAATGAAAGATATGTGTGCTATAGTTTGTTTGAGAAAAAAAATGTTTAGGATGAATGGTTGGAGTGTTGCCACAAAGGAAACCTGTCAGAGAACAACTGAAATACGGGGGATTGAGGTTGCCACACCATTTACTCCAGTGAAAATTTCTCAGAATCAGTTTCCGTAACACCATAATCCTTCTGGATACAAGTTAGAGCTAAACTCAGCAGGACAGTGGCCCTCCAGGACCGAGTTTGGACACCCCTGCCTTAGGGTTTCACATGGATGAATTTATTGTTACATTAATAATCTAATATATCTGTTTTATATATAAAGCACATCATTTATCATTTGTATCATATGTTGGCCCCTCCTCATCAAAAAATAAAAAATAATAATAATTAAAATCAACATCAGTAAATGATTAGCAAGTGTAAAAATGTGAAACACAAATTCTATACATGAATCAGCTAAATGTAAAATGTAGCATACAAAAACATCGAACGTTTTCCACAAGTATAGTAATTACTACAGTATGACTGCCCTAACGTTACCTGGAAATATTATTGTCCTGAATACACTCCTCAGCTAGGCCTATCAGTTAAAAAAATACCTTCATTCGTCCATGCTCGTCTAATGTATGCCAATGGGTGTTCATCCAACTATAGGCTACAACAAAATGACGATACTGTAATTGTAGTTGAGGGAACAAAAGTCATAAAACAAAAATGCAGTGTACAAAAGAGGGGCGTTTTGACTTAACTTACCTGTTACGCTTTCACTAGTTTGCTCGTTTCGACTGTTAACGTCTCTTTAATTGAAGGGAGCTAATAAACATCTATCAAGTGATTAACAGTTACATGAAGTATGAAGTTAAACTTTACACGATATTGAGAGATTCTGTACGTGTACATAGCAGACAATGTAACACTGACTTGTCTATTCAACTCCTAAATGTTCAAAGCATAGGGTTCAAAGACAACAAGTCTTATTTGGTTAGATTTGTTTGCAAAAGTGTTCAAATAAAGTTTGGTCATTCAAACTTTTATGACGTCAGTGACGCTCGAGTCTTTCCGCGGGAACCGGGAAGTTACTTTCGGTGGTGTCTGCAGTGCATCATAACAACAACAACAGCGGAAGAAGTTTCTGATTGCAGCGATTGACTGCTTTCTGCACAAAAAGCTTCTGTCAAAAAGTTTACTATCGAGACATCTAAGTGTTTAGCTAGAGGTTTATAGTCATCCTGTGATTTGACGTATTTCTGTTTCATCATGAGCTGTTTGCTGATGAGAGAAAGCCCTATGATCATTGCGCTTAATAAGGAGAAGACAGTCTATGACGGGTTCATCACAGTGTTGGTAAGGAAAGTTTCACATCTCAAAGTTTCACAGTCTTTCATTAAGTGTGAATATACGTTTACAGTGTGAATTATGTTATGCCATGTGAATCACATAACAGTAACGTTAGTTGAGCCGATTGTCACAAGTCACATTTTTCTTATTATTTATTCTTTGACAGGAAAAAGACTTCAGGATAAGAATATCTCTACCCCCTGATCATCAGATGAAACAGGCAAAGTATGATTGTAATAATATGGTTTATTTGATGAGTGCATTATTTATTTAAATATCCAAGAAAACCAACACAATGTAATATAACAAATGTAAAGAACATTGGACCATACATGGTCATATGTTTTATGCAAAAAAAAAAAGTGTTTTGACTTCAGTTTTACATTTTTAACAAGGGCTTTTTCACTCCATTTAAGTGTGTTACATGTAATATTGAGCAGTACAATTATTAAATAATATATAAACACTAACTTTGCATTAATTGTTCTCTTACGAGAGTATCTCTCGTACTGCGTAATATCTTACGCTATGGGGAAAACTCTTTTCCACGAGATATTGAAGCCAAAAATTATCCTTAATTTTTTATTAATGTAAAACGCTTTGCAGCAGCAAGCAGACATAGGCGAGACAGCTCGCGCGCCTATTGGCTGCCCTGCGGCAATAGCAGCAGCCTATCGAGAGAGGCTCTGCGTGACGTCACGACGAATGGGGGCCTTTCGCGCCCATATCGTCACGTCCCGCCAGAAAGGGCGTGGTCTCGACCCATATCTAGGCTCGATAGCTGCTCTTACGTTGATTTTCATCTCTTCAGCGAAGCCTCCCGCATCGCTGGATCCAGAGTGAGAAGCCGCGCCGTCGACCTGTAGCCTTCAGCGGGACGTGCCATCGAGCCTGGAGTCGCTGGCCTCGCCGCCTTCAGCCGCCGTACCTGCTGCGCTTTCCGGCGTACATATCCTTTCCTCTGCTTAGAGTGTGTGTGATTGCATTATCTGCCTTTTTTTCCCACCCCTCTAAAAGAGCGGCGTCTTTTTAAAGATGCCTTCCTGTGGTTCTTGC
Source organism: Chrosomus eos (assembly GCA_036326025.1). Taxonomy (NCBI): domain Eukaryota; kingdom Metazoa; phylum Chordata; class Actinopteri; order Cypriniformes; family Leuciscidae; genus Chrosomus; species Chrosomus eos. The sequence continues at coordinate 17,703,969 of CM070833.1, forward strand.
CGAGCCCCACTCAGCGATGAGGACCGCCATGTCATCTGCGTGTCCTGCCTGGGTGAGGATCACGCGGCCATCGCGCTCGCTGACGGCGGATGCCATCATTGTGAACGTTTGCCTATGGTGACTCTGCGGACTCGCCTAGCTGCGTTATCCGAGCCCGCATCCCAGCCTGCCGTGACGCCGCGCCGCAAGAAGCGCCGCGCCCAGCGCGCGCCCGAGCTATTTCCAGCCCGCCAAAGCTCGCCGGTTCGCCCGCCAGCTTCGCCGGCTTCGCTCGAGTCGCCCACGGACGGACAGTGGCCGCCGTCTGCCGCCGCGTCCGCACTTGAGCTCGACGAACTTACCGGAGACGGCATTGAAACTGAGCCGATGCGTCCGCTCTCTCAAGCCGTGGATTACATCGGCCTCGACTGAAAGGCGCTCGCGCAACTAACGCGCAATAGGCTGGACGGACGCTTTCTCGGGAAAGACGAAGCTCCGTCACAGTCGAGACCCGCGCCTTTCCCCCCTGAATGGTGAGAAACATTTGTGGCTAACTATCCGAGATGACGGAAGCTGAGCGCTCCGTGTTCCTCGACGTTCTCGCTCTGCTGGACGCCGCCCCCCTCAGCGCGGGCCCCGGCCGAGGATTGAGATAAAGCCCGAGGTCTCAAGGCCTTCCTAGTCTCTCTAGGAAAGCGACGGTGTTCAGTTCCCGCTGCGGCCGGATTTCCACCAAAACTTCTCGCTCGTTCAGTTCCAAGCAATGTGACTGTTCCAGTGTATTTCGCAGTGAGCAAGCTGGTTCCACAGCCCGCTTGCCTGCGCACAAAGGCCGTCGTTTCGGCTAACTAGCAGCGCCGCCAGGCCCGAGATCAAACACCGCGCTCTCGCTCTGCTGGACGCCGCCCCCCTCAGCGCGGGCCCCGGCCGAGGATTGAGATAAAGCCCGAGGTCTCAAGGCCTTCCTAGTCTCTCTAGGAAAGTGACGGTGTTCAGATCCCGCTGCGGCCGGATTTCCACCAAAACTTCTCGCTCGTTCAGTTCCATGCGTTGTGACTGTCCCAGTGTATTTCGCAGTGAAGCAGCCGGTGTCTCAGCCCGCTTGCCTGCGCACAAAAGCCGTTTCTATGGCTACCCAGATAAATCCAATAAAGAGTGCATTTTCTGGTGTCCCGGCCACGGCCGATGGTGTTACGAGTGTTGTAAGAATGCCCACGTCCCAGTGCCCATTCCCACACCCAGACACAGCCCGCCATGGTGCAGGGCTAGCACAAATAAAACCAACTCATGTTGTTTGTGCAGAAAATGTAGTGAACGCGCCCATACAATGCCCGCTTACACTACATGATGCGTGTCCCTTGGTTTCTGTAAAAACGAAACGCACACACATTTAGTCGGCGCGAGCCGACAGTGTTCTCAGTGCAGTAAATGTGCCCGCTGTCCCGCATTTCCTCACTGACACGCCGAATCCCACGGGATTCACCCCCGCTCGCTTTCTATGCACAACCCGTCACAGAGAAGCTGAGCGCGTCCAGGCTGCCCGCTGTGATTAGCGCGCACCTCGCACGCTGTGAACACAGCGTTGATTCAGTCGGCGCGAGCCGAGTGTTCTCCGTGCTGAAAATGTGCCCGCTGTCTCGCGCCCGCATTTCTCACAGACACTCCGAATCTCACGGGATTCGCCCCCGCTCGTTTTCTCTGCACAACCCGTCACAGAGAAGCTGAGCGCGGCCAGGCTGCCAGCTGTGATCAGCGCGCGCCTCGCACGCTGTAAACACAGCAGTGATTTAGTCGGCGCGAGCTGACAGTATTCTCAGTGTAGTAAATGTGCCCGCATGTAGTAAATGTGCCCACATTCCCTCACACGCGCCGAATCCCACGGGATTCGCCCCGCTCGCTTTCTCTGCGCGTCCCGCCATAGAGAAGCTGAGCGCGGCCAGGCTGCCCGCTGTGATCAGCGCGCCCCCCGCCTCGAACGCTGTAAACACGGTGTTGTGTTCCCAGTACACAGGGGCTCTCGAGCCGCCGTCCTGCCGCGGCCAGAGCCCAGATTTCATTCTACCCCTAGCTATTCACGCAGATGCGTGGTCAAGGCTTCCCGGGGTATCAGAATGGGTGTTGAACACTATAACGAGAGGCTGTTCGCTACAGTTCGCTCGACGCCCCCGCCGTTATACGGCGCGAGTCGAAACTACGGTGTAAAGCGAAGTGTTTCATCTACTTCGAGCCGAGATAGCGAAACTACTGAGAGAAGGGGCTATAGAACCTCTATCTCAGGGCGAAGGGGGCTTATACAGCAGATATTTTCTGGTACCGAAAAAAGATGGTGGGCTCAGACCCATTCTAGATCTGCGACTGCTGAACAGAACGCTTGTGAAGCGCCAGTTCAGAATGCTTACGACCAGGAAAATCCTCGCGCAAGTGCGCCAAGGAGACTGGTTCATGTCAATAGATCTGAAAGACGCCTATTTTCAAATACAAATAGCGTCCCATCACAGGCGATTCTTGAGATTCGCCTTCGAGGGCCAGGCATATCAATACACAGTCCTGCCGTTCAGCCTGTCCCTAGCACCCCGTACGTTCACGAAGTGCATGGACGCGGCCCTCGCCCCCCCTTAGACTTCGGGGCATGCGAGTTTTTGAACTACTTGGACGATTGGCTGATTCTAGCTCGTTCACGAACGGAGCTCATAGAACACAGGGCCTCATTACTCGAGCACCTCGAGGAGCTGGGCCTTACAGTCAGTTGGGCGAAAAGCTCACTGCTCCCCAGTCGGAGAATTTCCTTTCTGGGAACAGTGTTAGACTCGCTATCCATGACAGCACGCCTGTCACCGGAGCGCGGATTGAATATTCAGCACGTCGCGAGATCCTTCCGCCACGGCTCTATAGTCCCGCTCAGAAGGTTTCAGAAAATGCTGGGTCTGATGGCCTCAGCAGCCTCCGTACTCCAGTTGGGCCTGCTCCGCATGTGCCCACTGCAGCTATGGCTAAAAGCACGAGTTCCCCCCAGGGCGTGGACCGCAGGTCTATTTCGCCTCAGGGTCGACCTTCAGTGCATTTCGGCTCTGAAACCATGGAAAGCAACCGACTGGTATCAGTCAGGTGTGAGTCTGGGGATCCCCTCGAGTGTGAAGGTGGTGTCTACGGACGCCTCCACTTCGGGGCAGGGAGCGCTGCTCGAAGGCAGACCGCTAGCTGGCCTATGGTCAGTACGGGAGAAGCTCCTTCACATAAACTGCTTGGAATTAATAGCAGTCGACAAAGCGCTACGGCGCTTCTGTCCCCAGATAAAAGGCCACCACGTATTGGTCCGGTCGGACAACATGTCAGTGGTGGCGTACATAAATCACCAGGGCGGCGTCAGGTCCCGAAACCTTTACAGGCTGACGGAACGCCTCCTGGTCTGGGCTCAGCACAACCTGCTCTCGCTGAGAGCGGCGCATGTGCCTGGTCACCTAAATGTGGGGCCAGACAGGCTGTCCAGAAACAACGTCCCAGCAGGAGAATGGTCTCTGCACCCGCAGACGATCCAGCTGCTGTGGGAAACGTTTGGCAAAGCGCAGGTGGACCTGTTCGCGTCCCAAGAAAACGCTCACTGCCCGAGATTCTTCTCGAAATGCCGGGAGGCGCTGGCCCATGTTTGGCCCCGCCGCCCCCTATATGCTTTTCCCCCTGTCTCACTCCTGCCTCAGGTGTTGGAGCGAATCAGGAGGGAGGGATGCCCAGTGCTACTCATAGCTCCGCTCTGGACAAACCAGTCGTGGTTCCCTGTCCTGATGCAGCTGACCAGCGCTGCCCCATGGCCTTTACCGTTGAGGAGAGACCTCCTCTCTCAGGCGGGAGGCTCGATTTGGCATCCTCGCCCGGATTTGTGGTCCCTGCACGCAGGGGCCATCAACGGGTACCCGCTGACCTCCCAGAGGGAGTGTTAAACACGATCGCGCAGGCTAGAGCCCCGTCTACCAGGCGGCTCTACACCTCGAAGTGGTCTGTGTTCTCTGCTTGGTGTCAAGCGCAGAGCTTTTCACCTGTAGACTGCGGGGTTACGGAAGTGCTTTCCTTCCTTCAGGAGCTACTGGATAAGGGCAGGACCCCTTCCACGCTCAAAGTATACGTGGCGGCCATAGCAACGTTTGTAAAACCGGTGTCTGGCCAGTCACTAGGAAAGAACGACTTAGTCGTGCGTTTCCTTAGAGGAGCTCGGAGGCTAAACCCTCCCAGGCCCCCTTCAGTCCCGACATGGGACCTTTCCACGGTCTTGGAGGCCATGAAAGGTGCCCCATTCGAGCCAATCCAGTCGTCAGACATGAAACACTTGTCTTCAAGACAGCGTTTCTTATGGCTCTCGCTTCAGTGAAGCGCGTAGGGGACTTGCAAGCGCTCTCAGTGAGCGCGTCATGCATGGAGTTTGGACCTAATGACTCTAAGGTCATACTCAAACCGAAGCACGGCTACGTGCCAAAATCCCTCAACACACCGTTCAGGGCCCAGGTGATTTCCCTGTCTGCCCGTCCGGTTCTCAATGAGGAGAAGGACGCGAGTCTCCTTTGCCCTGTTAGGGCACTAAGGGCTTATGTGTCCCGCTCGTCTGGTTTCAGACAGACTGAGCAGCTTTTCGTTTCGTTTGGCGGCCGTGCTAAGGGACTTGCCGCTTCGAAACAGAGCCTATCCAGATGGATAGTTGGTGCCATAGCGCTGGCTTACACTTCTAAGGGCCTACAGTGCCCTTTGGGTGTTGGAGCGCACTCCACAAGAGGCATGGCCTCCTCGTGGGCATGGTCTAGCGGGGTTACCCTGCAAGATATTGTATGGCCGCGGGCTGGGCCTCGCCGTCTACATTTATAAAATACTATAACCTGGAGGTTCCCGCCTTGCAAGCTAAGCTTTTGGCGGTATAAAGTTCAGTGCTATCTGCCCGCTGTGCGGCTCAGATACTGAGTTTGACCTGCTTATTGCTCACTGACCGGTACAGCAGCTCATTAAAATGTCGACACACTTGTGGCCACCCAGTTCAGGCTGAATGTTCACCCTGACGGTATGGTCTATTTGTCACATGATCAGCTCCTTCGGATGCTATTTACAGGGAATGATGCTTCTAGCCTCTCTTCCCTCACTCTCTGTGAGTTTATGGTGATTATGCACTATATGCGCCCCGGGCTTCGGCCCCTGGGACTTTGGTGTTGGATCCCTACCAGCACGGCGTGTTGCATTGTGTTCCCCATAGCGTAAGATATTACGCAGTACGAGAGATACTCTCGTAAGAGAACGTACTCGGTTACTAACGTAACCTCGGTTCTCTCTAGAGAGGGAACGAGTACTGCGTATCTTGCCGTGCTTGGAATACGCTCTGGTTCGCTTCGGCGATGAAAACCAACGTAAGAGCAGCTATCGAGCCTAGATATGGGGCGAGACCACGCCCTTTCTGGCGGGACGTGACGATATGGGCGCGAAAGGCCCCCATTCGTCGTGACGTCACGCAGAGCCTCTCTCGATAGGCTGCTGCTATTGCCGCAGGGCAGCCAATAGGCGCGCGAGCTGTCTCGCCTATGTCTGCTTGCTGCTGCAAAGCGTTTTACATTAATAAAAAATTAAGGATAATTTTTGGCTTCAATATCTCGTGGAAAAGAGTTTTCCCCATAGCGTAAGATATTACGCAGTACTCGTTCCCTCTCTAGAGAGAACCGAGGTTACGTTAGTAACCGAGTACGTTTTGTTAATATACATGATTTCAAAGGTATAAGTATTATTATTATTATCGTTTTCTTTGGCTTGTCTTTGGTTGTTTTGCAGATTACATTGTTGCTGGCAAATGAAACGGCTACTTCATGGTTATCAACATATTGTGAAGCAGGTACAATAAATCAATGGCAAATAGTTTGCAGCTATTTCTCATCATTCAAGAAATACGTCTTAATTAACACATGTTTGTCGAGGGGAGAAAAAAATAATTTTCCATGTGCCTCTAGGGTGTAAGGATTAGATTTATGATTTGCCCTGCCTAGATTTATGCGGCACCCTAACTAGTTAAAGTTCATTATTTTCTTCTGAATTTAAAATTATTAAAAATTAACTCTAATGGTCACTCTCATTAGTCAAATGACAGGTGCTGGTTTTTCTATTCTGTATGTAGTAGTTTAATCAAAACATTTGAATTGCATTTTTTTTTTACAGAGATTACACCATTCAACTAATTTGATGGATTTTATCCTGGAACTCAGAACAGTATTGGTAAGTATCACTAAAATATTGCATGTTTTATCCCTGGAGTTGAACATTACCATATTCATGTTGACAAATGTTATACATGATGTAATGTTTAGCATCATATTACCATAATAAGCACATGAGTCCCGCAGATTGAATAAATGATTCTCATTATGATCTTGTCTATTATCAGGAAGTGGCGTTGAAGAGCCAACCAGGATGTCAGTCCTTCTCACCACCTCAGTATTATTCCCAGCTGATATCCGAGATGGAGATTTTAGGATGGGATAAGTATGATGCTTCTAGTGGCCTAGTGCTTTTCTCGACTTGCATTCCATTGTGTGTTCTCTTATAATTGCATATAGGAAAAATCCTTTGCATTACTGTAAGGACATAAATGGCACGTACTGTCGTCAACTTTTCATGAAAACATTGTGTCACATATCTCATTTTGTAACAGAGGAGGCTAATGTGGTGTCTGTCAGCCATGTATCAGGCTGTGATTTCACCAAGGCTTCTCATTTTCCACTTTCTATTAATGTCCAAAGATATAATTATGATATTAGCAAATGCAAATTGGTCTAATTGGAGACCCACTCTCAAGTTTAATGGAGAAATGTAGGCTGAAAAGTTAGGCTGGAAATAAGGTGCACATTTCAGACCTGAATTGCGGTCAGAAGTATTATACACAAGCGCTATCTGTAAATGCACTTGAGATTAATTAAGATCCTTAATTCGTGTCTCTGTTAATAGCCTCAAGTCCGGCACAGTTGCGGACCCTGATTGGTTTAGGAAGGGGGAAGTGCCGCAGAACCTGGTCATTTTAATGAGTTTTAGTTGCCTTGAAGAAGCCACATTTACTGTTAATTACTGTATAGATGGGGTCAGGTCTGTTCTCCCCTCTTATCCCCAGAATAGTTCAAAAGAGTCAGATATTTAGGAAATTACAAAACATCCGTCTCCGGCTGCTTTATAGTGTATTCTAAGTGTGCTATTTGAAGTATCGCAGCAAAGCGTTAGTTAGGTCATAAGAAAATGAAAGTCGAATATTTTGACTTTGATCCCAGTTTGCTCCCATTTTACTGTGAGATATTGCATTTGGTCTGACGTTGTCATCTGAAACTGTTCCGATTTTTTTTTAGACAATTGGTGCGGAGGTGCCATGGTGAGAGGTTGTCACACCTTGCACATGTATGAGAGAGAAGCGCTGGGCTTCTCGCTGTGGTCTTTTAACACCCCGCCAAGATAATGACACCTGAGCAGGTTTCCTATTGGCTGGTCTTCTCACCATCTTAAAACTCATGATCCCTGGTGGCACCTGTGAGAATGGAATAACTGTACTATTTTCAGCAGCTGGCTTTTTGCATATCTGGAAAGTTGTGATGAGAAGTCTTCGCAAAAAGTGGCCTTGGCGGTATTACAGTTTATGTTTTTCCCCTTACTATTCCGAATTCTTTGTTTTTTTGTTTTTGTACGGCTTTATGCTTTCATCTATGGCCTGTTTGTATGCAAACATGCCAAATGTTCCTTTCGCCATTTATGAGAGGAGCTGATTTTCTACTTGCAAATGTAATGCTCTCATCAATCCTCCCAGCAAGACATCGAGCCGTCAAGCTGTTTCAATCAACTGAGGTGAACGCCAGCAAGGCCTGATACTGTGGCGGGAGATCCCTGTAGAATGCAGAGTGGCTGAATGAGGTTCCAGCTCTGTAAAGAGATCTCAATTTCGAGGAAATGAATGATTGGTGTGATTTTGTGCCAAAAGCTCATGTAATTGAATGTGATGCAAAAGATTCGTCCCATTGCTTTATGGGTTATGAGAGAAACAGACTGAGCATTAAGATCACTTTGAACAGTAGAACAGAGAAATCAAGCGTGTTTGCTGGTAGATCTGTAAGAACTGCTTTGATGGCTCATGCGCATCACTACTTTTCACTTTAATATCTAATTAAAATGGGGGGGGGGGTCGTCCCCCTCAAAATTGAATAAAAAGTGAGAAATAATTGTTTTAGTACATGAGTTAGTAAAAAATATGTTGTGTTAAAGGGTTAGTTTACCTAAAAATGAAATTTCTGTCATTAATTACTCACCCTCATGTCATCCCAAACCCTCAAGACCTTCATTCATCTTCAGGACACAAATTAAGATATTTTTGACGAAATCCGAGAGCTTTCTGACCCTTAGTATTAGACAGCAACGCAATTACCATTTTCAAGCCCCAGAAAGGTTGTAAAGAGTGACATCTTTGAAATAGTCCATGTGACTTCAGTGGTTCAACCTTAATTTTATGATTGCAAAAAACAAAAATAAGGACTTTATACAACAATTTCTTCTTGTCTGTGTCAGTCTACTACGCTGTTTATGTTGTAAAACACATTGCAGCGCTTCCTGGTTCTACATCAGAACAGCGGCTCAGTATTGGCCAGATCCTGCGTCAGCACCACACGCATCATGGTGCTCACATGAACAGCGTTGTAGATTGACACAGAAGAGAAGAAAATTTTGAATAAGTTTTTTTTTGCGCACAAAAAGTATTCTCCTCGCTTCATAAACTTCAGGACGAACCACTGTAGTCACATGGACTATTTCAACGATTACTTTACTACCTTTCTGGGCCTTGAATGTGGTAAGTGCGTTGTTGTCTATAGGGGATCAGAAAGCTCTCGGATTTCATCAAAAATATAATGAATTCGTGTTCCGAAGATGAACGAAGGTCTTACAGGCTTGGAACGACATGAGGGTGAGTAATTAACGACAGAATTTTCATTTAATCTACAGTGAGTTACTGTAATAGCAAAGAGAGTGTGAGCCAGCGAAATGTGTCAAAGTTCTTCCAGAGTTTTTATGTGGATTTAAGTGTCCTGAGGGACAGAATGTGGATATGTGATCCTGTAGTTTCTGCTGATGGGAACACTCAGAGCAAAGTGTGCATGTATAAACTAACCACGATATGCTGTGTTACACGACTCGTAAATAAGCTGCTGAAATACGAGTGTGTCGTGAAGTGCTGGGAATTTAGCAATAAATCTGTGGTCGCTGTAGTTGATTTTCAGCACTGTTTGCTGGGAGAGAGGATTGTATACACAATCTGTGGATCATGAATGACCAAAATCACATATCCCTGTTATGTTTTTACTGACAATAAATATTCACTGTTGATCTGTCTGATGTGTGTTGGATGTGGTCTTATGTGTGTGATGCTATTGATCTGTGTTGGCAGGCTGCTCTTCATCGATGCAGAGTTCCGCACACTCAAGATGAAGGCAGAGGACTCTGCAGGTCGTCAGCACGCTGTTACAATCAAGCTCAAGTCTAAGGTGAAGCCAAGGGTCAAGCCCTGTTTTTATTTGTTATTTTGGTAAAACTTTGTTTCTTTATTTTTATATATCTGTCCTTGTTACACGTTACATGTACTCAGGGATTGACATTAACACCCGCCAAATATGGGTGGATTTCAGCAGTAGTGTGTAACACAGTCATTTCTGCTTCTAGCCACTTTAGCGGGTTGAATTTTATATACATTTTTCAATGTAGTCTTTTAAAAAGGCATCTGAAATAATAACTTGCGATGTATTTTTGTCAGAAATCTCAAATTTTTGATAGATATCGATAGGCCTACTAAAATATCTGAAAATCTTTCCAGTACTCATTTTTCCGCAGAATAGAGACAAATACCAGCTGCACTTTCTCGCTCTCTCATTTCTCCGACAGAGAGTTGATACACAAACCTGCCTCCCCTCATTCACTCATTTCATTTGCTCCGGATGAATAATGTTGGTGTTACAGGGCTTAAATTCCTGCATGGGATTGCGTGTATTATTGAGTCTAATTTTACTCGTTCCTGCAGATTTTGTTTGCCGCACATAAAGTCGCCTCTCAGTACTAAATTGAGTTATTTTTCTCTGCTTATTACACTTAAACAGTCAAATACACACAAAATAATGGCAAAATGCCGGTTTTGGCGAGTATACAGGCCACAGGTTTTATTTTACTATGCAAAAAAAATGTATTATAAAAAAACAAAAAGCTCACAGGAAAAATCAGTTATTAATATTTTGTTGACTCTCTTGATTCTCTCTTGTGTTCATAATTTCTTTGTATGACAGCCTGGCCAAAAATGATGTCTGCACAATTTGGCATGTTTCATTGCATTATCACAAATAAACAACTGACTTACAAATAGGCTTACAAAGTCTTTTACAAATGTTTAATAATATTTGGATAAAGGATGATATCACTTACACCACTTTTGACCTCTACAGTATACATTTCCATTTGAACAATTTGGGTCAGTAAGATTAAAAAGAAATGGGCCAGAAGTAACATATGCTCACCAAGGCTTTATTATTTATTATTAACAAAATAAAATATTAATAAAAACATTTATTTGAAATAAATATCTGATTCCAAACTTTTGAACTGTAGTTGTAGTTGTAGTAGACCACAAAGAAACAAAATCCAATTCCTTGTCCTTGTGGAGACATTTTGGTCCCCATGATAAATCGGCTTATATCATACCAAGTGATTTTTGAAATAAAGATGCAGAAAGTTTTTATTTGGGTAGGTTAGGGTTCGAATATGCAGTTTGTACATATAAAAATCACTATGTCCATGGAGAACCAATGGTCGCATGTGTGTTTGTCTTGTAAAATGAATGTAACGGAGCCAGAATTTTTTTTCAATTCCCCTTTTTTTTAAATGAATTCGATATTAAGGTCTACAAAAAAGATCAAATAATTGTCTAAAATAATTTTGTCATTTTGCCGATCTATAATTTTTGTGGGTCATGATGCAAATGTACCAGGATAAGTTCACACAGCTTTCCGTATCTAGATCCTCAGTCTCTGCTGGACTGCAAAAGGAGCAGAACTTTGGTTTTAGTATCTAACTTTAAGCAGGTGGCACTAATGTGCTGTGACTGTAAGATCATGTTGAGAGATGGAGCCGTGAGATTGTGGCAGGGCCTGAAGGAGAGGCGAGAGAGTGTGCAGGGATGCGGTGGCATAGATAAGACCATGAGTGATCCTTATAAGGTGATTACAGGGGCCACAGAAGAAGCAGAAAATTGTGGCGTGTGAGTGGTTTAGTCTGAGGGTCGGGCTGTGTGAGTGAGCTCTGTTTGGCATTGGAAGTGGAGACGTGGTATAGATGCCAGTGGCTCCTTGCGGACACTGCACGGGGTCCTGATGAGATTCAGCAGGGCGTGAGAAGCCCCCTGTGCCCACCTGCCCACCATCCTGCTGGGTGCTAAAAATAGCTGTGATCTATCCACCTCACATCTGCTCATCCTCCCAGAGCCGGGCACCTCTCACAAGGCCCTGCGTCACCCAGCGCCAGCTTACTCAACAGGAGCCAGTATAGGCATCTCTGATGCTGGTGTAAATGTGGGTTGTGGGGTCATACTCGTAGTTGTTTTATTGGTTGTAGTGTGGAAATATATGTAAGAGAATTTTAAGCTTAAAGAGGATGAATAAGTAAGGCCTTCAGGAGTGGACTCATCTAGTCTTTCAGCATGGAGAGAGTGGACATGGTATATATATATATACTTTTATTTTTTGATATATAGACTTTGATAAATAGAAAGATCAAAAGAACAGCATTATTTTGAAATAGAAATCTTTTGTAACATTATTAATGTTTTTTCTGTCATTTCTTAAAAAAAACTTTCCTTCATAATCTTAGCATGTTTTCTATACTGTATCACTGAATAAGCACAATGAAGGATATTAAGTGTATATTTTATATATATAATAACAATAAGATATATATATTATATATATATATATATATAACACAAAACAGTAATATATAAATATAAACATATTAATGCATATTTAATCTTAACTTTTATACTTTAATATTTAAACAATACTATACCAGACTTTCATTAACATTTTGAGTGATAAAAGCATTTGCTAAAGCTTTTTACCACATATACTGTTTTAAACAATGTCTCTTTTTTTTTTGTTACTCTTTTTCAGTATCCAGCTGAGGCCCCGGAGTTTTCTGCCGATCTCCCTGTTCCATTGGCATCACGTGGACCTCTCAGGTACATAGACTAAAATTACTTAATAACTTTTTGAACAGAATTATTATAACTGAAAAGTTGATTTGGCTTTTTATCACATTACCAAAATTGGCCTTTTTTTAACTAGCAATTAAAGTACAATATTTTTAATTAACAAAGTTTTTTGGCATTTAAAGGTGTGTTTTTGTTGATGAAAGGTGTTCCGTTCCGCTGCCGCTTTGATGTTGCTTCCATAAAAAAAAACAATAACTCCTCTCACAAAGGCTCAAACAGAGCCAAATAAACCGACAGGACAGCGATCTGGAAAGCTACATATGTTAGCGGCCTCTAATGAGCCTCGACGAGTTTCCTCTTACGTATAACAATTAAAAGCGAGAACGGAGACCCATTTTTCACTGTCGTTTTCTTTTTATCATCGTCCTCTGTTTTCGCCTCCTCCCCTGAAAAACAGGCTCCTCTTCAGTCATACGTTTGCTCCAATTACTTTGAGGTGGATGAAAGCGACTTGGCATATTGCACAGCAGTGGTGTGAGTTAGGGAGGGTTGTGCGTTGTGCTGGGTGAGGGATGGCAGTGGAACATGGCTCTCTGACAGAGAAGACCAGCTCAGCACACAGCAGCCTTCTGTCGGCCGAAGCCATGCTGCGCTGCTGATGTCTTGATGCATCTCCTCTGTTCAGGGAAGAGAAAGGCCTGTCTGCCTGCCTCTCACGTACATTTGAATGAGTGATGATTACCTGCGCTGAACTGACTGTGTGTGTTTGTGGGAGAGTCAGTGAGTTTGTGAGTAATGTATAATATGGATCAGTAGATTTGGCGGGGTGTTCTCTTTGTAATGTGGCGGACACAGCGGTGCAAGTGTGTCTCGGTTGGATTTGCACTCAACCAGCCGCCCGGACCCTACTCCAGGAGTGCACAAAGAGAAGCGATGCTCTCTGTATGAATTTTAACCCCTCAACCGATTTCAAAAAAGTAAATGCAATGCCGTTCAAAAGTTTGAAAATTATGTATAAAATGTAATTGTGAAACTATTTTATTGTTTTCTATTAGTCATTATTAAATGCCTTTAATTGCATTTACAGTCACTTTTGATGTTACACTGAATACACAATGTTTATTTTATCAAGCTATTTATAAGATATTGTAGTCATACGAGCTAACAATATTGACATTCTGCTCATTTAATAAGTAATATTATTATTATTAGTTTTTTACTACAAAATGATGGAAATTAAAAATGTAAATGATTGCCATTTAATCAGTGAATGTATTGACTGTGCTAGCTTTATTTTATTGCTAAATACTGTTCATTTGTTGCCATTTATCAGCTATACTGAGATACCAGAAGCCAAAATTGTGGTATTGATCCAACCTATACAGTAACTAATAATGAATTATTAGCATAATCATGTACAGTTATGCATATATTGTCTTCCAAGGTACTGTACTTCACAGAATGTTAGTACTCACACTGTCCCACTAAATTAATATGTATATATTTTAACCCAGCATTGCTTCTTTATGTAGTGGTTCCTTAACAATCACAATTATAGACCACGGGCATTAATGAATACATACTTCTTTGTGTGCAATTATTGATTTATTTACTTGACACTTGTTCACTAAATGACTGAAAATGCACCATTGAACATTATGAGGATGGACCTAATTGGGAGAGAGTTAACAGAACAGTAAGCATGCTGTCACCTCACTGGGGAGGAATCCATTGTGCCATTCCACATTTCGGGCACATCTCCAAGAGAAATTCAATTATGAGGACATCTTGTCTGCACCATATATTTAAATAAAAGCATAACTATAATCACACAACCGGCATTAATTGGGAAATAATTGCTGTGTCTTTGCACCTGTGCAATGCTAAATTGTTCGTGCCGTATTGGCACATCGACCCATCATATTTGTTTCATGCTCTCTCTCCTATATCAGAGTATTCGGTCCTCTGTGGCATCAGGGAAAGCTCATTCACATTAACATGTTCTTGCCTTAACAAAGATTTTCCCTAACCAATCCAGATTACTATGCTGTTTTTTCTGATTTGGCTGTCTGCACATCCCTTGCCCTAGTGCTACTGTCTAAAAACAGAAGTAATTTGATTTGTTTTGTTATGTTCAATTACCAGCTCTGGGTGTTTCATTCAGCTCTGCCTCTGTGCTCTCCAATTTAACATGTATGGAAATGTATCAGAGAATCAGGCACATAATCAACGTCAGCACACACAAATTATGAGACAAAAGAAAAAACAGATGAGATCTTATCCTCTAAAATGCAGCCAGTCCTGTCCCTCTTAAATCAGATGAGATTGGCTGTATTATGCGGTTGATGTATTACAATGGTTCAAAATTATTGTTGACAAATGCGATTTAACATCTCGCAATCTAAAATCAATCCAGTTTTCTCTCGGATCACCACAAAAGTACACAGATGACTAATAATACACTGTCTGTCTGTGTACATATAGACTTGCTGTTGTTGTTGTTGTTGTTTTTGTAGATCTAATCTTTATTTTTCGGGTGGAGCAGGTTAATCCGCTTTTTTAGAATGTTTACATTATCTTTATATTACGCTGAAGCTTTTTTGACTGACTACACCAAGAGTTTTCAAACTTTCTGATCCCTATGACCCCCAAATATGATGAAGCCGTTTTGTGAGGGACCCCCATCTGGAAATATAAAAGATGAGAAAAAATACTGTTTAAATAAAGAATTTATATATATATACAGTAAAAGAAACATAATATATATATATATATATATATATACATATATAGAAATACATATAATATATATATATATATATATATATATATATGAATATTAATGTATAAATGTATTAATCTTTTTCTTATTTTATTTATTCTAGCCTTTAAAATAAAGGATGGATTTAGTTTTTTTATATTTCTTATTGTTAAAACTGTCCACAATTAAACTCAATTAATCTGTTATTTTTGCTGTTTTAAATTAATTACAAATGTATATTATTGCATATTTAATTTATATCTTAAGTTAACTTTGACAGCCCTAATAAAAGTTGTTGTTTTTTCTCACTTTTCTGCTAAAACACTGGGCAAATTAAATTGACAAGATAATTAAATGATCTTTTCCATAATTTAAATTGGGATGTAAACCTTCAGCGATGTCGTAGAGTGGCATGATTTGGGATGTTCAATGTTTCAATTCAGCTGGTGTCATGTCTTTCACACTAAATAAGCCTATTCATCTTAAACAGCACTAAAAATGCAGAGAGGATCTGGTGTCCAGACTCAAGCGTTCTGATTCTGGGCTGAGATTAAAGACCTTGAGTTGGCAGCTCGGTGGAAAGCGAGGAGTGTGGGTCTGAGGTCAGAGCGGCCTGGGCGACCTGTGCACCCTCACTCTGACAGCGTGGAGTGAAACGGGGCCAAACTCCATCAGCTGTCAATCATCTGCTGTGATTTATGAGCGGTCATACTCAAACCATTAGCTCTGCCTGACCATGGACAGCTCCAAAGGAAACAGAGGCCTACTGTGTTTGTATATGTTAGAATTCGAGGAAGCCGTTATGCTGAACTGTAGATGGGTCGTCTGTGGTTCTCAGTGATCAAACGCTATCGCTGAATTTCTCTTGTTTGCTGATGTATGAGTTTTGGTCTTTTCCTGTTCAGTCACTTTTTATATTTGATTTGTTCTTGGTTGGTGCTTTAATCAATGGTTTGTTGACAGGTCGTTGATGATGACTTGGCGAGACTTCAGTGGGAATGTTTCTTTTTTTCCTTTTCCTCTCCGAGTGTTGATGGCAGAGGGCTGAAGAGTTTGTATAAAGCAGTGATATGAAACCAGACATGTGGACAGTATCAACATCTTCCATATGCAGAAGTGTGCAGGAGTTATTAAAGACAGCTCAGCCAATGTCAGAAAGAAAAAAAAGGAAAAAACAATGTTGTTCCTGCATATCAAGAGTTGCATGAGAATTTAAAAGGATGCTATTTCTAGCATCTAGGCACTTCTGAGAGTACACCGGCTGACTGAGAGTCTATTCAAACAGATGTTTGTGGATTTTACTGTAAATACAACATGCACATGTCTAAATTTGATCAATACAATCGTTTTACATCTACTTTAGATCATTTGCTTTAAGTTGGCATGAAATTAAATCTATTATATATTTTCTAAATGCATCTTCTATCTTTCAACTGGAAATTCTGTTATCTACCCACCCTTATGTCGTTCCCCCCCGTAGAGCAAAACATCAGACCAGTTTTTTCCATACAATGAAAATGCATCATTGGCTATCAAGTTCGGTTGCAATTTTGGTTTACACTGGTTAACAATTTGGTTAAGTCCGCCTAGGACCTCAGTGAGTAGCCATTTTTCCATAATGCCTGTTCAAACAAAAACATTTAATAAGTATGAAAAGTGTAACGACGAATCATTTGAACAGTTCCATATGGTACAGATTTAGCTAGCCAATTAATTGACTAAAGGTGTGGTCAAATTTACCATTGTTTGGTGAATTTTCGCAGCCGAACTTAAGTCATTTCAATTGAAAAATTACCAAGATCTAGAGTTTGAAGGTGCATGAAGGCGAAAGATTTCCATACACAAATCCCACAATGGGTTCAAGTTGGTCACTCAAATTTACACAATGACCAACAGAATGCTGTTTGGTTTGAAAGTGACTTTTTGTGAGCAAACACTATTGACAATAGACAATGGACCTTTTTTGCCTGTCATTTTCACCAACATGCTAATGGGACCACAACTTAACCACTGACCCTAACCCTAACTGTATACTTGCAAAGCCTAAACTAACTAAAAATATATATACAGTATATACATTTTTAGTTTGAACTGTCCCTTTAAATGAAGTCAAAAACCAACTCTCAAGCAGGAAAAATACATTTGAAACAAATTTATTGCCCTTTCTTCTACACCCAGAGCACCTTGGCCAGTGTCCACAGTCAGTTCCTGATAAACGTTGAGGATCTGTCTGAGTTCTGGTCGGTTCTGGATGAGATAGATGAGCAGACGTGGGTGTTGGAACCAGAAAAACCCACAAAAGCAGACTCCATGAGAAGGATCGCCATCGGTAACATTACATTCATATTACTACATTTGAATCTCATTATTTGCAGATCACAGTGCAGATAACTCCTGCCAACTATGCCCATCAACAATGATTTCCCGTGATATTAAGCTGCCATATCGCTGTTCTTCCCTAGGAAACAATGTCTCAATAAAGGTACAAATTGACCCCAGACACCCCAAAATGCTGCCGGAGTGCTGTTTGCTCGGGGCTGAGCACGGTAGGCATTTTTCATATCTGCAAATCTCTGTTTATCTCCATACAGCTTTTATTACGTTTTCCTGCATGTGAGAGGCAGCTCGTGTGTGAGGGACTCGTGCCTCCCTTTCGTGCTCTTGTTTTTCAATTACCTCCGTACATAAGTGCACATGCTGTAAATGCTTTACTGCATTTAGACAGGACCGCTACAGCTGGAGCGGCCGAGCTGACAGCCCGCAATATGTTTGCGGCGCAATGTGCTTTTAGATTTCGAGTGAGATGGTGCTGGAATGGAGGTCAGTTTGCACTATTTAAGCCGCCGTGATTGTTTCTTTAAATCCAAGGTCATGCTTGGCTGACAATGGCACACAGAACACATTGTCGGTTGCCTAGCAATGTTATTCATTGATATTAAATCCACACTTCAATAGTCAAGACGGTGGCAGTCGCGGACCCTCCGAGCGCGGGGTCAGACAGAAATATTGCTTTTTGCATTTACAAATGACAAACAGAGAGTGCGGCTATCACGTCCCTCCCAGATTGATCTCTCGGGTGGAACAGCCATGATGAGCGCGTTTTATTTGAATTATTTGAATATTTCCCTTTCTGTCAGACTGTTTGTCACAGTAGGAAATGTCCTGTTCTTTCGCCCGTGCCGCTGTGGCATTTCTACGAGAGAATAGAGATTAGAGGTAAGAAATGACGCGGCCGTGCATTGTCTGTCAGCGCTCTGCGATCAGGTGAGGAACGCTGAATGAGAGATGAGGTAGAGTTAATTGAAACTGCTCGGCTACATTAGGGGGGGTGAGCGCAGTTCTTGCCTTCATATACAACTCTCCCTCGGGCTTGTTTTTGCCATGCAGATTGATTGATATGATTTATGTTGATGGCATTTTTGTCCCCCAGTGCTTTGCAAACATTATGAAGTCCAGTGTGTATTGCTATTACAAAAACATAAATAAGTGTGTTTTGATAATGAATAATTAAAGATGTGACAGAACAGATAACAGCTTACTGTAGGGTCATCAACATACCCCAATACTGTAAAAAAAAAAAAAAAAGGTTTTATAATAAAATAAGGTTTTTCTCTCTCTCTCTCTCTCTCTCTCTCTCTCTCTCTCTCTCTCTCTCTCTCTCTCTCTCTCTCTCTCTCTCTCTCTCTCCTCTCTCTCTCTCTCTCTTGATATATATATATCAACACTTTTATTTTACAGTAAGTTTTTTTTTACAGTATTTCTTTTTCCGCATTTCATACTTTCATTTAGCAAGGATCATTAAATTGATAAAAAGTTAGTAAAGAAAGTACATGTATAACGTTTAAAAAAATTCCATTTCAAATGAATGCTGTTCTTTTGAAATTTCTATTCAAAAATTCGGAAAAAAATGTATGATGGTTCTGAAGGATCGTGTGACACACTGAAGATAAAATAAATGCAGCCTTTGTGAGCATAACATTTAAAAAAATCTAATCGACCCCAAATATTTGAACCGTTGTGCATATTTTTGGGAACTAAATTATGTCTATACTACTAAAATTATATAAAGACATTGTTAGATTTTTTTTTAAATCAGCTAAATACTAAAGCACCTATACTTTCGGCATTTGTTACCACATATCTGCTAATTAGTTTAACTCTTGCTTGTGTCTTTCAGTTGTCACTCCTTTACGGAATAAATTGAATGCCAATATGCATTTATGGTAAGCAAACTTCTTTTCCAATTCATTTTTTTCCCAAGGAGGTTGAAAATGATTAATGAGAAATCAAAGTGGATGTTGCATATTTCAATGCAAATTTGCTATTTCATGTGCATGCTGCAGACAGTTTTCAGTTGATGTATGTATTACAGCATAAAATGAATCTGAAACCCCGTGGTGAGAATGTTTTGGCCCAGAACGTTGATTCTCAAAGTGATATCCTGGATTTTTTGGGCAGTAATCACTGAACTGTATTCATTATACCATCATGACTTGACTTTATGTGTTTAATTAGTGCATGAAGGCCTGATTTCCTCCTCTCCTCATAGGAACCCTGACTGCAGTGTCCTACAGAATATGAAGGATGTGTTGGAGATAGAATTTCCATCGCCTACCACCCACGAAAAATCTGTACGTTGCATATTTTCGTCTCATGCACTGCCACTTACAATTAGTTCCACAGCACCATCACATTTGAAGCTTGCGGTGTTCTTTTTTTTTTTCCCCCACCTCCTTTTCTCTGTTTTTATCATCGGGAGAGGTGGGTACGGATTTCCTTTAATTGGGTTGTTTACAGATAAGATCATTACAATAACAAAGGTGGCAGAATCTTCGGCACTATCAAGAGCTGTTTAATCATAGCTCCGCCATTTATCTTTTTTTCCTGTGTGCATTTTTTATGCTTTCTCTCCTTCAGCTCGCAGGTTGAAAGGCCGCAGTGTTTATTCACAGTCTGTACCGCAGATTAATGCTTGACCATCATTAACATTCTGAAGCGAGAAAAGTTTACTTGACCAGATGTTGAAATTTTTATCTTCCATCCTTTTAATGGATTGCTCAGGGGAAAAAAAAAAAGAAAGGGGGGAAAAACAACTAATTATCTAAACAGCAATATGCAAACATGGACAGTGGAAGAGAAGAGAGGAGGGATGGGGGTGTAAAGATTCTCTAGCCTGGCTGAGGTGTCAGAGGATTGTGTGAAGTGGGGGTCAAGCACATATAGGTCCACCCCGTGGGAACAAATATGAGCTGTCGTGCACCAGCAGGCAGAGTGAATCTCAAATACAGAATTTTAGATCAGACTCAGGGATACAACATTTTTTGAAGTAATGCTTTTCATTTGTTTTTATACTGCCATAAGTCTTTCCTGTAATCATTAACTGAAAAAATGCTGTCATTATTTACTCACCTTTCATGTGATTCCAAACCTGTATGACTTTCTGAGGTACTTCAGTGGAGCACAGCTAGAGACATTTTGATAAATGTACAGTGCTGGTCAGAGTACTGGAATGGACAACAATTTTATTACTTAAAAAATAAAAAAGGGGTCTGTGCAATATGTTTTCTAAAGTCATTAGCTTCATTATTTACTGAAATTTGGCACATTTATGAGAAAAGAAAATTTGTCGGATATTTTCATTGGTTTGGTGTATCCAATTCACAAAAACGGATTAAATTTTAAATGTGATTCAATCACAAATTCAGAAGATCAGCTCAATGACATCTATCCCTGTGCATATAAGAATAACCAGTAGATTTGTAGCCTAGAAATTTCTCCTTTTGTGCTCCAAGGAAAAATAAAAAAATCCTTCAGGTTTAAAACACAAATGTGAGTAAATGATGGCAAAAATGTCATTGCTGGGAGAACTAAGACGACTTCATTTTTTTTACTTTACTGACAGCTTGAGTTGTACTATATGTGAAAGCTCATCTAATTTTGTGGTTGTGTACTCAAGAGTTTCAGTGTTGAATGTGGCATTTGCTACTCTTATCGACTTGAGTCAGATATCCCAGATCAGGTCTGCAATGACCCGCGCTGTGGCCAGCCTTTCCATCAAGTGTGTCTTTATGAGGTAAACGCTTTAAGATTTAGCAAACCAGTTTAACAGTATTTCAAACAGAACAATCACAAAACAATTCCCTAAAATTTGTAATTTGTTAGTGTTTGTATGGTATTTAAATCTTTTATTGATTTATTTGTCTTCACAGTGGCTGAGAGGTCTGCCCACCAGTCGCCAAAGCTTCAATATTGTGTTTGGAGAATGTCCTTACTGCAGCAAGGTAATATTCAACTCTATCACAAAAATAGCAAAGAAAAGACCTTTATTTAAATCCACAATTCAATTTCAATTAAAATATTAATACATTTCTAGTGCAAAAAAAACAATTCATGCTGATTTATATTTATACTTTCAGCCCATCACTGTGAAAATGTTCACAGGGAACACTTGACAACAGTCTGTTCATTCAGAGTAGGGTCATATGGCGTTACGGCTCCAGTAAGGATAATACCAACAACCAACAACAGTCAATATCGTAACAAGAAGGAAGATCAACATTCTTTTAAAGTGCCATTTTTTTGACTTTCCAAAGCCATCTCTGTGATGGTACCGAGTCCATTCATCTTCCAATCCACAGACCTCACTTCCCCAGTGGTCTCCATCATCATCATCATCATCATCATCAGTGTCCTCCCATTGGTTTTGATTCCGGCTGTGTTTCTTGTAGTTGACTTCACTGCTGGGTACTGCGTAGTCGTCATTTAGTTTTCGAGTATGTTTTTGCTGGTTCTTATAGGGACGGTTTTGTTTCCCCCTCATGGACAACCAGGTCTTTCCTTTGTAAACATCCACATTCCTCTTTTCCTGTGTTGTTGGAGCAAATTTGATCTTTTCACATTATAAGAACTATAAAGGAGAGGGCTGATATTAGATCTGTTAATACACGTTTGTATCAAACAATAAATAGTTCAAAGCATTATTGTATTTCTTATGACTTTTTGATGCTTTTAAACTTTGATCAATTTGAATAAGTGAATGATTGACTGTGGTCTATTTGTCATTTGGCCTGTGTTCTGCTGTTGGTTTTACTTGTTCGTGTTCCTGTCTGTGTCGTGCTCCTGCTCTTGTTTTAGGATGAACTCGTGGAGGGACGGGCACATCTTCATCACTGAGGTCCTCATCACTTTCATTAGGCATAGACTTTTGCCTAGCACTTCTTTTAGCAGCCATGTAACCTTTGTTTGGCCTCTGTAAAGATGACACCAACAAATAATTTCAATGAGAGTGTATTAAACCACTGTATGATAACACTTTATACTATATACCACCAAGGACTTCCAAATAAGATGATACCTTTGTGAGAAATGCTCTTCCTAATATATGGCAACTATACTATCGTTCAAAAGTTTGGGGTCAGTAAAAGTGACAGTAATGACATTTGTAAAGATACAAAATGTTATTTCAAATAAATGTTATTTGAACTTTCTATTCATCAAATAATAATGAAAAAAGTATACTGGTGTTAAAAATATTGTACAAAAAATGCAGTCCTTTTCACACAATCTACTGAAAAATCTTCCAATTTTATTTTTGTAGTTTGATATTTTAGGTGATTTAGCATTTAGACAGTAAAGTTGTCCTTTTTGTTTTTTTGTCAGAAATATTTAAAAGTAAAATATACTATACTTAATAGTAAAATATATTTTTCAGTAAAACAAAATTGATCAAACCTTTAAAAATTGCTCCCCACATCATCTAGCCAACAAGAACCAATATTCTGTTGTTGTTTTTTGAAATATACCTGCTTGTGTCTCTCTTGTTTGGGCTTGCTCCAGACTTTGTTTGGTGTGGACCCACCCAACTCTTCCTCATCATCTTCCTCTACTGACACCCCAGGCTTTGATCTGGCTGTTTTTTTGTCAGAAGTCTTGGGTTGGCTTGCAGCCTGTGGGAGGTTAAGTTAAATTAGATGACAGGAATTTACTTGCTTTCGTCTCTGAGCATTCACGAGAGAGTGAGGGAGCAATAATGCTCCCTCCCTGACCTGGATCCTGAGAGGAGAGGACCTGCCCTGATTAATGACATCTACTGCTCTCCCTAAGGTGGCAACTGTCCAAACTAAATTTGGCCACAGATCACCAGCGAGGTCAGCTGTAGGCAAAATAAACTCCAGGAGTGTTGGAGTGACACGAGGAGCTGCTGGCCTCATGCTGCCTGACGTGGTTTCAGGAGAGCTGAGACACGAGGGGGACATTGATGGTGTTGTTTTAGCTTTTATTCAAAAGAACTGAAGCTACATCGACTAGAAGGAGATGAACAGAACCACAGAGAAAAATCCAACTACAAAGAAAAGGGGATTCAAATCTTAATGCCCTTGCTGTTGACACTGATGCTTTCCATGTGTGCTAAAGGTAGGGTGGTCAAGGTCAGAGGAAAAAGACTCTGAACACTGCTTTGTAAGAACTCTCCATATGTGTAAAACATTACAATACATTTATAGAGCAGACATTTCCTGCACATCAAAAAGGAACACCAATGTGCTTACTGAAGGAACGATCAATTCCTCTACACTTTGAAATGGCAGCCCCAATCTGGTTTTAGCAACATCAACACGCATTGTCCTGTAGTCTTCCTCAACAGAACCATGACCTAATCCATCTCAGGGAAACACATTCTTAGTTAAACACTAGTCAAGTGCACCAGGGAAGCTCTTACATGGAGAAAATGAAGGGCGAGATGTTAACGCAACACTGAAACTTGAATTGGAGAATTTTTTATTTAAGGAAGCATGGTTACGATAAATTGATAATCATAATTTCTATGTTTGCAATAAGCTAAACTTTTTACTAGACATCAACAAAAAACTTTGAATGATGGTTTGACAAAAGATTTAAAAAAAATATCTTAAAAGTCTTAAATTGAGCAGGTTTAACAGGCCTTGAAAAAAAGATATATCCTATTACATTTATATATTTCACTATAATTGGTTAGCTTTCATTTTATGGACCAGGGTGAAACAACACTTAATTTCCTACAATGTCACTATTTGCCATTATTACACTATTGGTTATGGACAACTATTGCCTATGAAATTTTATTGCAGGCAAAATTTCACCTAAAGTTTTAGTTCATTAATGTGCACACATCTTACATTATTTAAATCATTGTTTGTATGATTCACACTTTATTTATAAAACACTTGAAAATACTAAGGTCAAACTAAAATTAGAACTGAGATGTTTTCTGCAGGGGGTCCACTGTATGCAGAGTGGTTTCAATATCAGGGACACAAGGAGAGTAACTGACACCCTAAGCACTGAGGGTATTTACCAACCCTTCTCCAAATCACATTGAGCCTTCTCTATTGAACCACAGATCAAATAGCTGGACAGCTCCACATAAAAATGAGAGGCAATTCTAACTGTCGATCTTTTGGCCTCTACAAAATGTGTGTATTCAACAGCCCTAAATTGGGTTGCTCGGGTGTTCGTAAAGTTCAGCGGTTCAAGTTGGCAGTGATCAACTGTGAAGTGATTCCAGAGAAATAAAGGTCTCTCCACTCCAGACCTCTTGAGAGCCAATAAGCCTTTTGGCAAGGTCACCAAAGGTTAACCTACGACACCACGGTCAAGATTCACCAGCTCATTCCATTTAAAGAGGAAAAGTGCCCTTCTTGTCTCTCTCCAGCGTAATAGAGTGCAGGAATTCAGTGTGGTGTATTTTACGTAGTTTGATTCTGAATGTACATATAGACGTTAAAATATACAGTAAGTGTCCACGTGATTGCAATAAATAAGAGCGCTTTAATTAAATAGCTCTCTTGTATGGTTTTGACACTGCATTGAGCTGTGGCCCCAGGCTAAGAACCTTCGGTAACTCTGAGTCTGTCACCACTGTGTAAATCTCTTTTTTTTTTCTCGTCCACCTCACTTCGGTCCAACTCCAACGCCGCCAATAGGCCAGTCAGACGGCTCTGAGCAGGAGTGGGAGTCAGTGTAGCTGGGAAAGGGTCAGAAGAGGGTTCCCAAACCTGAGCATCTCCTTCTCTCTCCCAGACAGATAAATCTGCCGCAGCCCACAGGCTGCTCTGAATGCTCCAGCCCCAGCTCATATGGTCTCTATTAAGACAACTGGGCTGCTGTGCCAAAGCATCTCACACTCACCCTTTGTGTGGTTGGCCTGGCCATCTCTGACACTCTTGGCCTGGAGAGGTCCAATGGGCCCAGCGGCCCGGCCACTGACAGAATCTTTCTGAAGGCCTGGTAGTCTGGCTTTTCATTGTAGCCAAGGTTTTTCACGTTGGACAGGAACCTGGCTATTTCTGCAAGGGGTCAGAAAGAAAGACATCTGAATATGCAAAACTTAAAGGGATAGTTCACCAAAAAAATGCAATTTTGAAGAACATTTCAGTTGTCATTGTTCAAACAATGAAAGTCAATTGGGTTCAAAACTTTCAAGTATCATGAAATTAATCCATACAACTCAATTGGTATACTGTAATTCTTTCAATGCAACATGTACACTTTGTATGATGAAACCGATTACAATTTAAGCCTTTATTCACTTTTAAATCATATCAAAACATTGATACGCACACACAAACATCAAATAAAGTCAAACCTCATTGATTCTCGCACGTCACGTGACCAAACGTCATGACGCTTGACTTGGACTATACCAATTGTATGAATTAATTCCAGAACATTTGAATGTTTTTGACTTTCACAATATGGACAAAACCAGCTGAAAAATTCTTCAAAATATCCTCTTTTTATTCCACAGAAGAAAGAAGCATGTACAGTACAAGTTTGGAACGACATATGGGTGAGGAAATGATGACAGAATGTTCATTCTTGGGTGGACTATCCCTTTGATACACAGAAACAATTTTGAAAATCAGATGTTAAGCAGGAAACTTTATTCCAAACCCCTCATCATGTAGAGCAGAGGTCCTCACTGTCTGTTCCATGAGACATAATTACAACGGTAGCACCATTTTACCGTTTCTACAGTTCTAAGTGAGCAGCGTGTCAAAACAACACAGCGGTACACGCCACAAGCGCTCAGGGTCATTTATCGTAAGGGTCTTTCGGTGCTATATCTTTAATATTTGTACCTAGAACCAAACGCGCTTCATTCAATCCCTATCCGTTCCGTGCGCATTGCTTCCCTCCCTGCTAAAGACTTTAATTCGCCACATTTGGAGCTGCAGATGACTTGGTTAGTTTAACAACACAGTAGCAAAAACAGTGAACAGGAAAATAGATTCATTATTTTGCTAAAACACTGCAGAAAATGGGAATGCAGGAAAAACTATTATTTTTATCTGTCATACATATTTGACTCCGACCATTCAAATAAATAAATAAAAGTTTTTTGACAAGATGTGTTTTTTTCCATCTACATTTAGCATTATTAATCAGCATATTAAGAGTATTTCATAATAAACAATGTTATACTTGTAGCCGGTGAGGTGGCAATTAGTAGAGGGCATGGCCAGGTAGGTATTGTGTTTTTAAGCAGGCACCTGAAGGGAGGCCTAGAGAGGTCCAATTTTTTTTTGTCTGGAAGTGTGCTGTTTGGTAGCACTTCGGCGGTCTGGGTGAGCAGACACAAACATCGTGCTGCAAACATCATGGAGTTTTTGTTCTACAATGTCTTTGATTATATATATTATTATATTGGTTTATTTGTCAATACATTTTTTTTTTTTGTGAGATATGAGGAGTTCTTTTGTGAGTAAGATTTTAGTTAGTTTGTTTGATCTCCCTTGCTTGAAGGAACAGTTACCTAAATAATTTGTTGATGGCAAGGAAAGACAACTAAAACTTTGAAATTACTAGTTAATTTTGTTTTCTGCTAGTGATGACAGGGCGTTTTGATTATTACGTACATTGTTTGTTTTTAGTGTTTGTTATACTTATTTTAAGCAAAATGTAAAAATTGTGCAGACTTCAAGAGGAAAATCTTTTCTGCCACGTGGCCTTCTGCCATACATGGGTATCTAAATGTAAAAAAGAATAATAGCCTGGAAACAAATCTGATCCTACCTTTTAATAATCATATCCAATTGGGTTCAACTGATGAATTTTTGTTTCAGTGAAAAATTCCCCGACACGCTCTGATGTGCCAATATACTCATCTTTGATGACCATGTTGACTGTTTAGGATTTTTTGATGTTTTACAAAGTACTTCTGCCACCCAGATGGACATTTATAACCATTCCAAACAAATATTGTCTGTGGGAAAGAGATCTAGAGACTGGACTTTAATTGAATATCCTTGAAGTAGAGCATCCCAAATGTGTCCTTTTTTGGAAACTACACAAGTGGGGGCTACTGTGGAGGTTGACCGTGGTTGAGTATTTGCATAATTTGCAGATAAACACCCACTGAGCTGGTCTGCATGTTTTATGTTGATGCATCCTGCTGTTGACCTAGATGCTTACTGAACACACTCGCAAATGTCCGGCCAAGTGACAACCTGCATCTGCAGACTTCATTTTCATTCCTAAAGAAACAAAAACCACATCTTCCTAACAAATGGACAGTGGCAGGAGCACAATGTAGAGGGCCTCTCCGTTCATACGAGAACACAAAGTGTGTCTAATATGGGCACCTTCCATTCTTCACTGTAATAAATATGCTGGATGCAGTGCTACGCCAGTGCACGTTCTCTTTGTGGCAGCCTAGCCGAATGTATACCACATGCGCAGCCTTGATGCATGTTAGAGGTCTTATCTTTCTGGTCCAGCTGTAGCCAGCCTCTCAAGGTTGGGAGAATAAGGCCTCATCATAATCATAGATCACAAAGCCCCCTTTCAGAAGACGCACGTGCCCTCGCTCCCTGTGGAGGGGGGAAAGATACTGCAGGGACACTAGAATCCGTTGATGAAGGAGAGGCAAGGAGATTGTGCTTGTGGGGATGGCGAGGAATCTAAGTCCCTGCCCCATACCTTGTTGATCAAAGCAAATGGTCAGCACACTCACGTGCACCTACCCGTGCTGGAGCCGGACAAGGACATGTTCAGGACAGAATCTGGCAGGTTGGACATCAGCCTGTGGTCAAGAAATGATAAAGGGGAAGGTTAAACAGAGGTCATGTTGCAAAAATGCATCTGAAAACACCTCTTTGGGAATCACACAACATACATTTAAAATTTCACTGTGAAGAACTTCTCTCTTCTAATGATCCGCAGATTCTTTAAAAGCTGTGTACTCCACTGCTTAAATTTCCAGACAAGAAAGAAAATATGTGCCCTTATATACCTTTTTAGTTTTAAGGCTTTAATAAAGCAGTTGAGTGAATAATTCAGGCTGAATAAGCACAGAAAGCCTCTGATCAGCAGCCACTGTACACAATTAGACCTATGGTGAAAAGGGGAACGTACTTGGCCTTGGCCTCCTGGACCTCAGCTGGGTTCCTAAGAGATGAGAGCCAGGGAAGAGTTCCACACTGCCAGTGAAGCAAGCAGTAGCCCAACACCTCCAAGTCTCCTCGTCTGGATGCGGCTGTTGGAGAAAGCGAAGATAAGGAAAAGAAGTTAAGCGTTGGTTGAAAAGAGAGTTAAAACTCTTTGATTGAATGACCCGTCCATTGGCTGCTGAAATATGCCCCTATAAAAAAGGCGAAGGAGGAGGGGGGGTGATGGAGAGGAGTATTTTGTTTTCTCAGCTGGTGCCCTGGCCTGCCTCACAGGCTAACGGGGCTTTTCTTAGAGGGGCTGAGAGTTGAAAGAGTAGGTCAGTTTCCTCCCACCAGCGCTCCTCACATCTCTCTCACACTCCCTCCTTCTTCGTCTGGTCTGGCGACTCGTCCAGGAACCTGATCCTGACGGCCTCTGACATGATCCAGACAGCCTGTGGCCCAGCCCGACACTCTCTCCGATGGAGAGCCAAGCAGTAAAACAAAGAATAAATGTCTGGGCCCAAATAGTTTCCACATGTTTCTGGATTCCGTGGGGTCTCTGCTGGCCTTCAGAGAAGAGCCTGAGAGTGTTTGTATGTTCTCCTTAGACCGCCTCCATTTCCACCTCGGCCTAACACATTACACAACTGCCATCTAGTGTAAATGTCTTTTGCTACTAAAAACTTCTTACAAGGCCACTTCGTCTTATATTATTCTTACATCTGTTTAATATCCCAATAAAGACTCTACCTCTACCCTGGGCTAGGGTTGTTTCACAAGCTCTTTATTTGATTAAATTTTTTTTCAATTGATTAAATTCAATTCCAATATTGAAAATTGCAATTCTAATGTTAATTTTTTGTACATATTTTTTCATATGTAATTCTGTACATTATATTGGGCAGTGTTTCAGATTGATTCAAATCAGTAACTCATCTTCTTGAACTATCCATTACAAGAACCGGACTCAAATCACCAACAATGGAAATTGAAGCTTTCAAAGGGATAGCGGGTTACACTACACTAAACCGGTTAAGAGTCAATCGTTTCAGAAATCATGCTTCATTTCAGAAATTGGGCTACACAATGCGTTCTGTATCTTTTAGATTCACTAAAAAGAACGGGCTCATAAGAGTCACTGGTTGCAGGCATCAGGCTACACTTGTCACGCTGTATGTTTTTGATTTACTAAAATGAAGCAGCTCACAAATGTCAGACTACACTGGTCACAGTGCATGTTTTTTGTGTGCAGCCCATAAGAACAAAACAATAAAAGATTTTTTAAAAATAAAATACAAAACTCTATGCAACTGTCTTTAACCTTGGGAGCAGAAGAGATTAATACTTTTGGAATAAGTACAAGGGGTTTCAGTCTTCAAATAAGCCCAAGAGAGTTCTTTCACACTTGCATAAGCTCAATGGGAATATATCCCAGTCTAGTTTTTACAACACCACATCTGCTTATGAGGGCTGAGAGTGAAACGGCCTCACTTCAACCAACTGATTAGTCTTATGCCAACCAGACAGACAGCAGTCACATTTAGTTATGAAATATTAGTTTTGGATCCCAGCTATTAAAGCAATTACGAGTTGCCTTTAAACTAAGGACCCTCAATGAATTACGTTTGCCTACATTTAAATCTGAATGGGATGGTTTTGTCAGTTTCACTCGTATACGGGAGTGAAGCTCCTGTTAAGCCTGTCCCTTCATGAAAAGCTCCAACTTCATCAATAAGGGTACATTAAGGCACATCATTTGTCCGTGCCTAGAGAGTGTATTAACTCAATACTGTAACTGCAGTCCATCTCCTGAGAAATTACCTATTGACTGCATTCATCAAAAGGGAAAATCTCTGCCTAAATCCATGACCATCATTGATCCTGCCATGCCTATTACAGAGTCAGCCTCCCAGCCCGCTAGCCAGCAACACCATTAGGCCACGTATATAGGTTTTCTTTATTTTTCTTCAACCTTGACCAAACTAATTTAGCAAACACACAATTTAATAGAAAAGATTTTAAAATCCCTTACAGGTGACCTTGGAAAAATGCCTCTTAAGTGCCATGTAAA
Organism: Chrosomus eos; assembly: GCA_036326025.1. Taxonomy (NCBI): domain Eukaryota; kingdom Metazoa; phylum Chordata; class Actinopteri; order Cypriniformes; family Leuciscidae; genus Chrosomus; species Chrosomus eos. The sequence goes on from CM070833.1 coordinate 17,734,418, forward strand.
AAGGGTACTATGATTAAGGACCAAAGTGCACAAAATAAGACCATCTCTGTAAACATTTAGTACGACTCTGTAATATGGAGCCGAAGGGGTGGGCTGCCTGGCCTAGTCCTGACACCGATTCACTTATAAAAAGGCCGATCCACAAGAACGATGCATTCTAGGCTGAGTACAACACCTTCCATCAGATAGAAGCTGTTGTTCATAATTATGGCCTATTGTTATTATGATTATCCAAAGCGCCATGTCAAACTCTTGAACCTCTCCTCCTGAATTTCAGCCAGCTCAATTCAACCCTACAGGTTATAATTAGGCCTTTAGCAAAGGCTTCAGTGGGACACGAAGTGCCCGTCTCTGCACTCCTCACCATGGTTACAAATCAACATCTACACGGGGTGCCAGGGGCCAAAAGAAAAGAAACACTCTGCAATCTGCATTCATCTACAGGGCAGTCAGTGCTAATGACCTACACAACAGCTGTCAGTGTCCTCCGTCAAGACGTCTAGTGCGGTGATGTCGGTTCGGCTGCGGATTGTTTAATAGAGGCGCAAACAAGGTTTGTCAAATTTACAGCCTCGCTGCTTTGAGTTTAGCTTTGGGAGTGGATCAGGACATTGACAGTGTGTCAGTGGATAGGTGTTTTTATAAACTCTCAAGTGTTATATCACTTGCCATATGCAGTGTGATTTACAAAGTACAACTGGCCATACATTTACAGAGCAGAAAGACAGAATCAGGACCATATGTATAATCCTGTACATGAAACGTTAACAAATTGTTTCAGGTAAGAACATGGTCTAAAAGCAGCCAGACCTTGGTCTGAACCTGAGCATGATTTACTTTCTGATGTATCAGACAATGTGTTTTACTGGGTCCACGTTATGAGCTACAGAGATTCATGCACTTTTTCCCCCTTTTATATCTAAATAGAAATACACACATGCATTCCCACATATTCATCCTCCACATTTAAAACCATCCTAATGATATGAAAACATCATACTGTTAAAGAAAAATATGGGGGGGGAGAAGGTTTCAATCCACATACAGTAAAAACCTCTGGTTTCTCATGCCAGGAGTTCAAACTTTTTTTATGCCATGGACCCACAAATATGAGAATCCCCTTAAAAGTCATTAAAAAAAAGACAAATGCAGCTTTATATTTTGACATACAGAAATATATATATATATATATATAGGTGAAACTGGAAAAATTTGAATATTGTGCAAAAGTTATAATTTTGATGATTATGCTTACAGCTTATGAAAACCTCAAATTCAAAATCTCAGAAAATTTGAATATTACATGAAATCAATAAAAAAAAGGATTTTAAATACAGAAATGTTGGCCCTCTGAAAAGTATAATCATGCATATTGTGACGATCTGCGGCTGGAGTGCCCGCTTGTGCCTCTGGGAGGCACTCCTTCCTAGTTTATTGTTTCCATTATGTTTTACCCTGGACTGATTATGGTTGATTTTATGCACCTGTGTTTTATTATCTTGTTTAGTGCACCTGTCTTAAGCCTGAGTTTTGCCTGGTTCCTTTGCGAAGTCTTGTTTCACTGTAAGCGTGCATTTCTGAGCGTTATTCCCTGTTCTGTTTCTCCGTGTTTCCCTGGACTCTCGACCTTTGCCTGTATCTTGGACTGTTTGCGAACCTGTGCTGCCTGCCTCGACCTAAGCCTGTTTTTGACCACGAGTTACCTGATTGCCCCTTATTGAACTGTCTGCTTGAGTTTATGTCTGCTTGTCTTTAAGTTTGAATAAAGTTCTGCGCATGGATCCTACCGTCTCTGTCCGTACGTTACAGAAGACTTCGCCAAACATGGATCCAGCAGACTTTCAGCACCTATCCACCGTGGTCAAGACCCGAGCTTCCATGCTAGCCTCTCATCGTTCTCAGCTGGCGAGACTAACTTCTCTCCTCGAGGAACTAGCAAGCTCCGTGCAATCCTGGTCCCCGCAGAGCTCAAGCACAGCGGCTAATCAAGCCCAAACTGCCGCTGCACCCGTTCAACCGCAACCCAGTGTGAGTACCGCATCCAGTTATCCCACTACGCCACCTCCCGAAAAGTTTGATGGCTCACCTGTAGCGTACTGGTCCTGTTGGATTTGTCAATCCGGAGACCGCGGAGGTTTCGCCTACTGTGTCAAGTGAGTCTACTGAGTCTACTGTGTCAAGTGAGTCTACTGAGTCTACTGTGTCAAGTGAGTCTACTGAGTCTACCGTGTCAAGTGAGTCTACCGTGTCAAGTGAGTCAAGTGAGTCTTCCGAGTCAAGTGAGTCTTCCGAGTCAAGTGAGTCTTCCGAGTCAAGTGAGTCTTCCGAGTCAAGTGAGTCTTCCGAGTCAAGTGAGTCTTCCGAGTCAAGTGAGTCTTCCGAGTCAAGTGAGTCTTCCGAGTCAAGTGAGTCTTCCGAGTCAAGTGAGTCTTCCGAGTCAAGTGAGTCTTCCGAGTCAAGTGAGTCTTCCGAGTCAAGTGAGTCTTCCGAGTCAAGTGAGTCTTCCGAATCAAGTGAGTCTTCCGAGTCAAGTGAGTCTTCCGAGTCAAGTGAGTCTTCCGAGTCAAGTGAGTCTTCCGAGTCAAGTGAGTCTTCCGAGTCAAGTGAGTCTTCCGAGTCAAGTGAGTCTTCCGAGTCAAGTGAGTCTTCCGAGTCAAGTGAGCCTACCGAGTCAAGCCCAGTGATGCGCCGTCGCAGAAGGAGAAGGAGGACTCGTTTGCCTCGCCAGGCTCCGGAGGGCATTCCCAGACGCCTCGCCCTGCCGGCCCTGCCTCTGCGCCTCGCCCTGCCGGCCCCGCCTCTGCGCCTCGCCTTGCCTGTGCCCTTCAAGCTCCAGGAGGCCGCTCTCGAACCAGTTTACAGCCCGGAGGTTCCTCCCCTGGATTTCCCCAAGTATTTTTTGGGGGGGGGGGGCAGTAGGTACCCTGTGAGGGCCATGGAGGCGACGCTGATATGGTCCCCTGCCGCCAAGCGTGCTCCGCCCTGGTCCCCTGCCGCCAAGCGTGCTCCGCCCTGGTCCCCTGCCGCCAAGCGTGCTCCGCCCTGGTCCCCTGCTCCGCCCTGGTCCCCTGCCGCCAAGCGTGCTCCGCCCTGGTCCCCTGCCGCCAAGCGTGCTCCGCCCTGGTCCCCTGCCGCCAAGCGTGCTCCGCCCTGGTCCCCTGCCGCCAAGCGTGCTCCGCCCTGGTCCCCTGCCGCCAAGCGTGCTCCGCCCTGGTCCCCTGCCGCCAAGCCTGCTCCGCCCTGGTCCCCTGCCAAGCGTGCTCCACCCTGGCCTTCGCCTCACCCTGCTCCGCCCTGGCCGTCGGCACGCCTTGCTCCGCCCTGGTCGCCCACGCTCCACGGCCCAGGCCCGCCTTGCCTGTGTCCTGGTCCTGTTCCCCTGCACGGGCCTGGCCCTCCGTCCCTCCCCCAGGATCGCCTTCACTCTGCCCCCCGCCTGGATCGTTTTAGGAGCGTCTGGAAGCCGCTCCTTAGAGGGGGGGTTATGTGACGATCTGCGGCTGGAGTGCCCGCTTGTGCCTCTGGGAGGCACTCCTTCCTAGTTTATTGTTTCCATTATGTTTTACCCTGGACTGATTATGGTTGATTTTATGCACCTGTGTTTTATTATCTTGTTTAGTGCACCTGTCTTAAGCCTGAGTTTTGCCTGGTTCCTTTGCGAAGTCTTGTTTCACTGTAAGCGTGCATTTCTGAGCGTTATTCCCTGTTCTGTTTCTCCGTGTTTCCCTGGACTCTCGACCTTTGCCTGTATCTTGGACTGTTTGCGAACCTGTGCTGCCTGCCTCGACCTAAGCCTGTTTTTGACCACGAGTTACCTGATTGCCCCTTATTGAACTGTCTGCTTGAGTTTATGTCTGCTTGTCTTTAAGTTTGAATAAAGTTCTGCGCATGGATCCTACCGTCTCTGTCCGTACGTTACACATATGTATATAGTTATATATACTAAATATATTAGTTTCACCTTTTAATATAAATTACTGAAATACACAAACTTTTGCACAATATTCAAATTTTCACCTGTATAAAGTGAGAAAAAGAGGCATGATATAAACAAAAAAAACATGTAATTCCAAAAATAAAATATAAATAGAATACAGTTAAAAATTATTTTTTATTAACAGTTACTCAAACTAGGGCTCCTCCATTATGGCACAAAAAAATCAATATTGTAATCACGATTATTTAACAATATCATAGGTGGGCCATTTGACCAAGAGCTTATACGAGTAATTTATTTAAAGGAGTCATAATGTGCAATTTTCACTTTTCCATGAGAATCAATGTATGTTATGATTGACTAACGATTATACATTGGCCGGGATGCCGATATTCAAAAGTGAAGCATTTGTTTACCCCAGGGTTCTTAAACTAGCCAACGTGCACGCGCACTCAAATACGAGATTTCAATTTCTCCCCCGACTTGACGTCAAGACGGGGCCGGATATACCATATATGGACACCGCAGAGGAGGCCCGCCCTGCCCCTCTCCCCATCATATTCAGTCAAGGAAAATGCAGAAACGTAGTGCACACGTGAGTTGCTCTGTGGTTGACTGTCATAATCCACATTCTAATGTTTTTTCTTTACCCAAAACTGACCAAACTACAAGGGACCAGTGGATGAAATTTATTTTTAATGACGCTGTTCCAACAACCATCTCAACTTGCTCAACGTTAGGTGTCTGCGCTAAACATTTCACAAAATAATTTTACAAATTTGGGGCAATATCAGGCGAAGTTGGCATCGAAGCTACGTTTGGAAAAAGGTGCCATTCCAACAATCAGGGACTTGCCTGAATTTGAAACGGTAAGACTGTGTTTTTATTACTATATTTTGTGTAACAAACAGCAGCTAACTACTAATGCGGTTAATGTATGTGATGTAAACACGGGGAATGGACTGCTAATAATCTCCGTTAATGTAATCTACATTAAATTAAAGCTAAACTTATGTGGGAGAAAATAGCAACAAACGTTTAAACTCGTTACTGATGTTAATGTATGTCTCAGTCAAAAAAATTGTCTTTACCATTCAGAGACATGTTGATGTAGACGTCCTTCCATTGACTGTTGTTCATCTTCCGTTTCCAGCTCTGGTTCGGTTGAATCCCGTAGGTCGCGGCCAGGTCGGGTTCATTAACAAGCCATGATCTCTTTTTGGAATGATATGCTGAAGTTACCTGCGGTGTCAAGCCCCCTCCTTCCTGCCACCAATCAACGCGCCCCTCATTTGCATTATTAAAATGACCATCCACGACAGCCAAAACCTCGCATCAGATCTCGCGAGACAATAATGCATTCAGAAATAAGGGTCAAACGAGCTCTGTGTTTATTTTTTTCCAATTTTTCTTTTTTAGAAGGGCATGAAATGAATATAGTAGAGTGTGGGTATCAAAGTTAATACTACATTATGACTCCTTTAACAATAGTGATATTTATCAAGTATATGTTTTCTGGAAATAAGGTTGCTCTATCTAAATTTTAGATACCAGCGAAATTTCACAATTCTCGATACCAATTTTGATACAACAGCATAATACAAACTAAAGTAAGTTAAAAAAAAGGTCCTCAAAATTATTGAAAATAAGTAAAAAGCAATTTAAAAACTATAGGCCAAAGACAATATAAAAAAAATACAAATTATTAAAGCTACAAATGTCATTCAGTTTAGAACAGTTAGTGATTTTTCTCTTTGTCTTTTGTTCTCTGATTAGCATTAATGACACAGACAGCAGCAGATATATTAGGCCGCTATCACTTTAAGACCTAATGCACGGATCCAATATACTGATAAACATTTTATTTTTCCCAACTGTTTACATTCACTTAAGACACAACAAACTGGGTTTACGTGAATACTCGCCAAGCCCGGGATTTTGACATACTTTTGCATGTATTTGACTGTTTAGATCAGTGTTTCTCAACCTCTCCTGCAGGGACCCCCTGACAGGCCATGTTTCTGTTTTAACCCTGAAATGGCACACCTGATTAAATTAATTAAAGGCTTAACGAGTAGTTGACTAATTGATTAATTGACTAATTCCTACTCTTCCTACTCTAATGAATTGAATCAGGTGTGCCATTTCAGGGTTAAAACAGAAACATGGCCTGTCAGGGGGTCCCTGCAGGAGAGGTTGAGAAACACTGGTTTAGATGCACACCCAAAGCTCACTAAGTTCACTTTGTTTGTCTGTGTTCCGCTCAGGTTCAGAACGTTAGCACAGAAAGCCACCTGAGGAACAACGGGAGTTCTTTTTCGTAATATCAAGCATGATATCAAGCATGTCCCATTTTACGAAAGTCATGTTACATGATTTTACTGAAAGGAACAGAATGAGGCACAATAATCGCTTTATCTCGATGATCGTATTTTCATAATCGTTGGAAGCCAAAATGAAAGTCGAAACTCTATTTCGATTAATCGCATAGCCCTAACTAAAACTCTAATAGCATACAATTAAATAAATGTATACATTTAAAAAATAATTGTGTTAAACATATTTAATGAATAAATAAACATTAAACTTACAAAAATAAACTTTAAAATTTATTTTTCTGCTGACTAGGCATCTTGTCTTTTCTCCTTGTGCTTTCAAAATGAACAGCAACAGAAACATGGCTATTAGCAGGCTTTACCACCGTGTATTCAGTATTGAACTCCTGTAATATCCTATGGCCAACACAGACAGAGATATTGGCTTTGAGTCCCAGTTCAACAAAACATCAAAGCTTTAATTAATAGTAAATGCATACAAGATGCAGATTATGACTTTGACTAATTATGGATTTCTTGAATTAAGTTTGCCCAAGTAAGCATGGATAGAACAATCAATATCCAATAAAAAGGACTGTACACAATTTACGAGTTAATGTGTTTCCAATAGTGTGACCCAAAGTTAAGGACATGATACAGAGTCCCAGCCACATAAACAGACCCCAGGTGAGTATCTGGATAGTGAATTCATACTTTTTGGTAAACCTCTTCCTTTAACATTAACTTGATATGAAAACTATCCCTATTTACTTCCTTAATGCATGTTCCTGGTCTTATTGTGGCTAATACATTGATTCACGTTATTTCAAAGAAAAAAAAAGGGTTGCATTTTTGTATTCTTCAATCAAAACTCAGATACCACATTTGTTTTCCCTTTTTCAATTCCCTACTGAATATTCAGTTTCACTTGCAAATACTTCAAATTATGAAAGAAAAATGGGTTGCAAATGAAAATTTATGTTGACTTTAACTGGGACATTTATGCATAATGAAAATATGTTTCTATCTCGGTGATACCTCAGCGTGGTTTAAAAAGATAAAATAAATGACAGATTTCACATTACCTACTCCTTTGTGAGCGTCTATGCTTGTATACTCAATGGTGCCATTGTGTCCTTTCTTGGGGTTCTCTTTGTACTCTTTATGCTCTCCATTAGGACAGTATCTGTATGACAGTCCATAGTCAGCCAAGTACACCTGCAAAAGATAAAGTCAGCATAAATCATCCCAAAGACATTTTCTTTCAAACTGAATCTCTCCTACTGTATATGGTATTTTAGTGCAAAGCACAAGGAAATGGGGTCAAGTTATGACAGCAGACTGAGACTTTAATTGATTATACTCCATTATACTCAAGTTCCAAATGTCATCAATGCTGGCTGGCCGTCTTAGTAGACGATCAATGAAAATAATACAAACATTCTTATTAAGTATGTTAAGTATATAAATGTGGATTTGAGTACACAAAATGGGGTCCCACTTTACATTAGGAGTCATTAACTACTATGTACTAACAATCATTTGATACAATGCACGTATTGTGTACATACTAGGGCTATATAATGCAGATAAAGGACTGAAGAACGTGAAATTGCGCCATTAACGTAATTTACGTCATACCGTTACACATTTGAGTAAACAAAATGGGGTCCCACTTTACATTAGGAGTCATTAACTACTATGTACTAACAATCATTTGATACAATGCACGTATTGTGTACATACTAGGGCTATATAATGCAGATAAAGGACTGAAGAACGTGAAATTGCGCCATTAACGTAATTTACGTCATACCGTTACATGATCTTCCAAGTTCAGGCTTATTGCATCAGAGATGTCAGAGAGAACAGTCTGTTCTCAGTCTGTCTGTTTAGCTTTAAAACACGAGCTCTGTCATATTCTGTGATCGTTTCTGAAGAGTGCGAGCCCTCACACATCGCACAGTGTGAAATACAGACTGAACGTCAAAACATCCCACCGCTGTATGGCCAGATGATACACAAACTACGTTTGTCGGCTGGATAAAGCTAACCAGCTTCTCGCTAGTAAAGGTTTGATGGATGTGGATTGTAATCAAGGTAAAGACAATTGCAGTGACGTACAGGAGTCGTACAGTCGTATCAGTCCATTATACTGATGCGCAAACAGTGTATGTGTATACTCGATGCACTGATCTCCCAATGTATTTATGCAGAGACACATTTCAGTACATTCAGGATGTTTTTATCTGTCATGCGTTTGTTTATGTGTTTGGTAATTCAGAATATATCCATGTACTGAAGTAGGTATATAATGCAGTCAAGGTCAAGGCAGTTGGTTTAGGTTTTTTTTATTTTTGGCATCTACATGTGGTCCTGTTCAGTATTGCAACTTGACCTAAAACTAAACAAACTCTAAAAAGTTTTAAACAAGCTCTTTGATGTTCCACTGTATTCACATGTACACTGAATTCTGAAAAGTTTTGTTCTGTAATGGGTTTTTTTCATGGGTGCTTTGGTGTGAATCATTTTATGAATTATATGGACTCCTTAAATCATGTGGTGTTTGGTGTCCTGTTGAATTCTCCATGTGTCCTTTTTTGGAAAGACTATATTTACCTTGAAAAAAAAGCTTGCAGAAAATACAGTTTTGTAAGAATCACCCTTTAATCTAACAGTTTACTTTGCTGGATATAGCAAATGGTGACAAAGTAAACAATGTATGCTTAATTTCACGATAAGTGATTGATAGCATTTTTAAATCTTTTGAAAGCCCTAGTACATACGTTTTTACATTGTACTTGTATTTTTAAAAAACACCTAAAAGTAATTACAGCTGAAATTAATTTCTGTAATTACATCTATAAGTACACCGTTGACCCTTCCTTTACCTCTTAACCCACCTTTAAACCTGTCCATACCACCAAACCTGTCCCTAACCTTACCCCTATCCCACCTTAACAGCGGCAAAAGTGTTTTGCTATACATCATGAACACACTAAGTACATTGACTACTATGTACTTACATCAAAAAATTACAAAAGACACCTAATATAAGAAAGATAACCAATCATTTAAGATGTCCCTTATTGATTGTGCATACAAACTCACTTTGCTTGGATCTCTGTGTCCCAATAAGAGATTGGCAGCCTTAATGTCAGCATGGACGTACTCATTGTCATGAATATATTCCAGCACATCCAGCTGTTGAGGGCAAAGTGACAGAGGGGAAGGTTAACATGAATAATTTAGTAACCTCATAATGACCTACAGGCAGATGAGCTGGATGCAAGGCAGCCGGACTCCCAGAAAATGCAACAAAAGCTTACTCAAAAATCCTCCATATTATGCAATACAGCAAATAATGTTGCCTTGTCATGTTCAATCAAACCCTAACTGAGGTCGCATATTCAAGGGTCACGATTATAGTAGGTTTATAAATTGTAGCAATGTAGTTATCGCTTTTGTTAATTGAAATAATTCTCAAATAAAATAAAATACAAATACTGAATGAAAAACTTCAAAAAAATTAAATGAAAATTAAAAATGTTGTGGGAAAAAAAAAATAAGTGTAAGTTTAAAATTACAAAAAAAAAGTAAGCTATATAGAAATATTTTTTATTTAAAGGTCCCGTTCTTCGCGATTCCATTTTTCAAACTTTAGTTAGTGTGTAATGTTGCTGTTAGAGCATAAATAATACCTGTACAATTATAAAGCTCAAAGTTCAATGCTAGCGAAATATTTTATTTAACAGAAGTCCCCTTTCAAAGCATACAGCGAACGCCCGGTTTGGACTACATCCCTTTACTTCCTTTTTTAATGATGTAACTAGGAATACACAAAAATAGGGGGCGTGGTCTTGTTGCGCTCCCACGGAGAAGAAGCACTTCAGCTGCGCATGCATCTCCAATTTATGGTAAGAGGCGTGACCTTTCCGGGCAAAGTGCGATAAGCTGCTGTCGAATCACAACACAGCGGTTCGCTGGCACAATCAGAACTCGTTACGTATTTCTGAAGGAGGCACTTCATAGAACGAGGAAGTCATCGGGCCGTTTTTTTTACACGCGAAACATGAACACATGTTATATTGCACACTGTAAACACAAACAAAGCTTCAAAAAAAACATGAAGAACGGGACCTTTAAAAGACAAGCACACAACCAAATAACTAAAGTATAAAAATGAAAGCAATTTCAAAAAATTAATCAATACTATAACAGTACATAAATATATTACTAAAATAACACTGGCAACCAGCTCTAACTAAATGTTGAATGAAGTTCAGCAGCGTCTCACCATGAGGACACCCAACTGTAGCACGGCGGGCCTTCTCAGCTGTCCACCATTCTCCATTAACACCTTTTGCAGGTCTGTGCCCAGCCGATCCATCACCATAAACCTGTACCTATAAAACCAGACAACTACATTTGAATGGACTTAAATATACAATTGAAACATAAGAACATAGAAACAAAAAAGTAAAGAATGAATGAATGAAATGAATGTTTTTGACGTTAATGTAAAATTCTGGGCTGGGCGATATGACATTATACTACTGTATGTGACTGTGTAAATGTGTCTACAGATAACAATTTTGCTGTTCTATTTATCAACAGGCAGGACTGTTTTATATTATTAACATGAGAGTGACAAAAGCAGAATGTGTCCCACACAAGACAAGGAAACAAAGTGCAGTTTCACCGTTTACAGTTTCTATTTCACGAATTCAGATGTGACTCCCCAAATCAGATTCAGAACTACAGTCAGGTCCATAAATATTGGGACATCAACACAATTCTAATATTTTTGGCTCTATACACCACCACAATGGATTTGAAATGAAACGAACAAGGTGTGCTTTAACAGCAGACTTTCAGCTTTAATTTGAGGGTATTTGCATCTAAATCAGGTGAACGGTGCAGGAATTACAACAGTTTGTATACGTGCCTCCCACTTTTTAAGGACCAAAAGTAATGGGACAATTGGCTGCTCAGCTGTTCCATGGCCAGGTGTGTGTTATTCACGTGTTATTCCCTCATTATCCCATTTACAAGGAGCAGATTAAAGGTCAAGAGTTCGTTTCAAGTGTGCTACTTGCATTTGGAATCTGTTGCTGTCAACTCTCAATATGAGATCCAAAGAGCTGTCACTATCAGTGAAGCAAGCCATCATTAGGCTGAAAAATCAAAACAAACCCATCAGAGAGATAGCAAAAACATTAGGTGTGGCCAAATCAACTGTTTGGAACATTCTTAAAAAGAAAATGCATGGGTGAGCTCAGCAACACCAAAAGACCTGGAAGACCACGGAAAACAACGGTGGTGGATGACTGAAAAATTCTTTCCCTGGTGAAGAAAACACTCTTCACAACAGTTGGCCAGATCAAGAACACTCTCCAGGAGGTAGGTGTATGTGTGTCAAAGGCAACAATCAAGAGAAGACTTCACCAGAGTGAATACAGAGGGTTCACCACAAGATGTAAACCATTGGTGAGCCTAAAAAACAGGAAGGCCAGATTAAAGTTTGCCAAACAACATCTAAAAAAGCCTTCACAGTTCTGGAACAACATCCTATGGACAGATGAGACAAAGATCCACTTGTACCAGAGTGATGGGAAGAGAAGCGTATGGAGAAGGAAAGGAACTGCTCATGACCAAAGCATACCACCTCATCAGTGAAGCATGGTGGTGGTAGTGTCATGTTGTGGGCATGCATGGCTGCCAATTGAATTGGTTCTCTTGTATTTATTGATGATGTGACTACTGACAAAAGCAGCAGGATGAATTCTGAAGTGATTCGGGCAATATCATCTGCTCAAATTCAGCCAAATGCTTCAGAACTCATTGGACAGCGCTTCACAGTGCAGATGGACAATGACCCGAAGCATACTGTGAAAGCAACCAAAGAGTATTTTAAGGGAAAGAAGTGGAATATAATGCAATGGCCAAGTCAATCGCCTGACCTGAATCCGATTGAGCATGGATTTCACTTGCTGAAGACAAAACTGAAGGGAGAATGCCCCAAGAACAAGCAGGAACTGAAGACAGTTGCAGTAAAGGCCTGGCAGAGCATTACCAGGGATGAAACCCAGTGTCTGGTGATGTCTATGCGTTCCAGACTTCAGGCTGTAATTGACTGCAAAGGATTTGTAACCAAGTATTAAAAAGTGAAAGTTTGATTTATGATTGTTAATCTGTCCCATTACTTTTGGTCCCTTAAAAAGTGGGAGACACGTATACAAACTGTTGTAATTCCTACACCGTTCACCTGATTTGGATGTAAATACCCTCAAATTAAAGCTGAAAGTCTGCAGTTAAAGCACATCTTGTTCGTTTCATTTCAAATCCATTGTGGTGGTGTATAGAGCCAAAAATATTAGAATTGTGTCGATGTCCCAATATTTATGGACCTGACTGTATACGTTTTATACTTATTTTACTGTTTTGAAACTGCTTTTGTATTGACCCCCAGACTTACAGTATAATCCATTTGTCATCTTATTTTTTGTCCATCAAGATCCAAATAGAATGAGAAATTAATCACATTGTAAATATGTGAAGTATTTAATTTAATTATCCAAAAACAGGCATTTCAATAGGAATTTCCAGGAATACAAAATTGTATAGATATATGGATATATATGGATATATATATATATATATATATATATATATATATATATATATATAATATATATATATATATATTATTTATATATAATATATATATATATATATATATATACTCTACTAACTACAGTGATATGCATTACTCATATCACGGTGGTCATATACGGCCCACTCTAGCCAAACTGAAGTAAGTTCCATACCTTGTCCCATTATTTTCAGTTAGTCCAGACCCCCAGTAAGTTGGGATCCCCAGAAACTCCTGGTGTTTAGACTTCTTCCATTTGTCCACTGTAATATTAGAGTTAAAATGTTTTAGCCACGTTATACATTTGCACATGATTTATAAACAGATAAAGTTATATGTATACGCATCTCTCAAACACTGATAAAGAAGCACTTCCTCTAGCCTAGCTGGAAGGGAAATCTGTCTTGACTGGCTGTGCACCAGACTGACAGGTGGTCTGGGGCCCTTTGGAGAAACCAGCATCATTATCAGCAATTTGGTCACTCTCTCTGAATTAGAGCTCAAACAAGCTGGGATTGCACTAACGACCACAGAGGTGCATGTTTGCTTTGGTTTATTAATTCGCCTAGCCAGGCTAATTTACATCTATAGCCACTTCATCAGTGACACGCACTTCATGTTTGAGAACTCTCAGATGAAGATGAGGGGTCTTCAGTATTTTCATTCAACACTACTCCAAACATGCACATGTTTCTCTACATCATTTGGCAATAATAAAATCAGCGTATACAGATTTCTTTCTTCTTAAAATGTCTTGCATAACAATAGAATTGCATTACATAATATGGAGAGAATTTTGGTGGAAAAAAAAAGAAAAGAAAAATAATCTTACTAGTATCTTGCTTTGCTGCCCGTTGGTAAAATTTCAATTCTGAGAATAAAGGTCCATTTTCATGATATTCCTGAAAATGTATATAGAAATTGTAGACACTTGGCCCATGTATTGGGTGATATATCTCATCAAACTGTTTCAATATATTTCTTACCACTTTGATCACAAAATCAGTGTCATCTCGAACAGGGACATTCACATCTCGAGAGGCTGTAAAATGTAAACAAATAAAAAAAAAAGTTTGACGTTTCATCATTTCATGTTAATCAAGTTGTGTGTCCATTATTTTAAACATAAAAAAACTACTACTGTTAGTACTGTAAACTTATGTTGAACAAAAAAACAAAGCACACCTTTAAATATCATTTAGAAAATCTAAGGTCTTTGAACTATTGTGCCATGTCTAATGCCATAAATTAAACTGAAATGGTGAAGGCGTTTCACATTTAACACCGAATATAAAGTCATTACCCAAGTAGATCAGTCCAAAACCACCTTTTCCAATGATTTTGCCGATGCGCCAGTTTTTCTTTTCTGAATCTGTTAAAATGCATCCGTCTGGAAGTGGACGGGGTAGTGTGTATTTCTTCGGAGCCATGATGTTAAATTGTCATGTAGAAAGTTTCAGATCGAATAACGTTAATCCTAATTGATGAAGAGAGCAATGTAAAGTTCCTGTCAAGTCATAGTCTGGTAATTTAACGGTTCCTTATTTTACCACTGTTTCACAAACAAACTAGTAATAACAATAACACCTTCTTAAAAGCATGTCAATAATCAATAAGAAGTATAATGTTATACAGAAGGAAGAGTGTTCCAGTGCAGGATGTTTTCGTTCACCGCAACAGACTGCAACTTCCTGAAAGTGAGTGACACTCCCCTGACATCGGTTTCAAATCTTTACCAACCAATGAAAAACAGAGATGTGTGTGCCCTTCATATTCAACTACCAATAAAATACTTAGAAAACAACACCGTAGCATGTTTTATCACAGGCAGCGCCAGGGCAGCGCCGATGTCATTCAAAATAGGATGAGAAGTTCCACTCGTTTATGCGAATCGATTCATTCGAACAAATTGCGGCAAAGAACTGAATCAAAAGCGGTCACAGTTTGTTGATTCCAACCTCCAACTCATAAAAACAAAGTCATTTATAACCTATCGTGTTTTTATAGTTTGCATACTACTAAAATTGATTTACATATTTTGGGTTGTGTGCTTTTTATTCATTTAACATCAAATGCTGTTAAAACCAACCTGTATTTGAAGCGGTTATAAACGTATTTATTTCTAGTATGTTTTATTTGTGAGCAATACTACAGCTATTAAAGTGACTTGCTTTTCCCTCCGTTGGTTCACTAAATCTCTAAGCACTAAATCTGTATGAAGGTAAATTAGTAGCAAAACTCGAGAGCACGTAGATGTGAATTTGAGAACTTGTATGCGTACGAGTACGCGAACATTTACACTCACAGCTCCATGGGCGCGTGTTGGCAAACTGTGATGACAATAAAATGATAGCTTATAAATATATCTCTGGTTGTTGTTTCTGTAGCACAACATTTTGTTTGTCATGTTTTGGGTGTGGGATGAAGAGAAGGATATTTTTAGTATTTATTTAATTAAAAATTGTTGAATTTATTTTCAGTGTGTAGTATTAGCCAATCAGGTGTCTTGATGCGAATCACGCGATTACGATTCAGCCTACGCAGGCTGCAGCACAAAAAAGCTAGTGATATAACGTTATAATAATTAGCTCATGGCAGAGTTTATCAGCCGAACTCCAGACAGAGCGCAAATCTACCTTTGGTGTACCAAAATCATCTAAGGTATAGACACGGTGTCTTACATCTCTGCGTCTTTTTCCTGCCGCCGTGCAGGCCCAGATGGTAGCCTCTGATTGTGATTAGCATGCCTATTATAAAGAAACGAACCTTTTACTATCATCCGGCGCTCTCTCTCTCTCTCTCTCTCTCTCTCTCTGTCAAACGCATCAGTTATTTAACTCTACAACACTCACCGATCAAAAAAGGCTTTGGCGGGACAAAAATTTGCTTTGGCGCCCACCAAAAAGCGGACGATCCGACGGATTTTGGAAGATTATATTAACCCGTTTAAACTTTTTTTACAGTCTATGGTTTAATCCCACCGGTCACAATTGTGACCGCAACTTTTTTCTTATTTCTGGAAGCTCTAAAAATGTTGTTATTGGCTTTGGGCAAGAAATTCAACTTTTAAATGAAAAAATCGATTGTCTTGATTAAAATCCATTAATGTCATGTGACTAGTGTGAAAGGTCACATGACCATATCAGTTTAGGTCAGTTTAGGTGTGTTCGACATCGGCTGCGGCTGGATGTAAGCGATCGGCGAGAGTAGCCGCGTGCAGGCGGGGAGGAGCTGCAAACGGAGACGTGAAGTCGGACACTTTCTGGTTCCCGTAGTGACCGCTCACGTGGTGTTTGTATACTTTATTAAAGCTGAAGTGAAATAAATGCAATATTTGCAAAATACACAGATGTTTCAGAGACATTTTCATTCAATACTTATCTACTGCTTCATACAGCGTCTGTTTGAACAAGAATAAAGTTCAACATAAGCCTACAGCTACTATCAATGAAGTGGAATCAACGTTTTTTAATCAGTTTTATTTTGATAAACATAACACAATACATCGCGACTACATGAAAAGAGTGTTACTGTTATAAAAAAAAAATGATTTCTGAGCTTTAGTGGAACTAAAGACGTGTGAGAATAAACCGAATAAACACGAAACGCACGTGATCGTTGTCATGCAGTGAATCCGGCCAATCGTGGATCAGTTGTGTCGTCATCAGAACCTGCGCAGCCGCTCTTGAGAATCTGTGCTGGCTGAATCCTGCGGCTATATTTCTCGCACTTTATATCACGCAATTTTGACTTAATAACATACAATTGCGACTTTAGGCCTATATCACGCAATACATAGACATCATATAGGTAGACGCCCTATTGAGTGCTACTGCCTATTGGCACGGACGAGAATTGGAGCCGCCATCTTAAACCGGTCATCCGTTCCGCTCAGTGTAATCTGAATGGCAGGTGAAATGAGCTGCCAGCGCATTAAATTTATCATATCTCACTGAATACTGAACTGATTTTCACGCGGTTTTTTTTTCCTGCAAAGGTAATTCATGTAGCTATGATAAGTAGGCTTAACAGTAATATAATATTCTGATATAAGTTATAAAGTGACCAGACACAATATGTGTGATGAAGGATATAATGTATTTGATAAATCACACACTATAAATATAATAAAGAAGCAGAAACAGATAGTTGCAGTAAAGTAAGATATTTTAATAAGTTGAAGAAACAATTTATGGTATGTGACACGCACACACGAACAGACACACAAACAAACACGAACAGACAGTCTCTCTCTCTCTCTCTCTCTCTCTCTCTCTCTCTCTCTCTTCTCTCTCTCTCTCTCCTCTCTCTCTCTCTCTCTCTTTACCTGTAATAAAAATTGAGAAGATCGCTTTTCAACGTGTTTGCATCAGTAATTTCTATTGGACAACATTAAGCCTATACTTTTTTATTGTATGTGGATGTGGGAGGGGAAAATGTCGAGACCAAAGCCCTATTCGGATTAACTTTACAAGGGTAGATGGAGTAAGTTAATGATGTAATTTTACCACAGGACTTCTGTAATATCAATAGCCAAATCGCATGTGATAAGATATAGGTTATCAATAAAACTAGAAGTTGGAGGGGTAACTCAATTTGTGCATCGCTGTCATGCGTGTATTAACGTTACATTGCTTCCTGATATCATGTGCGCAAACACAAATAACCTATACAACAGGGCAGTTGAATGCGTATCTGATAACCTAGAAGCTCTTGTAATTATTACTTTAACAGTTACCCCACCTCTCTCCATGCCGGGTGAACACCGGCTGATGCAGCAAACAGCATTTCACAACGATTTCAGTACAGTAATAGCAAATATCCTTGCTCCTTCTCAATTATCTGGTAATATTCTATTCACAAAATACAACCAATAGTACGGTAATATTGAGACTTACTTGTGAAAAGCCCTATTTTCGATGGTCTGGCGATTAGAACAGGAAAATGCTCCACAAAGCTCTGGCATCTTATTTGCTGCCACGCAATGAAACTAGGAATACGACCGGTTCAAGATGGCGGCCGGATTTCTCGGTTTCCAGCGGCCAATAGGGCTTCTAGTCTCTATATGATTTCTATGACGCAATAGGCTATATGCACGCATAAGTTCCGCATTTGACGCAAGGATGCTCATCCGTTTCCGGTTGGGGAGATTAAAGCGGAGGAAAACCGAGGAAAACGGGATTATGGCAGAGTCTTCAAAATGTACTGTCCTCCCGTCTTTGAAACGAAACTGTCATATGTTTAGATGTAATTTTATGTATAGTTATGTTTATTTAATATAATTTTAAAAAGAAGCATAAACACAACGAGGGGTGTCTGTTTTGTCTGTTTTTGTGACTAACATTTCTTTAGTATAACCATGGAGTATAAACTTCAATATAAATTCTTGGTTGCACTGGACTCTACGATCGGCGGAAGTTATTGAGCATCCTTAACCCTTCACCGGAAATACCGCCGTGCATAGAGCCCATTCTGACTTTATAGCTAACCTGCAATTGCCACTTTATATCACATAATTCTGAGATAAAAAGTCAGAATTGTGAGATTAAAAAATCGCAATTACATTTTTTTTATTTTTCACTCTGTGGCGGAAACATGCTCCAGTTGTCGTGCAATGCAAGTGATTGTGCCGGCCTTATTACATTGTCTGCTATTCTTATTTATTAAATACAGGCAATTGGTTGATAAAATGGTCATCAAAATTAAGATACAATTTATACTAAACGAAAATCTTTTTTAAAAAGTCTTTCTACAAAACAAAACTCAAGTGGTCAAAATAATGTTTTACCCACTCCATGTCTCCAGAAATAGGCTATTGCAGCTTCAGCGCTTATCATTAGCTTGTGAAAGTGTGAAAATAATTTCCAGTAAAGGACAATGTTGCAACAGTCGTTGTTTAGGTACCTTAAACGCGCACGTACAGTCTCTGAGTCATCGCTGCAGCCAGGAGATGAAGGAGAGCTGAGAATGAGATCTGCATCGCACACCTAGCACATCTTCGTGTGCGACTCCCGCAGCTAGCGCGACCAGCGCCGTTGCTAGGACGGCGCCAGCGCCTCTGCCTATCCCATGAGTCCTAATAAATGCAATTCCAACTATTTCTGAAGTGCTTCAGAACACCGCTTTTTCTTTTATCGGGAAACGCAGCCCATATGATGCGTATGGAGATTCCAAAGCGCTCTTCTTTGGTCAGAACCAAGGAGAGCGATCGCGGATAGGTCCGTCTTGATTCCATATGCACCGAAACTTTTTAATAGTGCAACAAAATATTTAAAGAGCATCAAGCTATTGAAATCTAGCCTACGTACAGATATATTAGACCTGCGCGAAAGAGAAAAAAAATGTTTATGTGTCACTGTACCCAGCACTTTTGAAAATGCACTTCCGAATGCGTCTCTGTCCCCAGCACATTTCAAACCAAACTGACGCCCATGGTGGTTAGTACGTTTTGGGGAAAAAAATGTCACCGCAATAAGGCCATTTAACATATACTGAATAGTTGTAAACAATACTTTTGAGTTACTATTCTTGTAGGCTAGAATGTTTACTTCAAAAGGAAGTGAAAATCATTCTGACCACTCTTTCAGAAAGATCAATATAACGATTTGAATTTCTTACATCAGTTTTTGGGTCATTGCTGTATGCGTGGGAGTGTTAATAATGCCCATGAATATTAATGTGATTTACACCTGGGAAGACTAAAGACACTCCCCCAATGTGCTAATGCCCCATCAAGGTGCTTTGAGGCAGCCTGAACTAAGAATGATTCACTGATGAATAAAAAGTTTAAAAGAACAGCATTTATTCAAAATAGAAATATTTCCTAAGAACATAAAGACTTAGTCATTCATATCACTTAACAGTTCCTTTAAAAAAAAAAAAAAACATAAAAAGACCAAACTTGTTTTTTTTTATATAAAAATATATATATATAAAATATTGCTTTTATAGTGGTTATATAAATTAAAATCTATCTCTTCAATCTATTGCCATTGCGGACACTATTCATTCCGGTGAAATCACAAAATAAAATGCACACAAACGTGTGTCCTATATACGTGTGTGTTTGATATAGACTGTAACCACTGATGAACATATTCGGTTTTGATGAGAGAAAAAAAAACTACACCGATGGCAGATGCGAACCCATAAACCTCTGACACGCTTGGCAAACGATCTAACCACTAGACCACAGGAGAACTCAAACAAAACTCGCAGAACAATATATTTCACTAAATAATTTATTATTTACAACCTAAGCAGTTATTTAAAAAGTTTACACGAGCGTATACACGAATGTTGTGAGTTAATATTTACTATAGTCTGAAAATGCATTTGAGCTCTATGATCAGAAAGGAATTATAAAACACTAAACAACTTACTCCGAACTTGTATCCTCGGGGTCAATTCGTTCTTCAAAATGCAACTGTTCGTCTGAGTTTCAAATCCTCTGAAGGAGTAGCGTGCTTCCATCCCTAAAACGCGATGAACTATCAATGAATCTCTGATTAGGAATCTTCTGTTGTTATGGCATTTATCGGGGGGGGGGGCGTGCCGCGTGTGCGATGCATATCGCCTATTTACCATGTCAAAAGCGCTGGGGGTGTTTACTTTTTTTACTTCATTTACTTCATTACTTCATTTTAAAGAAGAGAATCTCAGCTTCATAAAGAGACATCTCTCGTATCTCTGTGACAAGTATTGAAAGAGTTACAGTTAATGTTTCGGACGCGTTTCAGAACGGACCTCACAGACAGAGACAAGGTAAAACGTGAATCATGTTTATTTTTCTTTATTTGACGAAAAGCACTACACTTTGTTTTTATTGTGAGTATCCACAAAAAAAATACACACTTAACAGGATCTAATGATGTACAACACTTATATTTATGATCAAAATTAACAGAGTAATTTGATTCTCTTTTGCACTGATAAGGAAAAAAACCAGCAAAACGTGTGGACGCGGTTTCCGACCTCTAAGGGTTAAAGGGCCTATATGCAACCTTTTCCCCAAAATAAATGTAACAATAGCCTTTTTATTTTACCATTTATGACTCAAACTTCTCCTGTTGAGCATACTGACACCTTGTCCGCTCACAGTGGGTGCACCTATAAGCCTTTATCCTATTTTTCCTATTTTCTGTCGGGTCGGATTTTTCCCACGCTGTCTGCGGATGTGACGTCAAGCGCGTTCATGTTAAACGTTTCAGATCACTCTGCCACCACCGCTAGTCAGCAAGTAGCCTACACTCGCAAACTTATCTCAAACAATATATGTATTTGACTGTTCTTACCTCTGTAAACATAATGTTGACCTCCTTGCAGCAGATGACTTGTGAAGTGTGCAATTACGACCGAGCGTGCGCTGCGAGAGCGTTTTTTTGGCCACAGGTGTCAGTCGCGAGTTTAAATTTCAGAAAAACGCATATAGGCCCTTTAAAGGGTCTACTACTGAAATATTTTGAGAATTATACTCCTGCATATATATTTTGTTCATAAGACGTGTAAATTTGTTTACGGTAGTAGGCCTATAACACAGTACTTCAATTGAAAACACAGGTTCTCTTACGAGAGTATCTCTCGTACTGCGTAATATCTTACGCTATGGGGGGAAAACTCTTTTCCACGAGATATTGAAGCCAAAAATTATCCTTAATTTTTTACTAATGTAAAACGCTTTGCAGCAGCAAGCAGACCTAGGCGAGACAGCTCGCGCGCCTATTGGCTGCTCTGCGGCAATAGCAGCAGCCTATCGAGAGAGGCTCTGCGTGACGTCACAACGAATGGGGGCCCTTCGCGCCCATATCGTCACGTCCCGCCAGAAAGGGCGTGGTCTCGCCCTATATCTAGGCTCGATAGCTGCTCTTACGTCGATTTTCATCTCTTCAGCGAAGCCTCCCGCATCGCTGGATCCAGAGTGAGAAGCCGCGCCGTCGACCTGTAGCCTTCAGCGGGACGTGCCATTGAGTCTGGAGTCGCTGGCCTCGCCGCCTTCAGCCGCCGTACCTGCTGTGCTTTCCGGCGTTATATCCTTTCCTCTGCATAGAGTGTGTGTGTGTGTTTGCATATCTGCTTTTTTCCCACCCCCTCTAAAAGAGCGGCGTCTTTTTAAAGATGCCTTCCTGTGGTTCTTGCCGAGCCCCACTCAGCGACGAGGACCGACATGTCATCTGCGTGTCCTGCCTGGGTGAGGATCACGCGGCCATCGCGCTCGCTGACGGCGGATGCCATCACTGCGAACGTTTGCCTATGGTGACTCTGCGGACTCGCCTAGCTTCGTTCTCCGAGCCCGTTTCCCAGCCTGCCGTGACGCCGCGTCGCAAGAAGCGCCGCGCCCAGCGCGCTCCCGAGCTATCTCCAGCCCGCCAAAGCTCGCCGGTTCGCCCGCCAGCTTCGCCGGCTTCGCTCGAGTCGCTCACCGACGGACAGCGGCCGCCGTCCGCCGCCGCGTCCGCCATCGAGTTGGACGACAACACCGAGGCGTGCTCTCTCTTGGCTTCGGATAGCGAGGATTGGGCGAGCTCTGTGGACCTCCCCTCCGCTAACGCTCCCCGCCAACCCTCTGGGAAGAGAGCCGGCATTGAGTCTGAGCTGATGCGTCTGCTCACCAAGGCCGTAGAAAGCATCGGCCTCGATTGGGAGGCACCCACGCTGCCGCCGCGCAACAGATTAGACGGGCGCTTTCTCGGCAAAGACGAGGCTCCGTCAAAATCTAGGCCCGCGCCCTTCCTCCCGGAACTTCACGAGGAGGTTGCAAAGTCGTGGAAGGCCCCCTTTTCCGCCAGGATGCGTACCTCTACCTCCACGGCATTCTCCGCTGTCGACGGTGCGGGAAGTAGAGGCTACCTCGCCATTCCTCCGGTGGAGACAGCTGTCGCGTCGCATCTCTGCCCGCCCTCTGCGGGACGGCGGGTTCAGACGACGCTCCCGTCCAAAGCCTGCCGAGTGACATCATCACTGCACGGACGCGCTTACACCGCAGCCGGGCAAGCAGTCTCAGCGCTGCACACGATGTCTATTCTGCAGATCTACCAGGCAGACCTCCTCCTCAAGCTGGACGAGGAGGGACCCGGTGCTATCTGTGTGGCGGACCTGAGGAGCGCTACGGACCTCGCTCTACGCGCTTCTAAAGCCGCTGCGCAAGCCATGGGGCGGAACATGGCCTCTCTCGCCGTCGCCGAGAGACACTTATGGTTGACGCTGTCTGAGATGACGGAAGCCGAGCGCTCTGTGTTCCTCGACGCGCCCATTTCCCCGGAGGGCCTGTTCGGAACGGCCGTCACGGACTTCGCGGACAGGTTTGTTGAGGTGCAGAAGACTTCTCAGGCTATGAAGCACTTCCTGCCGAAGCGCTCGAGCTCCGCTACAGGCCGCACCAAGCCGCCTGCTCGCAGCTCTCAGCCCCAGCCTGCACCGCCCTCCGCCGCCGCCGCCTCACAGCGCCGCCAGGCCCGGGATCAGAGACCGCGGTCTCGCTCCGCCGGACGCCGCCCCCCTCACCGCGGGCCCCGGCCGAGGATTGAGATCAAGCCCGAGGCCCCAAAGTCTTCCTAGCCGCTCTAGGAAAACGACGGTGTTCAGATCCCGCTGCGGCCGGATTTCCACCAAAACTTCTCGCTCGTTCAGCCCCATGCGTTGTGACTGTCCCAGTGTATTTTGCAGTGAAGCAGCCGGTGTCTCAGCCCGCTTGCCTGCACACAAAAGCTGTTTTTACGGCTACCCAGATAAATCCAATAAAGAGTGTATTTTCTGGTGTTCCGGCCTCGGCCGATGGTGTTATGAGTGTTGTAAGAATGCCCACGCCCCAGTGCCCATTCCCACACCCAGACACAGCCCGCCACGGTGCAGGGCTCGCACAAATAAAATCGACTCCGGTAGATTGTGCAAACACTGTAGTGAACGCGCCCATATCCCCATGCCCGCTTACACTACACGCTGCTTGTCCCTCGGTTTCTGTAAAAACGAAACCAACACACATTCAGTCGGCCCTAAACGACAGTGTTTTCAGTGTAGCAAATGTGCCCGTGGTCCCGCGCCCACATTTCCTCACAGACACGCCGAATCCCACGGGATTCGCCCCGCTCTCTCTCTCGGCGCTACCCGCCTCAGAGGAGATGAGCGCGGCCAGGCTGCCCGCTGTGATCAGCGCGCCCCCCGCCTCGAACGCCGTAAACACGGCGCTGTGTTCCCAGCACACACGGGCTCTTGTGCCGCCGCTTTCCCGCGGCCAGAGCCCAGATTTCATTCTGCCCCTAGCTATTCACGCGGATGCGTGGTCAAGGCTTCCCAGGGTATCAGAGTGGGTGCTGAACACTATAAAGAGAGGCTATTCGCTACAATTCGCTCGACGCCCTCGCCGCTACGCGGCGCGCGTCGAAACTACGGTGAAAAGCGAAGTATCTCATCTACTTCGAGCCGAGATAGCGAAACTACTGAGAAAAGGGGCTATAGAACCTTTATCTCAGGCTCAGAGCGAAGGGGGCTTATACAGCAGATATTTTCTGGTACCGAAGAAAGATGGTGGGCTCAGACCCATTCTAGATCTGAGGCTGCTGAACAGAGCGCTCGTGAAACGCCAGTTCAGGATGCTTACGACCAGGAAAATCCTCGCGCAAGTGCGCCAAGGAGACTGGTTCATGTCAATAGATCTGAAAGACGCGTATTTCCAAATACAAATAGCGTCCCATCACAGGCGATTCTTGAGATTCGCCTTCGAGGGCCAGGCGTATCAATACACAGTCCTGCCGTTCGGCCTGTCCCTAGCACCCCGTACGTTCACGAAGTGCATGGACGCGGCCCTCGCTCCCCTGAGACTTCGGGGCATGCGAGTTTTGAACTACTTGGACGATTGGCTGATTCTAGCTCGTTCACGAACGGAGCTCTTAGAACACAGGGCCGCATTACTCGAGCACCTCGAGGAGCTGGGCCTTACAGTCAATTGGGCGAAAAGCTCACTGCTCCCCAGTCGGAGGATTTCCTTTCTGGGAACAGTGTTAGACTCGCTATCCATGACGGCACGCCTGTCACCAGAGCGCGGATTGAATATTCAGCACGTCGCGAAATCCTTCCGCCACGGCTCTATAGTCCCGCTCAGAAGGTTTCAGAAAATGCTGGGTCTCATGGCCTCAGCAGCCTCTGTACTCCAGTTGGGCCTGCTCCGCATGCGCCCACTGCAGCTATGGCTAAAAGCACGAGTTCCCCCCAGGGCATGGACCGCAGGTCTGTTTCGCCTCAGGGTCGACCTTCAGTGCATTTCGGCTCTGAAACCGTGGAAAGCGTCCGACTGGTATCAGTCGGGCGTGAGTCTGGGGATCCCCTCAAGTGTGAAGGTGGTGTCTACGGACGCCTCCACTTCGGGGTGGGGAGCGCTGCTCGAGGGCAGACCGCTGGCTGGCCTGTGGTCAGTGCGGGAGAAGCTCCTCCACATAAACTGCTTGGAATTGATAGCAGTCGACAAAGCGCTAAGGCGCTTCTGTCCCCAGATAACAGGCCACCACGTATTGGTCCGGTGGACAACATGTCAGTGGTGGCATACATAAATCGCCAGGGCGGCGTCAGGTCCCGAAACCTTTACAGGCTGACGGAACGCCTCCTGGTCTGGGCTCAGCACAACCTGCTCTCGCTGAGAGCGGCGCATGTGCCTGGTCACCTAAATGTGGGACCAGACAGGCTGTCCAGAAACAACGTTCCAGCAGGAGAATGGTCTCTGCACCCGCAGACGATCCAGCTGCTGTGGGAAACGTTTGGCAAAGCGCAGGTGGACCTGTTCACGTCCCAAGAAAACGCTCACTGCCCGAGATTCTTCTCGAAAAGCCGGGACGCGCTGGCCCATGTTTGGCCCCGCCGCCCCCTTTATGCTTTTCCCCCTGTCTCACTCCTGCCTCAGGTGTTGGAGCGAATCAGGAGGGAGGGATGCCCAGTGCTACTCATAGCTCCGCTCTGGACAAACCAGTCGTGGTTCCCTGTCCTGATGCAGCTGACCAGCGCTGCTCCATGGCCTTTACCGCTGAGGAGAGACCTCCTCTCTCAGGCGGAAGGCTCGATTTGGCATCCTCGCCCGGATCTGTGGTCCCTGCACGCATGGGCCATCAACGGGTACCCGCTGACCTCCCAGAGGGAGTGTTAAACACGATCGCGCAGGCTAGAGCCCCGTCTACCAGACGGCTCTACTCCTCGAAGTGGTCTGTGTTCTCTGCTTGGTGTCAAGCACAGGGCTTTTCACCTGTAGACTGCGGGGTTACGGAAGTGCTTTCCTTCCTTCAGGAGCTACTGGATAAGGGCAGGTCCCCCTCCACGCTCAAAGTATACGTGGCGGCCATAGCAACGTTTGCAAAACCGGTGTCTGGCCAGTCACTAGGAAAAAGCGACTTAGTCGTGCGTTTCCTTAGAGGAGCTCGGAGGCTAAACCCTCCCAGGCCCCCTTCAGTCCCGACATGGGACCTTTCCACGGTCTTGGAGGCCATGAAAGGCGCCCCATTCGAGCCAATCCAGTCGTCAGACATGAAACACTTGTCTTTCAAGACAGCGTTTCTTATGGCTCTCGCTTCAGTGAAGCGCGTAGGGGACTTGCAAGCGCTCTCAGTAAGCGCGTCATGCATGGAGTTTGGACCTAACGACTCTAAGGTCATACTCAAACCAAAGCACGGTTACGTGCCGAAATCCCTCAACACACCGTTCAGGGCCCAGGTGATTTCCCTGTCTGCCCTTCCGGTTCTCAATGAGGAGAAGGACGCGAGTCTCCTTTGCCCTGTCAGGGCACTAAGGGCTTATGTGTCCCGCTCGTCTGGTTTCAGACAGACTGAGCAGCTTTTCGTTTCGTTTGGCGGCCGTACTAAGGGACTTGCCGCGTCGAAACAGAGCTTATCCAGATGGATAGTTGGCGCCATAGCGCTGGCTTACACTTCTAAGGGCCTTCAGTGCCCTTTGGGTGTTAGAGCGCACTGAGAGGCATGGCCTCCTCGTGGGCATGGTCTAGCGGGGTTACCCTGCAAGATATTTGTATGGCCGCGGGCTGGGCCTCGCCGTCTACATTTATAAAATACTATAATCTGGAGGTCCCCGCCTTACAAGCTAAGCTTTTGGCGGTATAGAATTCAGTGCTATCTGCCCGCTGTGCGGCTCGGATACTGAGTTTGGCCTGCGTATCGCTCACTGACCGGTACAGCAGCTCATTTAAAAATTGACACACTTGTGGCCACCCAGTTCAGGCTGAATGTTCACCCTGACGGTTTGGTTATTGTCATATGATTGGCCCCTTTCGGAGGCTATTTACAGGGAATGATGCTTCTAGCCTCTCTTCCCTCACTCTCTGTGAGTTTATGGTGATTATGCACTATATGCGCCCCGGGCTTCGGCCCCTGGGTCTTTGGTGTTGGATCCCTACCAGCACGGCGTGTTGCATTGTGTTCCCCATAGCGTAAGATATTACGCAGTACGAGAGATACTCTCGTAAGAGAACGTACTCGGTTACTAACGTAACCTCGGTTCTCTCTAGAGAGGGAACGAGTACTGCGTATCTTGCCGTGCTTGGAATACGCTCTGGTTCGCTTCGGCGATGAAAACCGACGTAAGAGCAGCTATCGAGCCTAGATATAGGGCGAGACCACGCCCTTTCTGGCGGGACGTGACGATATGGGCGCGAAGGGCCCCCATTCGTCGTGACGTCACGCAGAGCCTCTCTCGA
This sequence comes from Chrosomus eos, assembly GCA_036326025.1. Lineage (NCBI taxonomy): Eukaryota > Metazoa > Chordata > Actinopteri > Cypriniformes > Leuciscidae > Chrosomus > Chrosomus eos. Next base: position 17,762,008 of record CM070833.1, read on the forward strand.
TAGGCTGCTGCTATTGCCGCAGAGCAGACAATAGGCGCGCGAGCTGTCTCGCCTAGGTCTGCTTGCTGCTGCAAAGCGTTTTACATTAGTAAAAAATTAAGGATAATTTTTGGCTTCAATATCTCGTGGAAAAGAGTTTTCCCCCCCATAGCGTAAGATATTACGCAGTACTCGTTCCCTCTCTAGAGAGAACCGAGGTTACGTTAGTAACCGAGTACGTTTTGGCTTTTAATCCTTCACTGAACGAATGCCACACCTGTAAGGTGGATGGATTATCTCTGCAAAGGAGAAGTGCTCACTAACACTTAATTGTTTAGACAGATTTGTGAACAATATTTTTGAGAAATCGGCCTTTTGTGTATTGAAAAAGTCTTAGACCTTTGAGTTCAGTTCATGAAAAATGGGGGCAAAAACAAAAGTGTTGCTTGTTAATAATTTTCTTCAGTGTAATTATCAGTATCCCAGAAACTATCAATGTGTTGGACCTTCTAGAGATATGTGACAACTCCAACCCCCCGAACCCCCCCACCCCCCCCCCCCCCCTCCCTCCAACTCAAATTGAAAGTGACTGTGATAGTGAGGGCTCAGATAGGGAGTACCAGGGTGAAATGGCCCATTTGACAGGTATTGAATGGCGATGCAGAGGTGAAATATTTGGAGGATTAGGCAGGTGTTGAACCAATTGAACCAATTGAACCAATTGGTGTGCCCCACACATGACCCCAAACAACCCAACAACCCTTTCTACAACGTACTGCCCATCTTCAGTGCACTGAATTAACATGCATCTCCCTGAAACCGGCCTAGGACAGGGACCAAGTGTAGTCATGATCTAGCCCATAGGGGTCTAGCCGAACAAGCAGAAGCTCCTCCAGGGTGTAACTTTGTACATGACAACCTTTTCACCTCACTAAGCCTCCTTCATGAAATGAAAAAAACGAGGTATTGGATGTCTTGGAATGTATTGTGAGGTCTAATTGAAGAATGTGTATGAATTCTGACTATGGTGTTTCCCACCGGTCACTATTGTGACCGAGTATAAAACCTATTTTTTCACTAACTTAACCAACATAAAATCAAAAAGGGCATAACGCTTGAGTGTTAGGGAGGTCTAAGGAGTAAAATGCATGTACTCAAATTGCAAGAAAAAATTTGGGATTAAACGCGTTAAATACAACCTGAAACTAAAAAAAAAACAGTTTTCCTATAACCACGTTCCTGTAATTGCTTGTTCCTGCAATTGCCACCCCCCTAGCAGCACCCAGCACCCCCAGTCGAAAATGACTTCCCGCGTCTCTGCACAGCTCCGATGTGAAACCTTGTAAAATAAAAATCTGAACTTGAACGCTGAGATTTGCACTCGCAGACAAAAGTCACAAACCTGTATTCTGAATCTGAAGCTGCAGACAGCTTAGTAGTCACAAATGTGTAAAATGCCATTCACAGAAATACAACGACATACACAAACTTGTAATACAAATTTGCACTAATAGTAAGTATGTGTGATGAATGTAATCTGGACGTACTACAAATTCGCTATGTTGTCATTATCATGTGTCCTGCCAGCGTCTGTTACTGTATGTTGCTTCACTGCCATTGACAAATCCACTCCCGTCGTCTAAAGTGTCCACTGTGTAGGCTACACTTCAGAATGGTTGTGTCCAAAAGTTTAAAACTTCAGAGGATGCATTCCAAGGTAGAAAGGCATCAAGGCATGTCCAAAATCCAATGTAAGCTTCACTTCCTGTCTCCTGAGAATCCGAGATACCTTCATCTGATACATTTTTGACGGAAGCATATATCCTTCATTGCCTTTGATATCCCACAAGTGTTTTACATTCTGTGAAAGTTGAGCTAAAAAAAATTGTCTGAAAAGTCTTAAAGTTGAGAATGGTGGTCTGTTGTTGTGTAAATGTACATTTTTGACCGATGTTTTCCACATTTGATGTAGTTTTTACAGAGAAATTACTATTGTACTAATTAAATATTTGCTTATCACCAAAGCTCACTGCTTGCTCTATTTTGCTGTAGATCATTAGGCCTAAACCGTTAAGTCTGTCCGAAATCAGTCTCGTGAGGTGCCTTTCGTGCTCATACGCTGCTGACAAAGTAGGGATGGGCGATATGGCAAAAATATCATATTACGATTTTTTTCAGGAAAATCACGATTTGTGATTTTATCGCAATTCTTTTTCATGTTGGTTTTACTATTTTGCAAGTGACTGAGGATCACAGCCAAACTAATGTCCCTATGTTAAAAACAAAGCCTTACAAGGAAACAAAATAAAAAATAATGGCAGATATTTAGGCCTAAGTGGCGAAACTAAAAATTTTTGTCATTATTTTCTTTTTTATTAAAAGATAAGAACAAAGATCCTTTAAAGACAAGCGGCAGCATGTTTACTATTAGTCTGATGTCACTTTAGAACCAGCACGCATCTACAGTAATACACACACACCCGATTTTCTCTCAAATATTTGCTTTCAATTTAGACATAACCAAATTTATATAAACCTTGTGTAGCAATATGTCTCGCGATAGACACGTAATCAATGTAAAAAAAAAAAATGCGTTCAATTAACTAGTTCGTTTGCCCATAAAATCTTTAAGATATTAGGTTAAACTTATTTGGCTTGCTGTCCACTGGAGAGGGGCTCGATGAAGCAGCTTCAACTCGAGCTCTAATATAACCCCCAGTGGCTAAATGTAGGACCTGATAATTAAAAGGGGGCGAGGTACCTAAGATGAAGGTGGAGTTTGGGGAGGTGGAGGGATACTGGAACAGCTGATGCTATAGGGAGAGGTAAGTGGCTGCTTATACTCAGGCTGTTGATTGAAAGATTAGATTGGCTCACTCCTCCCTAACTTACGTTTAGGAACTTCATTAAAATGTTCGCTAATGTCGTCAGACCAATGTCGTCTGCAAATTATGCAAGACCATCATCCTCACCAAGACTGGTAATGCCACAAACTTGTTTTACCACCTTAGCCGCGCTCACCCTTTGGAGCACAGCCGTATTCACCAGCAACGTCCAACAACATCTGCAACTGCAACACCGCACAAGTAGCAGACCACCATGGAGAGGTACTCTGCATCAGTGCCTTATAGAAGAAGAAGAAGAAGTTTTATAGTCCCTTTCCGTAGCTCAAGGTCGCTTTACATTGCAAATTACAATACACACCTACACACACATTAGTCGCATAGGATACATTACATACAGTTACATTAAACGCAATACATGTTAAATAGATATGTTTTTAACTGAGTATTGAATGTAGCCACAGATGAGATATTTCGAAGTGTAAGGGGTAGTGAATTCCATAATTTTGGAGCATTAACAAATGACCTTGTTACGAAGCATCTAAATGGTCCAAAGATATAACAGAGGCAGTGGCATATTATATAGCCAAAGACATGCTTCCGCTGAGGACTGTCGAGAAGCCAGGATATAAAAATCGGTGCCGATTAAAATGCACAAGACATAATCACATGATGGCAAGGGGAACACATGAAAAACAGGAAACATGACTGAGAATTTCAAAATAATAAGGACACTGTCACGGACACACCAACATGGACACACAGGCACTGACACACCAACATGGAGACACCAGAATGGACTCGGCACGGACATAAAACGGACACACTAACAGATAACGGAACTGGCACGAACACACCAATGGACACAGCGATGCACGGACACATCGACACAGGCACACGGACACCGAAACGGACACACCGGCACGGACAGACCAATATGGACACCGGCACAGACACGCCACGATCACAGACACAGGCACCGGCACGGATACACCAATATGGACACATTGTCACAGACACCGAAATGGACACCAACACAGAACGGACACAGTCATGTACACCGTGGGGCACGGACACCGGCATGGACACACCGGCACATGGACACTGGCACAGACACCGATGGACACTGGAACGAACACCTGCACTGGCATGGACACTGACACGGACCCCGGCAACGACACCGGCACGGATATTCGAAACGGGCACCGGCATGGACACACCAACATCGAACAGACAGAAACGGACACCTGCACCGAAATGGACACCAGAAGGGACACCGGAACCGGCACGAACACACCAACATGGACATACCGGCACAGACACCGAAATGGACACCGACATTGGCACTGACACACCGGCACGGGCACGGCCACATTAACAATAGGGCTAGGAGGGGGCCCTTGATTGGCTGTGAAGCAGATACTACTAGCCGTCTGATTGCCAAAGCCTTACCACGCAACGCCCCCCACAAATTAGCCCTGTTATTTAGTAGCACTTTGCCGAATTCCATGCATTATCATGGAATCATTATCATTTATATTATAGTGACCGTTCGCAAAGACCCGCCTTTTTTAGTTACTGACCCTGAGGTCTTAAAGTGACAGTAAAGTGTGACAGTAGTGCTAATAAAGCTGCTGTCGCCATTTGTGTCCATCAAAACATCAGAAAGAAAGTAATTTACTGCCCTTGAATGAATCACTTTTGTAAAATTAATAAGAATGAATGTTGAATTTATAGTGAAAACTATGTATTATATATTTGATTACTTTATATAATATTATTCAGTCCTTTAAAGGAGTCATAATGTGGTATTAACTTTGATACCCACGCTCTACTATAGTCATTTCATGCCCTTCTAAAAAAGAAAAATTGGAAAAAAATAAACACAGAGCTTGTTTGACCCTTATTTCTGAATGCATTATTGTCTCGCGAGATCTGATGCGAGGTTTTGGCTGTCGTGGACGGTCATTTTAATAATGCAAATGAGGGGCGCGTTGATTGGTGGCAGGAAGGAGGGGGCTTGACACCGCAGGTAACTTCAGCATATCATTCCAAAATGACATCATGGCGCAAGTTGTGAATGAACCCGACCTGGCCGCGACCTACGGGATTCAACCGTATATGTTTGAGCCAGACTCTGAACCAGAGCTGGAAACGGAAGATGAACAACAGTCAATGGAAGGACGTCTACATCAACATGTCTCTGAATGGTAAAGACATTTTTTTTGACTGAGACATACATTAACATCAGTAACGAGCTAAAACGTTTGTTGCTATTTTCTCCCACATAAGTTTAGCTTTAATTTAACGTAGATTACATTAACGGAGATGTAGTCTACTTTATTTTCAGTTTACAGTGGTTATAGAGATATACGTTTGCTATAATGTGTAGTGTAAAACAAAGTGGAAAGATGTGGCTAGCATTCGTAGAGTCCATTCCCCGTGTTTACATCACATACATTAACCGCATTAGTAGTTAGCTGCGGTTTGTTACACAAAATATAGTAATAAAAACACAGTCTTACCGTTTCAAATTCAGGCAAGTCCCTGATTGTTGGAATGGCACCTTTTTCCAAACGTAGCTTCGATGCCAACTTCGCCTGATATTGCCACAAATTTGTAAAAGATTCTTTTGTGAAATGTTTAGCGCAGACACCTAACGTTGAGCAAGTTGAGATGATTGTTGGAACAGCGTCATTAAAAATAAATTTCATCCACTGGTCCCTTGTAGTTTGGTCAGTTTTGGGTAAAGAAAAAACATTAGAATGTGGATTATGACAGTCAACCACAGAGCAACTCGCGTGTGCACTACGTTCTGCATCTTTCTTGACTGAATATGATGGGGAGAGGGGCAGGGCGGGCCTCCTCTGCGGTGTCCATATATGGTATATCCGGCCCCGTCTTGACGTCAAGTCGGGGGAGAAATTGAAATCTCGTATTTGAGTGCGCGTGCACGTTGGCTAGTTTAAGAACCCTGGGGTAAAAAAACGCTTCACTTTTGAATATCGGCATCCCGGCCAATGTATAATCGTTAGTCAATCATAACATACATTGATTCTCATGGAAAAGTGAAAATTGCACATTATGACTCCTTTAAGTTGTTCAAGGTCGATTTCTTATGTGCCTTTGTTCTATTGTTATTTGTGACTCTTGTCATCGGTAAGCTTGAGATTCTTTTCTTAAGCTACTATTATTTTTTGTGATATTGAAATTGGTCACAAGAATTATGAAATTTTAGTGCCATTAAATTTTGATATGATAAAAAATCGTTTTAAAAGTAATATAACTTAACTGTGAAGTATATCATAGATGGATAAAATTACTCGTATAATGATAGAACATTTAGCTCATGTAGTTGGTGACCTGAAGTGGTGGGGGGCCCTGCAGTAACTCATAGCCCCGGGGCCCAGTGAGCTCTTAATGCGGCCCTGGGCACGGGCACCGGCATGGACACACCAACATGGACAAATTGGCACGGGCACCAGCATGGACACCGAATAGACACCGACACGGAACGGACACTGGCACAGTCACAGACACAGACAAAAAACATGAATTTGACTTGGTTACATGACACTCACAAACAGTAGTTACACAAACAAAACTAGACAAGACACAATGGAAACATGAGGGCATGAAAAAGAAAAAAAAGCTCTGTAAAAAATTGAATTTTATTTTTCAATACTTTGCATTTTAAAATAAACTTCTAAATGTATGTTAAGTTGCTAATGTAACACAATTTTAAAAGTGATAAAAAGCTGTTGCAAATGTTGTACACAATACACATACCCTACTCATATTTGCACCAATAAAATGTGCACTTTATGTCTTTTTTTATTTACTTACAGTGGAATGTTTTTGATTTCGGAAGTGGGGAACAGAAACTAAAACAGACAATATTTTTTTTACATTCCCATTCATCCTAAATGGGTTGTTAAATTTCATTTGTGAATAAAGCATTCAGTGTAATTCATGAGTGAATAGTTTAGACAAGTTTTTTATTGAAAAGATCCAACTCAAAATAACTATTTGTTTACAAATCTTACAAAGATATACTTTTCAGTCAGCTAAAACCGATGATAGACAAGGGGCTTTTAAACAGGCATGCAACTTTGGATATTGAAAAAATTCCCTGTCACATTCAGCTAAGAATCACTGGGATATGAGCACATTTGGGCTCTGAGTGGGCTGCAGGGCATATCTCCTTGGCTCTCTTGTAGTCCAGAGTGCAATGACACCAATCTTGAGGGGCCGTGGCACCATTTTCCATAAATGCCCCTTGTAATGAAGATGGCATAATTGTTGCAATTAGAGAGAGCAGCTTAGGATGGCCTTGCAGTGACCCACCTCAGCCCAGGTCCATATGGTCTGAAATAGATAATGAGTCTCTTAATGTGTTATGTATACTCAATATGGACTGTAAACGGACAGACTGTAATTTTCACCAAGGCCATCAAGAAGTGACAGATAAGCCCCTTGTGAAACTGTCCTGACAATTTTAGTAAGCCACACTTCTCTTTCTCTCACGTTCTGTCTGTCACTTTCTCAACTGCAGGCACACATGCTCAAAATAAGGTGACAAACATGTCTCCTGACCTTTAAATCATTAAATTTAATTTAATTAGATTAAAATAATAAATTAACCTTGTATAAAAGCTATATATTTCCAAATATTTTATTTTAATAATAAATGGTTTGAGTAATGTTTTGCATATAAAAAAAAAATTAGCATAGTCCTCTTGACTGTGATATTGACTGTTCTATTTTGTTGGTTTTTTTTTTTTTGCCTACAAATTTTACCCCAGATTTAGCATTAATCCAAAGACTAACACTAGAAAAATGTAAAACACCAAACATAATAATGCAAAAAATGCAAAACACAATACGCAATTAATTACATTAAAATTAAAAATATTAAAATTAGCAATGTTAACACTTTTATTTAAAAAAAATATATAAAGTTGTGGAAAAGTCCTTCCAAGGTCAAAGTTCAGAGGAGGACTTAAGCTGGGTGACTGTGCTACCATATTGAGATGTTTGTCTTATTTACACGTCACATTGTTTAGATTTTTGAAAGATATTTGTAAAATGCGTTGAAAGCTTCTGAGAACATTTTGAAAAATAAAACTTTAAAAGTTAAGGATGATACTTTTATACTTTGTTTTTGCTAGTGCAGATCCATGTGACTGAGTTATGATTTGTCTAAGATTGTGTTGTGTTGGTTTTGACCTTGTTGGGTCATGTAGCAGTAATACTCTGAAAAGGGAAACATCAGCATCAAATAAGAATGTGTGGAACTGATTAGGGAAGATGCATTTTAAAATGTCACTACATAACACTACACAATAAAAAAGTGGTGTGTTTATGGATGCATTTATAGATGCAAATGTAAGAGGGCATAATGACCTGACCTATTACAGATCATTACACTGACATACGTGGTTGGCAAGAAGCAGAGATGTCAAGCCGTATCATGTTGGCTGCTTTCAGCACATGTTTAGTATTCTTCGCGTGTGCATGTCTTTATTAGCTTGTAAAGAAAAAAAATGGTGAGAATGCTGAAATTCTCTCTCTTATTCCCAGTATGGGTCTTATTGCATCGGTTCCATTATCAAGTGTTCATTCAGCACACTAAAAGAAGCTGTTTAATATTGTCTGCATTACATGTCGACTTATCATATTGTAACCCCAAGGCATTGCCTGCAAAATGATATGTTCCTCTGAGTCAAAGTATGCCTTAAATGCAAGATTATTTCAGTCTGCATTTCTGTACTGATTGTACAAGTTATTATACAAGAGAAGCACATTAGCAGTCCATACAAGCAAACAGCCTCTACACTATGTTCCAATTACAAACTGTTTTGCTCCGAGTATTTTCTTTCTCTTTAGTGCATTATTGAGGCCTTTAAAACTAGTTATGGTTGCAAGATGTATTACTATTTCAAATACAAGTAATATGAATCTAATGACCAGTAATGAGAGACTGGTTTGCTATTACACAAAGGGGCCAGAGACTTGCTAATAAAGCATGCGGACTGCTTTAGGGAACATGCGCTGACCAAGATGTACATTAGGGCCGTAATGTCTCTAAGGCCTGAGGCTAAATTGAAATGTAAAACCCCAAACCAAACATCATTTAGGCCTATATATCTCTTCATGATGTGCCACTATTTGTGCAGATTGGTGGTGGTTATGATGTAATTTTTTCTCTTTTAGAGCTGTGCATTCTGCAGTGGTCTTTATTATGTTTTCGCCCTAGATAAACAAATAATAAAAAAGAGTGGGAAAGAATCTGAGAATATTGCATAGCAACAATCCAGCCAGAGTCCAACTCATTTAAATCAATAGATAGTGCAAGACCTTTGTGGATATTATGGTTTCTTTCTGTAACGTTGAATTGGTTCTGTCTGAGTGCTCGTGATGGCATCTTCACTGGAATATATGCCTTTAAGTTATTCTCGTTTCCTGAAGATGAGCCCTTGAGTGTCAATCATGTGCATGCCTTCATAATATCTCCATTGCTTTTCAAGTGGTCAATAGTCCTTCAGAAGAGCAGCAGTTTAAACCAGAATTAAGAAAGATCTAATTGATATTATTGAGTGTGTATAATACTAATAATACTTTATTTGAGCCGTAAAACTGCTCTGCGGCAATCGTCTATATGTGCATAAGCTATGGAGTAATATGATGAACATAACTGTTTAAAAGTTTGGGGTCAGTAATTTAATTTTTATTTTTAAGAAATGAATACTTTTATTCAGCAAGGACACATTCAATTCACCAAAAGTGACATTAAACACTAACACAGTTTCAAATATACAGTACATTTTTTAAACTTTCTATTCATCAAAGAATCCTAAAAAGTAAAAATAAAAAGTCCACATGCGCATATTAGAAGGTGCAAGGGGGTTATATGCGCAACAAATGTTCATTTTCTGCAAAACAGATTGCATTGTTTCCGGTGTTTAGGTGTTTTGTATATGCTTCCTTAAATAAAAACGCTGTTTTAGATGCTTTCAAAGGAGCTACCAAAGATGAGCATAACCGGTGTCCATTGCATATGCAGATTTTAGATTTTTTATTTTTGTTCTTCTCACTAACATTCGGATATTAAAATTGAGTTAAATGGCAACAATAAAAATAACTAGTCAGTTGATTACCTTAAAATCCCATAGATATTGCCGTCAGTTCATACTACTGGTACTTAGCTGCGTCTAAGATGATTCACTGTCTGCACCAACACCTTGTTTATCTTCACTGTCGTATGACGTTGCTTTTCTCAAGAAGAAAAGCAACCGCATGTATTAAAATGGAAATGTAGATTTACTCTTTCCTATAGCATGATGTGGCAGTTCTTTCCCTCTGTAGCAAACACACAGTGAGGCCTGGCTGTAACCTGTAATTCCTGTTTCCCAGGGTTAATTAAGCTGTCTGGTGCTCTGTGCCTGGATGTGTGTGGTAAGACGGCAAGAAGCCCTTTTAGCTTTGTGTCAACCCTGCTGTCCACATGGCCAGCCCCTGCCTCTGTGCGACTCATCGATCTTAGGGTCAGGTAGACAGAGAGAGCAAGCGGAAGAGAGAGGAGGAGGACAGAGTCAGACACAGGGGAGTTCTGTCTGAAAGCGTGTGCACATGCTTCTATGCTGCTTTGACATGGTGTCCCCAGACATGTGCACTCTTCTTTGCCCTGCAGGACAACCAATTAGAACCACACACTGCTGGATGTGAAGGAAAGCAGCAGCAATGCCATCACCGACTTTCTGACACCTTTCGTCGTCTTTGGTCTGTGAAATTTATGTTTGCAAGTGTGCCTGGCATCGGCAAACATGTTTTATGCTAAAATCTATTTGTTAATCTTAAACTTGGCATGAAACGAAAATTGTGATGTATATCCAAGTGAAATGGCTTCTCGAACAAGAAGAAATGTGGCGAAGGACTTGATTTTATCCATTGGAAGTGTGATCGTTGTGGTTTGTTATTGCTGCAATCTCATGTGAGTGATGTCATCAGAGAAGAGATGTCATTGCAAGAGGGAGGGGAGGATATTTTGATTAGAGATTATGAGGAAAGGTTGCCGTGATTTTGCCAAGTAAGACATGATCCTTGAACAACATTCATGTTCGAAAATATAGTCTTGACCCGTCTCCCTACCCCTAAACCTAACCCTAACATATCCCTAAATTCATAGGGAAATGATGGGTAAATTACACTGATGTAGAAGCATCAGATCAACAAAGATGTTGAATCAAGAACATATTTACTTGAACATAATCATGTTCTCCTGAGGTGAACGAAAAAATACATTTTGATGTCATGGTTACTTTAACCATCTACGGTGGCCAAGAGAGCTCAACTCTCAATGAAGATGTTTTCTTAATTTGTTGGTGTTTTTTTTATTTGCGTGAGTTTTCTTCCGTTGTAGCGTGTTTCTGTATTTGGCTGAATTGGGAGTTTGCAGCACATTTCTGTATTTGGTCATGTTGTGAGTATTTGCAGATTGTTTCTGTATTTGGCTGCGTTGTGAGTATTTGCAGCACGTCCCTGTATTTAATTGTGTTGTAAGTATTTGCAGCGCGTTTCTGTTTTTGGTTGTGTTGTGACTTGTGAGTATTTCAAGTGCGTTTCTGTGTTTGGTTGGATTGTGAGTATTTGCAGTGAGTTTCTGTATTTGGCTGAAATGTGAGTATTTGCAGCGCATTTCTGTATTTGATTGTGTTGTAAGTATTTGCAGCGCGTTTCTGTTTTTGTTGCGTTGAGTATTTCAAGTGCGTTTCTGTGTTTGGTTGGGTTGTGAGTATTTGCAGCGCATTTCTGTATTTGGTTGTGTTGTTAGTATTTGGATTGTGTTTCTGTATTTGGCTGCATTGTAAGTATTTGCAGTGTGTTTCTGTATTTGGTTGTATTGTGAGTAGTTGCAGTGTTTCTTTATTTGATGGTGTTGTGAGTATATGCAGCACATTTCTGTATTTGGCTGCATTTGATTTTTGCAGTGTGTTTCTGTATTTTGTTGTGTTGTCAAGCTGATTAAGATGTTTTCTTTATTTGCTAGCGTTTTTCTATGTGCATGTGTTCTTACGGTCATCTTAATCTACTATACGCTGTCACTCAGAGAAAAGATACAGTCATATGTCTGCCTGTGGCATGTTTATTTTTTATAATTTCATGTACCTTTTGATTAGGCAGTTCTCATTGCATATTTCTATTTTTTAGTCTAGAATATTTCAAATGTATAGGCACAAACCTTAAAGTCTTGGCTGCGAAAAATCTATTTAATGTTTTCACTGCTATTGCCCAGAAACAAAAATATGCCTCATTAAAAGCACATTGATCAGGGCAAGTTGTCACATTGTATTTGTCATGAAAAAGCTTATATTTAATTATTAATTATTATTATTTAATTATTTTTAAGAACCCCAACTCAATTCATTAAACTCTAAAACAACTATCTAAACATTGTTTTGACCGAGAGAAAGTGTAATTTATAACTTGTACAAAATTACATCTAAAAGCATGTGACCTTGTCCCGACCTGACATAAATGAAAGTACATCTGTGCAGTACGCTAGTCTGGTTATGTTAAGTATATTGCGGATATTGAGATATAGCCTTTGTAAAAACTATCTCCCCTATTGTTCAGTTGGTTTTAAGAGCTATGCACTAATTTATGCTACCAAAACCAGAGGAATAGAATCTTCTGAACTCTGGTGGGTTCAATAGGCAAGAAGAAAATTAAATGGCATCACTAAATCCAGCTTCACTTACTCTTTTTAAAAGATTGTGCTTGTTTGGTAGTACAAGCAGTGCTGCTATATTGAAGGCAGCCAACAGGCAGGTCAGTGTGGTGTGGTATATTTAGCTGATTTGACCTCTTGTGACCCTTCTGAGTTTGCTCTTCTTTCCTCTCCATGTCTCCCCTCTCTATAGCTCTCTCAGCCTGACCACAAGTGTCTTCTCTCATACCGCTCACATCTCACAATTAAGCCATATCAACAACTTGCATCTTGCAGATCTGTGACCTTTATGTCCGTATTGGTCTTCAACTAAAGGATATAAGTTTATTTTGTTTAAATAGTATAGGCCTGGCTTTGCCTCTAAAAACGGGGTATTTGATGTTTCATTAACAAACATTTCAGCAATAAGGATTCACAGGTCACATTATGATTTTCATGTTGACTAAAGGGAGGTATATAAGGCACGAAACACAGGACATGTGTTTGCCTTTATAAACCTATAATTTGCATACTTATTTTTAAATTTTCATTAATTTTATTTTATTTAGCTAATTCATGAAAAGCATTATTCCACAAATTATAACAGGAAATGTTCTCAACGGGTGCTGACTCGTCAAGTCAGCATTTCAGATTTTAAGCATGACTGGAATGCTGAATTGACAATTCGGCATCCAGAACTGAAACTGTTTTATTATATGCTTATGCTAATATTAAACTACTGATCTTTTCATAAGTCATATCATTTCTAATTGTCTGATATGAATGTGCATTAACTGATGACCTGTTAGCATTATATAATATTTTTTTCAATATTCTTTAATGATTAGATAAAAAAAATTAAAAGTACTGACCCCAAACATTTGACCGGTAATGTATATTTTTACCAAATCAAGAATTAAAGGTGCACATTGTTTCTTATTTATATATCATGTTAGTAAAAGACTGTGAAAGAATTCAAAATAGTTGTGCAATCTTCAGTTCAGATTGCAGTGACTACATCGGTTTATCTGAGATTATATTTATAGTAGCCCGAATCTTTGAGTTGAATGACAGTAGAAAGGCATACGGTTTCTCTAGCCGTACACATTTGGGAACCTTAACAAGCTTTGAGAATTAAGCTGAATTATTCACCTGTGTGCCAATTACAATAATATTATTTACTTAGCACTAACTTTTCCTTTTATGTTCTGCCTTAATAACAGTGGATATTGAGTCCCTTAAGTGCTCGCTTAGGTTTGCTTAATTATGATGCCTATTATCATCCATGTATCCACCCACAGCTCATCTGCTTTCTTTGCATTCTGTCTCCGCCTATGAAGGCCGCACCTCAAAGATAAACACACAACATGCTTTCACATAAACAATGGAACATTTACTCACTATGAATTTATTGGAGCATAGTTACACAGTGTAGAAAATATTTATTTGAAGTTTTATGATAAAATCAATGTTGTATTGCATGCCTGTAAAGGGCCATCAGTGAAGAAACAGTCTGACCTCCCGCGCTGGGCATTCATTTAGCTTTTTTAACTGCCTCTCAGTACATCAGATCATACAAAAGGCATTAGCGAGCATTAGACTGTGTGTGGTTCAGTTGTGAACCTCATAAGTTAACAGTCCTTTTTAATTTGGTCTCCAGTGGGTTGTTAAGAGCAGGGAATCACTATGAGAAACACAGAAACCTTTGGGCTATAATAATTCCCCTCTTTTTCTATGTTTCTCTCCCTCTGTCTCTTCTCATGCTCTTGCTCTCCATTTACTTCTCTTCTAAGCCCTTGTTCAACCGTGCATCAAATGTAAAATACTCTCTTTTTTCCTTTCTCTCTCTCTTTTGTTTTAATTGAAGCACAATGTTTATAGTATTTAAGGTCTTAGAAACAGGTTTTACAGATGAAGATTTTTCATTAAAAATCCATGAAAAATAGGATTTCCATTTCTCCTCCGATTCGTCAGATGAATTTATTCAGATTAGATTAATATATCTCTATAAGCTGCCTACATCATAATAATCATAGGGTATGTTGCATCTGTATACCTGAGCAGATGAGAGAAAGGGGAAGAAATCAGTTTTGTATTCATGACAGTTTCTCTGCACCGAAAAATCAATCTCAATCAAAGCAGCTACAGAGTTTATCATAAATTATCATGAAAAGGGTTTCCACTGAGTAGATGCTTAATTACAATCTCATTTGAATAATTTTGCATATTAATGAGTGCCGAATGAAAATCGTTTTTGGAGTTCTTACTTGAGCCTGGGAACCCACGGTGATAATCGCAGACCTTTAAAATGTATGTGATCTTATTACCGCACCAAATCCAGCCATTTCTCTCAGCACACAGTTGCGTTATAACTTGATTAATGGACTTGTGTCTTTGACATTAATAAACTATAACCGAATTAGAAAGACTTCATTAGTTTCAGCTTGGACCACATGTTTAGCTGCATCGTGAATTAAACCACAGTGATATCTGCACCTCGTAGCATTTTGGTTGGTTGATGAAAGTTTTCTCTGCCATTAGGACTTTCGGACAGGTGGAAATTAATTAGCAAGTAGAATACTGGTGAAATCAGTTAAAGAATTGTTCACCTAAAAATGGAAAGTCTGTCATTATTTACTCACGCTCATGTCATTGCAAACTTGTATGAACTTTTTTCCTTCTGTGGAGCACAAAAGAAGATATATTAAATAATTGTTGGTAACAAAACAAGAAAATGGCTTTGGCGACCTTTGACTTCCATTGTATGAAACATTTCTCAAAATAACTTCTGTTCCACTGAAGCAAGAAAGTTTGGAATGAGGGTGATTAAATGATAACAGAATCATTCATTTTAGGGTGAACTATTCCATAAACATTAATATTTTGTATGGTTTATATGGTTCTATAGCCATACACGCAAATGTTAACTGTTATAAAATACGCACTTATTACAACCTTAATAAAAGTCCCTAAACGAAGAGGAAAAAACAGTACTGTATGTTGCTTCCTCAAGAAGGAACTCGCTCTCATCCACACATTCTGGACCTCTCAAGTCTTCAAACAAACTCTGGAATAAAAATACCACATTTCATGGCAGAGTAACGCAGGTTTGTGTGGATTGTGAAGAGCATGAAGGGTTGAAAAGTGATCCAACAGCAGAGACTAGTGGTGAGACGGGAGCTCTGTGAACGTTCCTGCTGTTCCTTCAGACTCTCCGCTGTTCTTCTTTTATAGCCTTGACCTTTCCCACTGTTTGCTCAATGATCTAAGATACATTTATAACAGATTACACTGTAAGGCAGGAGGTCATTAGGGAGAAGTCTCCTATAATATACACAGAAAGTAAACTTTCTATACTAATGAAAAACCGAGGGGTCGTAATCCCTGTATGAAAATTCTTTAATGGATTGTATTGACTTGCCGTTCTGTGAAGAGTTATAATTAGCATTTTAATATGTTAGGTTAAACCTCTGTGTATTCACTTTCTGTGTGTTAATTAACATGTATATGCCTATAGAGATATTTCAGTTCAATGCATAAGAAAGACAGTGTACTATATTACAAATCATTTGGAAGTAATTTTTCAGTTTTAACAAAGTTCTGTTTCTATGAACATTCCGTTGCCTCTCTCTCTCTCTCTCTCTCTTCTCTCTCTCTCTCTCTCTCTCTCTCTCTCTCTCTCTCTCTCTCTCTCTCTCTCTCTCTCTCTCTCTCTCTCTCTCTCTCTCTCTCTCTCCTCTCTCTCTCTCTCTCTCTCTCTCTCTCTCTCTCTCTGCTGTCGATCAATCGCTCTTAAGCAAACACAGGAGATAAAGTAAGGCTTTAATTAGAGATGTGTCATTAAAATATCCTCTCTTTCCAGAGATGGTGGGGGTTTGCTTCTGGATGGTTGGGTGGGTATTAACAAGTTCATGGATCTTATTACTTTCTCCCTCCGTTGCATGCTGTCAGCTCCTAGGGATATGATATCCGATGGCTGGGCTCACATTTACAACAAGTTCATTACGGCACGACTGCCGCTCTTTCTGCTTGGGCCCAGCTGGTTGGAGGGGTCTGTGTTTTAATTAGTGCTGAGGGTGTGCATATTAATTACAACATGAGTGATATTTACTGTACCTAAGGAACACAGGACCGGCTAAAGACACTGGCAGCCTCAGCTAATAAAGCCAGCCATGCTAATGAGCAAAAGGAACCATAAAAATAGACGCCGGGAAAATAATTCATAAAGTTTATTGATCTCGGAGTAAAGACGTTAAGCTCCGATTAAGGGCAACAAAAGGAAAGGCATCGCACTTTATCAAATAAATAAGCCGAGTGGAGAAATGTGAGCACGGAGACAGATTGTCATTAAGTAGGTCATGTGACACTTTCTTCCTGAGAACGGGCACATTCGTTCATGCGGGGAAAGAATAAAAATAAGGAGGGGGAAATACAGGAGATTTAACATAAATCTGATAAACGTAAAACTGGTTGTGTTTTGATTGACAAAGACATTGTGATTAATCTAAATGCACATTGCTCAAGTTGTTTTAGGTCTTGTGCCTATTGGAAAAGCTTTCCACATTCGATTCGTTGAAAGTTTGACTTCAGTAGAAACGGGTGCAATTTTAAATCCTTCACAATTGAAAAAAAAATGTAAACAGTATATTTTTTTATCTTCACCCTGATCGACGTGATCTCATGAGTATTTGTATGTAGACTTTAATTCAAAAGTAGGGGATGTGGGATGTTTTATATATCCTGGTTGCTTAACTGCTATGGTATGTTTAAAGTTCTCCATTTGATATTAAATCTACTGATGACTATCTATCAGTATTGTGGCGCTGGGCCTGTTATCCCATCTGCGTTCCATGTCCAGTCAGGTTCCTGTCTGTCTGTTGGTATGTAATTATGGCCTGTCCACAGTGGGCTATGACCTCACAGTGTGTGCCAAGCCCGTGCCAAGATGGTTCCATATGTCCTTCACACAACAAGGCCTGTAATGTGGGAGGTCTGGCTCTTATCCAAGACCATCAAGGTGTCTAGACAGGTATATGCTGAGTAGTCATGAAATCTGCCAACATGTGTTAATGAATGTACGACTAAGCTGACAGCAGTTGTCTGTATCTGAATCACATATGATAACCCTTTACCGGCTATTAGTGTTTCCGCGTCCCCCGCTATTCACCCGGCGATCAAATCCCTGATTATTTGGGAGTGACTTCTTGATGGTTACGGTTCTATTTACGAAGCGAAATCCACCCTTCTCCCAGATCACAAGTTCGTTTGCGTGTGCGGGAAACCTAAGGGCTGATTTTTATAGGTTGATAAAAGGCATCTGAAACAGATGCCATGTTAAATGGCTGCTGTGTGAGAGTGCACACTTATGCAGCGGGTGAAAGTGGAATTGCGTTGGCAGCTCTCCAAATGAAGGTTGTGCGTAGCACACACCGGGGAGATGGGGAGAGATGGCGGAAAAAAACGAGTGAGAGAGTTAGACGCTTCATCTTAAGTCATGTCTGGTATCAAGGCAACACACTTAAAACAGCAATTTGTTTCCCTTGCATCCAATAAACGGCTCATTCCTTTTCCAATCAATCACCTGGAGCAGAAAGATTAAAAGTGGGGGAGAGGAACTCCGGGCTGCAGGTCGCTCTGGAGAGGCAGCGGTGCAAGGCAATCTGAACTATCTTCTTCCTGCAGAACAATAACAGCAGATCTGGAACAGACTCATCAAGAGTTTTTCCACTTTATATACAGTGTAATCCACTTGTCGTATGGGGTATTGCTAAGTCAGTGCTTTGATCAGAAGTATTTGTTGGAATGCTGATTTGGAAATGTTTGTGTTTTTCAACAACTGTGGATGATATTTATTTCCGTAATAGTGAGTTTGATGTTTGAATCTTTAAAAAAAACATTAAAATATCATACGAGTCATATGCTCGTCAGATGCTCATCAAAATGTAAAGTAAATTTGTGTTCTTGTAAACATGTTCATGCTGCTCATGTGCTAAACGTTAAAGGGATAGCCCCCCCAAAATGAAAATACTGTCATCATTTACTCATTTCAAACCTGTATGAGTTACTTTCTTCTGTTGAACATAAAAGAAGACATACTGAAGAATGTTAGTCCCCCTGTAGTCAATCATTTTATCCCTTAAAGGGGTCATCGGATGTAAAATTCACTTTTATATGGTGTTTGCATGTAAATGTGTCTTTGCAGTGTGTGGACACACCCCCATACAATGAAGAAAATCCATTCGCTCCTTTTTTTATAATTATAAAGCCTAAACACTCTCAATAATCAAG
Organism: Chrosomus eos; assembly: GCA_036326025.1. Lineage (NCBI taxonomy): Eukaryota > Metazoa > Chordata > Actinopteri > Cypriniformes > Leuciscidae > Chrosomus > Chrosomus eos. The sequence continues at coordinate 17,780,827 of CM070833.1, forward strand.
CCGTCCCACGACCACTAACTGGCCTGTATTAGCATATTTCCGCCTTCAGCAAAATGTATACTTTCCACCAAGGTTGCCAAGTGTGTCTACACCCCCCATGGAAGAGAGGGGTGGGGTTGCTCATTATCATTTAAAGAGACATGCACGGGTCACTGTGAACAGAGCTGTTTTTGAGGAGGTAAAAATCGTGTTGTTTTACACAACCATTAAGGAATTTTAACCAAAGTGTGTTACAAACTTTACATGAAGACCCTAAAGAATCATACCAACTTGTGGAAACTGGACATCTGATGACCCCTTTAAAGCTCATCTTTGATCACCAAAACTAAATATTTAAATGTTTTTTTTTTTTTTTGAAAAAAAAAAAAATTCTTAATGCCTTTAAAATAGCTTGAATGGAACTCTACATACTTGCACATCATATACGCGGTTCTATGAATATGCAAATTATCCCCCGCCTCCACTTACTCGCAACAGCTAAGCGATCAACTCGTAGATGATCACACGTTGACGTGATTGGTTTTGTGACATCTGAAACATCAGCAATTTCAAACCGCGTTTTGAGACTGTCTTTGGTTTACTGCAGTTTTAAAGAGAAAATACACAGTAATGGTGCTGACTTATGTATTTTCACATGGTTTGTCTTAAAGCATATTGAAAACACCACATAGACATGTAAACAACATTAGAAGCTTGATTGTTTTACTAACCATTGACTTCTATAGTATGGACAGACAAAAAAAATAATTCTCAACATATGTTCTTTTGTGTTCTACGTAAGAAATAAAGTTACAGGTTTGGAATGGCATGAGGATGAGTAAATGATTACAGAAATTTCATTTGTGGGTTAACTTTTTCTTTAATGGTGAAAGTGCGCTGTAAAAAAAAAGTGCCATAAAAGTAGTCCATATACACTAACTGCAAAACTTCTGAAGCCATTCTTATTGTGAAGATCTCATTGTGCAACGCCTACATCTAAAAATCCAATCAACAACTGATGTTAGATTGAACCCTAAATGTTCTTTTTTTCCGATAATCCTGTACAGTCAGATGTGCATCACAATAAGAAAGAAAGTATCTGTCGCTACTTCTGTTTCATCGAGACTTAGGAGAGAAAATCATTAGCTGAGTATAAAAACGCAAAGTCCCCATCATGACAGAAAAATCTTGTATTGTGTGTCTGAATATGAAATGCTTTGTTTGTCATGCAGGAGAGTGAGATAGTGAAACCGAACGGCATCTCCTCCTCTCTCACCCTTGGACACACATCATCTCCATCTTCCTTTTCTTCTATCATTCCATCTCTCTCTCCTTTCCCTCTCGGTATCGGTCTCATCCTCTCTCTTGCCATTTCAGAGATAGGGCTATTTCCAGCCCTGGTGTTGACAGGGCAATTAGTCTGAGCACCAGATCTCTAAACTCCCAGCAACACTATCATTCTGCAGCCCGTCAATTCATCAGCTGATATGCTATTAAAAAGAAAGCTGGTGCATAAAAACTGGACAATGAGGTCCTGAACTTGGAAATGCAGACGTATCTCTCTGACAAGTTTGTTTTTTACGACGGGTAACCGGCTAACGGGAGACGGTTCTGTCCGGTGCGGTCCAGGCCTGGCGCGGCCTGTCTGTCAGCCTCAGAGTCTGTGTTTCTCCTCTGATTTGGAGGAACGAGGGCTGTTGTCCTTGTCAGAACACCCACCGTCTCCACCGCAGCCTCGCTCCGGTCCTCCTCCGAAGATTTCATCAATCCACCCCGTGAGAGCTCCACAATCCGCACCCACCACCATGGAGACTTTAGAGCATGACAGAAAGTGCGCGCATTAGCAAGTACGGCCTATAAAAGTGTGTCAGAGCACTCTTCAGTGTATTGTTTGTTGTTTGTTTGTTCTTCTTTCAAACGAATCGTTCGAATTCAAGCTGGGGAGGGGTTTCTGCGTGGGGATGGTCCCTCCCGCCTTCACTTTTCTTTCTTGTTATGCCTCCATCCATCTCTCTTTCTCTCTTCAATCAAAACTCCAGACTTTCCCCCTCATCATCCCCTTTGTTTCTATCTTTTGTCTAATTTTGCCTTTCCCTTGACATATTTCTTCCTTTTACGTCTCATCCAGCTTCACTTTCATTCATCTACCTCTCTCCCTCTTCTATTTTTCTCTCTCTTCATCCCTTTCTCCCTCTCCTCCTCCTCCTCTCTCTTTCCCTCAGCGGTCCGACCGTTCATTATCCTAATTAAATCCAGCAGCTGAACATCCTCTTATCTGTAGGGGAGGAGAGAGAGGCCATGATGCAATAGGGCTGATTTGCATATCCAAAGTTAATTAGTGTGGAGGAGCAGGTGTACAGTAATAATAATCATCACACATGACAGTCACCTGTGCCCGCTTTGCTCTGCCCTTCCGAGATGTGCCCCCTCCCTCCACTGTCCCATATCCCCCCATCATCTCACCCCTACGTTGATGGAATTCACTCTCTTCCTCTCTTAATCTCTCACCATCTCTCCCTGTCTCGGTTTTTCTTGTCTTTTTTTCTAAAACCCCCGCACACATGCTTTTTTTTTTTTGTTCAAACGCTTCTCTTTTCAGATTTATTCCACACACACCCCCGTTTTATTTCTTACAGGAATTTTTGCCTCTGTTTTTGTGTGTGTTGGCTTTTCATTTTTGTCGTCTTCTTTTTTTTTTCCCATCAGCTCATGGCATCTGGTTAGTCTTTGATGACTCTGTTTTTCTCGACTCCATTTTCTCTTCAGGAGCTCTGGTGCTTTTAGCTGCCCTTAGCTAAAAATGCATATCGATAAACAGCGTTTATTGATGAAATTTTATTTGTCGTCATGTCATATTCATTCCATTTTACTCTGGAATGGCATTTAACTTTAGTCAATAATGTGCAAAAATTACCGGTTTCTGACTGTCAGATGCCACTACCATTCTAAAAAAAAAAAAATCTTATTTTTTTTTATGTTTTTGAAAGAAGTGTGTATTGCTCAGCTGCATTTATTTAGAAATATTTTTAGACTTTGATATACCTTTTCTATTTTAAAATATTTGCAGCACCATTACTGCAGTTTTCAGTGTCACATGATCCTTCAGAAATCATTCTAGTATGCTTGCTGCTTAAGAAACATTTTACTATCAGTATTTTATTTTGAACTTTCAATTTGTGTAAATTTGCCAGGTTAAAGACTTTAAAACTTTCAAATATATTCAGGGTTTATTCTGAAATGCTTGGAAGCAAGTACACTAGATATCCATGTGCATATTCTGTGTAAGTTATAAGAGTTGATAAAATATGAATTAAACCCATATGAAAGATATTAGCTTTTAAAATACATCAAATGAAAATTTGAGCTCCTAAAATAATTGCATATCATGACTACTGTTTTACAAGTTTTGGTGTTGTATATTTTTTATGTTAGAGATTGTTTGAATTTTCCATGTTTTAGAAACATGTTCTATGTTGCCATAACAACACGCTACACATAGGCTAATGCAATAAATCAATGTTTCATATTCTGACTAACATGTAAAACAGTTCAATTTCCCCTATACATTTCTTTGTGTTGGTACAAATATAAATAGCATAATAATGTTTATGTTGTGGCTATATGATTAATTTTATACATGCATACATTTCAGTGAACATATTACCCTGCTAGCAAAGTGGCTCAGTGCAGATCCAAATGCACTATTAGATAATTTAGATCAGTTCTTGCCGTGTTATTTTTTTCTGGTCACATTTCTGTGCTTTAAAAGTGATTTATCATTGGCATCTAATCGCGGATGAAATCAAAAAAGCCTTTGTCAATGAACATTTCCGTCACTAATTTTGTTACGATTACAAATAAGGCAGAATAAAACTGAGCTTTGCCATTTTACACCCCTTCTCCTCAGCACACTCGTCTCCGAGCTGTCAGTCTGTGTGATGAGGCTCTTTGAGGTCCGGCCTGTTTCTTTTCATCCTTGTGTTGAAATGCCACTAATTGCTGTTGCTAATTCTGTATGGACATTTCACAGTGTTTCTGCTTCTCAGCCCAATGCGTGGTTCACACCTCCGGATGTCCAGGATAGTACTGAAGTGTGTGTGTGTGTGTGTGTGTGTGTGTGTGTGTGTGTTGTGTGTGTGTGTTGTGTGTGTGTGTGTGTGTGTGTGTGTGTGTGTGTGTGTGTGTGTGTGTGTGTGTGTGTGTGTGTGTGTGTGTGTGTGTGTGTGTGTGTGTGTGTGTGTGTGTGTGTGTGTGTGTGTGTGTGTGTGTTGTGTGTGTGTGTGTGGTCAGTCTTTGAGGTGTGCTTCACTGGGCATATTTAACACTGTCACCATCAGCACCATTTCAGAGCCACAAACTGATGTGGTTACCTAGATACTGCTCCCTTGGGATGCAAATTAAATTCTGTGAGGAGATGTTTTGTTATGGTTGTTTTCCACAACAGAAATATTCTTTCAGTCATCACTGGTGTTCATCCACTATGAACATTTTATATGTATTTACACCTACATTTCACAATTCGAATGTGAGACTTTGAATTACGTCCGGCCTTGTTTTTCTTGTATGTGTACAAGACTGCAACAATAATTTTGTTAATCACAGTTTTTCTCTTATTTTTCCCAGTGCAAATTCTTCCAATATTCCTAAAACAAAATAAATTTACACTTTCACATATATTTATTTATATATATATATATATATATATATATATATATATATATATATATATATAATCATATTGGCAAATTATTCTTGTCTTAAGCATAAATATTAAATAATTTAATGAGGTTAATTGCTTTAAAATATCAGTAAGAAAAAAGAAAAAAAACTACAATCAGAATTTGCAGTCTAAATATTTTTACTGGAAAACAAGATCAAAATACTGATAGATTTATTTATTTATTTTGTAGTAGGAGTACCAGTTACCAAATAACATACAGACACAGAAGATGAATGCGTTTCTCAGTATGCTGTCTGTTACGGTTGCCTCTCAGTCACACAGGTGGAATAATTTGTCTGTGAGGAATCACACAAGCCACCAAAATAAACAAGGCCTGTCTCCTGTAATACATTATTTATCATTACAGTCAGTCTTGCTGCTCACATTCCCTCTCATGTGCCTTTATGGATTATTTATGCTGTGTCAGTCACTTGCGTCATTTGCATCTTTTATATATTTAGAGGCCTGAGTGTCTCTTTCATGTGGGCTGAGGGGTGGAGAGGTTGGCAGGAAGGCCACAGATTGGGAAAAGTGGACCTGAGATGGACACGTGTGTGACAGGACGACATGGGGTTGGGTTTGGTGTCTTGTGGACCGTATGAGTTTGGAGCACAAGGGCAGGCGCTGATGCCTTTGTGTCTGTTCTCTGTCACTTTTTGTTCAGGTTTGGCTCGATGGTGATTCTTCGTGGTACATCAACATTGTTGTAAAATAATGACACATGTGTATAATTACATATTTTCAATCACTTTTCTAAACCAAGTATCCCCGGGGTGCTGCAAGAGGGTTTTAGGGAGAGTGTGGGAAAAGTGTGAAAAATAAGTAGGATATTTTATTATTATTATTTACTTTAAGTTAACTATAAAAGCGCTTTAAAATGTGATTGAATTGTTTTGAAAAATTTAAATCCACATTTAGTTTTTATAAATGCATGTCATTTATCTTACTGTGAATAATTAATCTGTGCATATGTTTCCTTTTTTTGAGGTTTCTCTCTGTTGACATATGCTGGATTAGTGGCCGTTTACATGACAGCATTTTGGGGGCCTGAAAACGCAAAATTTTGAAAACGGGTTTTAAAGTGCAAGTTTTTGAAAACGATACCATTATTGTCTCCGTGTAACCTACATAAACACGGTGACATCATGCGCATGCATATTACTTGTTTTAGTAGGTGTGTAACTTTTCTTTACATAGTGGCATCGCCAACTACTGGCCTGGCAGCATAATACAGCGTTTTTAATCGTTTTCGTGGATTTCGTGGATAATTTTTACAATGTTGTCATCTGTACACGAAAAACACAAAGGAAAAAGGTTTCTGTTTTTAAAAAAGGTTTCTGTTTTTCCGTTGTCGTGTAAACTTACCCTTAGTCAAGACAAACCCTGTCCCTTTCTTATCGACTGCAACTCTCATTTTGCCTCAGGTTTGCCTCGATTTTATCAGCAATGTATGGATAGAAATAAGTCCTCGCCGTACTTTTTTCCCCCGGTAACCTGTTTTACTTGGATATTTCACAATAAGGAAAAAGATGTTGCTACTTCCGTTACAACATGACTTTAAATGGGCTGAATTTAAAGCTTCTCTGAGCAGGTTTTATGCTAACAGTTACTTTTAGTATGGTGAAGAGCAGCATGTTAAGTTGTTGCATTAAGCACCACTGTTAAACAATTTTTTATACTGCATGCATTAGTATACTGGTATGCATGAGTTTTATCTTAAAATTCACAATAACCTTACGTCTGCTAAAGATTTCATTATGATTTATTATTGTTAGGTAATTGGCAAGGCGTTTTATATCATGTAGCATGGCACCCGCATTTGTCATCACGCATGTTTTCGGTTGTACTTCCTTACTGGCGACATATCCAGCAAATTAATCAAACATCCACACATTAGCGTGCTTTGTGTTCTTTGTCTGCTCCTCTCGTAGTTGACTTTCTTTTTTTTTTTTCTTACATCAGGCACCTTTTGAATGATAATATAGGTGGGGCTGTTGTCTTTTATGCTGTCGTCTGCTGTCCCGTCGCTGATGGAGATTGATGGAAAGACACTTGTTCTCCATGTCCTTGGGTTTATTAACAATTCTCCCCCGTGTGCTTTCGTCTTCATCTGCACCTCCTGCCAGCATGGCTTGGGCTCTTTTGGAAGAGGTAGAGAGGAGATCGTTGTCCGTTCTAGAGCTTTGAATGAAAGTGTGGAGGGCTTTGATATCATTAGCTCTCTGTTGACTCTGTGAGGTGGTGAGCGGCCAGTCGCCCAGCCAACGATGGAAATAAAGCTATTTACACAGCTGTTAAAGTAATGCTACCTCATACAGAGCCTCTCTATGGCTCGCGTCTGAATCTGGACGCCTCTAATTCCACTCTTTCCCACAGAGGATGCCCCCACGAGAGAGTGCCAAGAACCGTTTCCCTTAATAACCATACATCCCCAGATCTCTCTATTTGGCTCAGTCTAGAGGGAATGAACCGCCCTCGCCTCCTCAAACGAACACAATTCAAGGCTTCACGTTAGTCCCCAGATCTCCAACATTTATCACACCTAAATGCTCTTTGTGTGAGAATTTAGGTCTGTTCAGAATAGGGACACCAAGGCTTTTTCATGTTAAAGCATATTTCTACTGTATACTGTATATTGTCCGTCCATGTGGTTTGAATGAAAGTGTAAGCATATGGTCAATGACACAATTGTCCATAATAATACACTTTTTTAAATCATTTCAACAATTTCAACAATAAAACAAGTTAATTTGTATTCATGTTGTTTCATATGGTCTTGAACAACTATTTTTCAAAACCATGTGGGTCAACTATATTCAAGTAAAGTTTCAATTGAGTGACTCTTAAAATGGCATGTGGTTTAACCATCTAGTAAAGAGTAATTTGTACATCTTGAGTACATGTGAGTATACATCTAAATCATTATTTAAAAAAACGAAATATTTCAAGATTTAAAAATGTATTAAATTATTAGTTGATTCAGTAATTCATGAGTTCATATTCAGTCATGAGGTTATGCAGGTATCATATTTATTTATTTAGCTGGCTGCATATTTTTCACTTGTCATTGTGTGAATTATTTGTATTTCTAATTATTGTGGAATAAATTAATAGATTAATACAAAAAATGAACACCGTATCATTGACCCTTGAATAACAGTTTTTTTGCAAATGAGGCTGAAGTTCTGAATTGTCATTATAGCTGAGCTTGTCAGACATGTCTGCGAGAGATCATTCTCTACCACGTTGTGCCCAAGTACCTCATCCACCCAAACTGGCACTGTCACACTGTGCAGATAAGTAGCTCTCTCTTTGCGTAATGGGAATCAGGAGATGACAGGAAGAAGGATTGACATGAGCAAACAACGGCAAAAAGAAACAACAACAACAGACCGTGTCTAATTCCTTCTGTTACTTCCTTTTATAGCGGAATAAACAGGGCCATCTCGTAAATTCCTCCTGAAAAGTATTATTGCTGACAGGTCTGACCTCGGCAAGCCTGCAATGTTTACCCATAACTCACAATTAACAGAGACATTAGAGAGTTCTCCTGAGGATTGCCAGCTTTATTTCTCTCTAACTGGGCAGCACTAAATCTGGAAGAGATCCCAGTTCTGCCATTTACCATCGAAGGGGCGGATTCCACACCGGAGAGAAGGGGCTCCACAGACTGAACACACTTCTGAGCTTTGGGGCTGTTATGGATATGGCGGCGGTAATTATTCAGGCCTTGTTATTGCCCAGAACACCACACCTGCGTCCAGCTCACCGCCTGTTATTAGAATATCAAAAAGGCCACGGAAGAAAAATGTCTCGCACAATCAGAGCTAAATGTGGACTGGGATATTATGCGTTGTGTTTTTTTTTCCCTCACACCTAACCCTCACAAACTTTTTCCGAACAACTCTGAAGAAATCACAGCACAATTTATGGTTTGTTTTAACACAGGCATTGAAATGGGTCTCTTCGTTTTACTTGGGCGATAAACGTGCACCTGCTCATAGACGTGTCAAGTCCAATCAAACGCCAGCGGGATAGATCCTCCGACATTTTTTACTACGGTTTATGGCTAATTTCCAATTTATTGCTGTCAGCTTGTCATAGCCGGAGTCTGAGACATTCAAGTATTTATTTATTTCATCATTTCATCTCATGATTTTATTAGATCAGTAACAATTGTGGTGTTTTAGAAGCAAACAGGACACAGGCAACCCGAAGACTGAACTGAATTAATGAAGGCTCCATCAACCGATAATCTGTTTTACCACTTGCCCGCCATTGAATATCAATGAGACAGCGCCGTTTGCTGCTCTTAATGGACTAATCTTTTATGTCTGAGTGTAGTTTATCCCAAATCATCCATGAGAAACGTTGTCAGCGCGAGGGTCTGCTTGTCAAAACACTACGCTGCCGTGGCCTCAGGAAAGGAAAGTTTCCATGTAATTAAACACAGCATATGACAGAGGCAAGGTCTCATTGCTCACTGCACATCAGATGTAGCAGTGATAGTTGAACATTTGCATGTTACCAAGCATCTTCTGCCTATTTTGGTTTCATTTCCAGAGCGGAAACAAAAGAAGCCGATGTGCAAAGACGCGCTAAAAAGCAGATATTTCTGTACGTTTACTCCGTGCTCATTGTCGTATTCCGCACACACATATGCGTGCCCATCTGCGCTCAAATTGAACACTAATGGAATGTTGTCATGTACTATTGCTGTTATTGTCATTGGGAGATAACTGAAAAATGTTCGTGGTACCTTAATGGTCAATTACAAGCCTGGTCCAATGGAGATGGTGCTGGGGTCCCACCAGAGAGAAGATAAAGGGCCTAGATGAGCTTGGAGGCCTCCATCAGGAGTGGGTCATTGCTTATAAACTTGTGAGTCAAAATTTGGATCATTTCCCAGCTTCTCCCTGCTCGACTGCTACAGATGAGGTTCTTTTTTCTGTCCGCATTGATGAGAAGCCCTGTGGCGTGCCTCTGTTGATTGGAAACCACACGTTAATTTAACAAAGCTCATATATCAAGATCACAGGAGTCCTTTTCTTTATCTCTTTATGCCACTTTTTCTCCCTTCAGTTCTTAGTTTGCCGCTGCTCAATTTATGACATAGGTTGAATTAGGATTTATAGTGTATGCTTCAGGGGTTACTTTTACCGTTCTATTTTGCCCAAAGAGATCATACATGCAGTGACACCAAAAAAGTATTTGGACACTTAAGCTCCACTTAAAAATTAATGTCATTGTATTGCATTGCAATATATTTCTTTTAGAGACTTCTTTCAAAAACATTTAAACCTTATCCCTTGGTACCTTGAATGATAGCGTATCTATGTGAGTGCAGTATGTATCCTAATAGATTCATACACTTAAGTGTGTCCAAAAACATTTTTGAGGCCACTTTGTGCATTGTCAACATGCAGGCCTTATGTAGTTTGAATATTTGCAGTGGTGTTTGTGTATGTGTGCAAGGGAACAGCTGCCCTTGCCACCTCTCCATCCGTAACAGAGCTGTCACCCGCTTTTAAATAGATCTGAGTGAATTAACACGGCGCTCCAGGTCGGGTCCGCTGAGGCGCCGGTGACAGTAGCGGTGCCCTCCACTAACGCTGGTAGAGGAGGCTTTGGCACGCTGACATGGCTGGCAGGGCCTGCCCAAAGTGACTCTACAGGGGCTGGACGCCAGCCAATCAACTGAAGCCTGGCCAACAGCCTCAGCCCGGACGAAAGCGGAGCGCAGAGAGGCCACTAGAGAACGCAAGAGCCAGCTTTTTCATTTAGCCGTCCAACTGTTTTCCCCTCTCCTCTCAATTGACAGAATAAATGCACCTGCCATTGTGTGATATTGGGCAGATTAGTTTTGGCTGTGATTGAGGAGTTGGTGTCAGAGTGGAGCATCTCTAAGGGGACCCACCCAGGGTGTCGGGCTGCTGGGAGCTCTCGTTTGTACTAAATAACATCTTTTTGGCCTGCCATTGGTGCATTGATATTTCGAGGAAGTGTAGCCTATTGGTAAAGTTGATTTAGGAAGAATAATAGAGCAGGTAATTGGTGTGAGGGGATGTTTGTGTTTTTTTAGAGCAGCACGTTTTTTACACCGCAATCATTGCTCTCAAAAACTATACTTGAACAATATTATTTAGCTATTGATATTTTATGTTATTCCTCCAGAGTCTCGAATAACTTGATCATTCTGTTACTGAGAGTGCTTAATTCTGATTGGTTAATCACAGCATTTTGATGTTTCCTTAAATTCGCCTTTGTCCATGGCAACACTCATTCGGGTGACTGAAACGGGTGCTAGTTTTATGTCTCTTATTACATAGCGTGGACTCACTTTGTCTTTGTTTCATACGAATAAAATTGGTGACGTATTGTCTCAGTTGTACTGTAGATTGTAGTGATAACAATGACCTCAGACTACTTCAGTTTTATTATTGCAATTTTGTTGCAGTGTTTGTCTTGTTGCTAGACAGATTTTTAAAAAAAATTTCTTCTTAATGGAAGTTTTAATATAATAATACAGCTAAAATTATTGAATAATTTCAAAGGTGGTTTCAAAATGATCACGTTCAAATTTCAAATGTTCCAAGGTGGTCGTAAGATTACTTATTTAAAGCTAAGACACATAGAAAATATAATGTCAGTTTGCATGTTAATTTTTATTTAATTTGTTCCCTTAACAACTGACAGGCTTCCCACGGTTTGGAAAACCTAGATATATGTGGGAACTTTAAAAGTGTGATTTCTAGACCTAGAAAAGTTGTGGAATAATAAAATCCTAAAAGTTTTTCTTATGTCAAGCTCTAAAATATTTGATCAGGTAGAGTGAGTAAAAAATAATTTTAAAAACCCTGTAATCTCAAATGACTAAAAAATTGTGTAAATGAATTGGTGTTAAAAGTGGAAACCCTGAATATGGTCTTTGACATGGGGGCTCTGAGTCAAAAACTGCTTTAATTTGATGAAAGATGATCACCCTGTTGAGGTTTATGATAAGAACCACCTGACTTTACATTGTCCTTTACATAATATGATAAATATCACATTTTATACAGTATTAACAATTAAGTTGACCTGGCATGCATATTGAGAACACTTGCCCAGAAATGTCTCATCTTGCATATTGTTCATACCACTAAAACAATTAGACTTTCCTGTCCTGTGACATCTTATTCTGATGTAGAATTTTCTGCCGCTTAATTTAAATTTAATTGGACCGTACCCAACTGGCTCAGGTCAGTACGAAAAGAAAATCAGGAACATTAATCAAGGTAAAATTATCAGCTGATTAATCAGTGTTCTAATTATGGCACACTGCGTCTCTCTCTTTGTTCTGTTTTAATTACTGTACTTCATTGTCTTTTCCATATGGCCAGCATGTTTCTGCATAATGCCAGTGTCTCACAGCTCAGGGAGCCATTAGTACCCTGCCTAGTGCTGCGGTCCCAGCCCTTCTCTCATGCTACCTCCATCTCCCTCCCATTTTTCTATGGGTGATGTTTGGAAGGCTTGTAGACACTGCAGCGATGGATGATTCTGTAAAGGGAAAACGGCAGTGATGTTGGTTCAGTCTGTAGACAGTCTGTAATGATGTTTGGCTGTTCTGTCGGCGGTCTGAAATGATAGCTGGGAGGTCTTCAGACAGGCCGTGCCGCTGCTGGGTGGATCTGTAGACACGGTGCACGGTGCAGCGGCGTGGACTCAGCGTGTTAAGTGCCAGAATGGATGGGGATCTAATAAATTGTTGAATAAAACATGCTCTGTTGCCACGGGGGCGCGAAATTAGCAGGGCAAAGTGGTGATTAACCATCCTATCATACTTGCCATTGCAATTCCCAACTTCCTTTTCTATCCTTCTCTGAATCTCTTTAACATTCCCTTTTAGTTTCCCCTCTATTTTCTGTTGGTTTCCATTCCCCTTGCTTTCTCCATCTATGAACAGAGAATATTTTGTGATCTTACATGTTTTAAATTATTTTTTCCTCAATTAAAGTTTATCCCTATAGAAATTAATAGTAATTTTGAAAAATGGTTAAAGTCATGTACACTTGTACAATCAGTAAGCCTAATAGATGCGGTTTTATTCCTCATAGCAGCAATCTTGAAATCAAATTCTCAGCTGAATACCTCTGACTTTATTTCAGTAAACTTCCTATTAGCAATCATTTTCATTATAGAATAAACTCATCATGACTAACCTTGAACAAGAGCGTTTCTACAGTGTCACTATAACAACTTTTTTGATGCTGCATCCGCACCACTAGGTGTCACTATCCAAGACAAAGTCTACAGTGGCCAACACACTCACATACACACACACACACACACACACACACACACACAAACTGTCTGTCTGTAGTTTGTACATTTTCTATGGTTAATACTGAGACTGTGTGGGCAGACGTTGCCAAAGGTATCATGCAATAGCAGCATTGCATATGAATGCAGCAATAACCAATCTGTACCTTTGCAAATATGAACACTTCATTTAGTGAACTGTCGTGTCTGGTTAACATAAATTGTAGGTATTTTATAACTCATCAGTGTTTTACAATAGTTTTGTATGAACACCTTAACCTCCACATTCTCCTGCACTCTTTCTGTTTTCTTTAAGTTTTTTTTTTTTTTTTTAGGTTTTTCTTTTTAAACGGAGAGTATTTTCTATCTTCTTTCCGATCAGTGCGGCGTGCTGGAATTAGACATCACTTAAGAATACTTACGCCAGCGTCTCACTAGCACATGAAACCTTTTTTCAATATGTAATTACTGGAACCGTACAAGTGTCTCATGCATATTCATGTGGATTTTAATTAAGCCCATCTCTTCACAGTTTGTGCCTTTGCCTCATGAAAAGTTGCTTCCTCACACTCTGCAGGCTTCACACATGCAGAAACACTCACATGCATATCAGTATGTGTGTCCGTCGGCCCTGAATGTACAAAAAATGCACAAAGCCCACAGCAAAACGCATGGAGAAGCACACACACATAACAGGTATGCTATTGCATTTTGTCATCTTTCACACTGTCTTTCTTCTCTAGATTCTTTCCATCTCTGGTTTTGGCAATTTTTAGCTATTTCGTGGTGTCTACAGCTGTGCATTTAGCCCAGAGAGAGAGAGAGAGAGATATGGATAGAAAGACACTCAAGCTCTGTGCAATGTTTTTAGCCCTGAGAGAGGAGAGACAGGCTCAGTAGCATATGCTTGCAGACGGATCAGAGACAGACAGCGCCGTGTGACTCATCAACTATTAAAATGGCCATAAATTATTTTAAACGACAAAATGTAGGTCTATAACTGTGATTTTTCACGCATCGATAGTACAGAAATATTTAAATTAGCGCTTGTTATAAATGAGCAAGAGCTGTGATAGGCCTACTACTGACTGTGCACTCATGTGTTGTGATAGGTTTGGCAGTACAAACTCTATAAACACTTGAAGAACTCTTACACGTATTGTGTGGTGAAAACACACACACTCACACACACATTGCTGTAAATAAGGACAGGAGGGAGAAAATATGCTAGCATAAAGCCACTTGGCACTTTTCTCTGACAGCAATCCGATGGGTTTCAGAAGGACAACAGCGCCATCTACTGAGAGAGCAGAGGACATGTAGTGAAAGGGAGATGGAGACTTGGACAAACACCAACTCAGTAGGAATTCTCAGATAATAATCAGTTTCTCTGGGCTTGTGAAACTGGCTCATTAAGCCTCCCTTTTAACTGGAAATATAGGGAGTGATTAAAGCTGCATTACTGAGTGGGCACAAAATGGCTAACCTCCGGCCACCCACTGCTCCTAGGTGTCTGGCACGGGGTTGTGCACGCAGCATAATGTCTTCACTTCGAGAGCGGCAAATCCATCACCTGCTTGTTTATCTACTTTCCTCTGGCAGCCTTATCAATCAGTGTTAAACCATCACACTGGCATATTTTTCTTTTAAATATCATTAAATGCAGTGGGCCAGACCTATCAGTGGGCACACCATCTCCTCAACCTCCTTTGGGTTCAGCTCACTGCGGCGGGCCAAGCCGGGTCGAAACCAGGTGCCTTTCATTTAACCTCCAACTGATGCAAGATGGCAGATGATCTATGCTGGCAAACCTCAAGTACAGTAGAACATTTTTAAAGGAAAAATGGAATGAACGGTCATATCATAATGTTTTTACAAACCTCCTTGACTTGACTCTTCTTTTTGTGGAAGGCAAATATAGAAATTGTGAAGTATGTAATGGTTGCTCTTTTCCATGCAGTTACAATAAACGGGACCGAGGCTTTCAAGATTCATAAAGGGTTAGTTAATGGCAGCAGAATGTTCGATTTTGGGTGAGCTAATCCTTTGCACAGAGATGTTTATTAAAATGTGTGATTTATTTCTACTGGCAGAAGGTTTAGTGATGTCATTTGGGTTCGGCATTAGCATACGTAATTAAGGCTGGGGAGGGCATCTGGAATGGGGCGAAGCTGGTGTCATTGGGCATAATTGCTTCAGGAGGACATAATTGGGCCGCTGGTTGATTTTCAAAGGCTCATCCCGCCGTTGTCGTGGACACAGCCTGTGGACTTTGGCCTGATGCCAAGGAGGCTCTTAAAGAACACACAGTATCTATGTGTCTATAAATGGGTGAAGAACACAATCACTATATGATATTATAATATCAATGTTTATGCATTGTTGTTGTTATTTTTTATTATTATTATTAATAATGAAAACAAAGTTATGTATATAATTTAATATCTAATTAAATGTTTATATATACAGACAATTACTGTAAATGTGTGTGTGTGTATATATATATAGTATACACACATATAAAATTAATTACGGTTTACTGTCATTTAATTACTTTTCCCTGGAAAAGTATATAAGGGATTACTAAAAAAAAAAAAATTATATATAAAAAAAAAGTTTAATTACAATAATTGAAATTAAATAAATACTGTAGAACAATTATATAAAACAATAGTGGATTTAACATGTCTAAATGTTTTGATGTTTTTAGTGTTTTAAATGTTTAACCTTTTTCCCTTTTGAGTACTTTGGTCCATTCAAGTATAATGCAATTTTATATTATTTATTTGAAAGAATTAAAAGAGCTGTTTCATGTCGATCTTTGTATTGTTCAACTGGTCAAGATTGACATGGGATTTAGAAAGTAATTACTACAGTAATGTAATTATTGACACTGTTGAAGATTGTATAGCTAGTAATCAATTACTTATTTTTTTAAGAGTAACATAACTACCACTCTGTGTGGTTGTGTGTGTGTGTGTGTGTGTGTGTGTGTGTGTGTGTGTTGTGTGTGTGTGTGTGTGTGTGTGTGTTGTGTGTGTGTGTGTGTGTGTGTGTGTGTGTGTGTGTGTGTGTGTGTGTGTGTAAAAATAATGAAATAATTGAATATAATATTTATATAATATTATATAATTAAATACATTATCCAGGTGTAATGACATTTTGCTGTAAAATGATTGCATACGGTGCAAAACCATTTCTGATTTATTTCGAATTTTCACCCCGTTCAAACTGATGTTTCCAATACTCGGCATCATTCTCACATTTCACTAAAACCTCATCTGTGTTGGCTAGCTAGGTAACGTTACCTTGACGACACATCTAAACCAGCACAATTCGTAATATTCTATACCTCCCAGAAATCCAAATGGTTAGGTTTGCAAGGCATAATGACACATGATCAACAAACAAAAGCTGGAAGTGACAGTTCTGTCAGCCGGCCCGAAACTTTCTCAAATTGGCCCAGAGCCATCCGTATTGTTGAGCCCTGTGTGTGTGGGTGGCGTGTGTTGGAATGGTGCTATCACACGTATTGTGATGTTATCAGTGTTCATGAAAGATGCAGCAGAGGACCAAAGCTCTCTACCTGAGGTGTTTTTCAGGCAGCAAGGCCAAGAAAAGGAAGAGATCGAGCTACAGATTCGTTTTGTGAGTCTTGAAGGTGGGGTCAGGTTATGTGATCAAGCGATAGCGAAGATATTGTATGTTTGCGCTCCATGTGTATGTATCTCCTGGTGGCCTGTCCGACGTGGAGGTTGTGGGCAGGCCTTCGGCTGGCGACCTAGTCCAAACATCGTGGCCTGACATTTTTATCATCCGTCAGCGCAGATAAATCTGGCCTCCCGGCAGAGCTGGCAGCCTCCCGCTATCTTGTCACATTCCAGACAGTCGGGGTCGGTGGGCTGAGCCAAGCCAGGCCGGGCTGGGAAGGAATCAGGGCCAGGTAATCCATTACTGTCCGGGGGCACGTCTCCGCACATACGGATTTAATATCAGCCTGCCGAGAGTTATGAGCCATCCCCATCCACAAACACATACCTGACTTATGCAAAACGACAGGCCCACAGCTGGGGATTTGGACCCACTGTATTTTCTCTATTTGTGAGTGAGTGTGAGGTGTGTGTTTTTTTTCTCTCCTTTGGCTCTGATGGTTGGTGTCTCACCCTCTCCTACACTCTCAATCTCCTCCGTGTCCTCTAGCAGCAAAGGCTGGACTGTGTTCAGGATGCAAACGGACCGAAGAGACGCCATCCGTCCTGACCCATTTCTGGAAAGGCAAGGTGACCTGGCTACAGAAGTGCCCTGGCACTCGCCTCGGAGTCGAGAGGTTGTGTGGCAGATGGAAGCAGCACGTTGAAGTTGACATTTGACCCTGATATATTATGTCCCCCAAGAGGATGTTCTTTCCTGAGATACTGAGGCTCTTTGTAACTCTCTGTGGTTTCTACAGGCAAACACATGCAGAAAAAGCCCCATGGCCATGAACATGGATAGGCATGTCCCAGTTCTAGCCCTTGTAATGTGAGGGCAAACTATGTGCAAGAGGAAGTGCTCAGGAAGCAGGGTAAGATTGTCTCAGGTGGTACATTTTGTCCCATAGTAAGAATTTTATGGAAGCCCGTTTCCGCCTTAAAGTAAAAAAAAAAAAAGTTAATATAGTGAGACATAAAACCTAAATTTACAGGAAAGAGTGACAATTATGAGAAATAAAGTTGTAGTTGTGAGAGACTGAATAATTTTTGAGAAAAAGTTAGAAAAAAATTATTGGAGATTTAAAAATTGCAACTGTGAGATATAAAGTTGCAATTTACAAGACATACTTGCAATTCTAAGAAACAAATGTGCCATTAATTGTGCAAAATAGAACCACATATGAATAGTATTGCTATAAAAATAGCATTATGAGAAGTAAAGTTGAAGTTGTGATATATTTTGAAGTTGCATTTTTTGATTTTGAAAAAATATATATAAAAAATTATATTTAAAGTTACAATGTAAGTTGCGATTTACAAGAAATTATCACAATTATGAGAAATTAATTGAAGATGAAAAGTAAACATTTGAGAGAAAAATGTGGAATTTGAGGTGGAAAAATAGCATACAGTATGTTAGAAAAATTATCTCAAATGCTAAATAATAATGTTGAGATGTAAAGACACATTATGAAAAAAAAGTTGCAACTTTGAGATATGAACTTGCCATTGTGGCATATAAAGTCATATTGTGACATTTAAAGTCAAAATTGCAAGAATTAGAGTTTACTTTGAGCTAAGACCAGGCTTTCATTAGTATGAGAATATCAGGATCGAAGGTATTTTTACCCTAGTGAGGCCAAACCATCACCTGGCAAATCACATTGGTGTGCTCCAGGAAAACACATGGGCTGCGGTCAGAGGGTCTGGATCTGACTAGCGATGAGACTTTGACCTATAACAATAGAGGCTTTTTATAGATTTCAGCCAAATGTCAGACTTAATGCCAATGCTTGACCCCACAAAAGGCCAATGAATGCCAAGGGCAGAGATAGATGAAAATAATAAAAAAAATGCTTCAATAAATAATATGATTGCTTTTTAGTCCGCCCTGAAATGGGCTGTTGGCAAGTAAACAAAGAAATTTGTTATTATGTCCTCTGAATGTGCTGTAAACTTTGAAAGTATCAGCCCCTGACGCATTGGCTGAATTGAATTGTTTGACAGTGAAAACATTTCCAATTAACCTTCAAATAAAAGATCTTAATGAAATCGTTTTCATTTTCCCCCCCTCTCTTCACATTTGAACGTGAGGTTACAAGAAATTTGTCAAATCGCAAGCGTTTTTCCAGCACCCTCATACTTTTCAGCATCTCTAGATAAGGGAGATCCTGAGTAAGCCACCAAAAATTGGCTGATCCACAAACCTGCTCTCGTTCTGGAGCTACAGCTTTTAGCTATTGAATAATGAAAAATGGCTACACTGAGTGGGAACAACCGACCCATCACCACTTGTCTGTTTATCACCAGCCTCATGCTTAATCATAAGAGAAACAAAATTGGGTATAATATGAAACTGGAGTCATCACTTATGCCAGATGTGAGCCTGCTTCAGCTGCAAACCTCATACCTCCTTTCCTGTCATCTTGTTCATCACTTATCTTTTACCTTTCTATTCATCACCCATTTTCCCCATAACACATTATTCTTTCATTTTTTCCCTTTTCTCCCCACAACACATATTCCTCCTACCGATCCTCCCTCTCTCACTTTCTCTCTCTGGCCACGAACACACTGTAGGAAAATACAGTTTTCACTCATAAAATGAGTGAGTTAGTTTGGTTATATAGATAGATACGTTATATAAAAAGGGTTTTCATTCGAGAAAAAAAAAATCAACCTGGTATTCTGGAATATTAAGTGCTCTTCCACCCCCCCCCCCCCCCCCCCCCCCCCCTCCAAAAACTGTCATAATTGACTTATTCTCATGTTGTTTCAAAACTGTATGATTGACTTTCTTTTCTTTTCGATATTTAGTTTGTAATTGTTCTTTTTTTAACACAACGTTCTTCAAAATTCTTCATGTGTTTGTCTGTCTGTGTACCTTTCTGTCAATCTATCTTCACTTGCAACATATTATTCATCCAAACATACCAAACACAAAAGTTTAATCCATGTTTCATGTTCAGAGCTGCAAGTTGCCAAATCGTTGATATATGTCATGTGACAGTGACTCCTGTTTTCCATAAACACACTGACTTATTATTTGGGGATTCACAATCACTTTTACAGTCTTTCTCAATCACTTTGGCTAATTTTGTTGAAACAGTCTTAGCATACTGTAAGTGTAATTGTAACTGTGTCAGTAAAGTTATTTTATTTTATTGTCGTCATGTGAGCCATAGTCAAAATGTTTAAAATGTATTTTATTTTAGCTGTATACTTTTTTGGGACTGTTTTTTTTTTTTTTTTTTTTTGCTGTTGTTTCACACTGAGCTTTTTAGATACAGATTTCCTCAGTAGGTAAAATTGACAGGGAATTACAGTCAATACAGTATATTACACATAAAAACAATATGAATATTTGTATAAATACAGTACATTTATTGTTTTTGAAAATGTGTTGCATGTACAAGAAAATATCAGATATTTATGTAATATTATATAAGTATGACAATTTCATAGAGCATCATCTCATCAGTTTTTATCAGCAAGCCATGTGCATTATTGTGCAATTTGTTGACAATTCTTAAAATCTGGTGTGAACAAGAAACTAATCGTTCAGATAACTTATTGTCTGAGGAAAAAATCTCACTCAAGAATTGAGCCAAGGTGATTGAGGAAAAGCTGTAAATGTGGTTGTCTCTGCCCAACTTTGCACTCGCAGTGTGCTCCTGGCCTCGCTCTCTCTGTTTTTCTCTTTTTTTCTTTCTCTCGCCGGACCGGAGGGATTGTTAAGAGAAAGCACTGCAGCTGGCGGATGCGTTTCTGTGTGCTGCATGCGGGTCTATTTAAATAATGAATGAGGTGCGGTGCTGTCACACAGACTTTTGCCTACTGTTAAACGCTGCACTGACGGCTGGCACAGCGACTTGTTAAAGTGTTAAAGGCCTACACCTCCGCCAGCAATTTATACGGGTCTCCAGAAACTTCCACCTCTATCCATTCTGATCAAGGAGCACTCCAGACTCTCTCTCCCTCCCTCTCTATCTCTTCCACCCCCAGTTTTTTCTCAGCCCTTTTCTGTTCCTCCATCTAACACACCCCTCACTTCCTCTCTGTCTGTTTCATCCTCTCCCAGGCTCTCCTTAGTTTTTAGAAGTACAGTACGCACGGTTTTTCCATCCTCCGCTCACGAGCACTTGGGAAAGAAAAATGATCAGCGCTTCCTCGCTCATTACGTGGTGGACTTGTACCACCGAATGAGCATTTAGCCCTTGAGGGTGCGGGAGTGTGCCGATGTGATTAGATTAGATTAGAGATTAGATTTAGATATCATACAATCTGATTATACAACCACTGAATCACTTTCAGCTTTATACGTCAATTGCGGTTGCTGAATTTGCTGTGATCTTCCTATCATTTTAACAGCATTAACGTTACATTGTTCCGCACACATCATGAAGCACCGCGCCTCGGAGATTCCGCAGGCCGGTCTATCGCACCCCGTTCGCGTCTGCATTCTCATGTTCAGGGGCAGCTGAATCAGCTACCATACAGGCAAAAGTGCACTTTAATAAAGAGACAAATGGCATCCGAGTTTGAAATCAGGTATTAAAAGCGCCAAAAAAAGAGAGTGAACTTCACTTACCAGCGGTCGTCTGTCTGACATGTCTTCAACCTTCAGCGGGAGAAATTTCAAATGACGCATCACGTGAACCAACTAAAAAAGCTGCTGTTACCGTGGAGATCGCGCCAAAAGCAAAACAATAATAATAGAAAAAAATATATAGGTATACATTTTTAACATGATTTTGTGCTACTTAAAATAAAAACTATAGAAAACTGGATTAGTTGGATGTGGAATCGTTTTTTTATTATACATTTATAAAAACAAATTCAAATAAATAATTATACTTAAAAAAACTAAATTATCATGTTAGTAAATGTATTTTTTTATGATTACTGAATTTTGTGAACATTGCTGAAAACGAAATACTTTATTCATTATTAATAATTTTTTAAACAATTGGACATATATTTTTTTCACTGACTCATTTATAAGTCAATTAATATTATTATTACAATCTTTACATCTTTTTCAGAAGGGGAAGGGGGGGGGGGGTGATAATCTTGCCTTGAAAATATAGCAGGCTTATTGTCCAGTACAAAGAGTATGGCCCATAATCGCTACACTGATGTGGGCCACACACCTCCCATGCACAATCGGCCCAAATGTTGTGTGCCATCATTCAGTGCCATCATTGCCACATTTGGCCCACACCTGGCTGACATGATCTGGGCCACACACCTCCAATCCACAATCGGCCCAAAAGTTGTCTGCCGTCATGCACGCAGTGCCATCATTGCCACACTTGGCCCACAGTTGGCTGACATGATGCATGCCAGTGCCGGCAACACGCCAGCAGTGCCATGATGAGGCCACATTTGGGCCAAGTCTGTTTGCTATGTGGGTTATTGTCTGAGGAAAAAATCTCACTCAAGAATTGAGCCAAGGTGATTGAGGAAAAGCTGTAAATGTGGTTGTCTCTGCCCAACTTTGCACTCGCAGTGTGCTCCTGGCCTCGCTCTCTCTGTTTTTCTCTTTTTTTCTTTCTCTCGCCGGACCGGAGGGATTGTTAAGAGAAAGCACTGCAGCTGGCGGATGCGTTTCTGTGTGCTGCATGCGGGTCTATTTAAATAATGAATGAGGTGCGGTGCTGTCACACAGACTTTTGCCTACTGTTAAACGCTGCACTGACGGCTGGCACAGCGACTTGTTAAAGTGTTAAAGGCCTACACCTCCGCCAGCAATTTATACGGGTCTCCAGAAACTTCCACCTCTATCCATTCTGATCAAGGAGCACTCCAGACTCTCTCTCCCTCCCTCTCTATCTCTTCCACCCCCAGTTTTTTCTCAGCCCTTTTCTGTTCCTCCATCTAACACACCCCTCACTTCCTCTCTGTCTGTTTCATCCTCTCCCAGGCTCTCCTTAGTTTTTAGAAGTACAGTACGCACGGTTTTTCCATCCTCCGCTCACGAGCACTTGGGAAAGAAAAATGATCAGCGCTTCCTCGCTCATTACGTGGTGGACTTGTACCACCGAATGAGCATTTAGCCCTTGAGGGTGCGGGAGTGTGCCGATGTGCCTCATCAGATGGGCTCGGGGATGATGGGATGTGTTCGTAGGCGAGTGGAACGTGTGAATGGTGTGAAGCAGGGTGTCATTCAGAAGGAGATGGGAGTGAAGCTGTTAGCATGCCCTTGTCTATCCGAGACCCCCCCTCCATTCTGGAGAAATAAGGGTCAGGAGTCAGTCAGAGTGGTGCAGCTAATAGAAGATTTATGACTCACTGAATATGCAGATCTGCTTGCTGTGATTGACCACGATCCACATGCTGCCCTTGGGTACATCTTTGCATTTAGAGAAAGAGAGAACGGGGGTGGGGGGGAGACTGCTTTGGGGGGCCGCGGAGGAGCATAGAAAGGAAGAAAAAGTGCAAAAGGAGAGGACAATGGAGAGAAAAATGCACTGGCAAATTAGGCAGCCTCTCATTTTCGAATAGTCCGACAAGATTGTACGGTCTCTGGCAGAAACAGCTATTAGTCATTTGTCCGGGGGGATGAAATCTTCATGTTTTTTTCTTCTTTGTTCTCTCTGCTCACTTTTTCCCTCATTTCAGGCAATTTGAACTCCATTTGCAAGAGTGCAGATGCCGCTCTAGAAAGCAGATGTGTTTTACTTTATTTGAAATATACATACAGGCATAATGAAGCTGAACCCTGACCGGGGCTCTCCCGTCATATAAGTGCTGGTAGTTTCCTGGCTCTCTGCTGAATGTCTAGGTAAAAACCCAGCACGAGACATCCGCGCCGCTCGTCCGTCTAAGATGAGAGCCTTGAGATGGAGAAATTATAGAGCGGGGCCTGGTCTGCCAAATGAATAGGCATACTGACAAATTGAATTGAGTTGCATCAGAAGGCCTCCATTTAATCTCCTAAGTCTTTTTCACCCATTAAAGGAGTCATTCAGCGCCCATCACGTATGCAGGTCCTGCCACCCCACAAGCCGCTCTTTATGTTCCAGCTACTCATCTCTGCCATTTCAGCTTTGCGTCTGAGTGCAAGCTGAGTTTTAAAGTGCCTGCGTGTGTGTCCATTTGTGCGAGGTTTGATTTAATGATTTTGTGGTTTTGTATAAGTCATCTTTTGTCATAACAGTTGCATACATATGGCTGTATAACCTACGGGTATTAAATGTCCATCAGAAGACTCGCTTGGTAATAGCCATGATTGTTTTAGAAGGCAGTGTGGAATTGGTCATTAAAGGATGACGCTATATACATCCTACCATGATGATGTGTGATACTACTTAGTGTGTTACTATAAGTCTCTCAGACAATGATAAAAAAAATGTATCATGAGTGAGATTGTGGCCAACACCATAGGGAGAAATTGTTTACCTGTCCATTGACATGCATTATGTTTTAGTGCCCCCTGCTGGACAGATATTAGGGCACCTGTACATTCTTGGAATTGCAAAATTATAGTGCATGACAAAACACATTTTGTTGGATATTTTATCACACAAATCAGTAAAAACAGCAACAAAAAACCTCACAGAATTTATTCAAAATGTAATTAAACAATATTTGTTTATGTAACAGATTATGGTACACACATTTAAATGAATGGTAATTTTTGTAAATGTTCTGTAAAAAAATGTATGTGAGTGATACAAGGAAAAGAGTTTCCCATCCCCTCAGAAAATTGTCGTTTCTCATCTTCTTCCCTAATGGAGACAATATGAATTGCTCTGACATTTATATCACATCCCTGATTCCTTACAGCTATAAAAGTCCAGCAGGTAAAGTTTATGTGGGTGTCTTAAGTGTATTACAAAGCGTCTTTACAAATTGCATTAGTGAGTCATTGCCTTCTCTCTGTTTTCCAACTGTCTTTGTCAAGTGATGAAACTTTACACAGAGGACCAAGACGTGTGCAATATGTGGTAAGAAAAGATGAAGATGAGGAAGATTAAAATCGTAAGGCCAGGGAAAATTTACCACCAAAATAAAAGAAAACTGATTGAATGAAATACCTTCACTTTTTTCAACTGTTCTTAGAGTGGTTTATGTTTTCGAGTGTTTTTTACACAAAAAATGTGCTATCTGGCAAAGCATACCACCTTTGACTCGTGTGTGTGTGTGTTTGTGTGTGTGTGTGTGTGTGTGTGTGTGTGTGTGTGTGTGTGTGTGTGTGTGTGTGTGTGTGTGTGTGTGTGTGTGTGTGTGTGTGTGTGTGTGTGTGTGTGTGTGTGTGTGTGTGTGTGTGTGTGTGTGTGTGTGTGTGTGTGTGTGTGTGTGATGCTCTCTCTCCCTCCCCTGCACCGTGTGCCCCTTAAAACGTGAATGTGGCCCATAGGAGCCACCATGGGAGTTCTGACGAGCAAGCTTTGATAGTGTGTCAGAGCAAATTAGCTTCTGTGTGGAGGTGCCTTGGCACACAAAGCCGCTTCCACTCCTTCCATCACCCTGCATATGTGCACAAGATTATAATTAATAAGCAGGCCCGTCAATCACACTTTAATAATAATAATTTAGCATTTAGGGGGCAGAGTGAGGTTATTGGCATCTGTGCCTTTGATGTGGAATATGGGCTGGCTAATAGGAAGGCAGTGAGGCAGAGAGGAAGGGAGAAAGGGATGGAGGGACAATACCCGCCCCATTCAGTTTAAAGTCAGCCTGAAACGGAAGTTGCGATAGTCTTTCCTTCCTGATTGTAACGTAAATCCAAGTGAATGCAGGGATTCAATTTTTGTTCATCAGAAATTGATTAGATCTTTATATCATTGTGGTTTGCTATTGCTACGATGCGACCTCATGTTAGCGACAGGTTGTCCCGCCCTCACACTAGTGAACACGTCATCAGAAAACAGATTCTGTTAAATATTAGAGGGCACAACGATTTTAATAAATAATGATGTACATGGATAAATCATTTATAATAAATGCTGCAATATTTCATTCATCAATCAAGAACAGGCAAGAACGGTCCATTTTAATTCATAATGACTTCCAAGTTTTAAACATGTACTGTTTCAAAGGTGTCTGTTTCATTAGTCCACTGGATAAGATGCTATCAATAGTATATTCAGAAGAATGTCTGATTTATTATGAAACAGTCAGTTCCATCCTCGAAGAGTTCTGGTTTGTCTGTGATTTCTGTTACACTTGTAGGTGGCAACAAGTTGAATGATTTTAATAATTTGTTCAAAACACAGATCAATTCAGAAACAAAACAAGGCTGCGTCCGATATCGCATATTCATTTGAATAAGTACTTCTTACTTTGTGCTAGAACTGGCAGCACAGGCCTGTAAATTCTCTAAATTTCACAAATATTTAGATTGAAAAAAAACAAAAAAAGTTTACAACCGTGTGAACATGTTTTGGGCACTAGCGATCCATATAGGCTACAGCACGCTCTGCTGTATTGCAGTAAGCATTACTTTGCCCTCCAGTTGGACATTCCTAAGGTTGACATGGATGTGTTCAAATAGGCTTGTGTACAGATAATCTCTTGAAAGCTATGTTTTGGTGTCAAATACTTTCTTTTGTCCAAGCTTAATATACAGAGACAGCTACAAAGTAGCCACCTGTAAGGGGGTTTCTGTTTGGGACAATAAACATAGCCATTTCATGTTTGCTGGTTTGCTTGAAGAACATCTGACCACTCCCACATAAAATTGGCTAAACTAATGGAGCTCATTAACTGTTTGTCCAAGCAATGGCAGATGTGGGGAGTGTTCAGACCACTGGTTTAAAACGATCATTTTTGAAATTCTGTTTAGTGATCCCTGTGATGCAGAAATGACTTAAACACAGAAGAGCTGTGTATCACAATTGTGTATCAGTTTGGTAAAATGAACAATCATGTAGCTGTCCCTCTCTCGCTCATTCTCTCTCTCTCTCGTTCGTTCACTGAGGTGACCATATTGCCATGGCCCTGTTCCACCGTCCCTTATTACTCAGACACATCTGCTAATTGCAATGAAAATAACAAAACAACATATGTCAACACCCCAGAGACCACAGCACTGGTGTCCTGCAGTCACTGAAATGAAGAGTGATGGTTGACAAATGAGCGCTTGATTGGTTACATAAATTACTTTCAGTAGACGGAGCATCTCACCAGGCACTGCAAGCAAACGCTCATCATCAAATAGGGATGGGGAGTGCTAGAGAGAGAGGACCGGGTGAAGAGAAAAAGAGTGGCAGAGACAGACGAAAGAATAAGACGTGGATATATAGGCAGTGGATAGTAGTTATTTTGTGTATTATTTACTTATAGACATTTAAAAAGGCAAGTACACACAGGTAAACAGTTATTTCAAGCTGGAAGGAGGCTGCTTTCTGGCAAATTCCAAACTGTGTTTTTGCACAAAAGCGCTTCGGGAAGGGGCGTAGGGGTGTTCCAAATGAATCCCTTCATGAATGATAGATATGGCAGGAGAGTTGATGTATAAACAGAATAATTCAAATTGTGTTGTTTTGTTGTAATTTTGACATATTACACACATTTTTGTCATGCATTTCAAATTAAGTTTAAAAAGTTTCATAAGAAATGTGTTTAATGTTTAATGCTTAACTTCTAAGGTTATGAGCAGATTGGGAACACACACACACACACACACACACACACACACACACACACACATACACAGAAGAGATATTCTGATTTTTTTTTTTTATTCTGAGATATTCTCAGAATAATCAGAGATATTCTGATTATTTACTTTTATTAGAATTTTTCAAACTCAATGGAACAAGTTTTAATCCAACCCAAGCCAATCTGAGAAAGCAGCAGCTGGTAAACATATGTGATTATTTCACCGAGGTGTGTGAGACGAACAAGATCAGTTTGAACAATTAATTATTTGAATTAAATATTTTAATCCGTATTCTGTGTCATTTTTCATTATCAATCGTTTTTCTGTATGTAATTTACATGTATGCTCATTAATTAATATTAAATGTAGTTGACACTGCCATTCTGCTCTAATCTGCATGCATACATTAATTAAATAATTATTTAATTAATCTTCATTGTTTTGAATATTTTAAAAGATTGGAATAAGAGCACCAGCACACACAATCCCTTTTATCTGTCAAATTCATTTAAAAATGTAAACTAAATGGATGAAATATGATCAATAAGAGAAAAACACTGTTAATGGGAAGACTGCTGCAGGTTAGTGGGGAAATGAATGAATGAATTATTCATGCACAGTCGGTCTTTGTCAGACACGTGGGTTTGTTGTGTGTGACGTCACCGCGGCGCCATTTTTGAGGTATCTACTGACTGTGAGCATTGAAGAGATTACGAGAGTAGAGATAAGTAGATAACTCGCAAAACTGGAGAAGCACAAGAAAACTGAGAAAATGCCGTACCGCAATAAACTTGATAAATATGGCAGGTAGCGTTATTTGGAGAAATTGTCATCCACTCAGAACATAGATATGGTTCTGAGCTCAGCTGACTGCAGTAAGTTGGAGTGCTGATCCTGCATTGCTTTCTCATCCTCATACTTGGGCATTGTCAACTATCTTGTTTATGGTATAAGCGCATATAACATTACCAGTGAACAATTTAAAAACTATAAATCTCTTAAAGCCTGCAGACATTTCACTAAGTTACTGTATCCTTCTGTAGGAATGTAAATAAATCCTGTAAAGATAGTAACAGCAAAGATAGGTTTGCTGTATTGATGATGATGATAATGTCATGTTGAGGATGGTTTAGTTTGAAAAAAAAAAAAAAAAAAAAAAAAACAATTCTCCAACAACAGAATACCCCAGCATCGATACCTTACAAATGGCGGCTACGCCCATAATGCACTCCGTGTATCAAGAGTGTGACGTCACCTGACAAAGACCGGTTGGAAAGAAAATGTGTTTCAATGGCAACACTGTAAAAACTAAAGGTGCCTCAAATATCTTGTCGGATACTGAAGGAACTTAAAAATGTAATTTAAGTGCCTCAAAGCTCTTTCTCCTATAGTAGGGTTACTGGAAGAGCACTGACAATCTTTGCGGTTCTTGCTGGAACTTATGGGATCCTTTAAGCACTTTGTATTCAGTTCAGAGGTTCTGGAGTCACCTTTTCACTACCACGAGACCTCGAAGTGCTTTGGGGGAAATTAGAGGAACTTGAATGCTATAAAAGGGTTATTGTAAGATCTTTTAACATTTAAGTGGTTCCTGGAAGATCTCTTATGTTAAAGCCAGCATCTGGAGGAACCCAATGGTTCTGTGAGGCCAGAATAAGATTCTTATTTAGGCTATCCTATTATTATTATTATACTTGAGTTTCAACAAAAAAAAAAATCATAAATATATTTCATAAATTATACTTCTGATTCAGTAGGCTTACATTTATTTAGTATAGGCCTATTTTATTGATTAATTGAAACCTTAAACAACAACAATGAAGAAGAAGAAGAAGAAGAAGAAGAAGAAGAAGAAGAAGAAGAAGAAGAAGAAGAAGAAGAAGAAGAAGATGATGATGATGATGATGATGATGATGAAGAGGATGATGAAGAAGATGAAGAAGGAGCAGGAGGATAAAAGTTTTATTCTGTCACGAAACTGCTGCTATTCCTTTGCTGCCATCGCTTCAGTGAACCTCGCGCTGCTCGCGCGGACGCGCGCAACAAAGATCAGCTGATCATCATCATCGGATTTGAAAGTAACGGCTCCTCTCATTAAAGCTTCAGCTGTTTGTTCGGCTCTTCTTTACAAGGTTTGTAAACTCCCCAAAGAAATATAAATACAGAGTCTAATCACTATATTTTTAAACACATACATATAAACTAAATTAATTTTTATTTATTTATTGTTTTTACAGTGTTTACCACTCGTTTATTGTACCCTATGTGGTATGAAGGTTTTAGCCGCGATGCTAACTAATCTAACTAAATTAACAAAATCATTGACTTATTGTCTTAGATTGTTTTAATTCAATTCAATGTATTCTTTACAACTGTGTCTTCAATTTGCTGATACAACTAATTAATAGCTGATTCCTGCTGTCGTCAATGGCGTTTGTTATGAATAACACAAGTGGATATAACGTTAACGTTAGTTTGGTCTATTTTTGTTTAGCTATTTACTACATGTTCCCTGATTCTTAAATACCATTTTAAAGCCCTTTACTGGCCTATACATGTTGTGAATGGATATAATCAGCTTTGTTCTTTTGTTTCCCCAGAACAACCACTGCATTTCTAAAATCATCTGAACATTTCAGAAGCAACATTGAATTACAGTAAGTTAACGTTACCTGCACCACATGCAAGTACTTTATTACTATGAACTTTTCTGTGTGAAATTGTATTGTTTGATTGTGTAATCTCATTCATGTTTCTCAGAAAAATTATAATTACAGGTTAGGCACCAATAATGCTATGCATTTTTTCTTATACCTTAATTATTTGCATTTGAATATAAGACATTTGAACTCTGAATTATTGTTTCAGAGTTATAATTCAAGTTTCAGAGATATAATTCAAGTTTAGTCTTTTTTGACAAAAAAGCTATTATATGGCTTCAGAAGACTTACAACACAACTCATAACACATGAGTTGTGGACTACATTGCTTTTTAATTTTTTATATTTTTAGGATCTTTTCTGGGACATTTTTGGAGCTTAACAGAATATCAATTTTTACATAAATTGTTGCATTGAATTGAACTAGACAAGTGTACATAAGAATGATTTCATGAATGATGCTTGTGTTTCATGCAGTGAAAGCGAACGGTGACTGCGGTTGCATTATGCCCGAGATCCGCTTGGGTTCCACAGAGAGAAAGTCAAACAGGTTTGTAATGTCACAAGGCTGAGGAAATTATTTTAAGTTCACAACTATCACTTTAATAACATTACTAACAGTAATTTTTGTTCTTTGCAGAGACCTCGGTAAGCTGAAATACAAGTTTGAACAAGAATAAAAATCCTCCTGTAGACCTGAAAATCATTGAAGTGCCTGGACCATCCACCAGAAAAGAGGAAAAACAAATGGAAAATGAAGCTTTTCACTTTTCTATCTTATTAAATACCTCACATGTCCACATGTGAAGATTTTATTATTGATTGCATTTTATGTTGCACCGAGTAAAGGCCTCGCTGTAACAAAACACATTTGTGAATTTCACAGGCAAAAAAGTCCATTGACCATTGTCATCAGTGTAGCGACGAGCACAGCTCACACAGGAGTCACTTCCAAGCAGCTTTCTGTTGGTCAAATCCAGCGAATTTCACTGACCAACTTGGTCCCATAGTGACATTTTTGACCACACGCGAAATTGCTGATCGTGTGGATTCTAATTGAAATGGCTGAAAATTCACAGAACAACAGAAATTTTTTCCGTACCTTAACTATCTATCTTGTTTCTAGTGAGAATACTCAACCATTTATGAGCACTGTTGATTCAAGTCACACATTTAAGCTTTTCAAAAGCCATAGTGTACATTACAGTCTCCAGTCTCACGGCATCCCAGGCTTCAATATTTTGAATATTAATGATTCAAAGCTGAATAACTAACCATCTGAGATTTCGGTATAGAGATAAAAGTTAGGATCATAATTTTCAGGAATATTACAGCACAATGAGATTTGGATACAGTAAGATCAGACTCATCAAGCTTTACACAACTTTAGTGAAGATGTACTTTTTTTTTTTTTTACATTGATTTATTACATTGAACATATGTGTTTCCATACATTTTGTTGAGATGTCTTTTCTTGTATAGCCTATTGTATATACATGGTTGATTATTCATGTTGATTATGTATTATACTATTTGTTTGTGTATTCTATTCATTGATATTAATCTATTACTAGCTTCTTTTCCCAAGTGCATGAAGTGTATGTATTAAATATGTATGTAATACCGGTATGTATAAATAAATATGTAATAAACAATTCTTAGTTTTGTATTTGGTTCAGTTTGTTTATTATAATAGAAGTTAATGGTAACCATAGTAACAACATGAAATAATAATAAATAAATAAAAATTGGTTCCTGGAGGCACCCAAAGCGGTTCCACACAGTGCCTTATATAAGAGTTCCTCAGGAAACCTGGGTGGTTCCTCAGAGAACTGACACCTTTTTAAAGGGTTCCTAGAGGATCTACAGACGGTTCCGCCGGTGTGGCAAAGTGAAGAACCCCAAAAGGTTCCTCCAGGCACCTTTTCTTTTTACAGTGTATCATTGCCAAAATGAATCTGCAGCAGTCAGGTGATACAGGTCAGTTCTCTTATAGTTGTTTATGTACTTTATGATTGTAATATGTGTTTTGAGTCGTGAGGTAATTTAACGCTGTTCCCCGTGATGCTTTGCAGACTGATATGTGTTTTAGAAATGTGTTTTGGACAGCGTACTGAAGGGAAAGTGGGATATTATGCTTTTAAAGCTACCTCGCTATTGCTAGCCATGCCAAAATTGCCTACCCGTCCGTTAATGACTAACCTCTGAAATAATTAATGGTTGGCTTTATCTTCAATCTGGAATTATCTGGGGTCAAAAACTTAGATTCATTTTCCAATTCATGAATTTTTTGTAGTTTATATGGTGATTTAAAAAAATATTAATGTAAAGAATTTGGTGGGCGTATGTATGTTTAAGATGATGTTTACCAATAGAGGGCAGTAATCAGATGCATTACTTAATGAGTTCATTCCAGCACAGTATATTGTAGCAATGAATAGGTGAATATTTGTCTGTGATGAGATTAAATGTTTTCCTGATTCGGGAACTCTTATATAAACTAAAGTAAGTGTGGAGATAGTCTCAATTTTGTGTTTTGTGAGCTCAGCTGTCTTTCACCAATGCTCTATGATCTCCCAAACTGTCAGCAGGGGGCAGACGTGTCTCAGTGTCTAATGATGTGAGCCACACTTTCTTAGCAAGTTAAAGAACAACACGGATATATCGTTTTCGTATATATTCTATATACTCTTTCTAAATGGCTGTCTTCATCTCTTTTAGTTTCACTGTTCTTTATTTAAGAGAAGATATGAGCTTAAATGGTGAGTAGTTCGCAGCAGCCCTCCAGGATTTGCCTGCAGTAAAGATAAGTTATTTTTCGTATTTGGCATTTTAGACTGTTCAAAGTGCCTTTGATGTGTCTTTATTAGACATTCTTGTTGATAAAATCAAACTGACTGACAGTAGCTGCTTATTGTACTTCAATAAATAATTATATTGGCTGGGATAATAATCTTAATAGTGATCTTGCGGAGGATGGGCTGTCAGGCTTGTAGGCGAGACGAGAGATTCACAGACCTGACAGAACTAGCACATATCTGAGACAGAGAGAAAAGCAAAGTGGGTGAGAATGAAGGGATTTTAGGAAAACAGTTATGAAAGAGCATGTACTTAGTGTTTTTAGAACACAAACTCAGTGAGGAGTGGAAAAGTTTTCTTTTTTAAGAGGAGAGGCTGAGGCAGGCCAATGAGAGTGTACAAAGAACAAAAACAAAATGTGAAAATATGATACGTTTAAATATTCTGGTATGATAAATGATAAATAGATGGTTGCAATCTGCCCAAGGAAACATAAAAAACGTATATAATGAACAAAGAGAGAGGAGCAGAGATATGGGTGATTGTACTGCTTTCATGGCCAGATCACATTAAAGGCCTGATGTGTCTCCTTTCCTTCATCCCCCCTTTTTTCCCCACATGTTACACACGCTGACCTCGCATTAAAAGCAGAATCTTTTTATTTTCATTGTTATACTTCTCAAAGCTGTCTTCATTTCTGCATCATCTTGATAAAAGCTAAGCTTTTTCCAGAGCTTGTTTAAATCTCTAGCTGCTAATAAATTATTTAGTTTTCTTCAATTATCTGCATCGATTAAAATTATTACTGATACAACTGCATTGTAAATACATTTTTTTGAATAAAGAATAATTTGTAATGGTCAATAATACATTTGTGTGCAGCATTTTGAAATAATTTAAAACTTGCAATATTTTAAAATAAATCATTTTAAATTTTATTTTGAAAACCATGCATACAATTTCCCTATACCTGACAGATATTATTAAAATAGGTGTCCTGAAATCACTGTCTCTTTGACAGCTAGGCCTGTAAACAGAAAAAAAGGGTCAGGGGAATGGCACACGCTTCTTTGATAATCAGAAACGCTCTCTGCCTTTTTTCTGCCTTAGAAAACATGTCAGGGCAACTTTTTATACTTTATACTTCAGAGTTTGAGAACTCATCTTCTGCTGCTCTGCTTGTTGTCTTGGACAAGGCCTGTACTAGGTGATTTTGTAGTTTAGAATTAGAAGAATTCCCTGTGATTTGATAGGAATGATAGAAAACCCCTTCTCATATGGTGAAATGATTCTAAAGCGCCTTACAGTCCCAAGACAGCGGTCCGGAAAATTGATAACCCCTGTAATGTTTTTCCTGTTGCAGCACTCAAGCTAAATGGATTATCTTTATCTTTTGAAGTGTGTGTCATTGAGTTCAGTAGCTCTGGCCTATTTCTGCTGGACATTGTGAAGCGTTTGAGCTCTCTATTCAACCAGCAGTCTCCTGGGCTTTGGCTTTATGATACAAGTACTCTATCAGGCTCTTTTTTCTAAAACACAAAGCATCCTGTGCAGATTTAAACACTGTGCTTCAGCAGAAATCCTTGTTCCCCCTCTTGCATTCCTGTCACTATACACTCCTAACTCAAAACATATATTTAATTATTTTTTTTTTATTATGTCATTGATAAATGCCATGAAATGTGTTTTATCTTAATACCACTACAAAACTAGAATTTAGTATTAGTATTTTGTTTGATTTTCTTTTAATATGGGTTTATTTTATCTGACTTTTTTTTCACTAAAAAAATGTGTATATATATTATATATATAAACAAGTTAAGAGAAATCTGTCAGTGCAGCACAAGGAAATATGCTTATTCAAGATGCAACCGGTCAAAACAAGCCTAAATATCTTATGCCGTGTTGCTTCTGAAGTATGTTTAACTTGCTCTAAAGATTTCTTTTAGATATGTTGCTGCAAAACAAGTCATGAAAGTCTAATTCAAAACTCATTAAGTTTTCCATTAGATTTATTTGCACTAGATTTAGATTGAAACTAGATTTACCAGTCTCTGTATACTTATTAATATACTTATAATCTTATTATTTATTTAATCTAAAGAAAATATGAATAATGGTTGCTCATGCCAATCTTGCTGCCACAATGATAGTGTGTTGTGGGGAGGTTGCCAAGGTGATTTTAAATAATCTTTTTTTCACATTTATCAATCATATGTCTGATAAAGTAATAGCACACTCTCGTTAACAAATCACATAAAATAAAGTATAGATAGTATTTGGTGCAGTTTATTCTGTCATTTTGTTCTCTTGAATATATTTTGTAGGTGTGTAACTGTCATACACGTACAGTATATACAGTTACGTGCATGTCTTTGAGTGTATGTGTTTTGTAGTGTGGCTAGGATAATTGGATCGTTCAGGGTAAAGAACAAGGTGATGGATGTCAGTTTAACAAGACTAAGATTGCACAAGATGGGATTTCAAAGAGCAGAGAATCTATAGCCGCCCGCAGGAGTTAAGACAGAGCTGGTCACGGGCTGCCAGCAAGCACCTGGCACTCAGCCCATCTCCTCTATTAGAGAAAGAGTGGCTTACAGCTACAAAACTCAGACAATGTGCTATTTCTCACTTCAGCAGAAAGAGACCACAAGAGCACTGAGAGAAGCCACAATCAGATGCAGCACAGACCAGAGGAGATATTTCAAAATGTCTTCTTAAGGAATTCATCAAGTTCTTTACGTTTATGTTCATGCCTGATGACCACCTTTTAGGATAATTAGGAATGAGGTTTTCATTATTTTACGCTTCTTAGAAAGTGTTAACTAATGGACTTGAGGCAATTAGCAGAGTTTGTGTTGCTGTCAGTGTCAGAAGTTTATTGTTGAACCATTTGGTGCTGTATGTCTGTAGGAAAAGAGAAAGGAAGTTATGGAGGGATATAACAAACATGTGCTGGAAATAAAATAGTATGTCAATGTTAAACTGTAGACCTGTCATGTAAACATGTCTGGATCATTGTCTGAAATTTGAAATGTCTTTTCCCACAAAGTTGCATGTCCTCATTTGCTTTTGCATGTCCTGATTAATAATATTGGGAATATATATATATAATATATATATATATATATATATATATTATATATATATATATATATATATATATATATATATATATATATATATATATATATTATTGGATAAAAATCTCTGAAATGAAAATTATATTAGTTAGTATTCTTTTATAAGGATATTAGAATTGCTTTAACATCCAGTAAGAGTGCATTTTAAGTCATTTAAGTAATAAAAATTCCCAAATTTCTATATATTTATTTGATTGTTTGGATCACTAACATTCATTTATTGAGTTTTCTAGATGTTTTGGTTACTTGGGTTTTTTATTATGGCGTGTGTGTGGTTTAACAGTAAAAACAGTAGATGGCAGCATGGCTTACCGTTAGGAAAGCTATAAATTCCTCATCCATGATTCCATGCAGATTCCACAGGGCTACATGGGAATCGCAAAGTATGATGTCATCTAAATGGCGAATGAAAAAAAAAAAGAAGCTGAATTCCTAGATTCCTATTATATTTATTCCACCACAATTCTGCATGAAATCATTGAAAAATATCCATACAAATAACATTAAGGAGTATGAGCATGAATTTATTTGTTGATTGTGTTATCTCCCTTTTCTTGCAGAAATGCATGAAAAAGATTGTTTAAATAAGCAATAAGTAATTGAATCAGAAGGCCATAATTGATGTGTAGGATGATGGAATGATTCGGTAATGTTGGGCTGACCAATTTCATATCCTGCCAGGAGAGTTAGACTTCTGTGGCATTGTTCAGCTTTAAGCCATCATAAATAAACAGTTCCATTCCCTTTAAGCTTTCAATGTGATTGATTTCGCTCAGTGCTTCATTTGTCATTTTAAAGTGGAACACGGGGAACAATTCAGGCAACAGTTGCTTTAGTGCTGTTTAGTATTAATTACAAAAACACACATTGGAGAAGATTAGTCTTAATTTGATGTATACCCTCCGAGCACTTCAGGGCTGATGAATTGAAGTTCAAGACTTAGACTGCATCTGAAATTGCATATTTCCTTACTATATAGTAGATGAAAAACAGTATGTGACAAAAGAAGTTTGTCAGAATTCACAGTACTCCTAAAAGAGTATTTTACAAGGAAAAGTACCTGGATGACCTACTACTTCCGGCGAGATTCTGAAGTGTGCATACGATGGACACTTTAATTCAGTTTAATTCACATGTATTTGTATAGCGCTTTAGACAATATGATGTTTTATTAACAAAGTTCAGGAGGAGCACGATCAGATAATTAAAATAATTAACACGGATGGAGAGCATTCAGTTAATCAACGATAAGAGGTATACAGCAGAACTACCTCCGTTCGTTGACAGTTTATCAGCATCCCTCCACCACCCCTCTCCACACTTCTAGTTCTAATCACTTCTACACGGGGGGAGTACTCTGGGTTCGGGTCAAATTCAGAGCTCGAAGCACTCCCCATAATTTGTATGTATTTATCAGGACTGTGAAAATATCTCAGTGCTTTATTGGAGTAAAATTGCCCCCCACTTTAAATCTTACCACAGACAGCGAGGGGAATGTCAACCACATGCTCGTTTCAGGGCAGACAGAGAGTTGGAGGCAAAGCCAAGGGCAAAAATTGTATGCATCTCAAAACTCTTCTTTTCAGGTCAAGAGCAGCAAATCCCAGTCCAATCTCCAATGTTTATCATCTGTGGGGTGGATCCAGGTTGGAATGTCTGTTTTAGGCCAGGGTGCAAGAAAGTAAATCAGCTGTGGAGGGGTTTGGACCATTATCCCAGATCAAACAGGACTCAGCAGGAATGGCACTAGAAAACACACTAAGCCTCCTATATTAGGTAAATATGCACTTGACATTAAATGCAGGCTTATGGAATATTGAAATGCCCACATAGTGATAAAAGGCATTAAATGATGTGCACATTAAATCACCGTAGTCCCTTACTTATGGTAAAATCATTAAAAACAAATGTCTTATTGGTAGCAGCAACAACGGCACTATGATAAAACACACCAGTGACACTAATAAAGTGGTTTATGCAGCTTACAGCGATGCGCTAGTTAGGTGGCGACAAGATTGAATCATTGAATCATTAACTCAACCTATTAATTTAAAACACTGATTCATTCAGTTCCACTACTACTGTGTTGTAGTTAATAAGAGTGGAATAGTCAGGTTCTGGGACTAAAAACGCTATTAATTTTCTCCATATAGGGACATAGATTATTAGCAATAACTTATAAGCCTTTAAAGAAAGGCCTACAGTGATCTCAGATGTTGTAAAACTATAGCAATTGTTTTTATTGAAGCCATCCGTTCACATTAGTTTGTTCTCCATATGCTCTCAAATGTAAAATGTTTTCTCTGTATGCACAATCAACATCTTT
Source organism: Chrosomus eos (assembly GCA_036326025.1). NCBI lineage: Eukaryota > Metazoa > Chordata > Actinopteri > Cypriniformes > Leuciscidae > Chrosomus > Chrosomus eos. The sequence goes on from CM070833.1 coordinate 17,819,062, forward strand.
GAATCAGTAGTTGTTGTCATTTGCGATGCATGATGGGATTGCTTTTCCCTCATTATAGCCGTTAAGTAACAGTCTTGTACCTTGGTCTTTTTGTCTGATTTTCAAATACGTTTTGCTTCAAATCGATGATTTTAGATGCACCTTCTTAGCTGGTTGGTTTGGTTCATGGCTTATAACTATTTAATGAAGACCTTTTTAAAATCCCAATGGGAAAATGGAAAGAGGAAAAACACCATCGGAATCAAGGCTGCTGAAAAAGTGGATGGGCACTGTTACATTCTATTCTGATGTGGCTTTGTTTGGAATAATTTTTATTGCTAGAGCAAAACTGGCAATATTGTATCTAAAATATAAGTTTCTCAATATTAACTTTTTTGAACTGCATGCGATATCACTCTCGCACTTTTTTATATTACCTTCAACACTCCTTATGTGGGTATTCTTCAATGATAGACAGGCAGAAATTCATTGACCTCGAAGACTTTGATGGATGGAAGCCTTTTCTGATGTGGCAGCCCTAAGAAACAAGAGGTCCACTTCACATAGAATTAGAGGAAAGGGGCTTCATATTCCCTGTTGCTAAATCCTTTACGTTAGGTACTCCTCGGAGGAGCTGGAAGACATAACCTTGACATGATACCGTCAGCAGCTCAGCATGTTCGCACAATGTAACAGGCAGAGAGTTAGTGAAGCAATGACTGCAAGGCACTGGAACAGCTGAGGTTGAATAGCATAAAATGATTTGATGTGCCTCCCTCATGCCTACAGTGCCCTGTTTTCATTCTGTCACTCACGTATGAATCTACAAGGCAGGGGCTGAGAGTAGGGTAAGCTTGCGTCTGTCATTTTCTAAGTGTCTCTTGCCCTTGTACTCTATTATGTTATCAACAAGTCTCTTATGGAGTGGTAATCGTTACCAGCATATTGAAGTGATTTCTTTTAGACTCAGTGAGAGAGATCAATTCTGTTTGTCATTCCTTCCTACTCGCCCATCTTACAGGGTGTGTGTGTGTGTGTGTGTGTGTGTGTGTGTGTGTGTGTGTGTGTGTGTGTGTGTGTGTGTGTGTGTGTGTGTGTGTGTGTGTGTGTGTGTGTGTGTGTGTGTGTGTGTGTGTGTGTGTGTGTGTGTGTGTGTGTGTGTGTGTGTGTGTGTGTGTGTGTGCGCGTGTGGTTTAGGTATAACCTACGTTCCCCACAAAGATGGCAATATCTAAAATCCTTGAACTTGTTGATCCCCATGAGGAAAATAACTTATAAATCATACTACGTGGTGCCTTTTGAAACTATAAAAAGTTTAGGGGTAGGGTGAAGGTTAGGGGATATAATATACAGCTTGTACAGTATAAAAATCATTATGGCTATATAAAATGTCCTAGTAAAATGTGTGTGTGTGTGTGTGTGTGTGTGTGCGTGCGTGTCTGTGTCTGTGTGTGTGCGCGTGTGTGTGTGTGTGTGCGCGTGCGTGTACGAGTGACCCTCTGGTAAACAGTGAGCTTAATTCATTAAACATGTGCATGCACAAATTTCTGTGAACAAAATTCACCAATAACCTTCATAATACAATTTGTTCTAAATTCATGGAAAAAATTAAGGAACAACTGAAAAAGCGCATAGGGAGGGATCCCAGAAGCTTTCATATTCGCGCAATGTGCCGATCGCAGGCTAGGATATGATGGTACCATGGATTTGGAAGTACTTCTGATCGGCTGGTGCTTCGGCAATGGAAGAACCCATCAGAGTTTGGTTAGAGTTTCCTTAACCATCTATGCTTAAACTATTTATATACACGTATAAAAAATCAAACACTCTGAGTGGCCTTATAAACGTGTTAAGATGACATTTCATCATATCAGTAAAGAAAAGTAAGAAAAGTGTTTAATAGCTCGAGCTGTGAGGTTTTAAAAATGTATATTTACAGCTGGTTATAAGGGTCTGTAATCTGGATCTATATAAAAGGTGTTTATTGTGTTTCAACTGGTTTTGAGAATAGCAAACTTTCCATTGCCGTAGGATCTTGCTGAAAGTCTTTACAAAGAGTCATATGTTTGCTGAGATTGGCAAAAAGATTGAGAGGAAAGCCCTTGTATGGAGATGGTTTGGGTGTGTTTTATGCAAATCACTAACCTCAGGAACACGGTTGCTCATTAACATTAACATTAGAAATAAATTTCTTGAAGTTCTAAATACAAATAATCCACATAATTATTAGTGAATGAAACCCAGTATCTGTGAAAAAACAAGCAAATTGTATGAGCATCTTGAGATGACGAGCTAATGTCTGTGCCGTTTCTCACTCTCTGTGTCTCTTACTTTTTTATTTCCTTTGTCCTTCACGCTTGTGGCTCTTTGGGTTGTAATTGGTGAGATTTTGACGTGACCTCTGGTCTCCGTGGAGATGTGTCCTTCGAGACCTTTGCGTGTTCATGTTGTGCAGAGGAACTCGGCTGATAAGTCATGCTACTGTATTAGTCATTGAGGCAGTAGTCTTAATGTCTTCTGGGCCACTCTAAGGGTGTCAAAACTAGCAATGTAGATGTGTTTGTATTGTATTATTCATTAAATCTTTTTGTGTTTGGTGATGCTAATTTGGTAATACTCCACATGCAGTATTATCCTTTAGGCAAAGTTGTCTTGGGGTTGGGTTTAAAAGAGAGGGAGGGCAAAATGAAATAGTCCCATGAAGAGAAGATGAGCACAGTGGATGGTTCAGCATTCATTTTATCACCATGGGACTTAGGAACCACGTTGCATGGAAAGATAAATGCTTATCTTATGTTGTCTTTAAAACTTAAAGAGTATAAAATGAGACTGTCTTCAATATTCAATTGCTCTTACAGAGTGCAGCTATATTAGAGCTAAACATTTCACTTCATAAACCTATTGATTGCATGAATATCTTTTTCTCTTTGCAATCACACTATTTCTTATCAGCAGCATTTCTCAGCTGGTGTTGGACTTAGATTTTTCATTGAACTTATGGCAAGCCAACACAGCACTGAAATTGTTTGTTTTACGTATGTAAATAGATCTTAAAAATTAAACATTTAAATAAATTTGCATTATTTATGCATTTAATAGGCGCTTTTATTCAATAGATGAACAATGCACAGTAGATGAACATGCATTTTTGTCACAGAGCTAACAATATTTATAGTGTACATTTAATATTAGCTTTTACTTATTAGGTCAATAATATGCAAAAATATTAGTGTTTAGTTTCTAGATGTCTCTTCAATTTAACTGGTTTCATCAAGGTCATTGCAGCCGACACAAACCACTAAACTAAAGAAAATGTCTCGTTAAAGTGATGTGTGGCACAATGTGTTCGGATATTTACTGTAAAAGTTTTGGTTGCTTCAGCAGCTCATTTCTGTCTTTTGACTTTATTTACAAGTGCAGGAATAAATGACTATGGAAGGTTGGAATAAATGAATATGGAGGGTTTCTCGTATCCAATCACTTTCTCACACTGGCAGACTTAGAGGGCAACCAGTGTTCTAATAGCAAATTACTGTATTGCTGATAGCTAAATAGCAAATTACTGTATTGCTGATACAGCAGCTAATAGCAAATTACTGTATTGCTAATAGCTTGCTGCCTTGGATAACTTTGGCTGTATACTTATAATAGAGGCTGGATATATGTCATGTAGATAATGAGGCCTGAGATGTGCCTGTGGATACTGTTGTTTGTTCATATTCATTTTCACTAATAAAAAAAAAAAACGAATCATGACAATGCTGACGTTGCTAACCACACTGTTGTGCAGGCAGTAAAAAACAATAAGTATGTAAAATTATAGATTATCTAATATGTGTAGGCCTAATTATAATACAGATTTATAATAATAATAACGACAGATCTAGTTCAAGAATAGTTAAACTTTTTAAAACAAAATAGTATTCTGCTGAATGGTATTGCTAGTCCTGCTTTCAGCGATATGTTTACTTATTTACCAAATAGAGAAATTGACATTCTACAGTATTGTAGGCATAAAGGCACAATGTTATCAAGCTGTTCATGCATCTCAATCTTTTGACAAAATAAAGCAGAGAAACACTGGGGTTCCAGAAGTCTCTCTGTAGGTTTGAAGCACATCCCCAATGTAATTAAAAGCTTTGATTAAAAATCTATCATTCTGTCAAGCACTTCTGCCATACAAAATTAATGAGCGAGTCTCCATCATCAAAACATCACAAACAGCTCTAAAGCACTACTGAAGGCGATTAAAGTCACATTGCAGTAAAAGGACTTTTTTCTCCCTCAGAACACAGATTTACTCCTCTGCTGATAATGCAGTCAGTGTGGCATAATTTATCTAAACAATGTTTATGATTACAGCAAAGTGTGAGTTTATATGTGAATTTAATGTCTACAAAGAATCTGGACAGGTAGTGTGTGAATGGAGTACTATACTAGTGAACCATTCTTTTGCTGTATTAAATGTCTCGCCTCCTGTCTCTCTGTAGCTCACTTTTTTAGTCTCTGGTCACACATGGTCAACCCCTCATTCTTTTTCTCCTCCACTCTCTGACTTACAAACAGACTTGCATTTTAAAATGCCAAATAATGGATGGAAACAAGGGAATTACCAGTAGCTGGTGGTCAGGAGGCTTCAGAATTGATCCAAGGGCTCATGAATATTAAAAGGCCAGGCAGGGTGATCAGAAAGGTAGGCCGGCTGTCCTCGATGTTTCTGGTTATTTTTCCACTGCTTTCCATTCTGAGCAGTTACTAAGCATTAAAAGTATTTTATATTTATAAAGTATAAGGAATTAATGTTATTTTTGTTTCCTCCATCAGTTGATTCTCTTTCCCAAAATAATAGCTCTAATCTTGCTTTTCATTGTATTTATGTATTCATTTAAATATTTAAGTAACATTTTATTTCTGTTACTTACTTGAAAAAATACATTACATAGCAAAAATGCTGCTTTTCTAAACTTTCTATTCATCAACAAATCCTAGTTGGTAGTTATCAATATTTGATAATAATAGAATGATTTCTGAAGGATCACTGAAGAACACTGAAGACTGGAATTATGTGTGCTGAAAATTCAGCTTTGCCATCACAAGAGCAATTGCAGGACTTGCTACTGCCAGACAAGCTGCTGTGAGCAAGTAAGACATGCTGCTGCTGTACAATATACAGCATACATCAATTACCTGCAGCAGATATATACAAGTGTAGCTGGGGAAGGTGGAGGGTTTCTGAAAGCATGCTGCAACTACTACAGCAATGTATTACAAAACAGTTATTTTAAATTGTGAAATAAATGCAGCCTTGGTGAGTGTAAGCAACTTCATTTTTAAAACAACCCCACACATTTGAATTGTAGTGTACTGTAGTAATTTGTGAATGTAACACATATAACTTGTTACTGCACTGTCTGGCACAATCAAGTTGTGAATAAAATTGAGAGGTCCAAATCTACAGTATGTACATTTACCATTCCCCATGTATCCTTTTTTCATCCTTTATTGGCATTTGCAAAGCTTCATGTTTCTCATTGCGACAATGGACGTGTTTTCCTCATGTGTGCAGTTGGTGTACATGTGTTTTGTGTAACACACACATGCTCCTCCATGTGCTGCGTCTGTTCCCACAGAATCAAAGCAGCTTGGTGAGATTAGATTTTGAAGGCATCTGCACAAAGTTTGTTTAAAATTAGAAGCTGAACGCATCATTTACTGCATTTACATGCACTCAAATATTCAGATTTTTATGAGAATTTGGTTATATTCCATTTCCAGTTACTGCATATAGGCTCAAGTAAATACATTAACTTGATTGTTGTAGTCACATTAAGACAGTTTGAATAAAACAGCTGGAATATACCTGTATTAATCAGAATTCTTATATCAGTGTATTCATTTGTACAGTTGTAATCGAAATAATTCAACCCCCAATGCAAATCAGGTTCATTGACAAAATGTATAGACTGTCAGCTGATTGCAATGAACAAATCAAACAAAAGTAATGGAAATAGCTCAGCACAACATGTTTCAAGTGGTTTCCCCAAATTCAACTGAAAATGCAACTTTTAATAATCCCTCGTAACAGGACAAATCTGCAAAACAGGTGTCTCAAGCACACCTGATGCAACTAGGCTTCATTAGTTGCACCAGATGTGCTTGAGCTAGAACACATGAAATATCTGAACTGGCTAGGTTTGTTGAGTGTCACATTTGACTGCACTGAATTCCAAGACGTACACCACTACTGACCCAAAAGCACAAGAAAAATGCTCAAAATCATATAAATACGGCACAGAAGTTTTGGGATCAGCGTTATGTCCAACCCGATCTCACGACCAATTCGTACGAATTTGTACGAGTGGCTAATTCGTAACAATTCATACGACCTGACTCGTACAAATTTGTAGGATTTTTGCTAAATCGTACATATTTTACGAATTCCAAATTCGTATGAATTCATACGAATGACCTACCCCTGACCCCGCCCCTAAACCTACCCATCACGTGGGTTTAGACAAATCGTACGAATCCGTACGAATGAGGTCGTATGAATTCGTACGAATAAGCCACCTTTTAATCACTCGTACAAATTCGTACGAATTGGTCGTGAGATAGCGTTGTTATGTCTGGAGGAAGAAGAATGAAGCATTATGCTGAAAAGAACACTCTGCCTACAGCTAAGCATGGTGGTGGCTTAGTGATGCTCTGGGGCTGCATTGTGGAAGGCAAGATGGATTCATTGAAGTATCGGAAGTCCTAGGAGAAAATATCATGCCGTCAGCGAGGAAGCTAAAGCCTGGACCTTCCAACAGAACAATGATCCCAAGCATACTTCAAATTCCACCAAGGCTTGGTTGCAGAAGAAGTCCTGGAAGATACTACAATGGCCATCAAAGTCACTTGACTTGAACTCCTTAGAAAATCTCTGGTGGGATTTGAAGAAGGCAGTTGCAGCACACAAACCCAAGAATATTACTGAACTGGAGGCCATTACTCATGAGGAATGGCTAAGTTTCCTCAGAAATGCTGCCAGGAGATGGTGTCTGGTCATTTCGTTTTACAGCAGGTATTAACCCCTGTATGGTGTTCGGGTCTGTGGGACCCGTTTTCATTTTTTATCAAAAGAAAAATTATACAATTAATAATTTTTTCAACCTCAGACTCATTGGCCTTGGCTCATTTTCTGTGAAGAACATATATCCAAACACATTTTCAATGACCACACACTGTACACCCCCCCTACACATCTATATTACACACAGGATGTTCGGGTCCACTGGACCTAATAAAAGTGTGGAAATGTTAGGTAACTTTTAGCCAAAAGTTTTCTGTATAGGTTTAGAGGTAGGTAGGGGGTAGGTAATTAGTGTAGGGGGATAGTTTATACAGTTTGTACATTTGTAAAACCATTACACTTATGGAGAGTCCCCATAAACCACATATCCGTGTGTGTGTGTGTGTGTGTGTGTGTGTGTGTGTGTGTGTGTGGTGTGTGTGTGTGTGTGTGTGTGTGTGTGTGTGTGTGTGTGTGTGTGTGTGTGTGTGTGTGTGTGTGTGTGTGTGTGTGTGTGTGTGTGTGTGTGTGTGAGAGAGAGAGAGATTGTGTGTAAGTGTGAGAGAGTGTGAGTGCAAAAGTGAGTTTTGTTTCTACCCCTGCCGTTCCCGCACAAGGTTGCAATTCTTAAATGTGATCTAACAAATGTAAAGGGAAAATATTAACCATATATGCTGTTTATATTGCTTGTAATTGGGATGAAGTAAACATCTGTTGAGTATTTTAACATAACTTGTTTGATTATGTTGAATTAAAAACCCAAAAATGCAGCGGGTCCACCAGACCCACGAACACTGGCTGAATAACAAAAATATGAACACCACACAAGGGTTAACAGCAAAAGGGCATTCTCATAAGTATAGATGCTTGCCATGAAGGGGGTTGAATTTTGAGACTGCAGAAGTCATTAAAAGTTGTATTTTCAGTTGAATTTGGGGAAAACACTTTTTCTATTTTTATTTTCAGCTATTTCAATTACTTTTGTTTGATTTGTTCATTGTAAACAGCTGAAAGTCTCAATTTCGCCAATAAACCTGATTTGCAATGGGTGTTTTATCATTTCGATTACAACTGCATTATCGCATGTCCAAACAAAGGGAATTCTGAGTGATTTTAGACACAGATTTCGACTAAATTTTGCAATTCATCACTGTTGGGTGTTTATGTTAAAGACATAAATTAGAATGAATAAATTGATGAAATAACTGTCCAAAAGGACTAAAGTACAGCACAATAAATATGTCCAGCAGGTTACTCTCTGTTCTATGTTTACCTGCTACTTTGTGTAACTTTCTAGGGTATAATGACATCATCCAGTAAGGTGACTCACGCTGACCTCTGAGACACATTGTCATTGGACGCTCCCAGGCCCAACAGCAGGTCACAAAATTCAGAGCAGACATATGGCCACGCTGTGCCCTACCAAATGCTCAGAGAAAGGTTTAGGCCCTGCTCCAGGACCCCAAGCCAGCTACTCTGGGCATCTGACCCCTATCTCAGCTCAATGGATTACGCTGATTGGTCGGGAGAACAGAAGGGTCACTGGAATGTCCACAGGGCCGAGAGCTCCGGCCTGTTAACTGTGATTCACTCATTACAGAAGCACTTTTTAGACTCGCAGAGGGAGGGAGGGATAACCTAGAGCAAACCACAGAGAAAGGAAGAGAGCGACAGAGCGAGTGGACAGAAGAACAGACAGATGGGTCACCGGAAGGGCTAACAAATGCACAGCTTTGACCTGTTTTCAGTCATTTACTTATTACGGTAACACTGTTCAGACAGTAGTATGTAGGATTCAAGGTTCTGTCGGGCGATTCAACCTTTTAGGGGTTCCCATCATAAGGGCCTTTTTTTGGATTTAGTTTAATTCAATTTTTTTCATTTTTGATTTTGATAACATTTTATGAATTAAGCAGCTCATAAAAACACTTTGTCAATAGGACAATTTGAAATAACCCATTATTACACATAAAAGTATTATACAATCACTCAATCAGCCTTTCTGGCATAAAGTGTTCTATAAAATTAAATAGATTTTTTTGTTTTTGGTACAAACTATTAAGACATTTAATAACAAACAAAAAAAAAAATAAGCAGCAAAACTTTTTTCTAAATTTATAATAATAATAAATGTTTATTGAGCACCAAATCAGCATATTAGAATGATTTCTGAAGGTGACACTGAAGACTGGAGTAATGATACTGAAAATTCAGCCTTCACAGGAATAAATTCCATTTTGAAATATATTAAAGTAGAAAACGTCTCAGGTTACTATTGTAACCATAGTTCCCTGAGAAACAGGGAACGAGACGATGCGTCGAACGACACGGTGGGAACGCCTCTTGCGTGATTGCGTCTGAAGCATCTATGCCAACTAGTCCAATGGAATGAGAGAATGAGCGTCACGGGCGGGTGACGTCATGAACCAGGAAAGGATAAGAGCACTTCCGCTGCTCGCCGGCATTTAGCTTCGACAGTTGCCGAAGCAAGCCGATCGCAGGGACGCAGGAAGTATGGCAGGGGGACGCATCGTCTCGTTCCCTGTTTCTCAGGGAACTATGGTTACAATAGTAACCTGAGACGTTCCCTTTATCGAAAAAGGGAACTTCGAGATGCGTCGAACGACACGGTGGGAACGAGAATACCCAACCCGCCATAATTACAAGTACCTGAGTGTCAGTCTGTTGATCTAAGCACTCAGCACCTGAGAACCTGGGGCAGCATCCAGGTCCAGACTGTAAAATCTCACGAATGTGAGCGGAGAGGACCAGCCCGCCGCATCACAAACATCTTGAAGAGATACCCCCTGCAATATGGCTTTAGAAGCCGCCATACTCCTGGTCGAGTGGGCTCGGACCACCAAAGGACAAGGCTGGCCCGAGTACTCGTATGCCAGTGAAATAGCCTCGACTATCCACTTACTGACTGTCTGTTTTGAAGCAGGAAGACCTTTCTTAGGTGATCCAAAGCAAATCAGTAATTGGTCGGACTTTCTGAATGAGGATGTCCGATGTAAATATGTGTCCAATGCTCGCACTGGACACAACAGGTGCAGTCTTTCCTGGTCCGCAGTTGCAAATGGAGGAGGACAGAAAGCCTGCAGCACAATAGGCCTCGGAGTCAAGGTTGGAACCTTAGGGACGTATCCCTGTTTTGGGTATAGGAACGCCTTGACCATCCCCGGTGCAAATTCAAGGCAGGTGGGGGAGACCGAAAGAGCCTGAAGGTCGCCAACTCTCTTTAGGGACGAAATAGCTAGCAGAAAGATAGTCTTGAAAGTCAGGAACTTTTCTGAGACCGAATCTAAGGGCTCGAATGGGGCCCTAGACAGGCCTTCTAGAACTATAGTCAAATCCCAAGCTGGCACCTTAGTGCGGATTGCAGGCCTCAGCCTCAAAGTGCCACGAAGGAAACGTGTAATCAGGGGGTCTCGACCCAAAGATATACCTCCCACCATAGTAAGGTAAGCCGCAATGGCTGCCACGTAAACTTTTAGTGTGGAAGGACAAAGACCTGACACAAAGCGCTCCTGCAGGAACTCGAGTACTGTGTTGACAGAACAGTTAACTGGATCCCACTGGTGTCGGTGACACCATAGGAGAAACTCTCCATTTAAGCGCATAAAGTTTCCTCGTAGCCGGAGCTCTGGAGCTTAGGATGGTCTCAGCAGCCTCAGCTGAAAGACCACTATCTATAAGTTGGACCCCCTCAGAGGCCAAACCCAAAGATTCCATATCTCTGGCTGAGGGTGAAATATTGTGCCCCCGGCCTAAGACAGAAGGTCCCTCCTCAAAGGGATCTCCAATGGAGGCCCGTCTAGCAGAAGGATCAGGTCCGCAAACCAGATCCGACTTGGCCAGCGTGGTGCTACTAGCAGTAGGCTTATTCCATACCGACGGACCCGCTCCAGAACTCCTGGGAGCAGAGCAACAGGGGGAAAGGCGTACAGACGTAGCCTCGGCCACGTCTGCACCATGGCGTCCAGCCCCAGGGGGGCTGGGTGCGTCAGAGAATACCAGAGAGGACAGTGCGTCGTGTTCTGAGACGCGAACAGATCCACCTCTGCCTGACCATATGCCTCCCAGATTTTCTCCACACGCCTCGGGGTGGAGTCTCCAATCCCCTGGCCTCAGCTCCTGCCTCGACAGGATGTCTGCTCCTATATTCTGGTCCCCAGGAATATACACTGCCCTCAGGGAGAGTACCTTCCCCAGAGACCACAGGAGGATCTGGTGCGCCAGTTTGCAAAGCGGACGCGAGCGCAGACCCCCCTGGCGGTTCAGATAAGAGACCACTGATGTGTTGTCTGTTCGAACGAGCACATGATGGCCTCTTAGGTCCGGAAGGAAATGTCTCAACGCATTGAAGACGGCCATCATCTCCAGGCAATTTATGTGCCACGAAAGATGATGGCTTTTCCACAGACCCTGAACCGAGCGGCCTTCCATTACCGCTCCCCAGCCGGTGAGGGAAGCATCTGTCGAGATCACAACTCGATGGCAAAGAGCTCCCAACACCGGACCCTGGGTTAAGAACCAGTGTTTACTACATATAACTAAGGCACGAAAGCATCGCCGCGTGACCTTGATATGCAAGTGGGTTTCCCCTCGGGGAGAACCCTCTGGTCCTGAGCCAGCACTGTAAAGGTCTCATATACAGCATGCCAAAAGGAATTCCGTTGGACACTGCTGCCAGTAGACCCAACAGTCTCTCGAACTGTTTACAATGCGTGACTGGTTTTGGGTTAAGAACCAGTGTTTACTACATATAACTAAGGCACGAAAGCATCGCCGCGTGACCTTGATATGCAAAGTGGGTTTCCCCTCGGGAGAACCCTCTGGTCCTGAGCCAGCGCTGTAAAGGTCTCATGTACAGCATGCCAAAAGGAATTCCGTTGGACGCTGCTGCAACAAGACCCGACAGTCTCTTGAACTGTTTTACAGTGCGTGACTGGCCTAGCCTCAGCTCTTCTGTGGCTGTTAGGATACTAAATCCCGTACCACACCAAGGAAAGTGGTTCTCAATACTGGAGAAAGCACACTCTTCTTGGTATTGAGCCTCAACCCCAACATCTGCATATGAGCGAGAACGACACCTCGGTGCCGAACCGCCAACTGCTCTGATTCCGCTAGAATCAGCCAGTCGTCGATATAATACAGAATGCGAACGGGTGACAAAGCTAGGCCGAAAGGAAGAACCCGATATTGGTATTCTTTGCCCCTGAAAGAAAACCATAGGAACTTCCTGTGCTGAGGGAGGATGGAGATATGGAAGTATGCATCCTTTAGATCTATCGTGACAAACCAGTCCTCGGATCTGATTTGGGTCACGATCTGTTTGAGGGTCAGCTATCTTGAACTTTAGTTTCCGAACTGACCGAATTAACAGGCGAAGATCTAAAAAGGAACGCAACCCTCCATCCTTTTTTGGAACAATAAAATAATGGCTGTAAAAACCCGACTCTCTGACGGGTGAGTACACCTGTTCTATAGCTTCTTTTGCTAACAGGGCCTTTACTTCTTGTTCCATTACCAGAGCCTGCTCGGGATGCACCACTGTGGGCAGCACCCCGCTGTAATGAGGAGGACGAGAGCCAAACTGGATTCTGTATCCTCTCTCTACAATCTGCAGGACCCAATGAGAAATATTCGGCAGAAGCTTCCACGCTGCCAAAAAATTTACTAAGGGAACCAGCCTCTCGAGGCTGGCCTCTGGTGTTACTGAGAGAGCCAAATCTGGAGCCTGAAACATAATGGCAGGAACTACCTGACCTGACTACTCAAAAGCCCCCCTCAGAGGGCGCGAAACCAATGCTGTGCCGCAGCATAGCATCAGCGACTCGCTGGAGACCGCTGCGCCCTGAAGCACCGGAGGTGGCAGGGTTGGCAGGAGGGTCTCGTGAGGACCCCGAAATGGAACGGGCACCGTGTAATGAGGTGTACACCACTCCACTTCGGTCGGGGCTGTCCTCACTTTCTGTGCACATAATATGATGAACTAGACGGCTGGAGCTGCTCACGCCCAGCAGCCCCAGGGGGCTGGACACAGCGAGGGAGAAACCTTATTATATATATTTTTTATATATATATATATATATAATGCATCACCTAACAACGAACGCATGGAATGCGTCGCCGAAGAGACGCGAAGGCTCAAATTTCACTATATCCAGAACCCCAGCAGATCGGCCTGATAAGCCTGGAGCATTATACTATAGTTTTCTATAAACATTCTCCAGCTGACCTGCTGCCGTATAAGCTTTACCCATAAAACCAAAGTAGCTATAATTAAACCTACGCGCTGCCTCGGCAAACGCGAGATCCCAGCCACAGAATCTTATTTTGCAAAGTACACTCGAAATCTAAGCGGTGCCTCGGCAAACGCGAGATCCGAGCTAGATTCTGATTACAACATTGAACCTACGCGCTGCCTCGGCAAACGCGAGATTCTTTAGTGATAGGTTTATTGAGCAAAGCAGAGGCTTTAAATGACGATGCTGGACCAGGTGAAAACAGCATTTTTCTATTTTTTTTTTTTTTTCAGCCTGGGCATTATATCATAACCGTAATCTTTCAACCCTTGAATAAATCTTTAACACGAGGGCTGAAAGTAGTAATAAAATACGGTTTATCCCACAATTTAAATATTCAGTGTGTAAATCAGGAAAAGGGAAGCCTCGTGGTGGAGATAATGTGATAGATGTAGGAAACGCTCGATTAGTTTTTAGAGCGTCCCTAATCTCAGCTGGCCATTAAATATTTAATTTATTAACAGCACGGGACAAAACCTCCACCAGTTCATCATATACTGGGGAAATAGATGGCGAATCTAATTCAACAGTGTGTGTGCTTGCTTTCACTTTCAATATTCTAAAACATTTAACCTCCTCGGAGGAGAATATGAAGGAAAAAGGGCTCTCTCTCCCCGAGCGGAAGAAACCGCAGAGCGTGCTTCCGACACCGGGGAGATAGAGCTGGATCTTCCGGGTAAGGAAGGAAAAAAGGCCCACGGACCCGTTTCAAACCCCTCCAAAAGATCCATCTGCGATCCCCAGGAATGCATTCCCCACGCTGCCTCGGCAAACGCGGGTCCTGGGAATCGCAAGCCTGTCACTATCATACAGAGTGACAGGCGAGAGCAGAGCATACTATTTCACAGAGTTGGAACTCAGCCCCCACCTTTTTTTCTTTCAAGGGCTGAGAAGTATGCTCTACCCCAAACAAATTAAACAAAACTCGTGTGTGTCCCCACCCGTTTAAATAAACGCGGGCAGGGAGAAACACACTGTTTGTAATTGTTTCGCCATAACGTTTCCATACAATATTGCAACAGACAACAATAAATAGACAGAGACAGTTTTGACACAGATCGCTTGCTGAGGCAACAGAAGCTAAATGCCGGCGAGCAGCGGAAGTGCTCTTATCCTTTCCTGGTTCATGACGTCACCCGCCCGTGACGCTCATTCTCTCATTCCATTGGACTAGTTGGCATAGATGCTTCAGACGCAATCACGCAAGAGGCGTTCCCACCGTGTCGTTCGACGCATCTCGAAGTTCCCTTTTTCGATAAAGGGAACTGTTATTTTTAAATGTAATATTTCACAGTATTTACATTTTTGCTGTGTTTCTGATCAAATAAATACACCTTCGGTGAGCATAAGAGACAAAAACAGAATCGGCTGATTTGATTTGAACACACTTTCAGCATGATTCATCAAGTAATAAATCAGACAGCCTTGGCAGTAAGTGCTTACACAAAGACTTGCAGAGACACAAAGTCGTTTTTTTCTTCTTCTTTTCTGGCTGACATTAAAATGTAGTTAGTATTTTCATTTAAGCTTGTCAAAATATTCTGTTCTCACTGGAAACAAAGCTAGGGGAAAGTTAGTTGTCTTATGAAGCCTGTGCACAGTGTGAAGTATTTGGCTTGAGTTTATTCACATTCTCATAGAAAATGAAAAAAAAAGAAATGCTTGGAAGTATGTAGTTGAAGTAATGTAGATGTTTCTAGATTTAGATTTAATGCAGATGATCATGCAATGCAACGCCTGTTTAAACGACCTGAATCATGCATAAATATTGGCTAGTTTATTTTAAATACATTTTGAGTTAAATAATCATTGTTTGTTAGGTTAGTCAGAATTGGCAGCTGATGCCTCACTGTTGTGTCTGGCAGTTTGTTTCCCATCATTTATTTGTCATTTCATTTTATTCCTGTGAAACTATGAGATGTTCATTTTGAACAAGAGAAAAATTGAATGATATAATTGTAACAGGAAATGTGTGGCTCATTTCTCGCTCTCAGTCAGAGAAGCTCGTAATAATTTATAAACAGCATGTGCGGAGATTGCTTGTAAAATGCATAATCGGAAACACAAAAGAGACCCAGTGAAGTTCACACACACATAAACAAGATCCATACGTTCATTTGCACGTCCCTATCTTTTTTGTTATTGGGAAATTGCTGTAAAATTTGTGTTATACAGGAATGTCATGCTATTTGGTTCATTGGTTTTCTCAGACAAGTGTGAGAGGTTCATGATGTTGCCCTGGAGCTCTTTTCAGCAGCTCAGCATTATCCCACATATTTTTCTCACATTTTTCTTCATTTACATAAAGCTCACAAATGCTCTGAGCTCTCATTGAGGAATGTATTACATAAGCTATACAAATCTGTATATTTTTTGTATATTTGCCATTTCTTTACATCTGATATGACTGTGGTGTTCTGACTAATTATCTAATGTATCTGTGGTGCTCCATTAACAAACATTCATTGTGGGTCAGTGGACGAACATATATAGCCTATATCTCATGGGAATGGATGGGGAGCTGGCCCAATGCATTCTGGGAACAGGTTGAGAGTGGGCAGGGGACAGCGTGCCCCAGATCCATCAATGCTCTTGTGGAGAGCAGGGTTAAGGGCCAAAGAACAAGCCGCACCACACATGCCTCTATTCCCAGACTTGGAATCTAAAGGTCACTGGTTTTAATCAGAATGGGGACCAGTAACGACCAATCATGGTTAGAGAAATCATGAAATCAGAAATCATCATGGTATTGTACAGAAAAAAAATGTTTTATATTATATAATACACAGATAAAAATGTCATTATAAAATAGAAAATCACACTATTTTCTAAATGCATGTTATTGATATATTTGTAAAGGATCTGTGCATAGATCTTTTAAATCAATGTAATAATTTGATCTTTCTGTGAAACGTCAGAAACATAAGACTCTGTTGACGTGAGCCTGACTTTGTCAATCATGTAGTCTGTGCCCCTTCTGATTGCAAGTTCACATTCAGATCTGCTTCCATCCAATCAGCAACCGCTGGATAGAACCAAGTCCCTTCCCTACATTTTATTATTTTTCAATATAGTCTGTTTCACAGATTTTAATGTTTAAAATGTGCAATGTTTGGGGTAAAAAAAAAAGTTAATTGTGACTATATTTCATGTGCTCCTTGTAATTGTGACTTTATATCTCGCAGGTGTGAGATTTCTCTTAGTTATCATTTTATATCTCACAATCTAACTTTATATTTCACTGGCTTTTCTTTTTTATAATTGTGACTTTATCACATTATTTCACACTTATTTATTTTTCTCTGAGGCAGAAATGGTCTTCCATAAATATGTACACCCGTATGAGGCTTAAAATACTTTTTAAACATTACGGTGAGTAGCTAAAATATCCAAATATTCCTAATTAAAAAATACCCCGCAACATACATCAGCCCTCATTACCCACACTGTCTATCATAGGGTCAAAGCCTAGGGCTCCTCTCCTTCCTCTCTCTCTCTCTCTCTCTCTCTCTCTCTCTCCTCTCTCTCTCTCTCTCTCCTCTCTCTCTCTCCTCTCTCTCTCTCTCTCTCTCCTCTCTGCACACACACCACACACACACACACACACACACACACACACACACACACACACACACACACACACACACACACACACACACACACACACACACACACACACACACACACACACACGTGGGAAATATTGCAGTGAAATTGCCCTAGGAAGTGTTTGGAAGTCAACAGTATAGTGTATAAATAATGAATTTATCTCTTGCACACATCACCCTGTTGTGACATTTTGTCTTGTACATTGCTCTCTGATTTAGAGGGGTGAACAGGGAGTGTAGCTAAATGTCGGATGAGAGAATAAGGCCATTGGGAATTTGACTGCAGATGAAAAAGTGTGTTTGAGAGCTAAATGCAGTTATCACCCAGGATAGTGGATGGCGGCTGCTAGCACAGCTGTTTCATAAAGGGATAATTCACTGATAATGTGATTGGCTTTTGGCCAAACTGTCAAAATGCCAGCTAGGTGGTTCAAATACAGAATAGATGTGTGTGTGTGCAAAGCATCCTGCAGCCTTTCTCTGTGTGCTCTCTCATGCTCACTGTTCTTTCCAGCATTTGATTTGTACCGCAAAAGACACACACGCACCGAAGCACCAGGTGTTCCATCATCACTGTCTTTACATAAAGTTTGCTAACTTTTATTGCCTATTATTTTCTGAGCCATAATAAGTTTCTTTACTATGGTTGTAAATCCATGTTTAGATGCAGGATGTCAAAATGATTGGAACGAGTGTGGGTGTGTGTGATGATTTTGATTGCTCGCAATTGTCTATGCATATTCAGATAGGAGAAGGTTGTTTAACTGAATGGACAGATGTAAAAATTACTCATACCGACAAGCCAGGATTTTTTTTTCATGTTATAGCCAATAGCCTATAAATAGTACAGTGTTACTTTAGTTTTATGCTAAATTATACTATTATAATATTTCAATTACCACATTTTTTAATAGTTTTAGTTAAAAACAATATAATTTTGTCTGAATAATTAATATATATTAAATAATTAAAATAATTCTATAAATGTGAGGTAACATTGACAGTTCTGCAGATGTCTGACCTGTAGAGTTTAATTTCTGTTTATGGGAAGCCTTGAAGCACTAGTTCACTGAAGCACAAAGTCTTTGCCTTGAGTTGAGAGTAATGGTGACTGATGATGTCATTAGATATAGAGACCTCACAAAGCTGATAAGTTGAAATAGCTGATCTATGAGGAAACATGTCTCAGTCGTGTCTGCAGTATAAATGTTACCTGAATTGTTAAAGGAACATTCTGACTTTTTTGGACTTATTCACTTTATCCCCCAGAGTTAGAGTCCATACCCTTTTCATCTCCGTGTGTCCCGTAACTCTGTCAGACGCACCCACCGCTAGCCTAGCTTAGCAAAAAGACTGGATGTAAATGGCTACAGCTAGCATACTAATCCTAATAAGTGACAAAATAACGCAAACATTTCCCTATTTACATGTTGTGATTTGTATAGTCACGAAGTGTACAAATAACAAGGTCATATGAGACACAGCCATCTTTTAACCGTATAAATATTGGGAACTATATTCTCAGAAGGCGAAGCACTGCTACTTGGGTGGAGTGATAACCGCAGCACCTGAGACACGCCGTTGTTTCTTCTTGTTTACTTCTAGCTCCGCTCATTTGTTACTGGGGCCATAGAGTGCATTCGTGACAACACAATACTAACATTGCAGGGGATACATGGAGCCCGGGAACAACTGCAATAGTAGTGACTACCCAGCCCGATCTCACGACCAATTCGTAAGAATTTGTACGAGTGGCTAATTCGTAACAATTCATACGACCTCACTCGTACGAATTTGTACGAATTTGTAGGATTTTTGCTAAATCGTACATATTTTACGAATTCCAAATTCGTATGAATTTATACGAATGACCTACTCCTGACCCCGCCCCTAAACCTACCCATCACGTGGGTTTAGACAAATCGTACGAATCCGTACGAGTGAGGTCGTATGAATTCGTACGAATTAGCCACCTTTTAATCATTCGTACAAATTCGTACGAATTGGTCGTGAGATAGCGTTGGACTACCCTATTCATATAATAGGGTGTCACTAACGGTACATTAGATCCAGCTAATACACTGTTACAGTAGGCTAGTCATCTAAAAACATAACGGAACACTTACCACCGCCGCCGCTCCA
Organism: Chrosomus eos; assembly: GCA_036326025.1. Lineage (NCBI taxonomy): Eukaryota > Metazoa > Chordata > Actinopteri > Cypriniformes > Leuciscidae > Chrosomus > Chrosomus eos. The sequence continues at coordinate 17,838,156 of CM070833.1, forward strand.
CTTTGTCTTGTCTGTGCTATCGATGACAAAAAAAAAACAATGTGACATTGCACTTGACAGTTTCCCTGAAAGCAGCACTGAAAGACTGCTTTAAAACTTTCACAGATACCTCAAAAATAAAGCACAAAGCCTTTATTTAAAGTGAATTTCGTTTTGTATTAATTGTATCTTAATTTTGATCAATGGCGCCCGCCTGAACTGCAGCTCGTCTCATAAATGAACCGAAACTCAGCATAGCCTTCTAGCCTCACAGACCTGAGATCTCTATTTTTACAGAACAATTCAAAACGAAAGAAAACGATGTAATCCGTATGAAGTGTGTATTTCTCACCGGCGCGTTCACTGTGAAGATCGCGAGTCAGCATCGTCAACTGGTGACACTGACACACACACACAGATTCTGTGAGCTATGAAGCTTGTCTATGCAGGTTTGTTACATCTCAGGAGTAATTACACACCTATCATAGGTACAATAATACACTATTTTCGTCCAGTAGTTCTGTAATCCTGTATAATATTGGCGAACATTCACCTCAGACACAACCCACCATTCACCAAAACAAGACGCGAAACTGGTGAAAACTAACATGATTTATGAGGTGTTTGCCCTGTCAATCGTGAGACCGATTACAGCAGTTCACATTACAGCAATACTGAACCATTTTCCTTAAAATAACCTAAATTAAACCTAATATTATCAAATGACCAACGTTAGACTTTGAATTACCTACTGACTATACAGTGCATCTACTTCCGTACCGTGATTCCCACAATGCTTTGCGACGTGACTAAACGATCCCGAGCTCTATCACTCCGCCCAAGTAGCAGTGCTTCGCCTTCTGACAATATAGTTCCCAATATTAAACGGTTAAAAAAGATATCTGTGCCTCATATGACCTTGTTATTTGTATAGGGGAGCGCGGGGCACAACCTAACGCGGGTTAGATGTAACACGGACCGTTTACATAGTTAGTCAGGATCAAGCCGGTTATGTTTCCGCTCCTTTTCTCTCGCTGCCAGAAGACGGTCTCCCGCAAATTTTTGGAAAGTTTTGATAAGATTTCATGAAGATACTGGACAAATAGTGTTTTGACACCATGCAAGTAATTTTTTTCATCGTACGTTTTTTTCGGTTTCTGAGCTGGGTGTGTACGTCACCAAATCTTACTTTATATTACCTTAATCGCCGTCTTGTGGGCTAAACCACAGCACCGTTTTGAAACATGTCAGCAACTCCTAGCAACTGTTAGCTATAGGCTTAAAATATGTTTTACACAGCGGGTTAGTTGTAACACAGTGTTACAACTAAGCCACCAACTGTACAATGATAATCAAATGAAAACAGGCAGCCACACAAGTTTTCAGGTTTGAGTATTTATATATTTATTTTGCCACATTAAACTTTGTTGGGCTTTCACAAACAATGTTGGAATTAAAATGTAAAAATTTTGTTTACTATGCATTGATCACTTGTTTATTTATTAAAAAATATAGCCTGTTTTTCATGCAATAAACCCTTTAAATTTGATTTTAAGCTAGTTTTTATTATTATTATTACTGTTATTGTTAATAATAATAATAATTGAGCATGCAACTGCCACACACAAATATAATTAAATTTCAATTACAATATTTGATGATTTTATTTATTTATTTATAGCAAAACTGTGCAGCCCTTTCCTATATCTCTATCCATTATATTGATCCATAATAGAAGGATGATTGGAAGAGGGATGGATGTATGGATATCGATCTATACAGATGCACAAACAATATCAAACTATACAGATAAAATAGTACTGAATTATGTGTGTTACACACAAGTGTTACAACTAACCCCTCTGTCTGTTACAATTAACCCCGCATATGGGGTAAGTTGTAACATTTGCACTTCTGTCACTTTCAGTGCAACTGTACGAAAATGGTAGGTCCTAGAAAAAAACTTTAAGTGTTCATTTTTAGCAGAGATGTGTATGTTGCTTCTGTAAAAAAAAATATTAATCTAACTTAATTATTTTTTAAATAATTGAGCCAAAACCAAAATGTGTTAGGTTGTGCCCCGCTCTCCCCTACTCTGTGACTATACAAATCACAACATGTAAATAGGAAAATGTTTGCGTTATTTTGTCTCTTATTGGGATTAGTATGCTAGCTGTAGCCATTTACATCCAGTCTCTGTGCTAAGCTAGGCTAGCGGTGGGTACGTCAAACAGAGTTACAGCATGCGCGGAGATGAAAAAGGTATGTATGGACTTATCTAACTCAGTGGGATACAGTGAATAAGCTAAAGTCCCAAAAAGTTGGAGTGCTCCTTTAAGATGACTATAACGGAAGTGAATCATCCATCTTGGTTTAAATTGACAGATTTCTCTTCACCCAAGACAAGAGAGAGCTTTTCAAATATAACATACAGTGGTGATTATAGAATTACATGGATGATTAGGACAAAATACATTTACATAAACAGAGCCTATATAGTACATATATATATTTTCTAGATATATTAAGATAAGATATTTTATTCATATATGTGACCCTGGATCACAAAACCAGTCTTAAGTAGCACGGGTATATTTGTGGCAATAGCCAACAAAACACTGTATGGGTCAAAATTATCGATTTTTCTTTTATGCCAAAAATTATTAGGATATTAAGTAAAGATCATGATCCATGAAGATATTTAGTAAATTTCCTACCTTAAAGGTGCCATGTGTAATAATTGAAGTAAAAATATCCAAAAAATGAGCTACACGCATCAAAAGAATGAGAAGAAATAAGGGTGATGATGTCATTAAAAAAATGAAAAGTTATAGTGTTGAAAAGATATCAACCTAAATTAGCATTAGCATTACTAGCCCCGGCCCGACAGGTGTTGTAATACCAGTTTCGGCCATGGGAGGCGGTATGCGGGCAACATACATAACCACCAGCCAAACTGCAACACACGAATAACTCGCAGGGTTGCCAACTCTCACGCATCTGGCGTGACACTCACGCATTCAGCCTCAATCTCACGCTCTCACGCTCACCAAAGAAATCTCACGCTAAATTGGACATTCTTCTGTGCTGTGCGCTGCCTATGACTTTGAACGCGAGTTGAGAGCGTAGCCTACATTTGGACTACGTGCCTGTCTTTTTAGCAAGAAGATACTATTCACTGAATATGTACAGTGGTGTAGGGCGAGGGCGTGGGGTGCTTGATAGTAGCTTTTGACGCGTTCGACTCGAGTTTGAATCCGCCTTTTGCCGAACTCTCTCTTCTCCCTTTTCCCAAAACCGAAACCGTGATATGGCTTTGTTCCTTTATAAAACAGCACAAGACTGTAATTAAGTAGCCTATATAGGCATTCTGTTTGTGCTGCGTGATTTAAAGAAAAGTCCGCACTTTGCTCACGCGATCAGCATGGTAATCAGGTGTTTTCTCCAAAATAAAAGCTTTATTTCTTGCAAGTGAAGAAATTAGGACAAAAGTATTGTAATTTTCCTATACAATAGTGTAAGTAAAATATACTTTTGAAATATTCATTTTCATTTATACAGTACATTTATAGGCTATATGGATTTTACGTAATAGGAATAATTATATAAATCATTATTACATTATTATAATAATCGTTTGGCATCCTAAAACAGACTGAGACTCTATATCATAACTAAAAAGATATTTGATCCCTCTTTAATGTCCAGATACAAGTCAATGCTTTTCCTTTGTTCAATGTCACAGTTCATGGGGCTGAAGCCGGTTAAAGCTCTTAAATTTGAGCTCTCAAAGTGCACCAGATTGATGCATTTAACCTTAAAATGTACAAAATTTTCCTGCGGGGGAGCATGCCCCCGAACCCCCCTAGAGGGACAAAAGTCCACACAACATAGTTGTAAAAAATCCTATGGGAAAGAACAATAATTTATGAACTTTACTCCAAACACATTTTATTTTTTTTAAAAATCAGTAAAACTGTTAGCCTAATGGCAAAGCAAATTAAAATTGGACAAACCATACATTTGGCCTGCCTATAAGGAGGCCCTACAAGACATTGTGTCCAGCCACCCCCCCCCCCCCCCCCCTAAGCGAGGGAGAGAGAGCGCTCGTGTTATTTGAAGACGTGAGAGTGTGCGCGCGTGCGCCCAGGGCTCTCTCAATCTCTCTCTCTCTCTCTCTCCTCTCTCTCTCTCTCTCTCCTCTCTCTCTCTCTGCTCGTAACGCGCCCTGTCAAGCGCAGTGGCAGCAGTCATTCTCTATTCTTCATCCCTCACCGATCAAAATAGGCTTTGGCAGGATAAAGCGGACTGTTTTACGGTTTTTGAAGATTAACAACCTGAAACTAAAAAACAGACTAGAGTAGGCCAACTTTCTGGAGGTATACTGCCCCCATCTGGTATGGAATATGTGGAGTATGAATAGATTTTTTGACATAAGGCACCTTTAAATATATCTAAATTGTATTTTTGTAAGTGGATGCAGCACAATCGCCAACAGAAATGGAAACCTTTAAAGGCGATTTCTCAATATTTAAATTTTTTTTGCACCCTCAGATTCTCAAATTCAAATAGTTGTATCTCGGCCAAATATTGTCCTATCCTAGCAAACCATACACCAATGGAAAGCTTATTTATTCAGCTTTCAGGCGATGTATAAATCTCAATTTTAGAAAATGGACACATACGACTGCTTTTGTGGTCCAGGGTCACATATAATTTTCACTTTAGCCCCTAATGTCTTGATTATCTGTATTTAGATTATTAACACTATGTATTTACAAAATTAACATAATGTAAAACATAAGCCTACTGTGTGACAGGTTAAAGGGTCAAAATCTTGTTACAAAATCACAAAGACACAGGTTCGATGCCAGTATCATTACAGTTCACTTTTTAGTATACTAGCTAGTAGCCAGGGTGCATCTAAAACCTTTTTTTTAATAACCATTTTGTATGTAAAGACTAAATAGCCTCATCAGTAGGCAGGTATAGGAAACGTGCAATGGGGTTGGTGGCAAGGGGATGGACGCATAGCATCTTGAGAGCAGCTTAAAAACAATGACCTGCTAGGACAGAAATCATTTTCAATTAAATTTAAGCGGGTCCAACATTTAGAGTGAGTGCAATCCGGTAAAAATGGCAGTACAGATATGTAAATAGATCAGTAAAGGGAGCACTCTAAGAGCTGTACACTGTGCCACTCCATAGAACATTACCTATATATCATCGTCTGTACTGGGATCGGGTCGGTGCTTCCTATGAACTAGTGTCATTTTGCCTAATAGCAGGCACGTGCACAGGTAGGGCTCAACCTGTGCAGAGCACATGCCCTTTTTGCTCTTACACTCGAAGTGCCCTTTCTTTGGTGGTGTTTTTTTTTTTTTTTATATATATATATATATATATATATATAATATATATATATAAATCAATGCTATTGGTCACCCTTTACGTCTGTCTGTCTGTTTTAAAATATTTAGCTATAAAGATTATAAGAGCTTGTGTAAATCTTGTTCGATCCTCAAACTGTCAGTAAAGCTGATAACTCCGCCCCCGCTATCGTGATTGAATGAAATGAAGCTCCGCCGCACTGCAGCCGCACAGCAGACAGCAGCTGAACGAAGTTTTGCAAGGGTAAACATCTTGTTGTTTGAATGAGTACTAAACACTTTGTCTATAAAAGCTAATATTTTATTTATTTCATGTCTGACTGAGACATGAGGAACCTGAGAGAGAGGTCTAGGCTAGAATTTTCCATCTAGTCATAGCCAATACATAGCATAGCCTACACTTAAATAGCCTGTGCATACACGGTAGCATTTCATCTTTTATAAAATGCGATTTTGGCCAAATGTATTTTACAAGGGGGAAAACTGAGCGCCTATGTAGCTACAACAAACTAGTAACCTTCACTAGTAGATGAAAATGTAATGATGCCGGCGGAACCGTTTTAATGACGGACAAAATGCACATTTGCACACATTCGTTGGTCAAAAACCCCGTAACTGTATTTGAGTTTGACTTTTGTAAAATGTTAACAATATAGTGATAAGTAATACAACAACATATAATTTGTTTTTACCATCAAAAAATCATAAGCACAGGCGCGCCCCGCGCTGTTTTGTACTGAAACTACACAAAGCGACTGAGTGATTCTCGTCACCTAGTAACGTATAATTTTAAGATATTTTCTTCTTTGATTTATGATTGCTGATACACTTAATTTATTAACATTTCATCTTGTTGAGGTAATAATATAAAATTATGGTTAATTCAAGGCTGTTAATATGCACATATTTGCTATATCGTTTTTTTAATCTATAGTATTCAATACTCTCCACTCGTCCTCACATGTATAAATGGTGTAAAGATGGTTTTACTACAGTAATGTTGTAGTAGTAACTAAAAAAAAACAGGCCAGTTTTTGCCAGGTTGGCGGATACATGTTGGATATGCTATAGTAATGGTATATGGCTATAGTTTCTTATAATCTGGAATTGAGTTGGACATAATTATTTAAATTATATTTCTAAATAGTTTGTCAAAAATACTTGACTCATGTTTATGTGTGACATTGAGACGAGGGGAAGGTAGAACAATGTTAACCAAATAATACAAATTAGCTTATTAGCTTAAAACCAAACAGAATAGCTAAAAAAAAAAAATCTTGAACTTTATGTGTGCAAAGTAGAGAAAAAAATTATATATATATTATATTTTTTTCTCTGGTGCATTGACTTCTCAAATATTTTATATATATATATATATATATATAAAATATTATATAAAAAATATATAAATATACAGTATATTGTATATATATTGTATATATATATAACAATAAATATATATATATATATATATTGTGACGAAGAGGCTGAGGCAGTCGGATCCATTTGCAGTAATTTATTGATACAGGTAAGCCAACAAAGGAAAGCAGTCATAAAACTCAAAAGCCCGTGGCAAGGGCGGTAGCAAACTCAAACTCAGCACACAGTTTAGGGTAATCCAAGAACGTACATCAAACAGGCAAAGGTCAGGGCTGGCAGCAAAGGTTCAAAAACGAGTTCAGAGTCCAAGTCAAAATAACAGAGCAATCCGAGAAACAAGCTAGAGACAGAGTGTAGGTAAAACAAGACTTCACAAAATAACAATGAACAGAGCAGTCCAGATAAAGGGGAGCTAAGGGCACACAGGTGATGCTGATGGGGTGATTAATCAGGAGATGAGCAGGGAATGATAATGGGAAATGAAGTCCTAAAACGCAGGAGAGAGGGATCTGGTGAAACCAGGAGGAGGCGTCGTCGAGCGTTCTGTGACAGAGCCCCCCCCCCTGCGAGCGGCTCCGGAAGCGAGGACCTGGTCGACGACGGGGTCTACCACGGGGTCTTGGAGCAGGGCGATCTGGATGGTCCCGGTGAAAAGCGGCAGTTAATGTGGGGTCCAGGATATCCTGAGACCTGACCCAGGAGCGCTCCTCGGGACCGTACCCCTCCCAGTCGATAAGGTATTGTAACACCCCGCCGTGACGTCTAGAGTTCAGGACCTCTCGCACCCGGAAAGCCTCCGCACCGTCCACCTCAATGGGGGGAGTCTGAACAGGAGCGTCCTCCTCCCGGCTCTCCTCTCTCCTGGGGGCGACAGCGGGTCTGAAAAGGGACACATGAAATGTGGGTGAGATCTTGTAATGAGCAGGGAGAGCCAAACGAAAAGAAACTGGTGTTATCTGACGAAGAATCTTGAATGGCCCGACGAAACGAGGAGACAGTTTCCTGCTCGGGAGCTTGAGACGCAGATCTCGCGCAGAGAGCCACACCCACTGACCGGGTCGATACCTGGGACCTCCACGCCTCCTCCGATCCGCCTGATGCTGATAACGGCGGACGGTGCGCTGCAATTGAACGTGAGCAGCATCCCAGGTGGCCTCGCTGCGCCGGAGCCATGCATCTACTGCTGGGAGGTCGGATGGCTCCCCGGCCCACGGGAAGAGGGGAGGCTGGAAACCTAGAACACATTTAAAAGGCGTTAGACCAGTAGCAGGTTTTAACAGGGAATTCTGGGCATACTCCGCCCAGGCCAGAAAGCGACTCCAGTCCTGCTGATTCTGGTGGCAGTACGTTCTCAGAAATCGAATCAAATCTTGGTTTAAACGTTCAACCTGCCCGTTGGCCTGAGGATGGTAACCAGACGTTAGACTGACATTGATATTGAGTTTGGCGCACAACTCTCTCCAGACACGGGAGGTAAACTGGGGACCGCGGTCAGTGACAATGTCCTCGGGCAAACCAAAGAGACGGAACACCTGATTGAGAAGAGCCTCGGCTGTCTGTAAGGCTGTGGGCAGGCCGGTCAGGGGTATGAAACGGCAGGATTTAGAGAAACGATCCACCACGGAGAGGATAGTGGTAAATCCCTGTGAGGGAGGCAGATCCGTAACAAAATCCACGGCGATGTGCGACCAAGGACGCTGTGGTACTGGCAGAGGTTGTAACAGTCCAGCTGGCTTGAGATGAGAGGATTTTACAGTGTTACAAACAGAGCATTGACGAACAAATTTTATGACATCAGACTGGAGTGAGACCCACCAAAAGCGATTGGTAACTAACTGTGTGGTAGCCGCGATACCTGGATGACCCGCGCTCGGGGTGCAGTGAACCCACTGAAGCACACGATGGCGGAGCCCGGGTGGAACGAAGAGACGGCCGGCGGGACATTCAGGTGGAGCGGGATGACTACCTAGAGACGCGGTGATCTCAGAGATGATGTCCCATTGAACAGGCGCCACAATTAGAGTAGTGGGAATAATGGGTTCAGGTTTAGATTCCTCACAAGGACCGTCAAACTGGCGGGACAGGGCGTCAGCTTTGCCGTTCTGGGAGCCTGGCCTGTAGGTGATCTTAAAATCGAATCTTGAAAAGAACAGAGACCAGCGAGCCTGGCGAGCATTCAGACGCTTAGCTGACCTAATGTACTCGAGATTCCTGTGATCAGTGAGTACTGTGAAAGGCTGACGAGCTCCCTCCAGCCAGTGCCTCCACTCCTCAAAGGCGGCCTTCATGGCCAAGAGTTCGCGATCCCCCACGTCATAGTTGCGCTCTGCGGAGTTAAGCTTGCGAGAGTAGAAGGCGCATGGGAACATTTTCGCTGGATTCCCATCCCGCTGAGACAGGACCGCCCCCACTCCTGTGTTAGATGCATCCACTTCAATGATAAACTCCCTCTCAGGATCCGGGTGACGAAGGATGGGAGCAGAAGTGAATCTTTCCTTGAGCTGAGCAAAGGCCGCAGTACAATCCGCTGTCCACTTAAAATATTCTCCCTTTCCTCGAAGCAGAGATGTGAGAGGGGCTACAATTACACTGAAATTGCGGATGAATCTGCGGTAAAAGTTCGCAAAGCCCAAAAAGCGCTGCAGCTCCTTAACAGAGGAAGGTTGCGGCCAATTCACCACGGCGCTGACCTTGCTGTCATCCATAAGAACTCCGTCCGCACTGATGATATAGCCCAGAAAGGAGATACGTGTCTGGTGAAACTCGCACTTGGAGAGCTTGGCATATAGCTGGTTGTCGATCAGGCGCTTGAGGACAGCACGAACATCCTGGACATGTTCTTCAAGGGAATCAGAATAAATCAAAATATCGTCAATGTAGACAATAACTCTCTGATGTAACATGTCCCGGAAAACATTATTTACAAAAGCTTGAAAAACGGAAGGACTGTTAGAAAGGCCGAACGGCATTACCCGATATTCGTAGTGCCCGGATGTAGTTGAAAACGCCGTTTTCCACTCGTCTCCACTCCGTATGCGAATCAAGTTGTATGCGTTCCTTAAGTCCAGCTTTGTAAAGTAGCGGGCAGTGCGGAGCATCTCTAGGGCTGCTGGGACTAGCGGAAGAGGATAGCGGTATTTGACTGTTACCTCATTAAGACCACGATAGTCAATACACGGCCGAAGACCCCCATCCTTCTTTTTAACGAAAAAGAATCCAGCGGAAGCCGGAGATGTAGAGGTGGTAATAAAACCTTTAGCCAGCTGTTCGTCAATGTACGCTCTCATGGTCTCGGTTTCAGGTTGTGACAGCGGGTAAACTCTTCCACGTGGAGGTACGGCCCCAGGCAAAAGCTCAATAGCACAGTCGCCAGCACGGTGAGCGGGAAGGTGAGAAGCTTCAGTCTCGCTGAAGGCCAGGGCTAGATCGTGGTATTCGGAGGGAATTTCCAGAAAATCCACTCCCTTGAGTGCAGCGCTGTGGAGTTCAGTACCTCGGACAGCAGCCGCGCAGTTGATCTGACAGAATTCGGACCACCTGGAGATTCTCCCGTTAGACCAGGAAATTTGGGGATTATGTTTCACTAGCCAAGGAAGCCCCAAGATTACAGGATGCATAGGTGAGTGAATCGTGAAGAATTGGATAGTCTCCGAATGCTGTGTCCCGAAGCTGAGCGTGAGGGGTTGCGTGGTGTATTGCACCTCTCCAGACCCCAGGGGGCGTCCATCCAGCGCTTCCACGGTCACACCAGACTCACATGCGAGGAGAGAAACACGATGAGTTTTGGCAAATGCAAGGTCGATAAAATTTCCAGCAGCTCCAGAATCAATCAAGGCTCTTATGTTTAAAATCTGTCCATTAAATTTCAAAGAACTGTCCACAGAGCATAATTTAGAAGAGTGATTTAAACTCACCGCAGCAGAATTCTTGAGCGCTGGATTAACCGGACAGGTGGCCCTCAGATGACCCGCCTCACCGCAATACATGCAGAGATGATTACGGCGTCTCCTCTCCCGCTCCGCTGTAGAGAGGCGTGTGTAACCAATCTGCATGGGCTCCGACTCCGCGTTGGGGAAGGCACACTCGAAGAGACTGGATCTGATGGGTGTGCGTCGGGCGCGAATCAGGTTGTCGAGGCGGATGGCGAGCTCCATAATTTGATTCAAAGATTTACCGTCGTCGCGGCACGCCAGCTCTCCCTGGAGGTCCGGGTTAAGTCCCTTGCGATACAGGAGCTTTAAAGGTTCCTCCTCCCATCCAGCTTGGGCTGCAAGGGTCCGAAACGAGAGTGTGTAGTCCGCTGCGGTAGAATTCCCCTGGCGTAACGTGAGCAGCAACTCTCCCGGATCCTTTCCTCCCGCAGTATGTTCGAACACCTCTCTAAATTGGGCTAGAAACTCAGTATAAGAGGGGAAAGAGAGCTGACCTCCATACCAGAGTGCAGTAGCCCACTCCAAAGCCCGGCCGGTGAGTAGAGAACACATGAAGGAAACGCGGCTCTCATCAGTGGAGAAGGACTGAGTCTGCTGGTCGAAATACAAACTGCACTGCAACAAAAATCCCTTACAGGTAGAGGGTGAGCCATCAAATTTCTCAGGAAGGGATAACTTGGGCTGGTTTGAATTGTTACTCACGGCAGGTGGAGCGGGAGCAGGTGCAGTTGGACTCGGAGCTTGATTATCAGCCGCGCTCGGCGGGGATAGCGCTCGGACTGATCTCACGAGCTCATCGGTGAGATTTGTCAATTTAACTAACTGTTGCTGATGGGCGGCCAGCACACTCGCTTGAGTGGATACCTCGGAGGCCAGTCGATGGAAATCTGCTGGATCCTGCTTTGGTGAAGTCTTCTGTGACGAAGAGGCTGAGGCAGTCGGATCCATTTGCAGTAATTTATTGATACAGGTAAGCCAACAAAGGAAAGCAGTCATAAAACTCAAAAGCCCGTGGCAAGGGCGGTAGCAAACTCAAACTCAGCACACAGTTTAGGGTAATCCAAGAACGTACATCAAACAGGCAAAGGTCAGGGGCTGGCAGCAAAGGTTCAAAAACGAGTTCAGAGTCCAAGTCAAAATAACAGAGCAATCCGAGAAACAAGCTAGAGACAGAGTGTAGGTAAAACAAGACTTCACAAAATAACAATGAACAGAGCAGTCCAGATAAAGGGGAGCTAAGGGCACACAGGTGATGCTGATGGGGTGATTAATCAGGAGATGAGCAGGGAATGATAATGGGAAATGAAGTCCTAAAACGCAGGAGAGAGGGATCTGGTGAAACCAGGAGGAGGCGTCGTCGAGCGTTCTGTGACATATAATATATATATATATATATATATATAATATATATATATATATATATATATATATATATATTGTACTTATATGACCTTTGATTACTTGGAAAAAAAAGGGAGGGGGGGGGGTGCCTTTTTTTTTAGTTTCAGCACATGCCCCTCAAAAGGTCTGTGCACGGCCCTGCCTAATAGCATGTCATTGACTCTTGCCAGTGTGTTTTCGTAGAGTCTAACATTGAAGAGTGCTCTCAAAGAATCCCAGTATGACAGTGTGTAGTCACCCTCATGTCTTAATTCAAGAACAGATTTCTTTCCTTGAATGATCACTGACATTTCAGTCACTCCTGGTTTAATATGTTAATTTCTAGGCTGACCTGCTATTCAATTTCATGTGACCTTTCACAAGCCTGAGTCTTAACTGAGAGGTTTATAAGTGCCATTTATCAGATAGCACGATGGAAGCCACAGTGTAGAAGAACCCCAGAGAGCTCCTCATATTGGAAGCTGATGAACATACTCTCATGCATGGGCAGACACATTTAAAAAACCATTGACATTTTAATTAGCACTGAACTGATGTGAAAATACAGCTCTTATAAGTGTATTTTTAATGTGCTCTGTGTGGTAGTTATAAATGCTGTGAAAGTTGAGATATGGACCAGATAGAGAGCAGAGTCATACAGCTCAATAAAACCAGTAAGCGTACTAGGGAAATAACACATGTAAATGGCACTCTGAAGAGCTATATCTTCTTGCAAAATTACCCAGGACGCCGCATTTGATAGGAACCGAGTTCCAGTCATTCAGAAGAATTCTGCTTTAGAATTTAAATAAAAAATGTTTGTCTGTGACCTTTTTTTGCTACTTGTTCCTTTGTGGATAGCAGTTGGTTGTTGTTGTGAAAGAGTGCAGTACTGAAATGCTCTGTTCCAAAACTTGTTTTTACTAGGGTGACCATATTTTGTCCTGAAAAAACAGGACACTCGGCCCGGCAAACAGATAGGCCTACTCAAATGATACTCGAAGTTTACTCAAAGAAACCTTATTAATTTCAATACATTTAAAGTAGGTTATGCCTCCTCTGTATGGATAGAAATTTGTTATATTGTTATATGAAAACAAGACATGTCCTGGGAAAACAGGACAGTTGGTCACCCTAGTTTTTACTAAATATTTTTGTGTGCTTGTAGTTTAGCAGGCCTTTAGCTTAGCAACATGCTAACATCAAACTATTGATTTTCTTCCATAGTATACTATTTGTGTGGCATTTGGAGTAGCTGCCTATAGAGCAACCAAATCAGTCACGGTCCCTTATAAGGGTCTTTGACATAAGGCCTCTTCACTACAAAATTAATATTCAGTGCGAAAATTTGGTTTGAAAAACATTCTAATTTGAATGAATGATTAATTCGTCCGTTTAGATCGACACAAAAATGTGAATGCCGTCAGTGAATCAACAGTGAATAGCAGTGGAAGAATCCGGAACTAGCTCTCTTGTCTCTGAATTCTTATATTAGGTGCTATTTGATAAACACCATTTCGAATACAAAAATGTTGAAAACATGTAAATTATGTTTGGCTTATTCCTTTTCTGTAACATGCGACAAATGGACCAAATTTTCATGCCGAACATTCAGGTATTTAAGGTTCTTATCGGCTTAGCAACATGCTAAAGTCAAACTCTGTTGGCATGAATTGTTTTCTGTGTGGAATGCTATTTAGGTGCTGCCTACAGGTATGTAGAATCCTTTCTAGAGCTGTTTCTTTGTGTACTCAACTTGTCACTCATTCTAAAGAAGAGTCCAGACAGTTTCTGCACTTCCTGTTCTGTGCCCGAGGAAGAGGAAGAGGAGAATGGTAAGGAGGAAGATGTGATTAGGATGCTTGTCTGAAGTGGCAGCAGGTAGTTGGGGAGGTGAGGCACAATTACCCACAGAGAGGGAACATGACAACTCCTGTCATGAATGCAGAAGCTTTCCTCTAAGCTATTCCAGGAGAGAACCACCATGAAATGTCACGTCGTCTCCTTCTCCTGTCTACCCTCCAACACTTCGGCATGCTGTCCTGTGGCGTAAAGCCCAGACGTAGGAAGATGGATGAACTCAAATGGCCTTGAGGGTTCAAACCATTTAGGATAAAAACAAAACTGTAGATGAATAGTCTAAGCCATTCACTTTCAAAACTTACATCTCAAGGACACAATATGAATAAGAATTAGTCAGAATTCAATTTACTATTCATTTTAAGGCATAATAAAGCAGTTGGTCTGTGTGTACACTTTTAGCAGGACTTGCCCTGTCATCATTGATTAATTCCTGGCACATTGTCTTCTCTCTGTTTTGTACTGTGGCTCTAGCATAGCTGTGACTCAAAAGGAGGATTGACTCCTTCTGAGCCCTAAATTGTTGGCCAGGACTGCGGAAAAGATGAAAGTATTGCTGTATCTTTTTGAGGGAAGCTGATTTTTTCCCCTGTGACTTTGCCCAAGTGGGTTTCTTGAAGGTTGAGGTCAGTTTTTATTATTCTTATGTCTTTAGACTGTTTATTTTTCAAAGACTTGAGTTGTGAGTAAATGTTAATTTAGCCTGCCTCATCTGGCTTAGTCAAATAATATACTGTATATTAAAAGAAACTATTAATGTAAATATATGTATAATTATTAATATAATTAGTTACTCAATTATAATGATTTAATTATAGTTATAAAATAAAATATATATGTATTTTATTTCATTATATATATAAATTCCTCATCACTGCTACAGACACCATGGCTAATTGAAATGCTAAGATTTGGTGTTACAAAAGTACTATATTTAGCTGTAATCTCCTTTTTCTGGAAAAAGTGGAGAAAAGTGCGGTTTCTGTATTCAGTGCAAATGAAATCCGTGTGTGAAATGGAAGTGTAAAGAGAACACAGAAATGTGTGACTGCAGGTGTGAAGAATCAGTGTCATTCCACGCTTTAAACGGGAGACCTGACTCTCCCTGTACTTTCAGGAAACACCTTCAGTTTAGCTCTAACGCTCCAAGACATGCTGAAGGATGTGGCATCTCTGCTGGGGATCCTGTTGACACTCTACTAGAACAGTTACTGCTCATCGAAATAAATCACTGCTGTTTGGATTTGGCTTGCTCTAAACCACATAGCTTGGTTAATCAATGCAGGACTTAACCTGTGGATCCCAGTTAAAATATATTATTTTTATAATTAACACTAAGCTGAAGGATGTGTGCTCATTTTACAACTAGCAGATGGTACAAAAAATTAGCAGAATATAATAACTAAAATGCAATTTGCTTGAAAACAGCAAACATTGCTTAAATAAAGTTTATCCTTATCCTAAAAGGCTACTGTACTATTGATTTCCTACTGAATACTGGATTGCTTTTTCCCTTATGTCTCTCGCAGGTCTCTGGCAGTGTATAATGAGCATGACGCAAGGGCACTGAGGTCAGGGCTGTACAGTTCAGCTTCTATGATTGTGTAATGTACCATCAGGACCAGACATCCTGGAGCAGAAGGCCAACTCAGTCACATCACAGTGAGCTCAGAGCACAACATTGTGCGTTATTGTGTGTAATTAAGGGAAGTATTTTCCTTTCAGATGTGCTGGTCAAGCTCAGACACTAAGAATCAGGGTAAGACAAAACACATTTTGGAAGAAGGATTCCATGTATTAAATCATTGTTTACATTTTGTTCATTTTGAAAAAAAAAAGTTACATAGGGCAACTTTAATATTATTATGGTATATGTCATATATATAATATTACTATCTTATATCTCGCTTATAGTTAGATTAGGTACAAATTGTGATTTTTGTTTTTTGTTCCTGTGAGGTTAACAACTTACCCATGACCACAGCTGCAATTATGTTTCAGTATTTTAGTTTTTACATTTATATTGCAGCTCAGCCTCAGCTCATCTTGTTGTACACTTCATTTACCAGTCTGTCTTTCAGTCTCAGTGGGGTAATGGAGAAAAATAGCTTGTGTGAAAGTGTGGAGATTATGTATTGATGATTCTACAGAAATTTGTAAACCTTTGTATTTTATACAGGAATGCCAGAGTATTAAGTGTGTGATCCTCTTTGCTGCAGATCTATGTCTTAATCATCCAAAAAGCATGTCCATATTAAGCATGCGTGTCGCTACAGCCCATAGCTTTTAATGCTCTACATTATTTCTGCATCTGCTGCATGCAGTAAAATGTGCCTTTAAATCCTTCACAGACACCTGCGTTCCCATCCCTCGCTCACACCATTACCATGGCAACCAGAGCGGCTTTACACCCAGTCACACAGAGAGAGCTGGAATCTGTGCTTCGTTTGTAAAGTTTCCAGGCTCCATTTAATTGGATTTTAGACAGAAAACATATTTCAAGTGCATTGTTCACCATTGTGCATGTTCACCCATTTTGCACGCTTTTGCTGGTGGTGCACAAAAGGAATTTATTTAAATGTTTTATATATATATATATATATATATATATTACTTGCCTTTTGAATCTTACATTTTTATTTATAAACTTCACTTTAATTATAAAAAATATTATAATTAATATTTAGGTATTTAGCCAAAGTATTTTTTACTTGTTTTTCAAATTGTTCCAATCTTTCATGACCTTTATTTTTCCCCACTATATATGTGTACAACAACTAATCTCTAAGAACTTTACTCTATACTGTATACAGGCAAAGTGAGATGTATGATATTTAGTCGATTAAATGTATGAGCCTTTGCCTTCATACCCAATGGTGTTTGCGTGTTATGCTAAGGAATTACCACGTTGGCTTGGAAAACTGAGAGAACATTTTTCTCATTGACATGTTGACAAACCATCTCTCATAAATGCTTGTACAGCTGTTTGATTTTCCCTGAAGAATCTAAAGTAGGACATCACACATAAACGCCACATTTCCAGACAGCCTTCTGGTCTTCTCCGCACATCCTCCGCCATTTTTCCAGTATGTTGGCTTTTTCTGTTTTGTTTCACATACTGTAGAAGTCTCTGAGAGCTTTCATTCTCTTCTGCAAGCTTTCTGCCAAAAGTACCTGCTAGATCCTGCTCCAGATCACTGTGTTCCTTTGAACGGCCTTTTCTTTTGGACTATTTGAAGGCTGCTCACGTCAAGCAGACATCTGCTGTCCATGAGCAGATACAATGAGGTTGTAATTATAAATCCCCTTCGTTAAAATGCATCTTATATTTGTGTTTATGGGGCTATATGTGGTATGAGCAGGTGTTTGGATTACAACAAGGTGTTTGGAAAGGATCAAGGTTGGTATGGCATGCATGAGTCAAGCTGTACAGGAAATGATGGAGCTGTTGCTTATTGTTTCTTTCCATGCAGCAGGGTCATTAAATGGGGATTTATAGCCACCCTAATGATATAGATTGACAGAGAAATTGCATAGTAGAAGGAAGAGGGAAAATGAAGGTAGAACAGACAACTTTGTCGATTTTGCTCATAAGGAATTAGGTGTGCTTCCTGTGTAAATCACATTCCCTCAAATGCTGTGTGAATTTGTAGGGCCCTGAAGTAATTCATCTAAATTTAGGCAGATGACAGCAATGGCACTGGGATATGAGCTACACTGTTTGTTCTCTTTCTTTTTAGCTCTCATACCGTCTTTTTATGAGGTGTAAGCTAAATATGCCACGGTTTACATAAAAATGAGAGGTTATCCCTATGTAGCTTTCATAATGAATCATATTACCACTTTCAAACAAATCGTTTGTAAGGTCACAGCTTGTCTTGTGAGTAGTGTTATTGGTGGAGGTATAATTGATCATAATTTATGATGGGGAGCTGTTGGAAAGAGCTGATTGGACGGTTAATGTGAGGTGTTGTCTCAGATGTGGACTGCTTCCAGTAAGATCACACTCAGGGCCACTAAGCCCACTTCTCAACCGTTCCAGTTACAAATGGAAACGTAATAACAATATATCAGGGTTGGGGAAGCGCAAGCCACTGAACACATTAACATCATAAAAATATCCCTAAGGATAGCTGGAGCAATAAAGCTTTTATATGTGGTCCTGCATTTTGTTTCCCCCTCACTTTTGCACCAAGAAAAGGATTCTGGTCTGGGCAGTGCCCAGAAGGAAGATTTTTCCCTTAAAGACATGGCATAATGTTAATCAAGGTTTCTTGCTTAAAAAATGGTTTATTTCTGATCCATAAAGCTGTTTTACACAATATGTGATGGCAGCAAGCTTTGCTTGCAGTCTTGTCTGTCTGTCTTGTGTAGTAGTTTTTCAAGAACACAAAAAGCATTGTGGAACGCGTCAATACAACGCGCTCAAAGGTACACCCTTTCAATCCATAAAATGCATATCTCAAGGTTATTTTAGTGTTATTTATTAACTAAATTAGTAGTTTAATACTAGTATGTTCCCTTTATGTAATTTGTACTCTCTAGAGGTAGATAATTTTTTGCACTTTTTCTTTTGTCAGTGCAACATAAAAACGAAATTTCATTTGGTTATAACAACCTTGTCAATGACATATGCATACGGTATGTAAATATAATTCTTAATCTGCATAGTGAGCCAAACAGCAGTTTTGAATTTAAAGTCTACTGTACCTCTATAAACATAAAGATGCAAAATTGTATGAAAAAATAACCTCCACATTATGACAGTTTACACTGTTGTTCATCTCAGCAGGCTGACTGAATAGTGAATTGGCATTAATATTTAATCGTAGGTGGAGATATGTTAATGTGCTTGTCATAACCATGCTGGTTTATGAATGAGAGCGTAATTTTCATAAATGGCCTCGGTGGAATTAGGTAGGGAGGTTATCAATCTCTTTTATTAAAAAAAAAAATCCTATGTTCCATGATATTCCTGTGAATTCACATAAAAAAGACAGCCATTGTGTGCCTGTTGTTGACACATCAGCCTAAAATATGCTCTTCCCTCTATGCTGCCTGTGTCAATAGGACCTAACCAATAACCAAAGTCAATTTCTCAAGGGTGGTCACGCATTTGGATCAGATCTCATTCCATATAATTCCCTCTCTCCGGAGTGAGCATTTTCGACATACCCAGGCTTTAGTTTATTAACCTTCAGATTTGCTGCATAAGCCGTTTCCTGGGCAACCACTCCTCTACTCTTTTCCAGAGCCCATAATGCTTGCTCATTCTTAATATGCCTTGAGCATTGTCCTGTCAACCTAGAGCTATAAGCAGACAATTTGATACGGTACAAATGAAGTATACATTTGTTTTGTTAGTTTTTGCTGTTAAATGCTAATTGACTTTAATGATTGGTTCCAAAATCATTGCTCCATTATGACTTCATTAGGACATTACGACTAAGAATTGCTTCATTATGCCTTTATGATATTATGTTTTTTAAATAGTATTCTCTATGTGATCATACTCCCATGGCCATTTTATTTCTCATCTTCATGAGCACTGTTTTTCTCGTAAAGTTCTGTCACACCAGTAGAAAAAGTCTCCATACGGTTTATTGGATTTTGTGGGACCTCGAGAGACGTAGCCAGCTGTGATAGATGGTGAAGTTAAAAGATGTAACTTCATTCTAAAAAATCAATTTCTATAACTCATGTGGTTATATTGGATCTCTACTGTCAGTCACACTAACCGTGAGATGGGAGAAATAGGTTTTGATCCAAGTCTGATATTACGTTTTTCAAGTATTTTTAACCACAATTGAATAAATAAATAATTTATTCCTATAATCATAATTTATTTTAAAACAAGCTTTTAAATGTGCATTATATCTATTTAGAGCCATTATTATTATTAATATAATTCTTTATCTATATCTTATTTCAAAGACAGTTAACTGTATGTTCTATGATACTGACTGTCTAGTCTGAAGCATTGTTATACTGTAGATATGCCACTAACAAGGACACATGTGGGTTTTATGTCCCAGTGGTTTTCTCAGTTTGGGATCTCCTACTTCCAGTGGATATGGTGGTTCATGTATGGCCAGCCTGGTCTCATTCTTAGTAACTAGGTATTAATACGTAACATTTACAGGTACAAAATTCCACGGCAAACAAAATAAATATTACATGATTAATGTTAAGAATTAACCTTGTTGCACCATGTACTCATTGGTTGTACGAACTACTGCAACAACTACTGTTGAACTACTATGCAACAACCAACATAATAAAGCATTAAGGTTAAATGATTACAGAAATGCAATTTATTTTAAGGTTTTAAAGTGTCTTGTCACACATCATAAATGATTAAACTGTGTTTATTAAATGTGACTTAAAAAGATAGTCATTGATATGACAATTGAATGCAATAGAATCTAGATATTAATGCCACAATTTGTATATTCATACATAAGGATTCATATACATTTGTCTGTAAACTTAAAGGTGCTATATGCAGCTTTTCTGCAAAAATTAATCCTTTTTTATTGCCTGTGTGTGAAGGGGTTGTAATCACACATTACAATGATCCACTTGTTGGGTTTTGCTATTACCTCTGAAGGCCAGTATTCCTATTTCTATGTGAAGGCTCCGGGTCGGATTTACCGCGAAATCCATCGGATGTGACGTGCATGCACACTCCCGAGCCTCTCTCTGTTATTTACAGTCTATGCGACGGCACTGCAGCTAACTACATGTAGTCTGATAACACCAAAAAACGACCTGCCTCCAGCACAACACAGACTCCAACACAAACTCCACATAAATATAAAAAACAAAAAAAGTTTTATCTGCTGAAGCTCGTCAGGCCAAACGTGAATTGGATCAACTTCGGACGAAAACATGGATCAACATCGGCAGAGTGTTTGAATTATGGAGAGATCCACTTTGTTTTAGGTATAGGTATATATTTAGGTATAAAAACAGACCTGGAGTTAGCTTTCATCCCTATTGTGATGCTTTCACCGGTGTGTTGAAAGTCTTAGTGTGACCGGTACCATGAGCGCTCGCTCTTGAGTTCGAGCACACACACGAGCAGTCTTGTAAAAATTTATTGCAATCTGAAACATCACCGCTAGAGGCCGCTAAAAACTACACATAGCCCCTTTAAATAATTGTATATTTCATGTTTGCATGTTTCAGTGTCTATGGAAACGTAAGTAAATGTAAGTTTGGTAGAACTCCTCGGTTACTGATGCATTCGGTTTTATAAGGCCGACTAACACTCACTCATTCAGATTTGGCTGAAGAGCCGAGACAGGGATCCCGGCCATTCAGCAGTGGTTCAGGGTTGTGGCAGGAGGGACCAAACGTCTCTGGGAACGAGTGTTGCATCAGTAACCGAGACATTCCAATTCAGTCAGTCACGTTCAATGTTACGTTGATACTGACGTATTGGGGTCCCTATGGAAAGCACACTGAACTATGTTATGAGTGTCGGAGACGCTGATGCTGGCAAGCTGTAGCGTGCCCTTTTGGCAGCTGCCCTCACACAGTCGTAACCTATTGCACCCCAGGTAATCCCAAGAAAAAATAGTCCTCCATACCAACAGGATGGAAGGGGCTTACCATGAAGACAGTCTAAACTGCTGTTTATCCTATCGCTTCGGATTTTTTCAGCCATGACGGTGTGTAATGCGGCACCATGCCCATCTCGGGACTTACCTTGGCTCCGGATGTCATATAGGCCTACCTTAGGAGCCTCTGAAATAATTTCTGAAATGAATGGGGAGACATGGACAGCCCAAAGGGGAGGACCTTGTACTATTTTGCCCGACCCTCGGAAGCAAACCAAAGAAACGTCTCGGGTTTCGACTGTAACCCTTGTTCCCCGAGAAGGGGAACGAGACTGCGTCATCGTTATGACACTTTGGGGAATGCCCCCAGCGTAGCGTATCTGAAGAATGAATGAAATCTGTCCAATCCTGATTGGTGCTGCGTCACGACGTAGTAGATGACGGCATACCCGGAAGATACAAGGGGACGCCGGCACATACACACATCAGCTCTTTTGCGATGAAGCAAGCGCTCTGGCCGTGATAGGTGTGGCGACGAGACGCAGTCTCGTTCCCCTTCTCGGGGAACAAGGGTTACAGTCGTAACCCGAGACGTTCCCCATCGAGGGGAACTCAACTGCGTCATCGTTATGACACTTTGGGGAACGAGATACCCACTATGCCACACCGTAATCACAACCGCCCTAGTGTGAAGCTGGAAGACCAGGCACACTTAGGAGGCGAGCACTCTGGCGCCAGGCGTCACGGGGAGTTGCAGACTGTAAAAACGGATGAAGGTGTGCGGGGTGGCCCACCTGGCCGCCTCGCAGATCTCCTGAAGCGAGACGCCAGAAAGGAGGGCCACCGAGGAGGCCATGCTCCTGGTGGAATGCACCCTCACGGCCATAGGTGAAGGCAGATTGCGCACCTGATAAGCCGTGGCTATAGCCCGGAAAATCCAATTGCTGATTGTCTGTTTAGATGCAGGCAGCCCTTTCTTGGGTGAACCAAAGCACACCAACAACTGGTCTGACTTCCTCCACTGAGAGGACTTCTCCAAGTAAACCCTTAGGGCTCTGACTGGGTCCACCTCACGCTCTCTACACCAAGTGGAAAACACATTCCACTTCAGGCTGTACAGTCTCCAGGTGGAAGGAGCCCTGGAGCTGAGTAGGGTCTCGACAACACCTGCTGACAGGCCAACCTCTAAGTACCGAGCCCCCTCAGGGGCCAGACCCAGAGGTTCCACAGCTCTGGCTGGGGGTAAAATATTGTGCCCCCTGCCTGAGACAGCAGATCTCTCCTTAGAGGGACCTGCCACGGGAGGCCGTCTAGCCGTGCTACAATGTCCGAGAACCATATCCGGGTTAGGTTAGACTCCCGGGAGCAGAGCGATCGGGGGAATGCGTACAGACGCAGCCGCGGCCACGTCTGCGTCATAGCATCCAGCCCCAACGGAGAGTTTCCCCTGGGACCACAGAAGGATCTGGTGTGCCAGTCTGTATAGAGGGCGCGACCTCAGACCCCCCTGGTGATTCATATACGTGACTACAGACATGCTGTCCGAGCGTATCAGGACACGGTGGCCGCGGAGGTCCGGGAGAAAACTCCTCAGAGCTTTGTAGACCGCCAGCATTTCCAGGCAATTGATGTGCCAGGAAGAATGCCGGGTCTCCCACAGACCTCTCGCAAAGCGGCCGTCCATGACCGCGCCCCAACCAGTGAGGGAGGCATCTGTTGAAACAGTCTTCCGGCAACATGATGCTCCCAGCACTGGTCCCTGGGACAGGAACCAAGGTTTCCTGCATATGACGAGAGAACGAAGGCATCTGCGCGTTACTCTGATCATACGGAACGGATTTGCCCTCGGGGAAAACCCCTTGGCTCTCAACCACCACTGTAGGGGTCTCATGTGTAGCAGGTCAAAGGTATGACACTGGACGCTGCTGCCATGAGCCCCAGCAGTCTCTGAAACTGCTTCACAGTGAGGTTGTGGCCTAGCTTTGCTCGGGAGACCATCGCCCGTATGGACTCCACGCGTGCGGGAGACATATGTGCCCGCATCGTCGTGGAGTCCCATATAACCCCAGGAATGTAGTCCTCTGGGAGGGCGTCAACACATTTCTCTTCTTTGTGTTGAGTCTCAGCCCCAGGCACCTGATGTGGGACAGAACGACATCTCGATGCCGAACTGCCATCTCGCACGAACTGGCCAATATTAGCCAGTCGTCGATGTAATTGAGTACACGGATGCCCTGGAGTCTCAGCAGAGCCAGCGCTGCATCCATGCACTTGGTAAAGGTGCGAGGGGAAAGTGCTAGGCCGAATGGAAGAACCCGATATTGGTATGCTTCGCCCCCGAAAGCAAACCTCAGGAACCTCCTGTGAGATAGAAGGATGGAGACGTGAAAATAGGCGTCTTTTAGATCTATCGTGACAAACCAATCCTCGGATTGGATTTGACTCACGATAATATAAATAGTGAGCATCTTGAACCTGAACCTCCTCAGATACCGGTTCAGATGCCACAGATCTAAAACTGGACGCAGCCCTCCATCCTTCTTTGGAACTATGAAGTGCCGGCTTAAGAAGCCGGACTCCCTGACTGGTGGGGGAACATGCTCTATGGCCCCTTTTTCCAGCAGCGAGTGAACTTCCTGTTCCAACACCAGACTCTGCTCTGGGTGAACTGAAGTCCAGACCACCCCGTTGATACTTACCTTGGTGGGCGGACCTGGAACTGCAGTCTGTACCCGATTTACAGTGCGCAGGACCCATGGATAAATATTCGCGAGGTTTTGCCATGCCTCTGCAAAATTCGCCAAGGGAACCAGCCCTTCCGGGCTGGTGTCCGGTGTTTTGTGCGAGTCCTTGACGGCACCCTGAAGCGGAGGACCGGCAGGGGAAGACCGACAACGAGTCACAGTGTGCGAACCTGAACACTGACTGACTGCAAGCCTTTGGGGCAGACAGACCAGTGTGTGCTCGCTGGAAGCTAGCGTGTCCCGAAACGTCAGAGACGGCGGGATACTGACGCCAGCTTCCTGAGGGCCCAGCGAGAGAGCGCAATCGCTGTCTCTCGGGGGCGGGCCCTTGGAGGTCCTGTTAAAAGTTAGGACCTCTTTCCCTTAGCCTTCCTGGACTGAAGGACGGTCCTCAGATCCGTCTTCTCAGGAGGCTCTGGGTAAGAGCACTGCCTAAAGTCCCAAGCTCAGCTTTTTTTTTTTTTTTTTTGAGGGGGACCTCTGGAAGCGATACTCTCCTTCAGATGGTAGGCTGAATTAATATTAATTACTCGGAATTAAATGCAGCCATAACACTGGATAAGTGAAACACGGTCTGAATGGTAGGCTGCAGGAAATAATGCAGCCCTAAACACCAGAATACTGTTTTATATTTAATTATACGATCTCGTAACCTACACGCTGCCTCGGCAAGCGCGAGATTCGAGCCGTTATAATTTGGCTTTCATCCCTCGAGAAGAAAGTCAACAGGCGCGAGACTGAAACACCTGACAGCGCTCGGCTGTACGCGTCAGGATATTTCTCTATGAACACAGCCAGCACCCTCAGGGGCTGACTGTGAATGCCTCGCACCTAAACAGTATTATTTATCAGATCGCGTGTGTCCCTTTTATTGCAGACTCGTAACGCGCTGCCTTAACAAACGCGAGATCCGAGTAGTACAATATATTTGGCTTTCATCTCTCGAGAAGAAAGTCAACAGGCGCGAGAAACGCACATGTGCGGCGAGTTTTTTTTTCTCAATGAACACAGCAAGCACCCTCAGGAGCTGACTGTTCATGCCTCGTACTCACACAGCAAACTGCAAAGTAGACTCATAACCTACATGCTGCCTCGGCAAACACGAGATCTGAGCTACTGGATTCTGTATTGCAACTGCAAGGCAACATTAAACCTACGCGCTGCCTCGGCAGACGCGAGATCCCAGCCACAGAATCTTACTGCAAAGTACACTCGAAATCTAAGCGCTGCCTCGGCAAACGCGAGATCTGAGCTACTAGATTCTGTATTGCCAACTGCAAGGCAAACCTTAAACCTACGCGCTGCCTCGGCAAACGCGAGATCCCAGCCACAGAATCTTATTGCAAAGTAGGCTACACTCGGAATCTAAGCGCTGCCTCGGCAAACGCGAGATCCGAGCTACTAGATTCTGTTGCAATACAGGCTTTAACAGGACATACAAAACCAAATAGGACAGACCTGTTCACAGAGCGCTTCGCTGAAGAGCAAAAAAGCTGATGTGTGTATGTGCCGGCGTCCCCTTGTATCTTCCGGGTATGCCGTCATCTACTACGTCGTGACGCAGCACCAATCAGGATTGGACAGATTTCATTCATTTTTCAGATAAGCGACACTGGGGGCATTCCCCAAAGTGTCATAACGATGACACAGTTGAGTTCCCCTCGATGGGGAACTATCTTTTGAGGTAAAATCGAGACATGGAAGTATGCGTACTTCAGCTAAATCGCTGCAAACTAATCGTGGGTGCGAACACACAAGAGGATGCGTTTCTACATTAGCATCTTGAACGGGAGCTTGTGAAGATAAATTACATGTTGAAAACCCTGACTTGATCTCGCCTGAAGGGACAGGTGTCACAGTTATGTTCATCTGTCCTGTTGTTTATCTTGTTTTCATCAGTCACATGTCTTCCTTGTTCAGTTTTCCCGCTCCTCGTTAGTCTTCAGTTGTCTCACCTGTGTTTAGTTAATTATCATCATCTGTGTCACCTGTTTTCAGTTCATCATGTTCATCAGTGTTTATCGTTCCCTTCAGTTCATTCAGTCTTCGTCCGTTGTTAGTCATATTTAGTGTGTGTGTTGTCCTACCCATCTAAACCCGCCTGTCTCTACCTGCCTGTAGTTTATTATTAGTAAATCATGTGAATTGGAGCCTTTTGACTCTGCGTCTTCTTCTGCCTGAACCACACCCGTGACAACAGGCTCTATTGCATCCTTCGCCAGCAGGACCGCACACAGTACAGGGGCATCTTTCTTTGCCACCGAGGTAAATAGGGAGGTCCCCTGGGGAACTGAACCGCGTAGCCGAGTCTGGATGAGCCAGCAGTGAGCAAGCCACCAGCACCAGTGGGACAACAGACGAACCCTTGAGCAGAACCGCATAGCGTTCTAGCGTCCTATTTACCTTGGTGGCAAAGAAAGATGCTCCTCGAATGCACGGACAGCAAATCTCTTTTATGGCTGTGCTTGCTCCTTTATGGAAATCTACTCTTTTGCTCTAAAGCGCCGATGGGTGGATCCCTGCACGTAAATGCTCTTTTATGAATGGCGAAACACTGCTGAATGCTCCCTTTCACCCGCAAGAGAGACCTTTTCTTGTAGCCAAGCTCTTTTAGAGATCCGAGCAAATCTCACGTGACAATATCATTGGCCTGTTTTTACAACTCAGAGGTTATTAGGGCTCCCAAGTGAGACCCCAATATGTCAGTATCGACGTAACGCCGAACATGACTGACTGAATGGGAATCACACTTTAAATAAAATATATATAAATAAATACCCTTGAGATCATGTTGGTATGGCAATATGACTTCAATTTATTTTAACATCAGGGTCTATTAACTGTCAGACAAGACTGTTTAGTAATGAGGAAATTATAAATTAGGGCTTGTTCTTTGTTGATACTGTATATACAGTATATATTTATAAGCTTTGACACCTCATTAACATACAGCATTGCTATAAAAGTTGCATTGCTGCAACAAAGGCTATATTTAAATGGTGTTACCCCGTTAACATGTTAAGACTTCCCAGCAGACCTCCGTTGTTCTCATATTCTGCCTGGTAGCGAGTACTCTCGATTTCACACCTTATGGAGCGGTTCATATCCTGCACATTGAATTGCTGAGATATAGGTTTTAAAATGATTGCTGTGATTATGCCTGTCTTCACCTTTGCACTTACATATTGGCACAACTGTGAAACCAAGTGAATCTTCTCAAAGCACTGCAATGCAAGGTTGAATTTTCCCTTAGAAGGTAAAGTTTAAAAGCAGTGGTTGGAACAAAAAAAGCTTAGGTAATAAATCCTGTTTTCATAATTTACTTTCTAGAGAAAAGTCCATTTGAAAAGACTTTTATGAAATACACCTTTTGATTTTTGCTATGTGCATTCTCTAGTTTTTGCTCTCCTCTGTATCAATTTATCAAATGGACTTGTGAATGTAGGCCTATTATTTGAAATATGCAGCTGATACCCTTTTCTTGACAATTTGGATTGAAAAAAGAAACTGAAAATATTTAACATAACATCATAGTTACTTATTTGAATTGAAATATTTATCCTCTTTCACTATC
This sequence comes from Chrosomus eos, assembly GCA_036326025.1. Lineage (NCBI taxonomy): Eukaryota > Metazoa > Chordata > Actinopteri > Cypriniformes > Leuciscidae > Chrosomus > Chrosomus eos. The sequence goes on from CM070833.1 coordinate 17,865,960, forward strand.
AGATATATTAAGAATTGTTAAACCTAAACATTAGAACATGGAGATTGAATGTGACAAAATGCAACACTTTTTTTTTTTTTAACCCACAAATAATTTCCGGATACTCCAATCTTCTTGAGCAGTGTTCAAAATATCTCTCCATGCTAATCCACGCTAATGATTTTTTTTCTACAATTTCCTTGCACTATAGCAAAAGACCCTTTGGCTTGCTAAGTCTGCATTTTGGTTTAATTCAACATAAGCTCATTGGAAAAATGTGCCTCTACAATTCTCTGCAGTGTCCAGCTGAAATTAACACTAGCGGCTGTAAAAAACCAACAACTTTTATTCCTTTTCACAGAAATTATGATTACAGAGACAGATAATTGATTAATAAAGACTTTTTTGCACCGTTCCTTGCACAATACTACTTTATGACCTCAAAACACTTTGAACATACAGTATGGATGTGTAAACTTCACATTTGAATCACACAACCAGTTCCATTTGTATGGCTTTCTGACATATTAAACTTTCTTGTTAGCTCACCCTGTACAGTATTGCACTTGCAATGCAAGGTGCTGAATGATCAAAGAGCTCAAAGTTTTGTAAAATCAAACTAAAATGGCAAGTTTGCTTGATCAAATGCTTTTTTTTTTATCTCACATTTGCTTTTGTTAACAAAAGCATCTTCATTTCCAAGATGCAACTTATGGAGCTGTAGATCAGATCAGTATTTGGTGACAGGAGAATGAGGTAACACCCCAGTCATTAAATAAAAATGACCCTCCTCTAGCTCATGCCTCATTAACTTCCTCCAACAATCAAAGGCCGGCCAGACAAGCTCCTCGAGAGGGTAATAACCCTGCAGCCTCCTCCTTAGAGACCTGATCTCTCCACCAGTAAAGGTCAGAAGTGACATCAAGAACAACACTTCTTAATGCATTTGGTCATCGCAGGGTGGATGGACCAGATGGATAGATTTATCCTCACAGGTTAGGTTTCTGACCAGCAAGGGACCCTGAAAGAGTTTATAACAGATCTCGGACTGGATTATTTTACATAGTGGTCATCCAAAATTATACTGACATGTACCAAGCAATAGAATACACATTTGTTTTATCTTTTAAGTTAGGATTGTTAAAATGATTACTGTAACATGCTGCAATAAATTCACAAAGGAAATGAATACCCAGTTGTTTCTTAGAAATCAATCAAGTAAAATTTGTCAACGTTGCTGGGTTTTGGTTGGGTAAGAAGCAATAATCCATATGTAAGCAAGTGTGTCAGGCTCACATAGGCAAATCAGTTAAGCGGTTGATACTGATATAGCAATATAAATGTTGATCCTCTTAAACCTTTGACTTCTAGAGTAATCAATATATTAAACCCTGTGGGACACTTCAGTCAGATAATATATGGTCTCTTCATTACTAACTGTATGGTACTCCTGTAGGTATACTCCTTTGTGTATACAACATAAAATTAATAAAGCAGTTTAGATTCAAATGCCTCTGGAAAACTGGGTGCAAAGTAAGTGTAACAGTCACAAGCTAGAGTGTCCTTGAGAGCCACCAGCGGGCACTCCACATCAGACTATTGTCATTCCCTCACAAACTACATTTCCCAATACTCCCTGCCCAGACTCTTCATCCATTATCACATTAACCTGTGTCTCATTATCGTTTAGCTCACCCCATATAAGCCTGGGTTTCTCTTTCATTATCTGCAAAGTCTTGTTTAGTGTTACACTTCAATTCCGAGCATTCTCCCTGGTTTCATGTCTCTTGGTTTTAAATTTCTTGCCTGTTTCATGGATTACTCTTTTGCCCGTGTTCCCTGCCTTGTTGTGTTTGTTTGTATGGACTGCCTGTCTGTTTTTGACCTTTTCCTGTACTTTGGATTATGTCCAGTGCTTAATTTGTAAAGTGGGAGGTCCCGGAGCACAGAGGGGGGGTGGATCCGGCGACTCAAAACGGGGGTTGGAGGTAACGGAACAATTTTTTTTTGTTTTACACTGCCTACATACACACACGCGTTGTTAATTTTTTTTAGTCAGAGAAGCTATGTAGGAATGAACTAGGAATAAGCTATGTAGCTTCTCTGACTAAAAAAAAAAAAAAAAAAACTTAACAACGCTGTGTGTATCAGGGCAATGTTTATTTTAATTTCAGAACATGCACTGTATAGGTGCGAAATCTTTGCTTGTTTTGGGATCGGAGCAGCGTATTAGTTAAGCAAATTTTGTTGTCTTTTTGACATTTTTCCCCTGAGTGAAACGAGGCTAACAGCAATCTCAACCAGCACTACAAGCGCATTTGTCACTTGAAGTGCCTCCGCTCCCTCTCCCCCTTCTGTCACACCGGACGAGAAGCGTCGCGTCTATAGGCTACAACTCGAGTCTCGAGGTATCTGACCGGACGCGCACTTTCTCAGTTAGTTTATGGCCAGCAATAATGTTATGTTTAAGGACATTATGGAATTAAGATAAAGTCTGTATTATGTTATGATTGTACTGTACAATTAAATACAATCGGTCTGCAGACTCTGAACTTTACCTCAGAGCGTCTGTTAACTGAATGAGTTGAGAAAAATTCATGAAAACCCGATAATATCAGCAATTTTCATTCAAGCAACTGATTTCTGTAAATGAATGTACAACTAAATGTATATTGTACCACAGGGTGAAGTCAGATAGTATATAAGTTACATTAACGACGCCGAATGGCACTACTGTTGTGGCTACTCATAGAGAATAATGTGTTCGCCCGGCGCTGCTCTTCTCGCCCGCGACCCACTTACCTGAAAGTTTACCTCGCATCGAAACTGCAAACACACGATTTTTGTGGAACTTCAATGGGGAATAAAGACTAACAAGACAGATAACAACATTGAACACTACATAAACAGTATTTTTTTTTTATTTAGGCGACTAATTTTCCATAGTGACAGGAGGTGCCGGATCCAATAAAAAAGGTTCCGGATCCAACGTCAGAGGTGCCGGAACATGTTCCGGCGTGTTCCGGCTCAAATTAAGCCCTGATTATGTCTTTGGATTACCCTGTTCAATAAATACTGTATTTGGATTCTCAACCTTCTTCTCTCTGAGCATTTTGTGAAAGTAAACTTAAGCCTCCCAAGAATACACAAAAACAAAAAGGTTTACATGTCATCACAAGTCATGGCACTCAGTAACAATGCAGTAACAATGCAGTTTGAGGATGTTAAGAATCACCAAGCTCAAATCTGATCAAGAACAGTAGCTACTTTAGGCTTGCATGCATTACACCTCTAAGGTCCCTCTCTTCTCGTAACAAACACAAGTGTTCTGAGATGCTCCAGAGGCAATTTGCACTCACTGCAGTGGTTATTGCTCACTTAAATGAGAGGAACTACATAACTATGTAATAGCCTCGTGATTTGTATGCATAAATTGAAAATGGGTTTTCAGACATATACAAGAGTTACATAGAGTTATTCAGAAAGTGATTACTAAACACAGCACAGTTTTGGAGAAAACAGTTTTAGCTTCTTTAAGTCACCATGATTTATGAGGTTGTGGAAACAAAAAACATTTATTATTATTATAAAAGTAGTAGAAGTGTCAATTTAATTTCTTCTGTTGTTTGCCCTTTTCGTAATTCTGACTTCTGAAATCTGAGAGCTTTCTGTCCCTCCACTGACCACTACTCAACTACCACTTTGATGCTTTATAAAGTTCATAAAGAGATCGCAAAAGCAATCCATGTGAATTGAGCTGTTAGTCCAAATTTTATGAATTAACTGTAGTCTTTCATTCCTATATAAACATTGATCAGCGAACATCATGAAGTTCAACTTGACCTTGTTGAAGAACAATCCTCATTGGTTCTTGCAGAAGCTCAAACGTGCTGTGTAACACATGATAATGAACCTCATTTGGTTCTCGCACGTCAAGTGAACATGCTTGAGCTTCCATTTACTACAACTGAGGATGTGTGAGTTTGAATGATCAATGTTTATGAATCAGCCTAAATTCAATCTGTTCATCAAGCGATTGTGTCTCTTCAGAAAATTTGGACTCTTTTGGATCTATTTATGAACTGTTTGAAGCTCCAAAGTGGTAGTTGTGTAGCTGTCAATGATTTCAGTCAATTAGTAATAAATGACCTCTGGCTGTGACGCCAACCGGGTCTGCTGATTGAGTCGTGATAACAGTTGCTGGACACTGTAACTGTACTGTACTGTAACCACTCGCAATGAGGGATGAGTGCATTAATCTCATTAACTCTTACGAAGTATATTTTGAGGTTCTTGGCAACTTCAAACATAAAAAATGGAAATCTATTAAAAATATCCCAGGCGGCTCTTTTTTTCTTCTTCTCTCTAATCAAATATTTTTAAAGAAAGTATGTAGCAAATTTTCTTGGAAATATTTATGTTGTGATGTGTAGTTATCACTTCAATTACAATCTTTAGTCTTTTGTAATGCCTTTTAACTAAGACATAAAACAACAATACAAATATTGTACATAGTGATGGATTTTATGAATTCTGTGATGTAAAGTGGTAATAAATGTTTCACCTCATTTAATCTTCAAATTGAACTTTGATCAAACTACAGAAATCAGTAAACATTGTCCGAATTTTAAAAGATGGTTAGATAAATATTACAATGAACTTTGTCTGTCATGTAAGCAAACTCTCAATTCCTCAATAAGTTTAGCTTTTTAATTCGATCCTTTCCATTCTCAAAGTCTGGTTTACCCTTTTAAATAAATAAACCCTTAAAGTATTTTATTTACAAGTAGAGAGTTCAAAAGATACTGCATGACAGGAATGACCTAAGTAGTTCATCTACTATAATTATATTCTGTGTTCTTTTAGAAGTGTTAGACATAACTGATACTTAATTGTATTATATAGCACACAACCAGTATATACAGATTAAACAAAACAATAATCCAGACAAAACATGCATGAATGGGTAAAGTTAATTGGTAACTTTGTAGTGCTTAATTGTCTTTTCTGCATTTCCCTATTGTCGCATCATGTGATGTGTTTTGTCTCAAATATGTCTTTTGGCCTTCTTTCAAGTCACATGTAGTCACAAGGCACTAAATTTAGCTTGGTTGCTTGCATTATACCAAAATCTCAAAAGTGCCTTATGGATTATTTGCCGCTCATATAGATTTGCGTGCAAATAAATCCATACAAGATTGAGGAAGGGAGTGACTCCAGTTCAGTGTTAGATAGAAAGAGAGTGGAAGAGGTTACGGGCTGGAGATGTGACACATTGCATTGGTGTGGGACAGGCTTATGTCAGCCATGTCTGTTTGGAGACAGCTTCATGTCTGCCAGTAGACAGGATGATATTCAGAAGAAGAAGGGATTGGGGCCCATCCCAAATGCCATCCTCCGCCATTATGCTGCTTATTATAACTTGCACATAAATCAAACAAATGCGTTTAATGCTGTATAATTCAATGTGTGAGCTAAATGCTATTCTGGGCTAATAGATAGATAGATAGATAAATAGATATCTGTGAGTCAGGTGAATTATGCAGATGCATTTTTTTTTCTGTAAATGTAATGAAGTCCACTGGAGGCAAGTTGCAGAAAACTCTGGTGTGGCGGCCATCTAGGGACGAGACTCTGGCAGGGCGGCCATCTCGGGATGAGACGTGATGAGGAACATGAAACATAACCAAATCATGACAGTAAATGTGTATCTATCTTTCATTATTTATACATTTTGAAATTCAAAAACAACTGGCAGAATTTCCTACCTTTGTCTGTCCTCATGGCAGTAATACAGAGGGACACAGTGTTCTCTGAGATAACTCTTTGGAAAGGGGTGGAAGGGAGGCTGCCGCATATGTCTGGTGGATTAATGTGTAATCTGAAAGGACAGTGCACCCTCCTCTCCATGATTCGCCCTGTTCTGATAGTCCTGCTCTTAATTACCTGCACCAATTGGGACAATCTCGCTAACCTTGCAACCTTCAAACCTCTCCTGATCTCTCAGGGTTGTTCCCATGATTGCAGCCGGTGACGGTACACATGGAAAATCAATAGTGCTCCAGGTCTCTGCTACACCGTACAGTACCCTAACAAGCTCAAACAGCTTGTTCATGGTATTTGATTAGGTTTTCATCATCTTTCACCACACACACACACACACACACACAAACACACACACATATACGTTTAAGAATCTGAGAACATGTTTGAAATATATCAGAAGTGTTACTACTGCAGATGCAGTGGTGTAGTCTACGTGATACGCAGGTATAGCCGTATACCCACTAGAAAATGTCAAGGATTTCCGTATACCCACTAGGAAATGTCAAAGATCTCCGTATACCCACTTTAAAACGCGTGAGGATTCGTAACAACATCGTTTTGTGAAAGAATTTTCATTCATAAATTCACCCCGCCGTGACGTCTGTGTTTGCGCAGCGACACGGATCGAATCGCGGAAGCCAGCAACAAATGTAACAAATAACCTAGGCTACTGTAAAGCGGAACGCCACGCAATTTAGCCATTTTTGAATGAATAAATCAAAAGTAGGCTAATGATAGAATCAAATCTCGATATTTACTAAGTGTCTATGAATATTAAAGCTCAAAAAGTTTCTGTGAATGAGCGCTCAATGTGTGCTCTAGCCTACTACACACTGAACACTACACACTGAACACTACACACTGAACACTACACACTGAACACTACACACTGAACACTACACACTTACGCGCGCGTGACACTCGTGGTGTTTTCAGCGTCTATGAGGAGGACATGCACATTTGAACTTCATTGCAGAGCTTTTATGAGAGTCACTTCACAAGAATTTTACCATTTCATTTGATAAAACTTCATTTGATCTAAACTCTCATTCGTATCATATTCACACTCACAAACTTTAAAGTCTTCATGACAACCTTTCAAAATCAAAGTTTTGTATAACTTAAAATATAAAAGAAATATTTTACTATTGCACAGTAGAGTATACTTCAAGTAGGCCTAATAATAATAATAATAATAATAGTTTATTAAAACACAGAAGCTCAAATGTCTTTAATTTACCACCCACCAAAATAAAAGTTTGTAGATAAATTAAGTAACTAGAGGGAATTATGAAAGAAATTGCATAGTAAGATGTACTTTTTAAAATAATAATAATCAAATCTATTAAAACACAATTTTAAAGGAATATCACACAAGTTTTTAAAAAAGTAAATTTTCTATTTGTGCTTACAATGTTTAAGTATTGTAATTGTCAGCTGATAAAACCTGTGCTTCAGGGACCATATTCATATCACATCTAAGACTAAATGTGCCCACATTTTTTATTTCTCTGGAGTGGGGGTGGGGGGGGGGGGGGGGGGGGGGGGGGGGGGGGCTGGTATTCACAGTATACTCACTAAAAAAAACTAGACTACACCACTGTGCAGATGCAGAGACACTCTTAAAAAAAATCAAGCTATGCTAAAAAAAAAGAAATCGACTCAAAATAATGTAAGTCTTGTAACTAGTTTGTTCCATTGATTTGATGCTTATATAAATATCCCAACATAAGCTTCCTGATTTTCCTTTTTTTCCCGCGTGTGTGTGTGTGTGTGGGGTGTGTGTGTGTGTGTGTGTGTGTGTGTGTGTGTGTGTGTGTGTGTGTGTGTGTGTGTGTGTGTGTGTGTGTGTGTGTGTGTGTGTGTGTGTGTGTGTGTGTGTGTGTGTGTGTGTGTGTGTGTGTGTGTGTGTGCGTCTGCGTGGTGCGTGTGTGAAGAGGAAGCACAATCAATAACTTAATAAAAGTAATATCTTTTCCAGCCCTTGCACAAAAAAATCACAATATTATCAATCATATTTGCTGTACGCCACACTAAAATTGCTATTTTTGGTTTGCTTGTTTTTTTTAAATATAATACGTTCTGGGTTTGAGGTTAATCTCAGACGGGATGCCGAGCACCAGCACCCCATTACTTGAGCATGGTTATGTTATGAAACTACGTAAGCACAAACATACTAAAGGCATCCTCTTTGGTTTTTATTTTTTTGACCTGACCAGTTCACTGACCAGAAATACAATCCAAATTGACTGATAATAATTTCCCTAAGTTTGGGCTCCGCATTCAGTGTTTCCCATGAGGCAGTGGGGCATGTTTAATGACTGCAGGGAAGCAATTAGTAGGTCAAAAGTAGCTGCAGCATGGGTAAATAACACACACCTCTCTGACCTTTCTGAATTGTAGAGAGAAAACTACAATCACATTCTCACACACATTCTGAAGTGTGGTAAAGAACAGAATGGGTCAAATCGTGTGTCTGAGCTGACAAGTATGAGTATGGATGTGAGGTTAAGTGAGTGTACTTTAAGAGGCAGGTGTCTCTGTGGACCTTATTAGAGATCCCCTGCCTTTCCCTCTCTCTACCTAACTGGACAGACAACTCTTCCACACCTCTTGTTCCAGATATTTTAGCCATCAGCGTTTTAGCAGGGGTGCACACCTTCTTTCTGTGCCTCAGGATCTCATGTGAGCTGTAAAAAGAAATTCTGGCTCAGCAAATGCAGTTTGTTGTTTCAGTATTACTGCAGCATGTAAAGAAATACCCAGCATTCATCCACCCCAAAGGAAGTACTTCTGCCATGTTCATTTGACTTGATGATGGTAAATGCTTTGGAGACAGCATGTCAAAAAAATATATACTGTATGAGTAGCCTGTTTGTTTTGTGCTACAGTTTTTTAAAAGTAATTTCATGACTTTTAACTGAATGAGTTGAATTTTTTAATTACATAATTGAATCAGTGAGCCAAACTCAGTGAATTGATCACTGAATTAGTGAGTTGTGCGTGAGAACTGTAACAGTGAGTGAGTTAGTAAGCTTAACTTAGGAATTGGGTCATTGAGGAAATGAATTGAATTCAAGAACGAGAGCATTGAACTTGTGAATCAGATCATTGAGTCAGTTTATGAAGTGGATCATTGAATCAGTGAACTGGATCTTCAGAACTGGATCATTGAGTTGAACTCGAGCCAGATCCAGTCAATGTAAGTTGAATTTGTGAATCAGATCATTTAAAGCAACACTATGTAACATTGTTTACCTTAAAATAATGTTTCCAAAATCTTATCAGTGGTTCCTCAAGTCGTAACAGGGTGAAAGGAACTTCTGCCATAGCCTGACGGGGTCTGTATCACGTTTTACTGACACTATGTAACTTCGGGGTTCGGGTAGGAACCCGACCACAAAAAGAACTACAAAATTCAACTGCTTTACGTCAAGCGCTAGAATAGTCATTATTTCGTTTTTCTTCGTTTCTGATGTCGCAATACATCATCCTTTCATGAAATCATGTAACATACTCTACCTTGTCTGTGGACATCGTTCATTCTAAAGCCGGTGCTGGGTAAACAGCGAGTGTGCGTGCGACGGTAGGCTCAATTATTTACGACAGTGGCAATGGACAATTTCGTTTCCAACCAGTAGGGCGACTGAAGAGGAAAAATACTTAGTGTTACTTTAATCAGTTTGTTGAACTTGAAAAATGATCATTGAGCCAGTGAATTGAACTTGAGAACTGGAGACTAAGGCTCAATCCCAATTCAACCCTTGTCCCTACCCCTTGGCCTTGCCCCTCCATTTTGCACGTTCATGTCTTGGGGTAGGGTTTCCCGATTCTTGTTGCGATAGAGGGGTAGGGCTACATAGCCCTCGAAATGGAGATTTTTCAGAGGCACACTCCGAATGGAGGGCTACGAGAAAGTTCACAGAATGCATCGCGAATCACCGGCGAGATGGCTTCGCAAACGGTTTAAACATTTAAATTTAGCCCCAGATGACACCACCATGCACTTTACAGTTATAATAATAATATAGTCATTTAAATTAAGAAATTGTATAATAAATTACCTTTCCGAAACAGAAAAGACGTCTCAAAGTTAAGAGCGGCGGTGCTCATTGTCAGTCGTTGTCATGGAGAAATCCTGTAAAAACTCGTCGCTTCTGTAACGTCAGAGCCATCGTTGACGACTGATGACGTATCAGGTTCTTGAAGGGTTGTTCCATTTCGTAGGGGAATATTTCAACCCCTTGGCCCTTGTAACTCTGTTTTAAGGGCCAAGGGGTACACTGGAAAACAAGGGGTAGGGGCAAGGGATGAAGAATTGTGATTGAGACTAAGAGACTGTTTCAGAAACTTGTGCAATAGTGAATCAATTATATATAGCCTATGTTTGTTTTTTGTGGAGGTACCTGTTTTTATTTTTATTTTATTTTGTTGACTATATAAAGGACTTTTTCTTCACAATCCATTAGAAAACATAGGCCTACTCACTGCATACAATTACAGAACCATAGAGATTAAATTCTTGGAAACAGTTTATGCTCTGTTTTTATCATTTGTTTCAGTCTAATTGATTTTTGATTGTTTTTTTATGTCATTTGAGATCATTGGAAACCCATTGTCTATTCAACCATGTAAACCTTGCACAGATCCCCTGCATAAGGAAAATGCCATTATCTCGCTCTGCAAACCCAGACAGTAATATGGAAGAACATTTTTAAATGCCTGCACTAACACAATCTGATAGGACAGAGTTCCTCCGCTTCTCCTGCTCTCACCTCCACTCCAGTGCTCCGCACAGCCCTTCATCGATGTGACAGAAATGTATCCTCCTCCCAGATTGATCTGACTTGGGCTTGAATCGGTGACATTTGCTGAGCACGAAGCCCACTGGTAATGAAACGACTCCGACAGCAGTCACAGCTGGCTGGGTCCTGTATGAGATGTAGAATTGCTCATTAGGAAAATAACATTATATCTCTTCTCTACTAGACATGATTATAAGGTTTTTCACAAATGTGGAATTCATGCAGCTCAAGTGCTACTGTCATTAAAGCAAAAAGGACCATGATCTGTAATGTATAGTGCTCAAATACTCTTTTTTGTAATGTTTTTAGATTATTTTTTATTTTCTTTTAGTTTTTGGCTGGACCAATAAACATGCTCATGAGATATATACAAAATTCATAGATGCAAATCTCTTTTTCTGAAACTTATTGATCATGCATTATTTATCTGTAGGGTCAGAGTTTATTCATCTTATTTACAGTAATGATTACGCCACATTTTCCTCTGAGATTCAGGACGAATAATGAATAAATTGGATTATGAAAGTTAAAGCTGTGAGTTCATATGTCAGAAGGGTCTCACTCTTCAGACCATGAGATGAAACTTTATCTGATGTGTCTTATCTCTTTAATACCTGTATATTTATTGGCTTTGTGCAGTTTTCACTGGATTTATCTAATGTGTTAGAAGAGGGGAAGCGATGCTATGCTGTCTGCAGTGTGAAAGTCTCATGCTATAGAGCCTTAATTCATTATTGTGGATTTTTTTTGTGAATGTATTATTCATGCATCTCCATGAGGGCCTCAGTAAAACAATGTGACTATAGCTCTAACGAGCTGCTCTAGTCAATTAATGCTGCATATCCATAAAGACGAGCTATACATCCTATGTGCCACAACAGCAATTATGTCAGCTCTCAAAATGCCACTGAAGGAAATTGCCTGTTATATTCTACTTGCAGATATGAACTTAATATATATTTCCCTTTTTTATCTCATAATACATACAATCAGTGAATTTTCCTTCTGTTTACCCATTAACATCAGTCTGTTAATGGATAACCGCTCACCCTTGTAGGCCTTCTGAATCATGAACTCAGATGAGGAACTGAAACACAGCCGCACACACCAGCACAAGCCTCACTCAAAAAAATAATCTGTTGAACGAACATAATTAAATTAAGGAAAGGTTTTCCACGAAATTGAATTACATTTTTCCAACAAATTCGAATTAGTTTGAAATAATTTGTTGTAATCTTGTTGTATGAATTTAAATTATTTTAGTCATTCCTGCTAGATAAAGTTTTGTCAGGTTAACTACATTTTTATTTTTTTGTCCTGCCTTCAATCACCAACATTATAATGTTAGTTAATTTGACTCTAAGGTCACTTCTTATGATAGACACTACTAGTGTTCAATTGAATTAAAACCAATGTTTGCATAGTAATATAACATTACTTTTGCCAGACTGCAAGTGAGATGTATACATAGTGTGTACTGAGTACCCACAGCCTTTACAGGAGGTTCAAAGCATTTATAGTGTAATACTGAGCCCACAGCCTAAACGCAGTCACCACTCTTCTGCATAATGGTAACCAAATTCAAAAACATTACAGAAAATCCTCTAAGTTTCTAACATAACTGAACATTAAACACTAACATTAACTAACAATATCTTTCCATTTACTGAAAAACATAAAATAACACTTTTTCCCTAAATTGACCCCTTTTAATGCAGTCCCTTGCAAAGCATGATGGGAACTATAGATCCACTGCCCAGTTAGATGTCAACAACAATGATTCATGTAGTTTTCACACAAATGAATTAGGTTGATTGAACACAATTAAATTATGTTGTGACAATATTAAACAATCGTGTTACTTTTGCTTATTTTGATTAATTATTTTAACAAGAGGCCAAAATTCATGTTTTGAGTGACATCCAGTTAAGACGAACAAAAATATTCATGTTGACTCAATTTAAAAAAAATTGGTAAACCAATTTTTTTTTAAATTACATTGATTACATTTAATGAAATTAAGCTGGAATCATTTCTATGAAGGATTGTGTCGTATATGCTCATTTTAATTAATGAAATTGAACAAAGAGCTAAAATCATTTCTTGAGTGCTGTAATGACACTGAATTTGCTGTTTATTTTGATGGATTCGATTTAAATCACATTCAAAAGCACACAAATAGTGCAGACAGGTGATAGATACCTTAATGAGGGCCGTTCAGGTCATGGCACTGTAGCAGCTAGATGTCCAACCAGTGACTCATTTGTATTCACTTTGTTGTCCATATCATGTGTTCCGAAAGACAAATTACTTTTTCCTTGGTTTATCTCAGAACTGACAGTGGTAAAACAAATAACAAAAGACGGAACACTGACACTTAGTAGATACTAACAGATCCCAGTTTAAAACTATCCCTGGTTTTCACTAATAGAGTGGTGCAGGGATGACGTCAAAAATCCGAAGACTAATTCGCCAGTGATTCCTTTGAGATTTTCCTAAGGGTATTTATAATAGGATTTTTCAGTTTATGAGTAAAATAAAGCCTGTTGTGAACATATCTTGACGATATTTTGACGTGTTGTTGTACAACGTAAGCTGCACTCACTCACACCCAAAACGCTCTTATCTAGTTACTTATTAGAAACATACATAACTCTATACCTTCCTTGGGCACGTTTCTCCCACATTTATACTCTCTCATGCTTAAATTATGTAAAGCAGTTCAAGAAAGGTGATCATTGTGGAAATGGGCTTTTGATTTATGCATTTGAACCATGACTGAAAATAATAATGTTTTTTAAATTATTTTATTTATTTTTTTATTATTATTTTTTTATCTTGCTAAAAAGTCAAACATAAACTTAAAAAATATTTATATAATTACATTTATATAATTACATCATATGTATATAAATCCATGTGTATTTTATAACGGTCACTGTACATTTATCTGCCTATTGTGTTTTTATTGAGAAGTGGTTAGGGAAACTGCTTTCACATAAACAGTATTTGTGCGCAAAACCTGTGTGTGATAATTTTTTACTCCAATATCATTCAGCTATGTGTATGTTCATTGAGTTAACTCTATATGCTCTCTCAAAAAAAATGTATTTACACATATTATGCACATGCAAACACTGAATCATGGGAAATGAACCGAGGTGAATGTTATATAAAATAGGCCATTGGGTTCATGGTTTGGTCAGGGAAAATTATGTTAGCCATACACACTTTTGGTGCTTTTTTTATGTCGCTCATTATTTTGCATATCTCATTTTGGAATCTTACCATTTTCAAAACAAATGCACCTAATGAAGCCATAAAATGTCATGTTGATGCAGAATGTGATGGTAATGGTCCAGGCACATAATGCCTTTTCCACACATCTTCTCTGGGGTGACCTTAGAAGAAAGCTGTCCTGTTTTGAATTGCTAAACAGCCACCAGAAACCCTGGCTCTGCTTTAGAAGAAATGAGAGTGGTTTGTGGGAAACTACGGTGTAGAAAATACAGAACATGTTTATATCATGACATTTCTCCTCCACCTGTCAGTCATCTCTGTGCTCGTGTGGTGGGTCATAGACGCAGGGTAAACCAAACATGTCACCTCTGATTGCCTAAAATGCACTAGGAGCAGTTGAGACTAAGCATATGGGTGTGATAAACTCAATAAAAAGAGCTATGTTTCATATAAAACCCATGAAATCAGTGCTCTGTTTCAATGCTCAAATTGTCAGGCATTGGTGGGATATCTGGCCAAATAATGATTTCAATAACTTCTTCTGGAATATACACATTGTCTATGTAAATTCAAATCATTATAGGTTTGTTGTATTCCAGAAAAAAAATGAATTGAGGATTTTGATTCTTTTCAAATGGCTTAAAAAGAACCTGTTCAAAAGAATAATTTTGCAAATGGGACATCACAGCTCACGCTAAAGAAAAAGCACGTCAAACTGACACACTGCAAATGCATGGCTGTGTATTTGAGGTTTTGCTTTAATGAGGGTCAGTTTAATCTGACCCAGGATCAGATGATCCAGAATAGGGCAGTAAAGCTGCATGTTGCCTAATGCACAATGTGCTGCTACAGTACATCAGGAGCATATGTAATCACAGATTATTTTCTTTGCCCCATGTCACAATATACACCCCTGATCGCAGAGATTTAAGAACCGATTTTGAAAAGATATGATTTACACTTTTCCCAGAATTAATGTCATATCATGTTGGCTATTTATTGAGTGTCATTATGTCAAAATCACAAGATATTCACTGCACTTTCTTGCACTTAACCTCTGTTGTCCACTTGTTGTAAACATCCTTTATGCTTGTCTTGTTCATGGTTAATTAAATAGAGGAAGCACTGCCCTGCTTTATGTCTGCTGAACAAATGCAATTAAATTCTCATTAGAATTTTATTTATATTAATGTCTCCTTGTCTGCCATTAGAATGTCTAGGCCTGACACGTCATTCTCATATTTAATCACTCCATTTAATCTCTGTATGTATTAATTATATGTAGCAATTTGATCATTTGTAACATACATTTATACAATTAGTGGCGTCTGTGCTGTGTTCAGACTGCAGGCAAATTTAATTTTTTTTCTCACATCAGATCTTTTTAGGCTGACTGTCCGCAAGAAATTACAACTGATCAAATACGATTTGTGTGTCCAGACATAAGCAATCTATCTGCGTGGGTTGCTTTGATAATGATGTAGGCATACCCATATATGACATACCATTTGAAAACCGTACTTACGGTATTTGCGTCACAAGTTTTAGAGTTATCGTTGTGTGTCGCATTAAGAGTGATGCAAAAAACAATTTGAAATATGAAAATCTGTAAGAAGCTGATTGGAATCGCATTTCAAACCACCTACATATGTGATTTGAATCAGATTTGAAAAAATCCGATTACATGTGTTTTTGCCGTCCAGGCCCATCTGCTTAAAATCTGGACATGCTACCCCATCTGGGTAACACTTTATAATAACTGCACACTATTAATCATTGGTTAAGCATTAGTAAACAGTTAATTAATAATTTATAAAGCATTAATAGACATTAATAAATAGTTTATAAATACAGATATAAATGCTTTATTATTCATTTAAAAGCATATCTATAATGTGTTTAATAATTGTTCATACTTTATTAATAATCAATTTATAATTTCTAAATGAAGTATTGCATTATTTACAAACCAGTTGTTTAAGAGTTGTCAGTGGTTTATAAGATTACTTAGTGTAAGTAATGATGGAAGAATGATGAACACTGAAGAAGATGTGCTCTCCTAATTTAGAGGCGATCTTCATAAACTGTAAACCTTTCTACTCGCCACGGGAGTTTTCCTCTTTCATTCTCGTGAATGTTTACATCCCTCCAGACGCGTGCGTGAGCGCGGCACTACAACAGCTGGCTGAACAAATAGCCGAAACGGAACAAAGGTACCCAGACTCTCTTTTAATAATTCTAGGGGATTTTAACAAAGCAAATCTTTCCCGTGAACTTCCAAAATACAGACAGCACGTTACATGTCCCACAAGAGACAGTAATATACTGGACCACTGTTACACCACAATAAAGAATGCGTATCACTCCGTCCCACGGGCAGCTTTGGGGCTATCTGATCACTGTTTGGTTCATCTTATACCGACCTACAGGCAGAAACTGAAATCAGCTAAACCTGTAATAAGGACTGTAAAAAGATGGACTAATGAAGCAGAGCAGAGTCTACAGGCCTGCTTCGATTGCACTGATTGGACTGTTTTTGAAGCTGCTACCAACGATCTGGATGAGCTCACAGATACTGTTACATCATATATCAGTTTCTGTGAGGATACATGCATTCCTACCAGGACATTCTTATCATTCACCAATGATAAACCATGGTTTAATGGGAAACTCAAACAGCTTCGTCATGCCAAAGAGGATGCTCACAAAAGTGGGGATAAAATCTTGTATAACCATGCCAAGAACAGACTGACAAAGGAGATCAGAGTTGCTAAAAGAGCCTACTCTGAAAAGCTGAAAAAACAGTTTTCATCCAACGACCCATCATCAGTCTGGAATGGCCTGAAGAACATCACCAATTACAAGTCACCATCCTCCCGATCTGTGGACAATCCACACCTGGCTGATGATTTAAACTCATTTTACTGCAGGTTTGAAAAGCCCTCATTCACACCTCTCACCGGCTCTGACCTGCAGTTCACACATCCACCATCACCTCCTACACCCCCTCCTCTCCCCCCTCCTGCCATCCAACCTGAGCTTAAGGTCTGTGTGGAGGACGTGAGCCGAGTCTTCAAAAAACAGAAGACTAGGAAAGCCTCAGGCCCAGACGGCATCTCGTCTGCTTGTCTAAAAGCCTGCGCTGACCAACTGGCCCCGGTCTTCACGCAGATCTTCAACAGATCATTGGAGCAATGTGAAGTTCCCTGCTGCTTCAAACGCTCCACTATCATTCCGGTCCCCAAAAAAACCAAAATCACTGGACTTAATGACTACAGACCTGTAGCTCTCACGTCCGTGGTCATGAAGTCGTTTGAAAGACTGGTGTTGGCCCACCTGAAGGACATCACTGGACCCCTGCTGGATCCTTTTCAGTTTGCTTACAGAGCAAACAGGTCTGTGGATGATGCAGTCAACATGGGACTGCATTATATCCTGCAACATCTCGACAGACCTGGGACTTATGCAAGGATCCTCTTTGTGGACTTCAGTTCGGCCTTCAATACCATCATGCCTGATCTACTCACAGACAAACTGACCCAGCTCTCCATTCCATCCTCGATCTGTCAGTGGATCTCCAGCTTCCTGACGGACCGGCAGCAGCTCGTGAGACTGGGGAAACACACATCCAGGACTCTCACCACCAGCACTGGCGCCCCCCAAGGGTGCGTTCTCTCCCCACTGCTCTTCTCCCTGTACACTAACGACTGCACTTCTAAAGACCCCACTGTCAAGCTCCTGAAATTTGCAGACGACACCACTGTCATCGGTCTCATCCGAAACGGTGACGAGTCTGCTTACAGACTGGAGGTTGAACAGCTGGCTGTCTGGTGCAGTTATAACAACCTTGAGCTGAACACGCTCAAAACAGTGGAGATGACCGTGGACTTCAGGAGGAACAGCCCAGCACTCCCCCCACTCACCATCATGAACAGCACTGTGGAAGCAGTGGAGTCATTCAGGTTCCTGGGCACTATCATCTCTCAGGACCTGAAGTGGGACAATCACATTGACTCCATTGTGAAAAAGGCCCAGCAGAGACTGTATTTCCTTCGCCAGCTGAGGAAGTTCAACCTGCCACAGGAGCTGCTGATTCAGTTCTACTCAGCCGTCATCGAGTCTGTCCTATGCACTTCCATCACTGTCTGGTTTGGTTCAGCTACCAAATCAGACATCATGAGACTACAGCGGACAGTCCGGACTGCAGAGAGGATCATTGGTGCCCCCCTGCCAACCCTCCAGGACCTGTACTCTTCCAGAGTGAGGAAGAGAGCAGGTAAAATCATCACAGACTCCACTCACCCTGGACACCACCTGTTTGAACTGTTACCGTCAAGACGGAGACTCAGATCACTGGCCACAAGAACATCTCGGCACAGGAACAGTTTCTTCCCACAGGCCATTTCCCTCCTGAACAGTTAACATATCTCCCAAGGCATATGCCTTTAAGTGCAATACCCCCACTGTTTAGTGCAATATCTCCTAAACTCAGGTTATTTATATTTATATTTATTCATACTATTCAAAATACTGTATATATGTTCATAATCCGAAAATGTTTATTCTGACTAAACCCAACCGTGGCCTTATATTTTATATTTTATAGTATTTTCATATATATATATATATATATATATATATTTTTATTTTTATTTTTTTTATAATTTTATTTTTAGATTTTGTATTACTGTTTCTTGTTGTATTTGTATCTGTATATGTGCACTGGAAGCTTCAGTACCAAAGAAAATTCCTTGTGTGTGCAAGCACACTTGGCAATAAAGCTCTTTCTGATTCTGATTCTGATTCTTCTGATTCTAAATGATTAATAAACTATTTAAATGTACATTCATACATCTTATTATACAGACATATAGTAATAGTTAGTGTGTTAATAAATGCTTTATAAAGCATTTAGTAGTGGTCAGTTAACTATTTTTGTGAGCTCATCTATTCATGCCTTGCAAAGCATTTATAAATGAGATTTAAAGGCTGTTAAATATTTGTATGTTCTGTATCACTGTGTTGTGTTTGTTTCATTTTTCTGTTTAGAAGATAACGGAGTCTTTAAATCTCCTTTAGAAATGCTTTGCAAGGCATGAATAGTCCTCACTTTAAATGAGCTCACAAAAATAGTTAACTGACCATTACTAAAGGCTTTATAACTACCCGAATTTACTCCATTTACTTATATTTTCTAAGTGATCTTTTGAACCACTGACAACTCTTAAATAACTGGTTTGTAAATAATGCTATACTTCATTTAGAAATTATTAATTAATAATTAACCAAGTATGAAAATACAATTATTAAACACATTATAGATATGCTTATAAATCAAGAAAAAAATAATTTATAGCTTTATTTACAAACTGCTTGTTAATGTCTATTAACGCTTTATAAATGATGAATTAACTGATTACTAATGCTTACTAGCGTGCAGTTATTAAGTGTTACCAAAATCGGATTTTTGCTGGCAGTCTCAACATGGCCAGTGGTGAGGATTTTTCAGTGACTCCTTCTGCAGGTTACATCGCTATGCCGTTACGTAGGTAGTGACAAGTGACTTTCTTTATAAGTGAGTCATTGACTCATCCATTCAACCGATTCAAACTCTGATTCATTCAAAGACCAAAAGGGTGACTTGCTGAATTCGGAACCGCATCACTGTAAAAAGTGCTACACCCACAAAGTAGGTTTTATATACTTTAAATAGTTGTAATCTAGCTTATTTTATTAGTTTTATACTAAAAAGTATCAAAATACTTCCTCTTTACTTAAAACATAGAAGTTTTTATATAACCATATATTTTGAATAAAACCAATGCAATTTATTTAGGTAGTTATTTGTATGTGGTTATTGTGTACAATAAATGTTATAAAAGTGAGTTGACATGCACTATTTTATTTGAGCAGCTGTCGATGTGGCACATGCGTTCACCAAACGCAATTATTTTAAAAAAAAAATTAATTGGAATCCCACTTTTCATTGGCGCGGACTTTCCCAGGCAGATGCAGTATCTTCCTCGGCACTTCAACGGTTTCATCGCTGCAGCGGATCTGAATAACAAGGTAAGTTGTCGAGCAAATTTAGCCAAATGACTGGTGATGTAAAGTCACGCAAAATCGCTTACTCCAGGGAGCTGAGGTTAGGTTTGCATTGTACTGTAAGCTATCCTACATAGGCAAGCTAAGATGGTTGCACAGTGCTAGGGAGTGTGGTCGATCGGCTGACAGACAACAGCGGTTGAAATTAAATTAGTGCAGTTGGCCTTGTCGTGCCTACAATGTGTTTTTAATGCTTATTTCTAGCAGCACCTGCTAACATTATCGCCACTGTAACAACATTTAGAATGGACGTGTTTAAAAACGCAGATATGTAGGCAATACTTAGTTGCACAAATGCCCTCAGTTATATTTTTAGATTGCAAAGATTCAATTTCGGGATAATACGATCGAAACGGTCGCAATTTTCAAGCCTTCAGGCTTTGCCCAATAGAACGGGCAAATAAAGGAAAGTAAGATGGTGTTTTATGGACAGCAGGCAAAACAAGGTAGCCGTGTCTTTGACAGGACTCTGCAATCAGAGATTATGTACTTTTGCATTACTAAAGCAGATGCACAGATTACACTGCAGAGATGTATGTTAGTCTGTCTGATTTTAGAGATTGTATCCACGTTTTTTTAATGCTGCATAGTCAGAGTGACAGAGTTTTGGTTGGAAAAAACTAAAATTATTTCTAACCCATTACTTAAACTACATTTACCACTGTTTTTTGTACCTTATTCTAACATGCATTTTCCTGGTCTTTAGATACCCAAGCGCTTTTGTTACCTGGGGTCTTCAAGCTTCACATCCAGGTAAGAAAAACTTAAGAATTTATACAATTACAGCTATAGCCTAACTATTCACAGGTGAAACATAGGTAAAATTGCAAAACAATGGGCTCCATACAATTACATTTCTTTTGACGTTTTTATGTACCAACCACCAATAAAAGGCAGATATGATCACCTTTCTGTCTCCTCCCCACAACCAGTAAAAATCACCAAATAGAGCAGTTTCTTATTATCAGTCAGTCTTTATAAATTACATTGAAATAAATGTGAGTTTTAATTTAATACATCCTGAGAGTGTTTATTTGATCCAGAAACAGCATAAATTGTCTAAATGAAACCTTAAATTATGTTGAAAATATGTCCACATTTTCCACAGGTCACATGAACGTTCATTACAGAACACGTCAAAAAAAGATATCAAAAGATATCAATAAAAACATTCATTCTGGCTCCTCAGTGGACGTCTTTGTAACGTACGACTTTGTGACAAAGACGTTGAAAAGACGTATTTTGAACATAATTTTGCTTAGTGGGTGTATTACTATTGTGATGATATGGGGTAATTACGTTTGCTCTTGAAAGATATTTAAACTTTGTAGCTTAATAAACAATAATGTGATGACCAATCAGGGACAATTGCATTGTTTCATTGTAATGCATCCTTTGAACCAGAATAAGACAACACTCATGCTACAGTAGATTATGATAGTTTAGTACCCACACTCTGCATTGTCACTCTGAATGGCATTGTCATAGACTTCACTCTGGTCACATGCTCTAGTCACAGTATCCGTCTAGTATCACCACCTTTAGTAACAAAAGTACAATTTTGACTTTCTGTCTTATGTCTTCTACCGGTCTGCTATATTCCTCTCATTACCTGTTTTTCTTGATTCTTTTTTGTCTCCACCAATAGAATCATGCTGAAACAGAGGTGCACACTGAGCTTGGCAGTTGCCCACTGAAAGTGTACATGTGCCATCATCCCAACACGATTGGTATTATGATAGAAGGACAGCCTGTGGTCAGAGGTGTGCCAAACCATGCTGCCTCTTGTTTGGACTTACCTATGCTCTCGACCTTTGCAGTTCCAGTGTGATACATACAATGTGATTTTTATGGCTCACATTTACCTTTATCCAAACATTACAGATTGGGCAGTTTGGATATTTCATATTATACTGAACATATGCGGCCACATTTATTTGCTGTTTTGTAATAACTGTTAAAAGTGACACTGGTTAACATTGAATAAATGTTTTTGTCTTCAATCTATTTTCTCATCTTTTTCTTCCATTGCATTTGTAATAGGTTAATCACTGTAGTGCTTAAAATATAGACATTTAGATTTATTTTCTGAGGTTATATCCAGGACTCGATTAAAATGTTCATTCACATATGATTAGGTTAATTTTACTAAGAAAATAAAGTTCATAAAACCTAATTAAAATGAGTGCAGGTTACTTGTAGCAAACCATAAATACATTACCTGTACCAATAAAAGTAGGTTTATCTAACTGAGTAATACTAGTATTTATTAGTTAACTCAACTTGATTTTATTGCGTTCATATTAAGTAATGTTAAAGTGTTCAATATACTTAAAAAAGGCTGCAAGTTGACTCAACCTAAAACATTCAATGCAGCCGCTTGCCTCACTTGTCACGAATGTTTGGAATGGTCAATGGTCAAGGAATGAGATGAGAAGGATCTAATCGCATGATTTTATTAACAAAAACTCAAAACAAAATACTAAACACCAAAACAGAATATTAAGCATGTAAGCAACCAACAAACATCGAAGTGAAAGAAACACAGAGCTTAAAGCAAAGTAATCAATGAAATGAACAGGTGCACATAATAATCAAATTGATGAGAAACCATAGAAACTAACTGAAACACAAGAAACTGAACTAAAACACGTGTCAAACCCAAAACAGAAACGAACACACTCATGCTACTTTTACCATATTTTTCTATGGCTGAAATAGTAATAGCAATTTTGTTTGTACATAATATTTCTGCAGATGATCAAAAACAATAGCTTCTATCTATGTTCATTTCTGTGTGCCAGTATTTCTCTTCAAGAGAAGCTTTTGCAAACCACACAAAATAAACAAACTGTCAAATCTGCTTGAAATGAACGCTGATGGCTCTAAACCAACACACTGTATTCCTCTGCTAGCAGTTGCTCATTAATTTCAAAATCAAATTCCATCTGTCTCTCGCTTCATGAATGGATGGGTTGTTCTGTTGTTTTACAGCAAGGGGCAACCTTGCTAGAACTGTCAGAACTGTGAGAAAACACTGTGCCACCATTCTTCCTCTAAAACTCTGTTCGAACGTTTTATTTCATGAAGCTTTTCTTGCATTCAAATACCAGATATTTTTTCATAAGGCTTTATGAATGATGGTGCCCCAGTGCGTTCAACTTAATGGCATGTGTTAATGACATGCCACATGGGAAATCCAAAGCTTTACATGCTGATTAATCTTTAAACAGAGGTGGATAAAAGGGGTTATTAAGAGAACACCCATTTTAAGGATCTTCACGAAGTATTAATCATCTTTACTCTTATCTAATGGCCTTATTGCGAAGCAGAAGGTATGTGAAGATAATTAAATGCTTTAATCCAAGGTCATGAGATTACTTCAAATCCATTATCTTCTCTGCACTCTATAACTTTAGTCTTAATGTGGTATAATGCGCTGTCTTTTATTTTGGAAAGTAACTTTTATTCTGACAGGTTTAATTGACTTGTGAGTGAAAGGGTATCATCCCTCTCAATTCATAGGATTCTTTCAAAGCCTTGCCAATCTTCAGATATTATCACATGTTTGAATGCCACAAAACAATATTTATAGTGATTATTATTAATAAATGTATATTGTGTTTATACATGTATGCGCCTGCGACATATTTTAGATGAAAGTTATATATAATACACCGTTCAAAAGTTTAGGTTAAGTTTTTGAAAGAAGACTATATAGCACACCAAGGCTTTATTGATCAAAAATACTGTCAAAACAGTAATATTGTGAAATATTTACACAATTGTCAGCATCATTATTCCAGTCTTCATGTCACATAATGCTTCAGAAATCATTCTAATATGCTGATTTGCTGCTCAAGAAACATTTATGTTCAAAATGTTTGTGCTGCTTAATATTTTTGTGAAAGCCTTAATATTTTTTTCAGGATAATTTAATAAATAAAAGTTGAAAAGAACAAAATAAAAATGAAAACTTTTTAACTGTAGTATTTGTCTTTTTTTTCTTTTTACTTTTTTTTAACCTTTCTATGACCCTTAACCTAACTTCACAGTGATATAAATGTATCATGTAATGATAATAATGTATAACCACAACTATTTAAATTAAGTCAAACCCAACTTTGGTTGCCTGGCTGTAGTGAGATTCTGATTTAGATTGTAAGGATACTAACAATTTATTTTTTTATTCAACTTCATGCAGATTACCTGAAATACTTAAAGGGATACTCCACCGGTTTTTCATACCTCTCAGTTGATGCATACCTCTCTCGTCTCAGTGCATGCACTATATCTCTCTGTATTGCCGCAAAACTATGTTAGCACTTAGCTAGCACAGTGCATTAAATATGGGCCAAAAAGAGAAGCGACCAAACACTTCCTTGTTTTCCCTATTTAAACACAGTTACTCGAGTAGTGTAACTCGACCAGGCTGGTGACACAAAATAAAACGTTGCGCTTTTCTAAGCGTTTAAAATTGATGTAAATAACAGGGGGCAATATAGTCATCAATTTTAAACGCTTAGAAAATCACAACGTTTTATTTTGTGTCACCAGCCTAGGTCTAGTTACACCACTCGAGTAACTGTGTTTAAATAGGTAAAACGAGGAAGTGTTTGGTCGCTTCTCTTTTTGGCCCATATTTAATGCACTGTGCTAGCTAAGTGCTAACATAGTTTTGCGGCAATAAAGAGCGATTGAGCGCACACACTGAGACGAGAGAGGTATGCATCAACTCGTCTTAGTTAAGGGAATAACATAGTTTAATATGAAAAACCAGTGGAGTATCCCTTTAAGCCTAATGTGGCCCTAGATGCACTTTTAGAAACTGTCCCTTTAGTTTACCTACCATAGTCAGATTTCTTACTAATATATGATAACATACACGGTTGTTTAACGGTCCCCAACCCCGGGCTGCGGACCGGTACCGGTCCGTGGGTCATTTGATACCGGGCCGCACAGAAAAAAATAAATGTATTTATTTATTAATTATAAATTGTTAATTATTTATAACTTACATTATTTCAGTTTTATTCATTATCTGAGTCTGAACGATGTTTTATTTTGAAAAATAATACATTTTAAAATAATAAAATATCTCCGTTACGTCCGTCTATAGCCCTATTCGCACGGGATTAGTATTACCTGGTGACCTCTAGTAATTTGTAATAATTGCGGAGTTTGTCTGAGATCTTAATCCCGTGCGAATCGACCATGTCTGTAATTTGTAAAGTAAAAATTCCCCCGCAAATTACCTACTATATTTCGCCGAACACCGAGGTCCTGTGATAATATTAGTCCCGTGCGAATCGGCATCTCTGTGATTTGGCCGGATCGTATATCATTTTTTCAAGGTTTTTGTTTCATGTGCGCCTTTTTATCCATCTTTCGCGAATAATGGAGGCTGGTTTGGAGTGTTTTGATAGTATTTTGGGGGCTGAGTCATATCGCTTCACACAACTACACAATTTGCAGAAAGTGAAAGCTGAAGATCATCGGAAGAGCAAAACAAAAAGAATGATTAAATGGAGATGAATTGGCATGTATAGCAGCGTGCGGTAAGGAACTTTATTCTGTTTAGGCTATGTCATAATATATCATACAGCTAGACCTAACGAAAAGAAATTTCCAAGCAATAGGGAATGTGGAGATGACGTCACGCCGTGTTGCATTATGGGTCCGCCGCCATATTTACAGGATCGCGCCCAATACCGCTGTATTTAAATGCATGTGTTGGAAGCTGTGTTTGGATTTTCTGTCGAGATTTTAATAAACGTCGATATGGTTGTTCAGTTCAACTGCCATAGCAGGTCACACGATCGTTCAGAGAGGAAACTGAACAACGGAGTATGTTTTTTCACCTTTCTTTCTTGGAAAAAACAACAAGGAAAGCAGGTCGAGGAGCTGACGAGAAGACGCCGGATCGCCGCAACCATGAGGAAAAACTTACTTACTGTCCTCCACTGCATACTACGTTTGTTAAAAGTTGTACAAAGCAAGAGGTTGTGTATTGTATATTCCTCGATTACTAACATTTAGGAGGATAGTTGATGAATGATGTTGAATTTGCGGTTAATGTTAGCAGCAGATGATAAAGCCAGGACACATTGCATGAATCAAATTATATTTATTATCGATAAACAATTTGCTTTGATATTCTGTACATCTTTTTACATGCCTTTTTAAAAATGTCTGTGAATCATGATTTTATAGATCTGCTTAATAAATACATTAAGTGACTTCTCTGTTTCTGTACTGATTGCAACCACAAAGACCCTTTAAGTACACATAACAATGGGCAAATATACATACAAACTTTTAAAATAAACGACCAAATACTCTCATTTTTACACGTGGCACAGTTGTATTTAACAAGTTACCACATCTTGTGGCATTATAAAGTAATGTACACTTTTTTTTCTTGCACAACCTATGACAACTTAACATATGCTGAAAATAGCAAGCTAACATTAACTACGAGAGCTGCTTTTCAGGTAAAATAGCTTGAGCTTTATGTACAATAGTAATCAACTTAGCATAGGCTTCGAACACCAAAACTAAATCAGATGTATCAACGTTTTTTATCGCGGATATTTTGTCCAAATAGTTTTTTTGACAGTGGCATTTAGTTTATCCCAGTAGGGCCCATTCTCTTTTTCTTTAAACATCTCAATGTCTTCCATTCTTCTTCAATTTTACCTCGTTTTAGCCAAACACCCACTATTATACCGAAGGTAAACAGAGATCGTGCCTGTAAAGATGGCGGCCACGTCCCATAATGCAACACGGCGTGACGTACCTCCGCATTCCCTATAGCCTGACGCCATATCCGGGAGATAAGTCAGTAAATTTGAGTTAAATCACAGGCTTCGGTTATCCCGTGCGAATGCGCCACACGAAATTCAGATGTGGCGGGGTAATTTCTAAATCACACGAGGTCCCCAGATAATACTAATCCAGTGCGAATAGGGCTATGACTCACTCTTGGCGCATAGCAACCATAGCAACGCTTGTCTCGGTCACGTGATACGTTACCGCTAAAAAATAAACCCACAAGCTAGCAAAATGAGTAAAAAACAAACGTCTCCTGTCTTCGCTATTAAAAGAGTTTGAGCGCTACTTCCCAACCACAAAAGACCCACGAACTGCCAAGCAATGGATTCGCGACCCATTTGTAAACAAACCAGGTGAATCCAGCATGTCTGTGCAAGAAGAAGATCAACTGCTGGAGAAGATCGCAAGTGACGGCGGCCTTAAAAGTATGTTCGAGACAACAACATTGCCGGTGTTCTGGATAAAAGTCATGGCAGAATACACTGAGATCGCCACAACAGCACTGAAAACCCTGTTGCCATTTCCGACAAGCTATCTGTGTGAAGCAGGGTTTTCGGCAGTGACAGCAACCAAAACAAAACTACGAAGTAGACTGGACATAAGCAACACATTTCGGGTGTCCTTGTTTCCCATTAGCCGTAGATGGGACCGTCTCGTTAGAGAGAAACAGGCTCAGGGCTCCCACTGATTCAGCGTTATGGTGAGTTGTATTTTTCATGCCCTTAATTTTGTTTTTGTGGTGTATCTATTTTGAAAGCATGTTTAAACGTTACCATAGTGACCAGAGAGCGTTAGGTGGCAGAGAGAATGTTACGGATGTTACTCATGTTATGTTGTTGCCGCAATGTTACAAAGACGCTAATAAAGTTGCGAGTAGACCTACACAATGGATTCACGTTTATTATTATATTTAAAAAATAGCCCCAGTTTTTATGCCAGTCGTATCATTTTATTTTGTTGTATTTATCCACCACACCTTAAAGGCCGGTCCGTGAAAATATTGTCTGATATTAAACCGGTCCGTGTCGCAAAAAAGGTTGGGGACCGCTGGTTTATACATTGTTTAATTTGAGCAGGTCGGGTGTATGAATGTATAAGCAAAGCAATAAGTCCCCTTTAAAGTTCAAGACAAGTTGGTTTGTGCTGTTTTCTCTGTGGTCTGTGTCATTTTTAAAAGTCCTTTATCCTACAAAAGTGTTCAATGTGAGACACACTAAATTACCTGCAGTAATCTGCATCTTCTGCAGTCATGCAAAAGCTTTATGTGTATTTTACTAAAATATGCTTGCTTGCTTGGTGCACTGCAACTCAAAAATATTGATGTGAAAAAGAGAGCAAAATTTAAGTTGCTATTCATTGAAAATCATCTCCTCCACCATGGCTCTTAAAACTCATTCAGAGATAAACATTTGAAATTTGTCACAATGTGTATAGCATTTTACAGCATTGACTTCAAACTGAGTGCAACTCATCTTGAGGTGACAAGTTCAGTTTTGGTGGTGCAGGATAAAAGTCGGTAGAGAAGTCTCTACAGTTTAAGCAAACATGAACAGTAAATTAATAAAATGACAAGTCTTCAGATGTGCAGTTTGATTTCCAGGCACAAAGTGATGGTGTTGCTTAGAAACAGGAGTTCTGTTCTGCTTCTAATCAGGGCATGATTCCCACTGTGCTTTCCTGTCAAGTCTCGGCTCCCGTGGCGACACTGTGCCATTCTGTATGATCTCCCCTACTGGCACAACAAGAGTGCGATGGGTGGGCAACTTCAGCTAGGACATTTCAGACACCGCTCTGTGGGTAAACAGCAGTGGTTGCAGTAGACTTTCTCATTGTGCATCAATTTGACAGGCAGGGTCATATTCTGTCATATTACCCGTCATTTTAAATTTCATATATTAAAGTCCCTGTAAAGTCAAAATTAAGTATGTGTTCTGAGTTTGTCACACCACAGAAAAATGTGTTATTAGTCACCCAGCCAAATTTGAATGATAAAAAAAGCCAGCAAGTACATAAAATAAGCTATCAAAATCTTGAAAAAATGAGCAGTAGTCTCTGCTCTCAAACGCTGGGGGTGTGTCCGCTGGCTGCGCTGAAACCACGCCCACTCGCGGGAAAGCTGCCGACCGTCGCCACACTCAACTCTACAGCCGGAATGAACGCTCGCACGGTGGGCACGCACTGCCGATGATGGCACCAGTTGTCGGCGCGACGGGAGAATGAATGCCGAGGCGGGAGTCAGTTCGGCCCCATTCACCAGTAACAGCGGATTATCAGTGAATCGCAGTTGTCTCCGACGAAAGTTTATACAACTATCGTGTAAAATGATCACTTACAGAGGTGGGTTTTGGCGGTGATCCTCAGCTCTCCATCAAGGTGTCTCTTCACAAAATTAATCCACTTCTTCTTGATGTAATCGTTTTTCGGAAATTTAAATAAGGACACCGATCCGTTTGTGTGATCCGGTGATCGCATCCAGGTAGTACGCATTTCCGTGACGAAGGCATAGCTAGCTAGCTAGCAATCTGTAGGCTGTTACTAATAATAGTACTGACAGTAACTCGCGATTGAGCGGCCTCAGCGGCTCCAGTGCGTCATCAAGTAGGGGCGTGTCCAGGAGCTCGGGGGCTCCAGTGCGTCATCGAGTCCCCGTTTTAGCCCCGCCCAGAAAATCCGGAAAATAGCAATGGTGAAAAACTGTTTAACGGTCTAACTCCACAATTCAGTACTTCACAGTTCACAGTCTTTGTAATATGTTTTAGCAATACATCTCTAACATTTATAATGTGTTTAGAATTTTTTTTTAATTGCCTTTACAGGGACTTTAATGATATATGATTTTTAGGCAAGGCAAGGCAAGTTTACTTATATAGCACATTTCATACACTATGGTAATTCAAAGTGCTTTACACATAACAGAATTAAGATAATCACAAAATAAAAGCAAGGAAAAATAATTGAGTTCTAAAAGGAATTAAAAGAGATATAAAGCTCTTGTTTTTGTTCAAATTTTAATCTTTAATCATGAATTTACAGGATAATCATATAAGCTAGATTATGCATTTATTTATTTATGAAGAGAACAGATGAACAGAGTGTGCATCACTTTTCATGTTCAATACCACAAGAAGATGAATGTTTTTTTTTCTCCGCAGTGACAGTGAAGGTCACTAAAGCACTACCTTTGTACATGAACAGGCAAATGTAAACAACACAATATTGCAAAAATACAATTATTATTAGTATATGAACAAAAAAATGACCTGAACTAAACTCAATCAACTTTCTGTATCTGCCTGAACTCAAACCTTCCACATGGACTTATGGGTGATCGCCTGTGAGTAATCAAACACAGCAAGGGAAACTGAGGCAGAGGCAGCTGTCATTAGATTTGGCGTCTTTGCCTCAGACAGACGACTGCATGGTAGTTTTAATTTTGTTCTGGAGGCTGAACCCATGCTTTGCTGCCACACTGGAGTGAACTCCCCACAAACTGCACGGTTACAAGTTAAAATAGATCACCTTCAGTGTAATCTGTCAAAAGGACAGTCTTCAGATTTGTGACCTCCTATTGTGTAAGGAAAACCTCTTCTGCTGTTTTATACTAAAATATGGTTTTCCTTGTTTCTCCTCTAAATAAAATTTGATTAGATTAAATTACAAAATACAATGTATATATATATATATATATATATATATATATATATTGTGTGTGTGTGTGTGTGTGTGTGTGTGTGTGTGTGTGTGTGTGTGTGTGTGTGTGTGTGTGTGTGTGTGTGTGTGTGTGTGTGTGTGTGTGTGTGTGTGTGTGTGTGTGTGTGTGTGTGTGTGTGTACAATGTAATGAATAGCAATTTACATGAAGTTTAAAGCCTCTGTAATATTCCATGATATGAGAATTTTGCTTATTGAACAGAATTGATAACCACTGCTCTAGATAGTTAGACATTTCACCACTAATGCTCTTTATTAAATGATGACAGCTGTCCCAATATACTGTCAAACAGCTTCCCCTTTCAGACTTTCCTCCACTGTCTCTTCCACAAATACCCTTTTTTGATGGATTTTTTTTGGTCATGTATTATGTGTTCCCTATCAGTCGGTCACTCTCAGTGTTTAAACGTCGTGACCGACGAATAGGAATCTCGCTAGACAGGCCAATCTACTTCGAGTGAAACTAAACGAGCCAATGCACATTGGCGTGAAATTATTTGCATCAGCTGCTCAGCCACGCAGCGCGGGTTTATAATGAGCAGAAGGTGCGATTGCACTTCAGCTTTTTGCGATTGCACTTCAGCAAAATTGTTCTCTCTATTCTCTCTCCCTCTTTCTGTCTTTTTGTGTTTGTCTATCACTGAGCAAAACAAAAAGGCTGTTCTTACAGCCGGTACAGTGCACCAAGAGCGCTGAAAGGCCGTTTTTACGGCTGGTAAGATCGCCGTGAAAGAGAGACAGGCTGCACACAGGCTGCACACTTCCCTGTCTGTGTTTGCTGCGACCATTCCCCTGCGTGCTTCAGCACCAAGAAGAGCAGTCCCCTGAAAGAGCTTACACGGGTGGAGCGCGTCTTTTTAAAGATGTCACTTTACCTGTGTGTTTCTGGATGCGGTAGTTTCCTGGGATCGCAGGATGGTCACGAACATTGCATTGCATGTCTGAGCATTGAACATGCTGAGGCAGCATTCATGAATTAGTCATGTGCCCATTGATGACCATCTTGGAGCTTCGGTCGAGACTCTCGTTCCTGCAAAGGGGCTGAGTCCCCGCGCCTCTGCCGTGATCTAACCTGCTTTCTTGCCGCAGCAGCAGTCTCCACCTAAGCGGCGCCGAAGAGCCAGTCGCAGACAGGCCGCCCCGCCCCGCCCGTCCAGGCCCCCACCAAGAAGGGCGGCAAACCCAAGGGTAAGCAGCCCTAGGACGGGCGACCCGAAGATGGTGACTGTTCTTCTTG
Organism: Chrosomus eos; assembly: GCA_036326025.1. Classification (NCBI taxonomy): domain Eukaryota; kingdom Metazoa; phylum Chordata; class Actinopteri; order Cypriniformes; family Leuciscidae; genus Chrosomus; species Chrosomus eos. The sequence goes on from CM070833.1 coordinate 17,897,696, forward strand.
CTGAGAGGACCCCCAAAGATGTTCGATAGGGTCGAACTGCTCATTTTATACCCGTGCTGCGTGGCTGAGCAGCTGATTCAAATGATTGCACGCCAATGTTCATCGGCTCGTTTAGTTTCGTTCAAAGTAGATTGGCCTCTCTAGCGAGATTCCTATTTGTCGGTCACGACGTACGCCTCTGTTCCCTCCTTCAGGGAACGAGGGTTACCATATGTAACCGAGACGTTCACCCTGAATGGAAATGTTGTCTTCATTAACTCACTCTCATGTTGTTCTTTTACTTTATTTTCATTAACCAAAAATTTTATATTTTGAAGAATATTCTTGAAGTCAATGGCAGTTCATAGTGGCACTGGTTGTTAAGCTCCAAAAATGAACTGTCCATTTAATATATTAAATGTATAATATATTGTTTGACATAAGCTAACACTTCTACCCCCTGAGCTAATCTCACAAATCTCACAAATTGATAGTGTTAACATCAATTTAAAAGAACAGTTATCACATTCTGGTCATGTCTCTGTCTACGGGATGTCTTTGTGTCTTAGTGTGATGAGGTAACGTTAAATGAAGGGTCTATTTCATCACAAGTAGTCCTTGAGCAACATTCACACCTTCTTATGTCATCTTGTATTTGCTGACATCCTGGTGACAGTTCCTTGCTTGATAGTTGGCATACACACTTGATTATTTACTGTGCATGCATTTAAATGAAAATATGTAAAGCCAGACTGATCAGGCATATTTTGGGTCTGTTTAATATGTGTCTGTATTTCACATATTGCATTAAAATAACAATTCAGTAACAATGTTGAATAAATGCTGCTCCAGAATATAATTACTTATTAATATAATGCTCAGTAGCAGTACTTACCGATATAATTACACTCTAATATCAACACTGTAATGTGACCGCTAATTACATCAATATACATGCATTTATAAAAAATAATAGGATAAAGAAATTACATTTGATATATAATAAGAAGAGTAAAGTGAGATGGATAGCTTATAATCAAATTTTTGTGAGCAAACATATTTGAGTACAATTAGAAGTGAATCGGCATGTTTTATTCATGATGTCAAATATGAAATTTGTTTTAGGAAAATGTAATATCACACTATGATTATTATATTATCTTCATGTATTTAATCATTTTTGTGCTGAATCAAGCATAGTATAGAGTAGATATCATTGTGCTATCCAGCAGTAAGACCACATGAGCCCAGTGTGATATTTAATAAGGCTGTTTTTCAACACACTGGTCATTTTTCAGGGCATGAACACTGTCAGCTAGCAACAGTTTGTGATTAGTTTTGCCTCATACTGAATCAATCTCACACCCACAGTCCATAGTGGAGTCCAAAGAGAACTTCTCAATCTAATTTAGTGCCATTTGGATCTCTGGTTTCAGGCTTTGTTCACACTGACAGCGAAGTGCAGCCACAACATGGCCAGAAAAAGTTGCTGATTTCCAGCAACATGAGAGTAAAATCAACCATTCTGTGCTTTTGGTGGATTTCAGTGACTTTTTCTGCCTTTCTGCGTCAAGTGACTCTATATATGGGTGAATGTCAAATGATTTATTTGAATCATTCGTTCAATCAATGAGGAATGAATCAAGTGACTGTCATGTGTTGATTTGAAGCGATGCTACATAGACCATTACATCAAAGTACCCCGAGAACCATTATTCTCCCGCCTGCTCTCTAATCACTCTCGCAGTAGCCTCTTCAAGTCGAGCACACCTTATTTTAGGAAGTCGTTGAATCTTTAACCAAACTGATTTGTTCAAAATCACTGTTAAGTGTCAAAACGACATTTCAGAGAAATTTCACGGGGAAAAAAGGTAATTGGCCAATGTCAATAGTGTAGCAATGCATTAAGCACAGAAGTCACTTTCAGACCAAGCAGCTTTTTGTTAGTCAGTGCAGGGAACTTGTGCAACCATCTTGAACAGGATTAAAACTCCTGATTGTGTGGATTCCTGTTTAATTGACTTCATATTGCTTGTAAAATTTTGCCTAAAAACGGTTTGTTTGAGAGCACATTAATTCTTCTCTGGCTTTGTTTGAAACTTAAAATATTCTCTAAAATGTAAATTACTCTATATTAACTGTTGTATAAAAGAAATGACACACTCGTAGTCATGCTTTTGGTATGAAAGCACTCTTGCTCATATGACATGGCTTCTGCATGGCTGCAATTTATATACAAACACTCAGTTTCAAAATAGAATGACATATTTACTGGCAGCTCTTTATTTTGAAAAGTTATGGTCAGCAGCTCACCAACGACTTATAGTGACAGTATAGTGACCAGTGCCCCCCTAATCATATGGTCATTGAGCAAACTTACTATTGAGAGCAAAAAAACGTATCCACGTATTCCATAACGAAACGTCGTCAGCAGCTTTTAGCACACAGGTGCACTAATCTCTGTAACTTTAAATAACACATTGTAGCTTATATGCAGCGTATATGGCTCTGCGCAAGGCTTACCTTCCCCTGGCCAAGCGGGCTTGTCGAATTTTCTGATTCATTTGCCTGCTAAAAACAGCCCTCTGTTTCCACGTAAAAAAAGGTAATTTTTCTCAGAATTGCGTGTTGAGTTGAGTGATATACAGTCACATTTGCGTGTTATAAAGTCAGAATTGTGAGAAAAACTCTGAATTGAGAGAAATCCATTGAGAATTGTGAGATAAAAAGTCGCAATTATCTTTTCATTTTTTTAATTCCGTGGCGAAAACAAGTTTCCATATACTTCTGATTGCTTTTAGAGGGAAAAGCTGTCCATAAATGCTGCTCTAGGATCAGTTTTCTCAGTAATAAAATTGGCTAAACTCCGGTGTTTTGAGCGGTGAGTGGATTAGTTCTACGCGCGTGCAAATCCTTTCGTTATAATAAGTTAGGCTATGTAAATAAGGCATTATTGTGTATAAGCTTTACTGATAGCCAAGGGCGTAACTTTGGTTTGAGAAGTGGGGGGGACACAAAATGATGGAAAATGTTTTCGATTTGAATCCCATTTCCTGGATGTACATACATTTAGGGACTATGGTGATACAAAAACCAGAAAATAATTTGATTATAATGATAAATTCTGCCAAAAAGAATATATATACACTACCGTTCAAAAGTTCGGGGTCGGTAAGATTTTTAATGTTTTTAAAAGAAGTCTCTTCTGCTCACCAAGCCTGCATTTATTTTATTAAAAATACAAAGCAAACCCAGTAATATTGTGAAATATTATTTCAATGTAAATCAGGTGTTTTCTATTTGAATATATATTAAAGTGTAATTTTATTCCTGTGATCAAAGCTGAATTTTCAGCATCATTACTCCAGTCTTCAGTCTCACATGATCCTACAGAAATCACTATAATATGATGATTTGATGCTCAAGAAACATTTATGATTATTATCACAGTTGAAAACAATTGTGTTGCTTCATATTTTTTTTGTGCAAACAGTGATTCATTTTTTTCATGATTCTTTGAAAGTTCAAGAGAAAAGCATTTAATAAAAAAATAAATATTTGCATTATTATAAATGTCTTTACTGTCACTTTTGATCAATTTAATGTGTCCTTTATGAAGAAAAGTATTAATTTCTTTAAAAAAAAAAAAAAATCGTATTGACCCCAAACTTTTGACCGGTAGTGTATATATAATATATATATAATGAAAAATATGTCTTACTTTATTGTTTATAGGGGCCGATCGCCAAGACTTCAGAGAATCATTTTATAAAGTCAAAATGTTAGCCATTAATGTTTTGTGTGTAAATAAAAATGTAAATATGTGAGCCTCAATTTCCACTGTAATGTAGAAACAACATAAAGACAGTATATTTAAAATAATTGTTTAATGTCATCTGTTTAAGGCCAGTATCACTTTATAGCTACTGATGTCTCGATGAAAATGACCCCCCCCCCCCCCCCAACTTTTTTTTAAACATTTATTAGGCTTAAAAAAAATAACATAATTTAAGTGAACTTAAAACAAACCTTGCATAAACCCAAAATAAACGTCATATTTACCTGTGCCTTCAGGTATGAAATATACAGAAATTGAATAAGGTTACCAAACAGTCCGCACTGCATAAATATAAATTAAATATAGATTAATCCTTATTAAAGCTACAAGCATTATTTAGTCAAGAGCAGTTAGTAATTTTTTCTGTTCCCTTTGTTCTTTGGTTAACTTTACTGACAGAGAGAATTAGAGACTGCTGTCACTTTAAGATCTGCCGCTGCTGACAGGATCTCATGCATCTCATTCTCTCACTTTACTTTCATTTAAGATTGTATTTAACTAATTTAAGACTTATTCTTGTGAGGATACTCGACAAAGTATCCTGTGTTTTTGTTCGTTCAAGCGGCGAAATAGAACTCGATACTGGCGCGCGTGTGTGTGTGTGTGTGTCAGGAGGAGATTCACTGGCAGCGCGTTCTCTTTTTTTCTTGTCGCGCATAAATGGTTTAAAAGCATCTGCATGAATAAGAGCAGGATCATTTGACACTAGCTTAAAGTCACCTGTTGTTTCTGGCGTTTCATCGCTGACAGTGCCGCAACCGCGGAGGAGCAGGACCGAGCCTGTGTCGATGCGCGCGTCCACGTCCAGGAACGTCGCGTGCACCACTCTGAAAATAGCTCACTGAAAGTTCTAATGAGCAGGTATCGCGGGTGCGGCAAAGTCGGCAATGAAACGACATAAACAACAGGTGACAATTAATTTTAGTTAAAAATCATAATAAAACGAATTTGAAAGTGGGGGGGACACAAACAGGATTTTGAAAAGTGGGGGGGACATGTCCCCCCTGTCCCCATAGGAAATTACGCCCGTGCTGATAGCCTATGAACTTTGTGAGATCGCGATGAAGTTGTATAACCACTCTTTAAAGATAATAAAATAGGCGCTCTTTGCGAGCTTCTGCCATGCCAAATCCTCGTTTTTAAAGGGGAAGCGCATATATCCTCATGGTGTTGGTTCACCCTCCACCTATGATCAGAAACTGAATATTTTGTGTTTTGGTGTTGTTTAAATAAAGAATTTGGTCTATTTAAGTTATATTAGATTAAATAGGGGATGTTATTGTTTTTGTGACTGTCTGTTTTGTAGATCAGAAAAAGTGTGCCCCCCCATGAAAATGAAACGCCCCCCCATTCTATATGTTCTGGCGACGGCACTGATAGTGACCCAATGACCTGAGAATTCCAACGATTAGTCTAGCAGTGTGAGTGAAGCTTTAGTGGCAGCTTTAACATGTGAGAATCTGTGGAAAATCAGGATCATTTCAAAATGTTGCACCAGTGCTATTTCGCAAACATCAGTGCTAAGCACTGCAGAATTCCTTTCTGTAACCGCACTAGATTTCTAAAACATCAACAACCCTGTGATCCCTTTGCCAACTAGCTCAAAGCTTATTCGAGTGGAAAATTCTGTGTAGTTTTCTTTTATGTTTTTATTTCCTTCTTTGATCTCCGCTAAAGTAATGTAAGGTCACATCACCCCTTGTTCACAAAGCAACTTGGCATCTCCCTCTCTCTCCCCCTTTAATGAACGCGAAATGTGTTCAAAGATTATGCCTGCCTGAGTTTGCCCAATTAGGACTGAGTTTGATTTATAACCCTGCCTCTATGGAAAGGTGGGAGACATTTTACACGCTCCACTGACGTTGGGATAATGCGACTACGTCGTCCCAATTACCCATACAAACCATTTACAGAGAACTACCCCCACTGATGTACTTCCATCACCTTTCCATTTGCATAAAGTCAACAGTGAGTTTAATACGCACAAAAATACTCTCTCATTACACTCAATCAATGACATGATTATGTTTTCCGCATTACCATCAGTTCCTGATGTCACTTAAAAATAACTTGGCTATTTCGTCATCACTCTCTGAGCGCCTCATTGCACCTGGACGGTCTTTCAAACGTGCGGGAGTGCGATCAAAGCCATGAATGTGTTGAATTGATAGAGACTATTAATAGCCAGCAGAGATAATATGTCTGCCGTGGTCTGTGGTAAATGTATAAACACTTCCATTGTTTGTGTTGATGTGCTCAGAGGACTGGAAGAAACAGGAGAATGCTCCACTGCTCCACCACAACAACTGAATATTCTTCCAAACGCACCACCCTGGGGGTGATGTCATCGCATCCGTTGCGTTCCCTGCCCCCATCCACTGCTTTGCCATCTACACAAATGCAGCCAATTTGTTGTTGAAAGGATGCAGTGCTGTTTTAATATTTGTTTTACTTATTGATAAGTTACTATTTATTTATTTTATTTCAGCTTTGTTTAATTAACAAAAATAATTTTTAATAGTTTTAGTTAACAACAAAAACCCTGAAAGGATATTGTGCTTCTTGTGATTTTGTTTCCTGCAGTTGTAAGGTGATTATTTTAAATATTGCATTTTCTATAGGAGTCTAAAATGTGTACATTCTGTAGTTTTATAAGAATATTTATTTCTTTGCTTCACTAGTGGCAAGTCTTGTCGGTGGGTATGGGTGTGTGCATGTGTGCGTGCGTGCGTGCGTGCGTGTGTGTGTGCGTGCGTGCGTGCGTGCGTGTGTTGTGTTTCTGCACATATGGAGGTTGATCTAGGCAGTGAGTGCAGAGACAGTGCTGACGGGCAGATCCATCACTGGGTGAGGTGCTGAGGAAAACAGCACTGTGAAATTACACTGTTTACTGTGGCAGAAATAAAGACTTCTTCCTCTTAACCACACAGAATACAATTTAGTAACTGTCACCGCACTCCATCATTCAACCAAAAGTGTGATTGGACACACATACACACAAACAAACACAAGCTCTGACAGAAACAATGCTTATGGCAGCTTGTTTGTGTCAAAAAACAGATTAGGCGATATTTCTCTTGGGATTTGTCAGGTCTTGTCATTTGTCTCAATGTACAATCATGTAGTATAGGTTAATGCTCAATTCATACCTTTCTTTTGTTTGTTTCTTGTTTCTTGTATGCAGGACCAGACTGTGAGATTTGTCAACCTGAAATGCTGTTGGCAACCTTGCGTACACGGTAGACACAGTAGTAGTTTCAAAGCAGTTTTACAGAAAATAATGCTATTCAATTTCCAATGTGTGAGCAAACCACAGATGACTTTGGCAATGAAAAATATATACTATACAGTTCAAAAGTTTGGGGTCAAAGGGAAATTAATGTTTTTGAAAGAAATATTTTGTGCTCGCCAAGTCCACATTTAGTTTATGAAAAATACAGTAAAGCAGTAATAACATATTATTAACATTTAAATAAACTCTATGTAGCTATGTATCTATCTATCTGTCTATCTATCTATTTATCTATCTATTTATCTATCTATCTATCTATCTATCTATCTATCTATCTATCTATCTATCTATCTATCTATCTATCTATCTATCTATCTATTTATCTATCTATCTATCTATCTATCATCTATCTATCTATATATCTAGTCTAACAATTTTGATCTAATTTAAAATATTATTTATTCATGTGACATTTAAGCTGACTTAGTGAATTAATCTAGTATTTACTGTCAATTGATCTTTCCGAAATAATATTTTTGTAAACGTTCAAAAGAACATTTATACATGATGCTTGATATCAATTTTCAGTCAACATGAAACAAAATCCATTTGTAAATGGGATTCACGACTCACCCCCATCAATTTGTTTACAATCTTGTTGGCCATTGATTTCACTTTCAACTTGTCTTATTGATGATTAAATCATTAATAAAACCTGAATGCTACTCTACTAAGGTTTTATAGATTTTATAAAATGTCCCTGTTTTAGTCTATCCACTGCATATAAATATCAAATACTATATTTTTGCATAATATATATATGACATAATATGAATATTTTGGAAAATGTTGTTAATATAAACAAAGGTTGGCATATGTACCTTTTAGCAATATAGTGCGGGAATAGTGCTTTGAAAATAAACACACTTTAACATAAAACAGATAAAATAATTACAGCACAACAATAATGTGTGTGTGTGTGTGTGTGTGTGTGTGTGTGTGTGTGTGTGTGTGTGTGTGTGTGTGTGTGTGTGTGTGTGTGTGTGTGTGTGTGTGTGTGTGTGTGTGTGTGTGTGTGTGTGTGTGTGTGTGTGTGTGTGTGTGTGTGTGTGGGTGGGTGGGTTGGTTTATGTGATTTATGAGGACACACATTTTTTATAATGACATGTGTATTACACTGGTATGACAACTTATGGGTGGTTTATGAGGACATGTCAAAAGTCCTCATAAATCAAATGGCTTAAAAACCATAAAAAACAATGTTTTATTAAAAAAATAAAAATGCAGCATGTCTCCTGTGATGGGTAGGTTTAGGGATAGGGGCAGTGTAGGGGGATAGAATATATAGTTTGTACAGTATAAAAACCATTACGCCTATGGAGAGTCCTCATAATGCTGTTGCACCAACACGTGTGTGTGTGGTGTGTGTGTGTGTGTGTGTGTGTGTGTGTGTGTGTGTGTGTGTGTGTGTGTGTGTGTGTGTGTGTGTGTGTGTGTGTGTGTGTGTGTGTGTGTGTGTGTGTGTGTGTGTGTGTGTGTGTGTGTGTGTGTGTGTGTGTGTGTGTGTGTGTGTGTGTGTGTGTGTGTGTGTGGGTGGCCCTTTGTTTTGTTTCAGTAAAGTACAGCTTAAACATGAAATGAGGTGGGACACGTGGCCACTACTTTGCACATGAAACAGAACAGCAGACGCACAGAGCAGATCAAAGGGAGCTTTTGGTCCAGCGGGCTTTGTGTTGTCCCGTGTTTCCCCCCGAACTGAATGTGACACAGCTTGAGCCGGCAATTTCTTCTACACACCACAGAGAAGGGTTAATATAGTTAAACTAACACCATAAAAACACTATTGTGTTGCTTGAAATATAGTAAAAGTTAACTAACAACTAAAATTATTATTTAATATAAAATATTAAAAACAAAACTTATTTTATTTCAGGTAGTCGCAAAGGCACCATTTATCATTTGATTTAGTTAACTTGATGTGCTAAAATAACTAAAACTGAAATAAAAAATGTATTAAAAAGGTTAAATGACAAAAACAACAAAATTACTAAAACTTGAAATGGATACCGGGAAATAAAAATAATTCAAAATGTTATTTAAAATTAGAAAAGAATATGAATGATTCTAAAATAATACTGCTGCAGAGGAGCATAACATATCCTGCTGTAGAAAATCTGACATATTATACATTAATGACTACAGCATTATTGTATTTTATAGTATTGTTCATTTTTCCTGCTGCAGTTAAATAAGAGATCTGTGAGGTCTGGAAATGAGGGCAGCTGTCGTAATCACTGCAGGTGTTTCTCAGGTACATCTGGAGTTCAGGATGCCTGACTCATGATGTTACATCACTGAGGACATATTACAAGGTGAAGGACAGCCAGCAGTTATAGAAGCCAATAAAAGAAACACATTTACATCTCTCTGTGAAACACATCTCACTCCGTTTTGTGTTTTTCGAGGCCCTGGATATTGTGTTCACTTGTGTTGCTTTAGTCCTTGAGCTTGACATTAAAAACTTTTAAATGTCAAGAAACCCACATTGCAAAGTTTGGACTAAGCAAAGTTATATACTGCATTTGATGAAGAACTTTTCCACCATTGAAAAAATAAAGTATCTTGATGAAAAATAAAGTATCCTGTGTCTACTGCACTCCAGACATACTACTGTCATGTTGGCATTGCCATGATCTACAATGCCAGCCATGTCACTGTTTCATGTCATTTACAGTATGAGACCGCTTACCCTGGCCTTATATATAGTGAAGTGTTTATATACCATCATAAGCACACTTAAGGATTTTGGCTGAAGTGTTTTTCACATATTTTATGAATACTTCACATTTATGGATTATAGCATGCATGCAGACTCATTTAACATACTTTTTGTATTAAATAAAATGGAGTAAAATATAAAATTAATAAAAATTAAGAAGTGGGGTAACTAAAACGTCGGCTAATTTGAGTCCTGTGATATGCCTTTTAAACATCTTAAGAAATACAGTACTGTTAGACTATATATATATATATATATATATATATATATATATATATATATATATATATATATAATATATATATATATATATATATATATATACATACATATATTATAAATGATGATATTATAAATATTTTTCAGGAAACCATTATTGTTTTTGTTTTATCGGGATTGATTAATTGAATGTTCAAAAGAACAGAAGAACAGAATTGATTTAAAATAGAAATCTTTTGTAACATTAATGTCTATACTGTCACTTTTGTTCAAATTATTGCATTCATGCTGAATAAAAGTATGAAATTGTTTGTCGGTTACACTTTATTTTACAGTATGTGTACTTACAGTGTACTTACCCAAGAAATTACTGGTAATGTAAGGTAACTACATGGGTTAAGGTTAGGTTTAGGGGTAGTTAGTGTCATAACTACAATAAGTACAAAGTATGTTCAAACAAAACAGAACTGTTAATTACGGTACCAAAAAATCTTATTGACCCTAAAATGTGTAACAGTAATGTCAACACAGAAAAGGAAACGTACTCGGTTACTAACGTAACCTCGGTTCTCTCTAGAGAGGGAACGAGTACTGCGTAATATCTTACGCTATGGGGAAACACTCTTTCCTCGAGATATTGAAGCCAAAAATTATCCTTAATTTTTTTAATCATGCAAAACGCTTTTGCAGCAGCAAGCAGACAAGGGCGAAACAGCTCGCGCGCGCCCATTGGCTGCCTCGCTGGAAAAGCTGCAGCCTATCGAGTGAAGGCACTGCGTGACGTAATGACGAATGAAGACGCTTCGCGCTCATTTCGTCATGTCCCGCCAGTATAGGCGTGGTCTCACCCTATAAATACCCCTCGATAGCTGTATTTCTCTGATTTTGTACACCGAAGCGAACCAGAGCATAGTTCAAGCACGGCAAGATACGCAGTACTCGTTCCCTCTCTAGAGAGAACCGAGGTTACGTTAGTAACCGAGTACGTTCTCTTACGAGAGTATCTCTCGTACTGCGTAATATCTTACGCTATGGGGACCCCATACAAAACGCCGTGCGGACAGGGATCCAACACCAGAGTCCCGGGGCAAAGCCCGGGCACATCTAGTGCATAATCACCATAACTCACATAGAGTAGAGGAGGAGAGGCTAAAGCATCACTCCTTTATAAAGTCCCGTAGGGACACTGACCCGTAAGGGCAACATAGCCGCATTGGCGGCCAATAAGCCCGAAGTTCAGACCGCCAAAAGCTTAGCTTGTAGGGCGGGCACCTCCAGGTTATAGTACTTGATAAATGTCGACGGCGAGGCCCAGCCCGCAGCCGTACAGATATCCTGCAGGGAGACCCCGCTATACCATGCCCACGACGAGGCCACGCCTCTCGTGGAGTGCGCTTTGACACCCAATGGGCACCGTAGGCCCTTGGAAGTGTAAGCCAGCGCTATGGCATCCACTATCCATCTGGATAGGCTCTGTTTTGAGGCGGCGAGTCCCTTAGAACGGCCGCCAAACAAAACGAAAAGCTGCTCGGTCTGCCTGAACCCAGCCGAGCGGGACACATAAGCCCTTAACGCCCTGACAGGGCAAAGGAGACTCGCGTCCCTCTCCTCATCGAGAACCGGAAGGGCTGACAGGGAAATCACCTGGGCCCTAAACGGTGTATTGAGGGATTTCGGCACGTAGCCGTGCCTCGGTTTGAGTACGACCTTTGAGTCGTTAGGCCCAAACTCCAGACATGACGCGCTTACAGAAAGCGCCTGCAAGTCCCCTACACGCTTCACTGAAGCGAGAGCCAATAGAAACACCGTCTTAAGGGACAGGTGCCTCATATCTGACAGCTGGATCGGCTCGAACGGGGCGCCTTTCATGGCCTCCAAGACCGTGGAAAGGTCCCAAGCCGGGACTGAAGGGGGCCTGGGAGGATTTATTCTCCGAGCCCCTCGTAGGAAACGCACGACTAAGTCGTTTTTTCCCCAGTGACTGGCCAGACACAGGTTTAGCAAACGTTGCTATGGCCGCCACGTACACTTTGAGCGTGGATGGGGTTCTTCCCTTATCCATCAGCTCCTGAAGGAAGGCAAGCACTTCCTCAACCCCGCAGTCCACGGGTGAAAAGCCACGGGCTCGACACCAAGTAGAGAACACCGACCATTTCGAGGCATAGAGCCGTCTGGTAGACGGAGCTCTAGCCTGTGCGATCGTGTTTAGCACTCCTTCTGGGAGGCTAGCGGGTACCCGTTGATGGCCCATGCGTGCAGGGACCACAGTTCCGGGTGAGGATGCCAAATCGAGCCCTCTGCCTGAGAGAGGAGATCTCTCCTCAACGGTACAGGCCACGGGGCAGTGCTGGTCATCCGCATCAGGACCGGAAACCAAGCCTGGTTCGTCCAGAGCGGAGCCACAAGCAGCACTGGGCATCCATTTTCCCTGATCCGCTCCAACACCTGTGGCAGGAGCGAGACCGGGGGAAAAGCATACAGGGGACCGCTGGGCCAAGTATGGGCCAGCGCGTCCCTGCGCTTTGAGAAGAATACTGGGCAGTGAGCGTTCTCGCGGGACGCGAACAGGTCCACCTGCGCTCTGCCAAACGTTTCCCACAGGAGCTGGACCGTCTGCGGGTGCAGCGACCATTCTCCTGTCAGGACGTTGTCTCTGGACAGCATGTCTGGACCCGTATTCAGGTGCCCAGGCACGTGCGCCGCTTTCAAAGAAAGGAGGTTGCGCTGGGCCCAGACCAAGAGGGGTTCCGTCAGCCTGCAAAGGCGTGCGGACCTGAGGCCGCCCTGGCGATTTATGTACGCCACCACTGACTTGTTGTCCGATCGGACCAAGACGTGGTGGCCCCTCACCAGGGGACAGAAGCGCCGCAGCGCTTTGTCGACTGCTATCAATTCCAAGCAGTTTATGTGAAGGAGCTTCTCCCGCTCTGACCATAGGCCAGCCAACGGTCTGCCCTCGAGCAGCGCTCCCCACCCCGTGGTGGAGGCGTCCGTCGACACCACTTTCACCCTTGAGGCGGTCCCCAGACTCACACCAGACTGATACCAGCTGGTTACTTTCCAGGGTTCCAGAGCCGAAACGCACCTTTGGTCGACCCTGAGGCGACACCTGCCCGTGGACCATGCCCGGGGCGGGACCCGTGCTTTCAGCCACCACTGCAGCGGGCGCATGCGAAGCAGGCCCAGCTGGAGTGCATGGGATGCTGAGGCCATCAGGCCCAGCAATTTCTGAAACCGTCTGAGCGGGACTAAGGAGCCGTGGCGGAAGGATTCCGCGACGCGCTGAATACTTAGTACGCGCTCCGGTGACAGGCGTGCCGTCATGGAAAGCGAGTCTAACACTGTTCCCAGGAAAGAAATTCTCTGGCTGGGACACAGCAGGCTCTTTTCCCAGTTGACCGTCAGGCCCAGTGTCTCGAGATGCTCGAGCATTGTGGCCCTGTGTTCTATGAGCTCTGATCGTGATCGAGCTAGAATCAGCCAATCGTCCAAGTAGTTCATAACTCGCATGCCCTGAAGTCTCAGGGGCGCGAGAGCCGCGTCCATGCACTTCGTAAATGTACGGGGTGCCAAAGACAGGCCGAACGGCAGGACTGTGTATTGATAAGCCTGGCCCTCGAACGCGAATCTCAAGAATCGCCTGTGATGGGACGCTATTTGTATTTGGAAATACGCGTCTTTCAGATCTATCGACATAAACCAGTCCCCTTGGCGCACTTGCGCGAGGATTTTCCTGGTCGTAAGCATCCTGAACTGGCGCTTCACAAGCGCTTTGTTCAGCTGTCTCAGATCTAGAATGGGTCTGAAGCCCCCATCTTTTTTCGGTACCAGAAAATATCTGCTGTATAAGCCCCCTTCGCTCTGAGCCTGAGAAAGGGGCTCTATGGCCCCTTTGCTCAGTAGTTTCGCTATCTCGGCTCGAAGTAGATGAGATACTTCGTTTTTCACCGAAGTCTCGACGGGCGCCGTACAACGGCGTGGACGTCGTGCGAATTGTAGCGAGTAGCCTCTCTTTATAGTGTTCAGCACCCAGTCTGATACCCCGGGTAGCTTCGACCACGCTTCTGCGCGAGTAGCTAGGGGTAGGATGCAGACCGGGCTCTGGCCGTGACCTGGCAACGGCTCGAGAGCCCCGGTACCCTGGGAACACGACGCCGTGTTTACAGCGTTCGAGGCGGGGGGCGCGCTGGGCACAGCGGGCAGTCTGGCCGCGCTCACAATCTCTATGGCGGGACGCATAACGAGAGTGAGCGGGGCGAATCCCGTGGGATTCGGCGTGCTTGCGGGAGGATGTGGGCGCAAACCTACGGGCACATCTACAGCACTGTGCACGCTTTCGGCCGGAGCCGATAGATTGTGTGTTGGTTTCGTTTTTACAGAAACCAAGGGACACGGGGCATGCAGCGTGAGCGGGCATTGTATGGGCGCAATCGCTACATTGTTTGCACAATCGACCTGAGTCAGATTTATGTGTGCTCGCCTCGCACCGTGGCGGGCTATGTCTGGGTGTGGGAATGGGCACTGGGGCGTGGGCATTCTTACAACACTCATAACACCATCGGCCGTGGCCGGCATACCAGAAAATACACTCTTTATTGGATTTATCTGGGTAGCCATGAAAACGGCTTTTTTGTGCAGGCAAGCGGGCTGAGACACCGGCTGCTTCACTGCTAAATACACTGGCACAGTCACATCGCAAGGAACTGAACGAGCGAATCTTTTCGGTGGGGAGCCGGCCGCAGCGGGCTCCGAACACCGTCGCTTTCTTAGAGTGGCTAGGAAAGCTTCGAGGCCTCGGGCTTGAGCTCAATCTTCGGCCGAGGCCCGCGCTGAGCGGGGCGGCGTCCAGCAGAGCAAGAGCGCGGTCTCTGATCCCGGGCCTGGCGGCGCTGTGTAGCGGCGGCTGCGGGCGATGCAGGCCGAGGCTGCGAGCTGCGAGCAGACGGCTGCTTAGAGCGACCTGCAGCGGAGCTCGAGCGCTTCGGAAGGAAGTGCTTCATGGCCTGCGAAGTCTTCTGCTCCTCCGAGAATCTGTCCGCGAAATCCTTGACGGCAGATCCGAAGAGGCCCGCAGGGGAAATGGGCGCGTCGAGGAATACAGAGCGCTCAGCTTCCGTCATCTCAGACAGCGTCAACCACAGATGTCTCTCAGCAACGGCGAGAGAGGCCATATTCCGCCCCATGGCCTGAGCAGCGGCTTTAGCGGCGCGTAGAGCAAGGTCCGTAGCGCCTCGTAAATCCGCCACGTTGATCGCACCCGGGCCTTCCTCGTCCAGTTTAAGGAGAAGGTCGGCCTGGTAGATCTGCAAGATCGCCATCGTATGCAGCGCTGAGACCGCCTGTCCAGCGGCTGTGTAAGCACGTCCGTGCAGCGATGAAGTCACCCGGCAGGCTTTAGAGGGGAGCGTCGTCTGCGCGTGCCGTCCCGCAGAGGGCGGGCAGAGATGCGACGCGACCGCCGCCTCGACAGGAGGAATGGAGAGATATCCTTTATCTCCCGCGCCGGTGACAGAAGTGAAGGCCGCAGAAGTGGAAGTGCGCAGTCTGGCGGAGAACGGGGCGGTCCATGACTTAGCGACTTCGTCGTGGAGCTCAGGGAGGAAGGGGCGGCCCTAGACTTCTTGAGAAAGCGCCCGTCGAGTCTGTTGCGCGGCGGCAAGGCGGGCGCCTCCCACTCGAGGCCGATGCTCTCTACGGCCTGGGTGAGCAGACGCATCAGCTCAGCCTCAATGCCGGGTCTCCTCACAGAGGGTTGGCTAGACACGTCAGCGGGGGGGAGGTCCACAGAGCTCGCCCAATCCTCGCTATCGGAAGCCACAAGAGAGCATACCTCGGCAGGCTCATCCAGCTCGGGAGCGGAAGCGGCGGCAGACGGCGGGCGCTGTCCGTCCGGGAGCGACTCAGGTGAAGCCGGCGAAGCAGGCGGGCGAACCGGCGAGCTTTGGCGGGCTGGAGAAGGCTCGGGAGCGCGCTGGGCGCGACGCTTCTTACGGCGCGGCACAGACGGCTGGGACGCGGGTTCAGAGAACGACGCCAGGCGAGTCCGCAGAGTCGCCATAGGCAGAAGTTCGCAGTGCGGGCATCCACCATCCGCGAGCGCGATAGCAGCGTGCTCATGACCCAGGCAGGACACACAGATGACGTGACGGTCCTCATCGCTGAGTTGAGAGCGGCACGAGCCACAGAAAGGCATCTTTAAAAAGACGCAGCTCTTTTAGAACATATAATGGGTGTTGCGTCACGTAAGCAAACACACACACACACAGTGACAGAGTAAAGGATATAGTACGCCGGAAAGCGCAGCAGGTACGGCAGTTGAAGGCGGCTGGGCCAGCGACTTCAGAAGATGGCACGTCCCGCTGAGAAGGCTACAAGTCAACGGCGCGGCTTCTCACTCTGGATCCCGCGATGCGTGAGCTTCGCGTGAAGAATGAAAAAATCAGAGAAATACAGCTATCGAGGGGTATTTATAGGGTGAGACCACGCCTATACTGGCGGGACATGACGAAATGAGCGCGAAGCGTCTTCATTCGTCATTACGTCACGCAGTGCCTTCACTCGATAGGCTGCAGCTTTTCCAGCGAGGCAGCCAATGGGCGCGCGAGCTGTTTCGCCCTTGTCTGCTTGCTGCTGCAAAAGCGTTTTGCATGATTAAAAAAATTAAGGATAATTTTTGGCTTCAATATCTCGAGGAAAGAGTGTTTCCCCATAGCGTAAGATATTACGCAGTACGAGAGATACTCTCGTAAGAGAACTGCACCTGTCATTTGATGTCATTGGATCTGCACAGTAAAATGAAAATGCATACTCATTAATTTAATGTATGCAAATGTGATCCCAGATCACAAAGCTGTCTGGTAATTTGAAAGAGAAAATGTTGTTGGTGGCCTGCTTTAAGAATCATAAGAGGAAATTCTTTTTTTTTTTCTAGCCGTCCTTGCCTGATGCTTGTCCTGCCTGAATTTACAATCACCCATTGGTGTTTTGTATTGCTTCTCATCCCTCCTTTTTGTCTTTATTTTGTGTTCCCCCCATGAATCCTTTCATTTAAAGCCAGCATCAACAGTGGTGAATTCAGCTTGTACAGAAGACAGAAAACACACTCCCACCTATGTCCTTGAGCTCCCCCTGCACAGATGAATTCCACCTGTCCCCACTCATACAGAGGCTTTTTCATCCCAGAGAAGAATCCGTCCCGGCCACTGTGACAAATTAGAAGTGTAATGAGAAAAATAAATAAAAAAACGGTGGAACAGTGGCCCTGAATGAGTTCTGATTGAATGTTCTCATGAATACTCATGATTATATTTGTTCTTTACCTTTGTGAGTAACATATTTGTCTTAAGTTTTGCATGGCCTGCAATGTCTAGCCTATATGAAAAAATATGAAATATCCCTAACCTTTGAGTTTTGTTTATGTAAAACTTTACAGTGAATGATTCAAATAAGACATCGAGTGACTTTCTTTCTAATCATGAGTGATTAATTACAGTGTTTAAATCATGGCCTGCAAGTAAAGATGAACAGTGATGAACGCCCACTTTAAGACAGGAAAGGTTGAGTTACGAGAGGAACCATGAAGGCGCTGATGGAGCCCTTTTCTCTCCTTGTCTTCTGACTTTTCTCTCTCTCCATCCTTCCACTCGATTTCTCACCCTTTGCCTCAACTCAGCTGTGACACAAACCTCATTTATCTCATTTCCTGTTTGTCTTACAATGCAAATGAATGCGGACCCGCTTACTGCGCTCTCTCCCAATCATTCTGCCTCACAGGAGGAGACGCTGGCAGAAATTTAAATCTTGCTCAAACATTTGTCTTCCACCCGCCAGAACGCCTGAATGGCTGTCAGATAGGATTTCTGATTCTTGAGTACTCAATTGTGGAGGCTTTAAGATTAATTCGTAAATGGATTAGATTCAGATTTACATTATCCTTGACTGGTATGCGTTTTTCAAATATCTGGTTTCAATTAACCAAATGTCTTCTTAATCTAATATGTGTTGTCAAAGAGAATCCTATCAAATATAATACTGCTTCTGCAATGAGGAAAAATAGCATTTGGAAAACTAAACAGAATAATTTCTCATTAACTCAAAGGTATTTATTCATTTAAAGCAATAATGTAGAAACAAAGTTATTTTCGCAAAAAAAGACACCTTCAGAAATGACTTGCTGACTATATTATCCCTTGATTATTTATATAGTATTTATGTAATACTTCATTATAGTGTCCAAGTTCCACATACTACATGTAAAATATAGTGTGACAAATGTTTCTATATTTTATTGTCTGAATTAATTTGATCAGGTCAGTCTGAGCCAAATGTATCATGAAGCAAACGGCTCATGAAACTGCGTTGGCCGTATTTAGGAAGCCCTTAAGCGCTGTGGGAAATGAAATAATCCAGTGACTCCACTTGAGTTTGCTGTAAAGTGAGAGTGCTTTTTTTTTTCAATATGCCAGCTGCAAGGCTATTGATATCTCAAAAAATACCCTCCAAACCTGAGTCGGGGTTGGGGCCTTTAAATGTTTAAAGCATGTTAAATAGGCATCACATTAATTATGTACCAGCACTCCTGACAGGGGATTTAAAGGGCTGAGGCACAAAGATGTGAAATTTTAAGAAGAGTAAGATTTTGTACAGCTATTATCTCAGTAAGATGTCTTCATAGAACAGCACTAACTAATGGAGGCAGTCAGACATGACAAAACAGAGATAGCTTGATTCTTTGCTCATGAACCAGTGTCTGTAACATGAATAAATGTCTGTAACATGTTAAAACAGCCTTGTGTTATTACAATTTTTATTATAGATGTGTGTGCTGTTAATGTGAGTTTATTCCCTTCCTCTCTGTGTCTGCAGTATGAGTCCATGGGGAGAATCAGGAATTAGACTTATTTTCTGCCTGGCATCATGGGAGTACAACCGTCCATCAAAACCACATATTCTCCACTCTATTTTCTATCCAATTCATCTACATTGTCTCTCAGCGGTGCTGCGGACCCTCTGTCCCTCATTGCAATGCATTTATCCCTCTTTCTGTCTTTCTGTGTTGGAAACAAACGAGATGCGGTGGTGTAGGGTGATGGCAGTGCTCACACTGAGGGATGAGGAATACGAACATGCTCCGGTTCAACAGGCTCAAATCTATCTATCCAATGGCATCATATTAATCGAAATGCTTTCTGGGTAACCCAAATCAGCTGAGATAATGTCATAGTTATGTGATGTCAACAACAGTAGCTTTAAAAGACTATAAATGAGTTTAATAGTTCATGGACTCGTTGAAGTGTAAATCAATTGCTGTTAGCCTTTGTGTGTGTTTTTGTGTTTTCATGGTTATTTGGAGATGTAAGCATTCAGTAGCAGGAGTTCAGCATAGTATATGAGTCTCAGGTGTGATACGGAGAGATGTAAGACAGTAGCAGTCAGTTGCGTGCCATCCAGCTGCAGTGTTTATGGGCCAACAGATGGTGAAAGGGGACAGATTATTCTTGCTATGCCATATTTAGGAGGCCTTTTTCTGTAATAGAAAAGGCTGGATGTGTAACTAAAAATTCACATTCAATGGGTATAACGCATAACACATAACAGATAATCCAGCATGTGATATATGGGTGAATCTCACAGAGGAAAAAAAGAAGTAAAAAAAACCTGTGCTCACCTGCTAATTTGTTTTCCCCTATTTATACCTCAGTGTTTTACATTCATTCAATGTCAAATTGTTGTTCTTGTCTCACTGTTGTTTTCTCATCTAGAGTTTATACTCTTTGTTCCCGTCTCTTAATGCTTCAATTCATTCCAAGTTGGATTCCCTGTCATTCAATGATGGATTATACTGATTGGACTGACTGATCAGTCAGTACTTCCAGTCAACCTCATCATCTGTTATTTGGATTGTTCTTCATCCTCTGGGCCTGTTGTGAATTGTTTCTCTGTCGACTATATGTAGGCCTACGTATAAATTGAATTCTGCATTTGGATTCTGTCTGTTTACGGGTGTGACAGATTCGTTGATGATTTGAACTCCTGTTCCTTATCCATCACTTTTCCCCTTTCACTCTTTCACCATGATTCTTTCACGCATCTTTTATTTCAGGGTCACAGTAATAATCTCCACCAGAACTTACAGGCTGGCTCAGCTCTCCACATGACTTTGGCAACTGCCAAAGTGACGCAAACGTTCACCTTTCCAAGCCAAGGTGAACTCTGTTTCAGGCTCTAAGGACCAATCCGAAGCAGAGAGTGTCAATGCGTGAGCTGGTGTCATAAAGTTATTGACAACAGGGATGAATGAGTTCTGTTGACTCCCCTCTGGCTTTCAGCATCCTTGTGTTCCGTTGGCCTGGAGCCCAGTCATGTCCACAGCCTCTCACTGCCCCAGCTGGGTGCCCTGTGCGGCAGGCACAGGATGGGAGACACAAGGCCACAGGTGCTCCAGGCTTCATCAATGCCATTCCAGTGGGCCTTCCGAATATAGTGCAAAGTGTTCATGCCTGCACACACACATATACACTCCCCTGTGGTGTAGCCTTATTCAGAATGTGCTCAGCTGTTTGCATAGTTCACGTGACTAGCTTGTGTGGTTCTGTGCATATCCAACACAATTTCACAGCAATTCTTAACTATTGGAGGCTACTTTGTATGAATTCGTACAATCTCATCCAATCTGATTATGCCCCATTGGTGCTTAGGTTTAGTGGCGGGGTTAGGGGAGGACCTTTACGCTTACCTTTTTCCAAAAAATTACATATTTTTTTATTATGCATTGTACGAATTTATATGAAATCGCCACTTTGTAATATAAGTAGGTTTTCCTTTTAGATTGGGTTGGTATATCATACAGTTTCGATTTCAACTTGAGCCTCTCTAATGCGATTTGTTAAATCGGATCAGTGGTCATTGTTTAGGATTCAGGAATAAGATTGTCCAGACGTATAGTGTGATCCTTTCATGGTTTGTTTTCTCAGGGTCTGTCTGCTTAAACAGCCTTTTAATCCTAAACCTCTCAATCCTTCAAGGTTCACGTTTTTCCTCATCTCTCTAACCTGCTGACAGGACGTATGAGGATGTCCTCTTGTTCCGTGCTAAATGCCTGTGAGCATGAGCATCTATATTCTGTGGAGAGCTGTGTTGAGAGTCGTAACATCTCTCCGTTCTGTTATTATCATTCCCGGGTAATTACAGAGACTTGTGCTTGCTGATTGCTTCTGTCAAGCAGTTAATCTTAAAATGAGGAGGTAATGAGTGTCTGGGCTAATGTGCCGCATATCTCTATCTGTCTGTCCAGTGGGGGACACAGAAAAAATAGACAAATTATAGTTTGGGTACAGATATCAGAAAACATTAAAGGATAGAGGAATGAGAAGACTTATTAACACATACAGAAAAAAATGATCAAACTCCCTGCATCATGCCATTGGTTGGATGAATATACCCCTGGCCCAATCTCAACTTGGTTAAGCCATTGCTGTGTCAGGCTCAACCCTGTATCACATGAAATACGTTCTGAGGAAACTATTTTGCAAATCGAAATTACGTTACATGCCAACATATAAGCAGTGCTATTACGTTGGTCCTTAACCTGATATAGCATTATTGATTACGTTGGTCCTTAACCTAATATAGCAGCCTGGTCTCATTGTTAATATGTAGGTATTAATACGTTATTTTCAAAGACAGAAAACCTAAACATATCCATTTTATACAGAATATAAAAAGGATAAAACACTTGGACAGAGATGTACGTAAATGGCAGTTTTATTAACAATATCATTAAAATATATTTTGAGCCACTAACCTGCTCCTACCCCTAAACCTACCCATAACCATTCCTTAAAACTACGTAGGCTAACACAATTATGAAGAAAAAAAACATAACAGACAGACAAGTTATACATTTCACAATATTTTATTTATTGCGAAAATATCAAAACCGGTAACGTTAACATTACCAAAAGTCCACATGATGATGCGTTGCAGTCGCAGTCCTCTCTGGCAGTATTATAGTAGTTGTGTATGATATGAGGTACATATCAGAATTTAAGTTATTAACGTTAATCCATGAAAATGTTAATCCGATTTCGGTTCGCTCTCTGAAGACGCGCGCGCTTCTCCATTTCAAATGTACTACACCGACTGAAACACGGCATGTCGCAATCTGTGACGAAGCAGGCGAGAGCCAATGAGCGTTTGATATCACGGCCGTAAAACATGTCGTAACGCTTCTTGAAGGCGCAATTTTTGAATTTGAATTTATCACCAGCGCAGGATAGATTTGACGTTTGCGGTCGCTGCTGAGAAATGAAGATGAAGATCGCTGGATAAAAGGCTGAATTTGGATCTGTTTCTTGCAAACAACGTATGGATTCTAGGATTTGGATTACATCAAGCTAATAAAATGTATGTTTTTTGTGAATGTATCAGTATGTTGTTTTTTATTGGAGAAAATGCTTTTTGTGTAAATACACTATAAATACTACAAAATTGTTAAACGATTAAACAAGGTATTTTTAAGATTAAAAGTGTATTCCTTTTTAATCACGCAGGCTAGTCCTCCGAAACGAGTTTGCTGCAGAAGGCACAGAGCGAAATGTTAATATTTATAAGTAACGCAGGCCTATTATATGAATAAATGCGAATGAAAACTTAATTGATAAGACAGTTGAATGCAATAGTCAAAACATTAATACCACGATTATGCATGAATAGTAATACGTACAAATTTCTACGTCGGTAGATTTGTTCATACGTAAATAAATTACGTTGTGCTGCTACGTGTGAAAAGAAACCTGCTTTGGATGTATTATGTTCAGGACAAACGTAATAGCACTGCAATAGATTAGGTTAAGGACCAACGTAATAGCACTGCTTATATGTTGGCATGTAACGTAATTTCGATTTGGAAAATAGTTTCCTCAGAACGTATTTCATGTGATACACGGTTGGTCAGGCTGGTCAAGACTTCAACAAACTATTGTGGATTAAAACTTGAAAATCCCTTTAGTTGGTGTAAACTTATTTCTGTCATGACAGCTCTCTGAGAGATTATCATGGTAATAGATATGGCAATGTTAATGTATTTGGTCTTGTCGGAATAGATCTACTACGCTGCTGCTGCAGAGCAAGTAACAGACTTGCGTGTAGAACATGCTGCTGCTGCTGCTGCACATATAACATACATGAAATAACCCCGTATCACATCTATACAGGTGGACCTGGGGAAGGTGGAGGGTTTCTGAAAGCTCAAATGCAAATGCCAAGTATTTGAATGTTGAGCAGCAAGCTCATTGACAATGTGATCTCTATAAAATTAAATTAAGGACCTATCAGCCTGCACCATCTAGAATTTCATGACAGAACTTTGCATGTAGTCAGGTTATTAGACATGTTCCGTTTTTCTTAAACTTTCACATACGAAGCACATTTTAAGGGTATCCTACAAGCTATTTTGTTTTAAAGTGTATTAAGAAAAAAACTGGGCTGAAAAGTGACCTCCATTACAGTAGGGTGTTGTGTGTGGTTACCAAGGTGTTGCTATAGGTAGTCTGGGTGGTTGATACCATAGGTTGTCACTTTTGACAAAAGTGCCACACCCCAAATCTCTCCGATACTGTGGTCCCTCAGGTCCTTCATTCAAAGTAAAGTTGCGGTCACAGTAGGTTCATTGTCAATAGTGTTGCAATGAATGAAATACAACAAATTTTGTCAAGTCAAGTCAAGCAGTGTTCCTTTGTAGCCTAGGAAATCCCAGACAACTTCCGGCAAATTTAGATTTGCTCTGCAAGTTAGTCTGGCAAAGAGCTCATTGAAGCTCATTTCTAAACCGTCGAAATCACGGCACCAATCATCAGAAACGTTGGGGCGGGCTTTACACGATGACGACAGCACAGTGACGGTGAAGCAGATTTTGTACATTTACAAAGATGGATGCCGCCGTGGAACTAGGGGTGTGACGGTTATAGTTGAACACCGTCATTAGAACTCTATAACCGCCAAAACCATGTTATTAAAATATTTTTTTCACAAACATTTTTATCATAGAGAATGTTTAAATACTAGTCTAAAATCAGCTTACGAGGGAAACGGAGGCGGAGTTAATGGTGTTTCAGAGGCTGCTACTGCTGGAGATGATTCGGGAGAGGTCTGTGCACCACCCCCTCCCAAGAAGAGAAATCTTGGAGATCTCAGAGATAACAGACGAACGTATGTTCTGCATACGTCATCTCCTTCATCGCTCTGATTGGTTTTAGGTCTATCCAATTGCGCCCAGAGGCATTTGAGCGACGTCCATTGGTGACGCCCCTTTGGAAATGACTTGTCTATGAAGCTTTGCCAGACCATAACTCAGTTACAACTGAGAATGGTCTGGTTTTAACCAGGCTAGCTCCTTTGGTCAACATGAGAGTGTGCGTGACCAACTTGAACCTGTTGCGAAATCTGCTGGGGGGAATTTCCGATTGTGTGAATTCCTATTGAAATAACCCGATTTCACCCATAAATATTGACCAAATATGACTGTACCGTAGTTTTTATTTTTCATTTGTAAGTATAATTCATGTGTAGCACAAACGTAGGGCAAATTATGTACTGAAGTTTTATACTTCAAATCAAATCCCTAATCCTATAGTTTGACCAATACCGAAAGTTATGCTTGTATGAATAAGTACTGCTAATGATGTAGGCATTGCTTTTGATATTTAAGGATGCTACAGGGTTTTGTAAAGCTGAGGTACAGGAAAAGGTGTTGAAACTAGAAATAAACGGCTGTCCCTGTGGAATTTCTAAAAATCCCACATCCAAAAACGAGTGTCTTTGTCCCATTCAAAAGTCGCTCTTATACTTGTATAAAAAGATTATGACTTTACTCTCCTGATGTGATGCAGTGCTGCCAGTTGAACGAGTACCAACATGATGAGTAATATTTGAGTCATTCTAAAAAAAAAATTGTGTCTGCTGTGGCTTAGCACCAATAAAAGTATATTAAACTTCCTGAAGAACGCCCCACCCAATTATTGTTTTCCTAATCTTGTAAATGAGTTTAGGGATCAAAAAACATTTCCATTTATGTGTGCTCTGTTTAGTCAACAGCTTTCCATTTGTGTGACTATAACATTGCAGTGACCAAATAGAATATACAGTATATGAAAAGACAGTTCAGTAAACAAACATTTTAGGTTCTGTTATGGGATGTAAAAGATGTGGAGAGTTGTCTTTGATGTCAGAATATAAGTGGCGCTCACATGTGTCACCATGGAGACGAGTCTCTGAGGAGCTGTGACTGTGTCCCCTTGTATGAGTCCCTCTCCTCTCACACTCACTCTCTCACTTCTTGTAATGTCTAGTGAAAATCAGCTTCAAACACACACATACTGTTCATACCTATACATTATATTGTATATTATTTGATTCGCAAAGCATTTTTATTATAGAGAATATTAGATCGGATAAATATTTCTAATGCAAAATGGCTCCCTGATCATTTCATTTTTAATTAAATTTTATGAATTCTTTGAAATCTGCAATACTGGCATCAATAAATACAAGCCAAAACAACTTTCTTTTGCCTCATTCTGCAAAAAAATCCCTCCGGCAGAGCTCGCTTTAAGCCATAGGCAGAACGCCAGTGCAGAATTGTTGCATTTCTCCAGCTCAGCATTTCATAACTATTTATTCGTCTTTGAACAGCGCTGCATTTTTAAGTCTTCATTTTCCATCACCTCATTCTAGGTTTGATGGGGTGAGAGCCACATCCACTATGAAACATTATTGTATTGATTGGTATATAAATATGAAGATGTGGTTTTAATGAAAATGTGTGTGTGTGTATCAGAGAGAGAAAGAGAGAGAGAGGCAGAAGAGTATTTATAGGGCTTTTGGTTCCTCTCGGTCTGATGTTTGTGTTGATGGATTGGGTGTTTTTTGGTCAGGTAGGCATTCGGGCCGCTCTCAGCAGGATCCCAACGAGTGCTGCATTGCAGTGAAAAGCAAAGAGCAGACATTAGGACTCAGTGTTTGTGTGTGTGTGTGTGTGTGTGTGTGAGTGTGTGTGTGTGTGTGAGAGAGAGAGTGTGTCGTGCTCCCTTGACAATAATACATCTTAATCAGAGCACACAGTTCTGCTCTTTGCCCCTTACCTTCTGGCTGATATACTTCCCTTACCATAGCAGAGTAGGGCACACATATTTCTTTGTATAGTATTTACCATACTTAAACATGCAGAGTGACATACAGAAGACTAATAAACAAAAATAGTGATGATAATAGATTTCAATAATGCCTATTTGCAAACATCATATATTCTCATGATATTTGAAATACTAATACACTTACCAGGTGTTGCCTGATTCTTGATGTTAATGGGACAGTTCACACAGAAATGAACATTCTATCATATTTTACACATCCTCTGTCATTTTGTCTGTACAATGTCAATGGGGACAAATGTAGTTTTGGACCCCACTTTCATTGTACCATTTTTTTAAGGAATTCATTTATTCAGCAAGGGTGATATTAAAGACTTGTAATTTTTTTTTTTACAAAAGACTTCTATTTCAAATAAATGGTTTTCTTTTGAACTTTCTATTGATCAAATAAACCTCATTATTAAGTATTACAGTTTATATTAAACAGAACAACCATTTTAAACATTGATAATAAGAAATGTTTATTGAGCAGCAAATTTGTGTTTATGGATCATGTGACTACTTTGCTGTAACATGAATAAACTATATTTAAAGAGAACAGTTATTTTAAATTGTATTGATATTCCAGAATTGTACTGTTTATTACAGCATTTTCAATCAAATAAATGCAGCCTTAATGAGCATAAGATCAAAAATATCTCCTTTTCTGTTCCATATAGATGAAAGAAAATCATACAGATTTAGAATTCCATTCATTTTTGGGTGAATTATCCCATTAAGCAACAAGTTATATTGAAAACATGTTGAACAGTGAACAAAACAGTTCAAATAAAAGCCAAATCAAGTGTTTTTACATAAAGAAGACTTTATTGTCTTTTACATACATCTCTTAGTATAATATTTCTAGATTCAATAATACCAGTACGTCAAAAATAATAATTATAGTTATTATATATAAAAAACTAAGCCTTAAACTACTCTTTACTTTTTAAAAACATAAATGTTTTTATATATTAATATTTGTTCTGTTTTATAATCTGTCAACAAAAATAAAAAAGTCACAGGTTAATGAGATTATCAAGTAGCTTTTGCTGTTTTTAACACTGACGGTATACAGGAGGATTGATGGTTTGCGATGTTACGTTCAGTGAGGGAACAAATATAAACTATGAAGTCCACTCAAATGAAATCCAACAATACAGGGAAAGTGTGTGTGTGGTTTGTACTGTCAGCAAGTAGGTTTAGTGAAATACCTGGTAAGAAGAGAGGCATGATGGTTTATATAGTCCAGTGGGATGACAAGTCTCTATCATGGCCCAAAAACAGAGAATGTGAGGGCATGCCTTGCTTTTCTACTCAAACCAAGCAATTGTGGGCTCTAACAGAGCCATAGCGCCGCCCTTCCTTTTGAATCAACAGACAGACAGTGAAAAGAAATCCCATTTTATTGGTGAACAATAAAATGGGTTTGGCAATTGCAAAAAGCGTTGAAATGGTCAGGATATGTATAGCTTAGAAAAGCTTTGTGAATGGGCCGCTTGATTTCGGCAGCAGTGAGGGCAGAAACACCAGACACGACAGAACTCGACACAATGGAAGAATAAAGCGTCTGGCTACACAAGTCTCGGGTGCAGCAGCAGCTTTCTATGTGCTTCTTTCACATCACACAACACTGCATCTATACGAAAAGATCAGTAATGGGATATTGAGAGACAAGAGGGGTTCCCGCTTCGACTTTTGACTTTAGCGACTATATAGATAGTTATGCGTTTAACTACCATACTTTACACATGGCCACGGTCAACATAATAAATAAACGGTCATCACACAGGTCTTATTGAAAGCCAGGCAGTGATCGATATGACGTGATGTCATTACCATTAAAATTTCGGCTAAAACTTGAAATCTGCGAGCCACTGACATTCAGTATTGCTCTTTAGTCTTTACCTTAACACATCTTGAGAAATGTCCTTGTTCTTAGAGGCATAAGACTGACTTGGTAACAGGTGTTTGCCTGCTTGTGCAAGATTTTGGCACACTGCAAAATATAATTTTAATCACTATTTTTATCTAATTGTTTTTTAGTAAAAAATATCTAGACATCCTTAAATGAGCATAACTTCATAAGACTTGTTTTTAGAGATTATATCTTGAATTAAGTTTTCTCCCCTATAATCTCTTATATCAGAATCCCTTAAAACAAGTTGTATAATATCTGGTGTAATTTAGGCTAATTTTATGTATAATTATATACTAGTTTGTACTGTTTAATATTTTATAATGTTTTAAGCATATATATAATATAATTCAGTGAAGTTTGTGCTTAAAATAAATTTCTGAAAGGAAAAGAAAACATAAATGTACACAAAAAAATTGGTATATTCTCTGAATCCCATCTAAATATCTAATGCCGTTTTGTTTAAAGGATGTTTAAATTCTTTACTGTAAAACAATGTTTTTGCAGTGAAGATTGATTGTGTGTTTTGTGATGACTGTAAACAATTTGTGTAGCGTCTCAGTCCCATTCGAAAAAAAAAAAAATCATCTGCTTTCGTTCAAAGGAGGTAGGTCTATTTTGTTGGCAAACGATAGATGATTAAATCTCCCATTTGAGAAATCCTTTTGGCAATCGTGTTATTTCCAGCTGTTTGTATCCTAAGGAATCCCTCCTCCAGACCTCGGTTGTGCAGGGCTGCAAGTTGTATTGGGAGACCAGCAGGAACCAGCGTGGTGAGGGAGGGGGACGAGAGACACTGGCTGTCCTCAAAAAAAGTTATTGTCCTTCAATCACACTTTTTCATCCTCGCCTTCCATTTCTGTCAGTGCAAGTTAAATAAAGCAACAGGGATCCTTTTCATGGCCCGGGTCCCAGCTCTGGATCCAGATCCAGTCGAGGTCAGGAGGCATCAAAACTATGGGGTAAAATGAACAGATGATTAGAATTGAAATATGAATTTTACATATTTGTATATAAAATGGCAACATGTAGTGTTTTAGTATGCATTCATGTTTTTTATTTTGATGTGTGTGTATTTCAACTTTTGTGTGCTCAGCAAAATGAAGAGGGCAAATGATGGTTCTAATGCTTTCCCTCAGGTTGAATTATTAAATCTGAATTAAATCTGCTGCATTATTAAATATTAACTTCTCTGCTAGCATCTGTTAGATG
The DNA here is from genome assembly GCA_036326025.1 of Chrosomus eos. NCBI lineage: Eukaryota > Metazoa > Chordata > Actinopteri > Cypriniformes > Leuciscidae > Chrosomus > Chrosomus eos. The sequence goes on from CM070833.1 coordinate 17,927,060, forward strand.
GAGTATCTGAGAAGGATCAAGGGTCAGTTACCCCACAGACCTTCCAGAACACAGCCAGTAAAACTGCCTCATACTAACATAAAACCACACTAAGACCCAAATGCTTTGAATGTTTTTGAAAGAAGTTTCACATGCTCACTAAGGCTGCGTTTATTTGATCGGAAATACAGTAAAAACAGTAATATTGCAAAATATTATTACAATTTAAAATAACTGTTATAAAATGTAATTGGGTCATTCTTAGCATTCGGTGCCATTTAAGTCCTCATGACATAATGTGGTATATTTTGAGTAAAAATGGGCTAATACTTGTTTCTAAATTATCATCTTAAATTGTTAAACCCCCCTTTACCATAGAACACAATAAATGTACCCAGGATTAATTAATAAAAAAAAAAAAATTACTCTGATGTTAGTGCAAGTAGGCTAAACTGCCATGTCCCCAAGTAAGCTTGCACAACTTCATCCACAAATATAATAAAAATCAAATAAATTCCAATTTTTTCAATATTGTTGTATATTCTTATTTATAATATTCCTCACAAAAATATATTTTTTGTTAGATATAAATTTTTAATACTTAAAGTCTTTAAAAAATGTTGTGTCCCTGAATTGAATGTCCCCCCTGTTACTCTGATGGAAAATCCCTCTGAACACGCCCATTGACTGTTCCTCTAATCACATGTCTCTCAAGAATTTTAATACTTTTTGGTGGCAAATTATCTTCAAGAAGCAGAGTAAGTATCATTCCTTAATTCACTCTTTTTTCAATGTTTTAGAATGATTCACTGAAGTGGTAAAGCATAAAATGTTCACCCTGTTACGCCTATTTATAGTGGAAACTGCTAATTGTTTGTAATTTTGAAAATATGGTTAATAAACAGGTTAAAAATCTTCCTCAATAATCACTGCGCACTAGCTTGTTTTTCATCACATTTGTAGCAATGGCTAACTTTAGCATAAAATGTTCCCCCTGTTACTGTCCACCCTGTTACTCTTTTGCACACTAACAGGGTGGACATATTGTAACAGAGTGGGCGTAAATGCTAAATAAATGAGTGTTTACAGCTTGAATTGGTACTTATAATTAATGTATTATACATTTATTTGTTATATACCTTCAGGGGGTGCCAGGGTAAATGAGTTGATGACATTTATTGTTGTTCAGTGGTGTGATGTCCACCCTGTTACCCCTCTGCCCACCCTGTTACCTCTGTGTTTTTTTATTTTATTTTAAGTTAATAAAATAAGTTCAACAAATGTTATGCATATCTGTGTGGTTAATTTTAGGGAATGAAATGGCAAAATTAAATAATTAAAAAATACGGCAAAATTCCATTCAAATGTCTTTTTATTCTAAAAGAAATGTGTTGAAATTACCAATGTGGCTTAAAATACAACAACTTCTTTCAAGATAATGCTCGTTATTGAACACTTGGTTAAAATACATTTGTGGGGTAAAGTGAGGGACATTTGAGCTCATAGAAATTGTAAATATTACAATAAGTTCAAAACATTTATTAATTGAGATGAGAATGTCCGATAACAGGGTGGACATTTGGCCTTTGCATGTGTGAAGAATTTGGTCAAAATTAATAAAGAGTGATATCCTGAGCTGGACCAATATATTTTTCTTGTAGTGTAACAAGCCATTCTTCAGATAAAATTAATAAATCATGGAAATTTTTACTTTTTTTTATAGACATGCTGAAATGGCACCGAATAGTAGGAATGACCCAATTCATTACATTTTTCCTGTGATAGCAAAGCTGAATTTTCAGCATTACTACTCCAGTCTTCAGTAGCTGCATTTCCATTACCATTCAAATTGATAATTGAAATTAAAAATTGAAAATTTAGTCAATGGAAACACGTCAATTTCGCATATCTCCCATATCGCAAAAAGTTTTTACGCTCGCAACAGGTGCTTTTTCAGGCAATTTGAAAAAGGAATATTTCACAAAACTCCAATGGATTTTTTTTTTTTTTTTTTGCATTTACAGGTCACCTGGTGTACGTAAAAGTCGATCATAAAGAAGGCGCAGAATGTTTGGACAGATGACGAGAGTATTACAGGAATACTGGATTTTCAAACAAAGAAATGCCACAATTTCAAATGTGCCGCTGTCAAGTATGAGGGGCTTTCCTTGCCATTAATGCTTAGATAACACTTCTACGTCTCCTTCGATTAAAAAGAATAGCTAGTGCGGTGGCTGGGATATACGTAAACCTACCAACATTTGTTGCCATGATTTTTTAAATGACTTATCGCGAGAGGAAAAAATTATGTTTTAGTCACATTTTTTCACGATTTTGATAGCTTATTTTATGTACTTGCCGGCTTTTTTATCATTCAAATTTGGCTGGGTGGCTAATAACAAATATTTCCGTGGTGTGACAAACTCAGAACACATACTTAATTTTGACTTTACAGGGACTTTAATGGAAACGCTGTCATTTCGCAATAGTTTTTTATTGACATTTAGAAAATATCGCAAAATCTTTAATGGAAACACGGCTAGTGTCACATGATCCTTCAGAAATCATTCTAAATATGCTGATTTGGTGGAACATTCCTTATTATCAGTGCTTAGCTGCTGCTTAATTTTTAATATATTTTTTTTGAAAACTGATGCATTTTTTTCAAGATTCCTAGGAGCTGTGGATGGAATAATGCTCTTGCTAAAATTAACTCTGTTTGCATCTGTGCTCGTTTGAATCTTATTCAGTTTAAAGTTGTTCACAGAATTCATTTCACCAAAGCAATATTGAAGAAACTTTCTATAACAGAAGATGATAGGTGCAATAGATGTTCGCTTTCCCCAGCAGATCATACTCATACATTTTATACCTGTCCTAAATTGTACTCATTCTGGTCTTCTTTTTTTGATACGCTGTCAAAGGCTCTCAGTGTCTCTGTGAAACCCTGCCCAATAATTGCAATTTTTGGAATAACACCTGTTGATGGCTTGTACAACAAGCGTCAAGCTGATATTATTGCTTTCGCTTCATTGATAGCCAGAAGACGAATACTGTTGCATTGGAAATCCTCATGCCCCCCTTCTAATTTTTCTTGGCTGAAGGACTTAATGTCCTTTCTACACCTGGAAAAAATTAAACACCTCCATCAGTGACTCTGTTAATTAATTTTATAAAATGTGGAATCCTATCCTTTCCTTTGTTGAGACTATACCTTCATTGGAGATTTGATTTGATTTATTTGTTTTTATTATTTTTTTATTATTATTATTATTTTATTTTTTCTGTGGGATGTTTTGGGTTGGGTAGAGTAAAAAGTGTTCTCTATATTTGTATAATTTTTCTTTATTCATTTCTATGGATGTAAAAAAGCAGATTGTGATGTTTTTCTAATATGCATGCACATATTGTCTTTTAAAAATCTGTTCAATAAAAATAAAAAATAAAAGATTATTTGATGAATGGAAAGTTCAAATGAACATTTGTTTAATATATGAATCTTTTGTAATATTGTACTTCTTTACTTTTGACCAATTTAATGCATCCTTATATAAAAGTATTAATTAGTCAAAAAACTTAGTGACCTCAGACTTTTAAACTACACTAACATAAGAGTAAACACACACACAAACATAAATTTATAACCATGTGAATCTTCAGCATATTCCATGATAATCCTCTTTTGAGCATTTGTAACATGCAAACTGTACAGTACAGATGTGAACCTTACCTGTCCCAAAGCCTGACACTTCTACAGGAGCTGCTACAACAGCCAGCCGATATCAGGGCTGCAGAGGAAAAGAATATATTGAGCATATATTTTAGATGGTTCATTCAATATTGATGTTTAAAACGTGCTATTAGCAAAATAACAGCTCCTTAATAACAATACACAAATCATGCTTTCCAGGGTACACTGGGTTCCTCAGAAAAATAGTGGGCTGACTCACTGACTCAGAGATAATGGTAATTATTATTCACTTGTTTATAGACCAAATAATCAAAATGACTGTTTTACATTGCCTTTTTGGTGTAGATGTCTTGAGACAACACATCATTTTCAGTTATACCTTGTATTTTATTTTGTTTTGTTTGGTTAAATTGGCAGCACCAGGACATTTATTGTAAAAGGGAAAATACATTGTTTGAATGTGTGAAATGAGGTTAGCAGCACTGTTTTAACCCACACACATGGTTGTAACGTTAATGAATCAGACCAAAACTGAGTCAAACTGGTATGTTTTAAAGCTTTGTTTTAGACCAAATGTGTGGAAAGTCTAGTAACACTTTATTTTACAGTGTGCTTGTTACAGCATGTATTTACTATGGTAATAACAGTAAATTAAGCATAATTACATGCAACTAACCTAACCCTATAGTAAATACATGCTGTTTATTATTGTTACTCAGTAGTTAAATGTATTATTACACTGGAACAAGGCACTGTATAATAAACTGTAACCGAAAGTTATCATTGCAAATTTGCATCAAGTTTAGTTTTTGTATTTTCATGTTTTAATGCATTTTGAGAAATATAGTGTGTGAGAACTGTTTCTTTCAGAGAAAGAAATATTTCTCTGTCCTGTGTCTTTACACAAATATCAAATAACGTGCAGTGTAATGTATTTATATACAATATAAATTGTATTTTCATACATTTCATATAGTATTCATATTTTATTTTCTGTCAGCTTTGTTTCAAATAATGAACACCATTAGTTTTAGTTAGCAATAACAGCACTGGTTACATGTCATCCAAATTAACACTTTATTTTGTGTCCCTTCTTTAAAAAGGAACTGAATGTGTTAACTATAAAACAATGAGGTTAATCATGAATTACTATCATTATTGACACTAAATTATCAAATGTTTTGACGGCCCTAGTTTCCTTTGATCAGTTGACCAAGGCTGATTATTTGTTGCCTAAGATATTGATTTAACATTGATGCTGAGGCTAGTATCTTACCAATGCCAAAGTTTGGTATCGATCCACTCTTAGCTTAAAGTCACTTTACATTGAAGCATTAGCTGGATGCATAAATGTATACATAGAGCCAAATTAATGTGGTTGTGGAAGTATTTGATAGCATTTTTCAGAAATAAATAAGGATATAAAATTATAGGATAGCATGCATGTTTTGTCTTGTTAACACACTGCTATTTAATGTTCAAATAGACATGCACACGAAAGAGAGAGGATAAAAAGATAGGGGAAGAGAAAGAGAAACAATGTGAAAGAGAGAAAAGCCTGCTCTAATCCGTGTTACGTACAGTGTGATAGAACCAGCAGGAGGTGTGACCCTGAGTGTCTGCTGATGAAAAGTACCTTCTGTTTAAGTCAAGTGTCACTTCTGTAGTGGAAGGACTCTCTCTGTCCCTCATGTGCTCACACACACACACACACACACACACACACACACACACACACACACACTAGGGGTTGAACCGAATAGTCGATTAGTCGACTAGTCGACCTTAATGCAATGCCGCGACGCTTTAAGCTTGACGTCGACTAGTCGCGTTGATCATGTGACACTATGATTGCGCTAATTTTGATACTAACATGTTGCAGACGACAACAGATGAAGAGCCCAGAGGGTTATTGCAGCAAGAAAGCAGCATTGGTACATTAAGTGTGTGTAAATACTTTACTAACACATATTGTTGAAAACGAAAGTAAAAGCATGACGCACGCTCACTGTTTTACCAGGAAATTAGAGTTCAGTCTCTTTATTAAAATCATTAAAACATTATGTTTTTCATTTATTTATATATTGATGTAGCCTACCTCTAATTTACCCGCAATTAATTGGAATATTATTACTTGGATCTGCGCATCACTAATGCGATCAATCATGATGATGATGATGATGTAAACAGTGGGCTGTAAATGCCATCCGTAACGCATTCGAGACGGATTTAAATCCGATCGCTCAAACCACTTCAGGTGGAGGTCTGGGCCGCTTAACAGACGAAACTGGACAAGTGTAAATGCATCTGGTTGTTGAAACCACATATGTAAATTGGACTTCTCCTAAAAATGCTAAAAATAAACGTGTGAGAGCATGTGAGAGCGTATTGTAGCGATGAAGCTGCAACACGCATCGCCGCAGATAAGCAGCTCGAGCATCTATTCATCAAGCCAACGTGCAAACTATCGCAAATCAAAGTGAAAGTAAGTCGCAGACACTTCCACACAATCATCTTCGTTAAAAGTAAAGAAACAAAATAATCTTTAACAGTGCTGTCTCTCTTATTGCGGTCTTTGTTTTTGAAATTAGCTGATGATCAATAAAATGCAGCGCATTACTGTTGGTGTGGTGACGTGAAATCCGTTAAATCTGCATATAGCGCGTTGTTTGAAGATCGGATTTATATCCGTTTTGCGAAAACATAAATTTAATCGTTTTGATAAATCAGATCAGTAAAAACGCATGAAGTGTCCAGGTGTAAACGGCCCCATTATGAGCTGTCAGCATCTGTAGCCTATAATGTTCTGTTAATTAATTGCAAATTGTGGCATGTTGCAAAGCAGTCCTATGATCTTTTGTGTTTTTATGAATGATGTCATCGACTAGTCGACGTCGACTCGACTTTGATGTCATAACAGTCGACTTCAAAAAATCTGAAGTCGTTCAACCCCTAACACACACACACACACACACACACACACACACACACACACACACACACACACACACACACACACACACACACACACACACACACACACACACACACACACACACACACACAAAGCTTTAAGGAACCTTAAAGCATCCGTGTGAACTCCATATTCACATACAGACTTCACACATAGAAATAGGTTAAGAGCTTCTTCAGAGTCAAACCAAAAAGCTATTTGGTTTTCTCTATTGATTTACTTTTCTTATTACAGTAATACTTCACTGAATCCCAAGAGACATTTATCTATCTATCTATCTATCTATCTATCTATCTATCTATCTATCTATCTATCTATCTATCTATCTATCTATCTATCTATCTATCTATCTATCTATCTATCTATCTATCTATCTATCTATCTATCTATCTATCTGTCTGGCTGTCTGGCTGTCATAAGTATCAAATTACATTAATAATCGGCCTTACAGTCGTTAAGTGTGTCCTCGGCTTAAAGGATTAGTTCACTTTTTAAAAAACTTTTGCTGATAATTTACTCACCCCCATGTCATCCAAGATGTCCATGTCTTTCTTTCTTCAGTCGAAAAGAAATTAATGATTTTGATGAAAACATTCCAGGTTTTTCTCCATATAATGGACTTCAATGGTAGCCAAAACGGTTCAAGGTCCAAATGACAGTTTCAGTGCAGCTTCAAATCACTTTAAACGATACCAGACGATGAATAAGGGTCTTATCTAGCGAAACGATGCGATGACTCGAAAAAAGATTTGTTCATTTTGATGAACGAGTTCGAACAGGAGAATCACGAACGCGCATTTCAGGACAGAGCAAGGCGAGCATTTGTGCTAATAATACTTAAACTGTTTTATTTATTTTCGAAATGGCGCATCGTTTCGCTAGATAAGACCCTTATTCATCGTCTGGTGTCGTTTAAAGTCATTTGAAGCTGCACTGAAACTCATTTGGACCTTGAACCGTTTTGGCTACCATTGAAGTCCATTATATGGAGAAAAACCTGGAATGTTTTCATCAAAATCATTAATTTCTTTTTGACTGAAGAAAGAAAGACATGGACATCTTGGATGACATGGGGGTGAGTAAATTATCAGCAAAAGTTTTTTAAAAAGTGAACTACTCCTTTAAGGGGCGATTTAAAATGAAAGCAGAGTTTCGTGTTCGTTTTAATGTTCTTTTGAAAAAAAAAGAGGTTTCTCCAGGCCAGTTATGTATACCCGCTTTAAAAGCATATTTCATATATATTTGCTGGGTAGCCATAACCATAAACATCAAATAATTTCCAAGCCTGCAGTGAGAATCAATAAGTATAATCGAATCAAGGAGCTACCATTGCCTCAAAAAATACAGCTTTCAGTTCAATAAAATGTTATAGAATTAGTATGAAAATATAGAAGAAAAGTTATTTTTAGTGTGATCGGTTTCTGGAACATTGACAAGTACAGAGGACCTAAACAAGTATGTATTTGGGAACAAACTGAGAAAGTTAATTATTTTACTGCAGAAAGATGCTGTTATGTGCCTAAATCATGCCTAAACCAAGTACTGGTGGGTAAAAACTCCCATTTGATGAAAATACCTGATCTATTTAAAGCCTAATAGTTTGCAGGGCTCCATCAGTGTAAAGTAATAACATTATAATGGTGCGTAAGGGAGCAGAACAGCGGTGCATGAGATGAATGAAGGTGCTTAAACCTCTGACCCTCTTCTGTACATGTTGCATTTGTCAATATCTATAAAAAAAAAACACCCCTTAGTTCAAACTGTCTCTTCCCTCTGGTGCTTCAAATGACTGCAATAAATTGTACACTTACAAACACATAAACCCACCGAGACACACACAAATACTGGTAGCGAGCAGAGATGTTTTATGGTGCAATTGTTATTTGTGAATGTAAAACATTACACCTATAATAAGCACCGAAGCTTAAAGCTTTTAAAGGTCTAAAGAAAAGAAAAAGTCCTTAAAACACATAAGCACACACTTCAGTTCAGTGTGTTTGGAGTAGAAACTTTTCCTCAGGCAGCAATGAGTTTGTTTTATTGACAGAACTGCCGTTTTTAGCTTGTTTGTGACCTTGCTCTTCTATTAAGGCATTAAGATGTAAACATAAACTAAAAATAATTCACGGGTATGCTGCTTGCATATACATTGTATTTGCATTTCCTGAAGGAAATACTAGTGCATTTAAGACAGCAAAAAAATAATGTGTTTAGGTTAGCTTAAGTTTAAGGCTTTGGATCTGCATCATAAAAAAAAATATGGGCGATGCACTTTCACTCTCTTCTATTGTAGAGAAGTGAAGCCGCTAATATTCAAATATGGCGCTGACATTTTGGAGCTGCAGTATAAATCCTGCAAAATCTGTTAGCACAGTTTACTGCAGAACAACTTATTATGTTGGTGTGAAATAAACAGTAGGGCTGGGGTAAAAGATTATTAACTAAATGATTAGTTGGCCGATTATTTTATCGATTAGTCGACTAATCTAACGACTAATTGGATGATAAAAATAAACATTATTTTTCTGCTGCTCGATTATTTAAAAAACATAATGTATCTCAAATAAATACGAACTAGCGTACTGAATCATGATACTGTATAAGCTGGCTAACGTTAGTCTAATGTCATGTATTTGAACACCATCATTAGAACTCTGTAACATCCAAAACCGTGTTATTAAAATATTTTTTACAAACATTTTTTATCATAGAGAATGTTTAAATGTTATGCTTCTGCTCCTGCTGGAGATTCGGGAGAGTCTGTTCCCCTTTACCGATCAGAGCGAGCGCTCACACGGAGTAAAGCCTTGTTTATACTCGACGCGTCCGCAAGAGCGTGAAGGTGCACGCGGGAAAAATGACGCGTTGGGTGCGCAAGACCGACAAGACACCATTTCACTTGCCGGTGTGCACGGCTTCTTTTGTAACAGCGCGCGCGGCGCCACGTCCGAGGATGAACGACTGCGAGCCGAATCTGCCCGAGCCGTACGTCTCACCGCACCGACACCTAGTTTGCACGTCTAAATTGCAACGTGTTTTTTTTTTTTTGTTAAGGATTTGTTTACTGTGTCTTCATTTAATGGAAAGCACATTCACTTCTAGTGGTCTTTGTCCTCCATTCTGCAATGCTTCGGTCTCCCACGTGTGGTGGCGAGCTGTACTGCCGGAAACGGTGCAAAAAATAAATAAATAAAAAAGTGTAGACGCAAAAAAAATGGCGTCAACGTAATTTTGATGTCGAAGCGTCGACGTCATCGACGCGCCGCTACAGCACTAATAAACAGTTATGGGAAACTAAAGTTGAAGCATCAATCTCCTCCCAAAAATCCTGAAAAAACTCAGTTGGCCCTTAGTGACTACTTCACTCAGAGAAGCAGTGAATCTCAGCTATCAGTCATGACGTCACACTCATGTTTTTATAGCATCAAATAACTAACTAAAACCAAGCTTATTTAAAAAACGAAGACATGAACTTACATCAGCGTGATAAAAATGACCTAAAATGACAGAGAGGGCGGGGCTTATTACCTAAACTGCAGCCAGCCACCTGGGGGCAATCGAAACGTTTATGCTTTGCTTCTCTGGATTTGTGCGGCACACTTGATCTGCATAAATTAAATGTCACATCAGAACAGCTTTAAACTAAACCATTATGATGTGTTTTTTACTGTCAGCTGAGAAGCAACACGTGACGCAAATCACAAAATCCGAATTCAGTAAGCAAATATGCAACAACAAAAAAATACCAATGCAAGTGAGCATGTCAGTTAGATTTTGAATGGTAAAACTTTTTCAAGAGGAGATTTTAGAATTGTAGTAATATATTTAGTAAAGTATAAAGTTTATAACAATCATAAATAGAAATACTGAAATCTACAACAGGTTCAACAATTTTTGGATAGAGAGACAACTGATGTGCAACTGAGAAATTTACTTAATTTATATATATATATATATATATATATATATATATATATATATATATATATATATATATATATATATATATTTTGGTAGTGTCAGAATATATATATATATATATATATATATATATATATAGAGAGAGAGAGAGAGAGAGAGAGAGAGAGAGAGAGAGAGAGAGAGAGAGAGAGAGAGAGAGAATAATAGAATATATTTTTGCTGAACTTATAGCTTCTTAACATTAGCTTTGATTTAATTTAATTGTTAATCTTTTTTATTGCATTTTGTAAAAAGTATAATATGAAAAACTTGGCACACTGTAAACAAGTATATGATCAATAAATTATGACAAGATCTGTTTTACATTGCTTTAATCAAAATAAGTTAAGCAATTTTCAACTTTTTTTATCTTATACAAGATTCAATATTTTTTTTAAGTCTGTTAATGTCATTTAAGTTGAAACTGTTCTGACTTAAACATTCAAGTTGATTGTACTTAAAAATTCAAGGCAACAACTTTTTTATTTGTTTTTGTCCTCTGTGGACCAGACCCCTAAACTACCACCAAAACTAAGATTGAATTCAGCTAAGTGTTCTTTGCTGAATTTGTTGCAGAAAATCGTAGAGAAGATAAAGGACAATACACCGCAATAAGAGGAATTTCAATACAATGGCTCCTTGCAAGCGCAGTAATGAGCAGTGCAGTGTTGGTCTGGGAATGTATTGGCGATGTCTTGAGCAGCACTGCGGTAGAATCTTCATTAACATGTGAGGAGCAGGTGTGCTCCAGCAGGAGATGCAGACAGGACATTGATACTCACTTTTAACTGGCTGTACATGTGCCTAGTTACACGTGTATGCATCTACAATATGTACAGTACTTGCATGTTAAATTGAGGCTGATTCTGTGATGTGTATCGTCATCTTAAGCAACCAATTACGTTGATTCAGTTTCTTTCTCTATTTCTTTCTTTCCTCTTTTTGTTTTTCTCCTCATTTCTGCTGCAATCAGTCAGAACAAAGCTTCCCTGCTGCCCTTCACAAGGTCAGCTGCTGGGTCTCTCATTAAACAATCCCATCAGCCATCTCTCTAACTCTCTTATCAGCTACGCTAGTCCACTGCTGTCTGGCCTTTGAGTTTAAAATGAGAACAGAATGAATATTCCCATGAGAGGCAGTGTAACAAACACAAATCAATATCTCCCAGCCTCTTAGAAAGAAGTATGGGACGTATAGTTTGCTCATATTTTAGGCCAACGTGTATATATTTTCTCGCATTTCTTGACAGCTAGATGCTTCAAGTTTAAGATGAGATTGTTTAGTGGCATACCATATAATTTTATTATCTCTCCAGAGTCATATTGGTTGGACTCAAGGCTTATGCTCTTGCTCTCTGCTGACAAAGAAAAGCCTAAACCTTTCAGATCAGTGAATGGAGGCAGAGCGGAGAGTGTCAGAAAGGATAAAGTAGCCTTTTAACAATAAGCATACAGGAACAATATGCTTCACATCAGTCCACTGGACCTTTGGCCTGTTATTGGTTAAACAGAGAAATGATGAAACGGAAGCAAAAAGAGAAGCGACTGTTTTTGATGTCCTCAGAGCAGACACGCTATTCTGTTGTTCAAAGAACCCTCTCTCTCTCTCACACACACACACACACACACACACACACACACACACACACACACACACACACACACACACACACAACTGTAGTCATCATTCATTACCAATCATGGAAGCATTTTTTTTTTTGTGGAGACCATACAGCAATTTCAAGGAGACAGCAGACAATACGACTACATCTGAATTGATCAACACACACTCAGTACTCTGCATATTATGTGCAGTATCATTATCGAGCAGAGAAACTGTATTCCAAAAAATAGCCCAAGGTGACTTTAAGGATACATTTATCAATGGGCCGTCACAGGGCCATTCGGTTATTCCTAGTATTTTTACATGTTTGAAGGGGAAATTCAGATTATTGACACATCAATAAGTGCATTACAAAGCTTTGTACTCCAGCAATATATGTGTTTTAAGCTCCAGCAAAGTTGGTGCATTTAAGTGATCTGATGTTTCTGTTTTGAGATGTTGATATGGCAATAATTTAAGGCAGGTCTATGGAAGGTGGGATTTGCAGAGAATATTATTCCTTTTTATGGCTGCCAGTTAACAGATCTAAGAGTTGCAATATTTCATTTGTATTCTAACTGTTATTATGTTTCTACAGACTATTTTGGTAGAGTTTAAGCTTATAAAAGGGGTCCTCAGTAAACCATAGCCTATACTGTACCATAGTAGGTACTACTTTGTGAACAAGGGTCATTTTATGTTAGATGCAATGGAAACAGTCATGAGTTCAGAATCAGGTTTGAGGAGCACATAAATATTAATGCATTAAACGCTCTTAAACAAAACATAATAGGAGTGGATTGACTTCAAAGTGAAAAGCTAATGAGAGGAGGAGGAATAGCCTGTTGGCCTACTTTACAGGATGTTCTGGGAGAAAAACCTGATCGCTATCTTAAACGCACTGTGCTCCCTGCTGCCCTTACGAGGAATGAATGACAATGAGCCACAACTTCCCACCTCTGCCGGGATTGTCCGGTCATACACTCCCTACTGTACAAGGTCAACCTTTAATGAGCTTTTTTGCAAATAAATCTGAAATCCGGACCTTGCTGACCTCACCAATTTCCAATGGGCAAAAGAGGACAATTTTTATAAGCGCATCTGCGTGACTGTTTTTTAATATTGTGATGCCCTCCGCACAGTTTTGTGCCTGAGTATGAAACAATGGGAAGCCATCAAGGAAATCAGGTCAGTTAAAGAGATTAAATTACAATTTGGAGGGGGGAAAAAACGGGAGCTCAATGTACTTTCCCTAATAATAACAATTTAGAGTGAAGACAGTCGGTGTCTGCACCACACAGGAGTACTCTCTCCTAATAAGAGAGTATCTTCCCTGAGGAGAACCTTTTCTCATAGTTGTTTAAACCCCCTTTTAAGGTCTAAAATTGCCCTACAAATGGCAAACAGAGGTTTAAAATACAACACATTTTCTGACCAATACACACTCACATGTGTGAGTGTGTGTGTGTGTGTGTGGGGGGGGGGGGGTGGCTTGATCTACTGATCCAGCTTCTAGAAGCAATTTCCCTGAAGCACCAGTGTTCATCACAAAACACAGCAGAAATTCAAATTTTCCATAAATACTTTGTGTCCCCAATAAAGCTTAAGCACATACTGTACTTTAAAAAATGACACCTCAGATAACCAAAAACCTGTGACTCTTCATCCCCTAAAGACCATCTTCACAGTCTACAATCACACAAAATTACATCTTTCTCTGTACATTTTCAAGTGGTTCAATTTCACAATGACTTTTATGGTTATTTTAAGGCACTCTGAAATCAAGTGGAAGCCATTTTAAACTAGCCATTTTAGCTTATCTGGGCTTTTGTGGGGAAAATGTTGAAAGTGTAATAGTCATTCCGATCTGTTGAGCAAAGACGGATAACGTCTCGGTTACGTATGTAACCTTAGTTCCCTGAATAGGGAATGAGACGCTGCGTCAAGCGCTGTGCGAACGCCCATGCGTTGTGCGTCATGAAGCACGTATAGAATCAGCCCAATGGAGAGACAGAACGTCATAGGCGGGTGACGTCATCGACCAGGAACTATAAAGCACCCCAAAAACACAAGCGCAACAGCTTCTGATAGGCCTGAAGGAAGCACTAACGGGAATGCAGGTAGTATGGCAGAACGACGCAGCGTCTTGTTCCCTATTCAGGGAACTAAGGTTACAAACGTAACCGAGACATTCGCTTTCAAGGGAACTCGAGCTGCGTCAAGCGCTGTGGGAACGCGAATACCCACGTCGCCATAGGACCAAGTGACCGTCATGTGAGAACTAGCGCACAGAGGACGAGAGCACCTGTGCCCCAGGGGAAGAGCTTAAATCTAGGTCATAGAACTTAAGAAAAGTATGCGGTGAAGACCATCCAGCCGCATCACAAACATCACTCAGGGAAGCATCTGACAATAAAGCTTTAGAAGCAGCCATACTCCTGGTAGAGTGGGCTCGTACAGCCAAAAGTGAAGGCTGACCAGCCGACTCATAAGCAAGTGAGATAGCCTCGACCACCCACTTGCTCATTCTTTGTTTAGACGCGGGACACCCTTTCCTAGGTGGCCCAAAAAACACACAAATAGTTGTTCTGATTTCCTCCACAGGGCAGCTCTGTGGACATAGGCGGTTCTAACGCCCTAACAGGGCCATTAGTAAATTAAGTTATCTTCCTGGCTTCCAGGGGGAAAACCGACAGAGCCTGCAAATCTCAGATTCTTTTTAGAGAGGAGATAGCAAGAAGAAAGGTAGTTTTAAAAGTGAGAAACTTCTCAGGAACTTCGATAGGTTCAAAAGGAGCTAGGGAAAGACTTTCTAATACAATAGCCAGATCCCAGGTAGGCACCTTCGTGCGAAATGCTGGTCTCAGCCTAATGTGCCACGAAGGAAACGAGTTATAAGTGGGTGTCTCCCAAGAGAAACTCCACTGAAAGGGACGTGGTAAGCAGCTAGTGCCGCCACATACACCTTTAGTGTGGAGGGGGATAACCCTGTGGAGAAGTGCTATTGCAGGAATTCCAGCACTTCACCCACTGGGTGAACTGGGTCCTGCAGGTGTTCTCCACACCAAGAAGTGAAAAGTTTCCACTTCAAGGCATAAAGCTTCCTCGTGGATGGAGCTCTGGAGTGAAGAATGGTCTCAACAACCTCGGTTGAGAGACCGGAATCTATGAGCTGAGCCCCCTCAGAGGCCAAGCCCACAGTTTCCATAATTCTGGGCGGGGGTGAAATATCATGCCAGATCCCAGGTAGGCACCCTCGTGTGAAATGCTGTTCTCAGCCTCAATGTGCCACGAAGGAAACGAGTTATAAGTGGGTGTCTCCCAAGAGAAACTCCACTGAAAGGGACGTGGTAAGCAGCTAGTGCCGCCACATACACCTTTAGTGTGGAGGGGGATAACCCTGTGGAGAAGTGCTCCTGCAGGAATTCTAGCACTTCACCCACTGGGTGAACTGGGTCCTGCAGGTGTTCTCCACACCAAGAAGTGAAAAGTTTCCACTTCAAGGCATAAAGCTTCCTCGTGGATGGAGCTCTGGAGTGAAGAATGGTCTCAACAACCTCGGTTGAGAGACCGGAATCTATGAGCTGAGCCCCCTCAGAGGCCAAGCCCACAGTTTCCATAATTCTGGGCGGGGGTGAAATATCATGCGCCCGCCTGAGAGAGTAGATCCCTCCTGACCGGGAGCTCCAAAGGAGAGCCGTCCAGGAGAGAAATCAGGTCCGCAAACCATAATCGGGCCTGCCAAAACGGGGCTACTAATAGTAGGCTGACCCCGTCCCGGCGAACCCTCTCCAGAACTCCTGGTAGCAGAGCAATCGGGGGAAAGGCGTACAGACGTGACCTCGGCCACGGCTGCACCATAGCGTCTAACCCCAGAGGGGCTAAATGGCTGATGGAAAACCACAGATGACAATGCGTGGTCTCCTTGGAAGCAAATAGGTCCACCTCGGCGTGACCGAATTCAACGAAAGGAGCTCCACCACCTCGGGGTGGAGTCTCCATTCCCCCAGCCTCGGCCCCTGCCTCAACAGGGAGTCTGCTACTGTATTCAAATACCCCGGAAGATACATTGCTCTCAGAGATAGTAACTTCCCTTGGTACCACAGGAGGACCTGACGGGCCAACTTGTAAAGCCGGCGAGACCGCAGGCCCCCTGATGATTTATATAAGAGACCACCGACGTGTTGTCTGACTGAACTAACACATGATGACCTCTCAAGTCTGCTAGGAAGTGTTTCAGAGCCTGAAACACCGCCAACATCTCTAGACAATTAAATGCCATAATAGATGATGGTCCTGCCACGGACCTTGGGCTGGACGACCACTCATGACCACCCCCCACTCTGTGAGGGAAGCATCCGTCGTTAGCGTTACACGACGACAAAGAGCCCCCAGCACAGGACCTTTGGATAGGAACCAAGTTTCTTTCCACATGACCAGAGCACGAAGGCAGCGCCGCGTGACTTTGATCGTGCGGAGTGGATTTCCCCTTGGGGAGAATCCCTTGGTCCTGAGCCACCACTGTAGCGGTCTCATGTACAACAGGCCGCAAGGTATAACGTGGACGCTGCTGCCATCAGACCCAACAGTCTCTGAAACTGCTTTACAGTGAGTAGCTGGCCTAGTTTTACTTGCTTCACAGCTGAGAGAATCGAAGCAATGCGGGTCGGAGAGAGTCGCGCCCGCATCGAAACCGAATCGCAAACGACACCCAGAAAAGTGGTCTTCTGAGAAGGAGATAAAACACTTTTCTTTGCGTTCAGCCTCAACCCCAACTTTCTGATATGAGCGAGAACGACATATCGATGCCGAACCGCCATCTGCTCTGTCTGAGCTAAAATCAATCAATCGTTGATGTAATTGAGGATACGAATGCCCTGAAGCCTCAGAGGCACTAGTGCTGCATCCATGCATTTCGTGAAAGTGCGGGGAGACAAAGCTAGGCCAAACGGAAGAACCCTGTACTGGTACGCCTCGCCCCCGAAGGTGAACCTCAGGATATTCCTGTGTTGTAGAAGGATGGAAATGTGGAAGTACGCGTCCTTTAGATCTATCGTGACAAACCAGTCCTCGGATCTGATTTGTGACACGATCTGCCTGATAGTGAGCATCTTGAATTTTAGCTTCACTACCGAGCGATTCAATAGGCGCAGGTCTAAAATTGGACGCAACCCCCCATCCTTTTTTGGAACGATGAAATATCGGCTGTAATAACCTGACTCCAAACTAGGAGGAGGGACCCGTTCTATAGCCTCCTTTAGAAGGAGCGTTTTCACCTCTTGTTCCATTACCAGAGCCTGCTCGGGGCCCACCACTGTGGGCAGAACCCCTCTTTTGGTGGATGACACCTGAATTGGATAGCATAACCCTTTTCTACTGTATGCAGGACCCAATGAGATATTTTTGGAAGGCTTTTCCACTCTGCCAGAAATTCTACTAAGGGTACCAGTCTCTCGAGACTGGCCTCTGGTGTAACTTGAGCAGCAAGCACAGCGCCCTGTAACGGCGCACCGGCGGGGAAACACTGGCTTAACTGCTCTGAGACCCTCCTCAGAGGGAGCGAGCATCCCTCGGGAAAGCGCTCGCTGGGGCCGTCTGCACCCCGGCATGAAGGTGGGGTTGGCAGAACGGGCCCCTGAGGGAACCGAGGAGGAATGGGCACCGTAAAAAGAGGTTAACACCTTTCTGCCTCGGTGGGGACCACCCTCAGTGTCCTGCACGCTACAGCGTCAGGACTTCTTCTTAGCCGATGCCTTCTTAGCTAATATAACTGTCCTCAGATCAGGTCTATTGCTGGAAAATTTTGGCTGAGAATGCCGCGGCTGAGACTACTGTCCAGCAGGGGGAGCACGAGACGTGACACTCTGCTTCTGCTGCGCCCTATGTGACAAGCTCGTAGCCGACCGGGGCTGCTCCCGCCCAGCAGCCCCAGGGATGTGAACTTTTAACGGGAGAATTTTTTTAAAAGCTGCTGTTTGCTTTTTCTATTCCTGAAATTTATCGATAACCGAATTTACAGCATCACCAAATAAATCCAGGGGAGAGAGAGGAGCGTCTAAAAGGAAAGCTTTTTCTTTTTCTTTTACATTACTGTGATTTAACCACAAACGTCTTTCTGTGGCCACCAGAGCTGCCATAGATCGACCCACTAGTTTGGCACGCAGGGATAAATCAGCAGCCTGACCCAGTTCGCGAATTACGTCAGCACCGACCTCCTCACTCTCACTCACGTCCCTCAGCAGGTCAGCCTGGTATGCCTGCAAGATGGACATAGTATGCAAACATGACGCAGCCTAACCTGCTGCCGAATACACTTTACCCACCAAAGCCAAGGTATTTCTTAGAGGCTTGGTGGGTAACGCCGGTGCCTTAAAGGATGATGCAGCCTCGGAGGAGAGATGGCTCGCAAGCGTCTCTTCCAAGTGAGGCATGGCACCATAACCATATGCTTTAGCCCCCAAAATATTTGAATATGTTGAAGTCTGGGAACTAAACACTCTATATGACACCGATTTTCTCCACGATTTCGACACCTCAGTGTGGAGATCGTGAAAACAATCGCAGACACCGGCGTGGAAGTTGCAGTCGTGACGGTTGCAGTTAGAAACGGACTGTCTAGTCACTGGCCACTCAATGCTGAGTTTTTCTACAGCTCTATTTAAGACCTCCATAAGCTCATCACTTTCGGGTGTGTAAGGGTGCCGAATCCTTCACATCTCCCGTGTCAATACTGACAACATCCAGCTCCTCAGAACTGGATAGATGTAATACTGGTGCCTCAGCCTCAGCGGAAGAAACCACAGCGCAGACTTCCAAACCTGGGACTGAGGCACTGGATCTCACAGGTGAAGGGAGAGATAAGGCAGAGCCCGTCTCTAACCCCGCTGAGAGATCCATCTGCGATCCCCACGATAAGCGCCGCTGCTCTGCCTCAGCAGAAGCTGGACCCGAACCACTGGGAGCACGCACCGAGCCGCCCTCCTCGAAGAGCGCTCGGCGGGAGCAGAGCGTCCTTAATGGCAGACGCTCGCAATGCTCACAATCAGCTCCCTCGAGAGAAGATTGGGCATGCTGCACTCCCACACAAACAACACAAAGATCGTGTGTATCCCCACTCGTAAAATAACGCAAGCAGGGAGGGACACACTTTCTAAAGTGCTGCTCGTTCGCCATAATCTCTCTGATATATATATATATATATATATATATATATATATATATATATATATATATATATATATATATATATAAATTGTTTGTGTGGTGCAGAGTATGTAAGGACAGACAATATTTCACACAGGGACAGATTCACATATAGCGCGACTGAAGGCACAGAAGCTGTTGCGCTTGTGTTTTTGTGGTGCTTTATAGTTCCTGGTCGATGATGTCAACCGCGGCCCGCCTATGACGTTCTGTCTCTCCATTCCCCTTATTCACCGCGTCTCCATCTTGAAAACCAAAACCAGGCTGGGGGGTACACTCTACCGGAAGTTCAGTGACAGAACGCGGCGGCGGGCGTCTGTGTCATAGATATCTGTGTACCTGTGTGGACAACAAACCTCTCATCTCTTCCGGAAATAACAGTGGAGTATGTTGAAAAATGGGTAAATAACGACTGCGAGATTCCCGGGCTGTTTTGCTGAAAAGACACGGCTAGTCATGGCAGGCCATTAGCTGATCAGGCTAGTCTAAAGAGCTACAACTTGCTTAACGTTACCAAGCAAGCTCGGGCTAGAGGGTTACGAACAGGCGAAATAATTAACTCACTTTCATGTTTGAATGCCGTTTGTGATCCGATGTGGATTCTGATCACCGTATAAGGTAACGTTAGAAATATAACGTTATAGCAGCTATACGCGATGCAAAAGACTATGCACGCTAACCATTACCATAGTAAACATAGTAAACGCTTGAAGATTACGCATAGTAAAAAACCTGGTGAATGATTGAAGAAATCAGACCAATAATAAAGGCTATCACCAGTGTTGGGAAAGTTCATTTTCTACATGAACTAGTTAAAAGTTCAGTTCACACATTTTAAAATGAACTAGTTCAGTTCATAGTTCATACTTCAAAAAATGAACTAGTTCATAGTTCTTTTTTTCTAGTTCATAGTCCATATGTTGCTGCGAGCTTCTTTTTTTTTATTGCCACAGCCCATATACAACCACAGACAGCAATTATTTTATCGACTGGCAAAGTTTGCACAGAAATGTAAGATTTTCCCATCCTCACCGACCTTGTCATAAAACTCGTTTAAATGATCATACGACGCCTCGCTCGCTGCTTTGTCGACTACATGCTGCTTTTTGTTTTGATGACGCATGCGGCAGTGTGTGCGACACTGGTGGCTGATGTTGCCAGATTGGGTGTTTTTTTCGCTACATATTAAGGCGTTTTCGCCTGGAAGGCTTTATAGAAATCTGGCACCCTATTGAACGAAGTTAAACTGAGAGAGCGTGCGTTCACAGACACCAGAATGAACGCGTTCACAGTAACGTTATCAGGCAGTAATTCAGTACGTTCAGTTCACGTTCGCCCAAAATATGAACGCGTTCAGGCACAACACTGGCTATCACAATCATGTTTTTATTTTATCTGTCAGTAGCCAACGTCTCGTCTCTTTATAGCGGAGTATCATCATAAAATAAAGCAACTTTTTTTTTTGGGAGCTTCCTCTGTTTCTCTGACTGAAAATATCTCTAACGTTAGCCTAAGTTACTGGGAGTCGAGAGAGTGCTAAAGCTCATCAGGTTTTATTTTTGGTGGCATATATTTGTAGAAATTATCATTATTTCTAAATGTGATGCATGTCTTGTAACGTTAACTACCAAATAAACAGAAACAGACGCGACTGAAGAAGTGTGTCATCTTTCTTTTGTGAAACCTAACGGTAATTTATTTCTGTGACTAATGTGCAATTTTGACATACATTAATTCATGATCAATGTCACTTTTTATTGTAAACCTGGCTGTAGTAAAACATCGATGCTTGGGCGTGTGAGTGAGTGATGTGTGTGTGTGTGTGTGTGTGTGTGTGTGTGTGTGTGTGTGTGTGTGTGTGTGTGTGTGTGTGTGTGTGTGTGTGTGTGTGTGTGTGGTGTGTGTGTGTGTGTGTGTGTGTGTGTGTGTGTGTGTGTGTGATATTCAAGTAAACAACAAAAATGCCAGCAAACGGTCGCTTTTCAGTCGTTTCCAGTGATTTATTTTTGATTAGTTTTCTGATAAAACTTCCGCTTGTTGATATGATGGGTTAAATGATGGGTTAGTGGGACGTTGTTCCATAGAGGCCTGTTACGGGTGTTAAGATAACGTTATGACTGTAGCCTACAGAGGGCCACCGTTACTTCCGTACCCCACAGCCTCGTTTTGGTTTAAGCTGGTGACGTAGGTGAATAAGGCGAATTGGGCTGATTCCATACGTGCTTCATGACGCACAACGCAGGGGCGTTCCCACAGCGCTTGACGCAGCTCGAGTTCCCTTTAAAGGGAACAGTAATATTAAATGAATTGATTGTTCTCCCAAAATTCTGTCATTATTAACTCATCAGTCAAAAATGTTCACTCAGACCATTTTGTTAACTGCAGCAAGCAATTCACAAAAAAATTTGACTTAAAATTATTCTAAATACAAGTCATATTATGGACCATTTTTTTATTTTAAATGCTCAAGTAATTATTTATATCAATTACATGAAATGTTTGTATTCCACAAAAAAAAGAAAGTAATGTGGGTCTGAAACAAGTGAGTAAGTGATGACAGAATTTTCATTTTTCTTTAAGCCTGTAAAACATTTTGCCTGTGCGTATGGATTATGCTGAGAGTTAGAAAGGTAGGTAGACGAGTGGGAAGAAGCTTGTGTTGTCACCATGGGTGTTTATTGTAACTAAACAATCTCAAGGTTGAGTGATTGACGTGTGCTGCTGGATGGAGCAGTATGGATGACATCATGTCCTCACTGTGAACAAGACTCTGTGAGAATCTTCCACACACAATCATGTCAACCCTATAAATAACCACAAACAACTTGAGTCTCTTGCCTCAAAGAAAATTAACCTTGTTCCAACTCATGTCATTTCACATGTGAAATGAGCAGGGTGTCCAAATTCTTAGTAGTCATGAAACAGTAAGAAAACTATTCATGACCTACTACATGCACTGAGAGTGTTCAAATAGTGGTTTGCTGGTCTCCCAGCCTGGTCAAGCTTGTCCTAACTGGTTTTAGAGGGGTTTTGCACGTTTCAGCATGGCTAGGCAGAAAGACCATCTACAGTAAGCCCAGGAAACCAGCTTGATTTTATACTACACACCTGTAAGCATTAGGAACATAATTCATCAAGCAGTGAAGAAATAAATTCTTAATTGAATTCAGTACATACTCAGAAAGTGTTCACATGAGAATTTGGATATATCCCTGTTTTTTGTTTCCTAGTACTGCCTCTTAACCATCAATAAACATAGTGACTGAAAACAAAGCACCAGCAGCAACATTGACATTAGCTTGTTGCTAAAATAATGACATTATACTCTAAAAAGCATCATAATACATGGCAATATTGGGTAAAATAATTAAACTAAACTATTTGAATTACATTTCTAAGAAATTAAATATGTTTATATTCAATGTCACTTGAATCGCCATCCATCTTTTTTCCTCACTGACTTTTCGCAGTGCATTCTGGGATTCCACTAATGATGCCTTATAATGCTGCGCATGTCGTCACCTCACAAGGTTTTGAAATAGAGTCCAAATAAACCTTCAACACTTCTCACACAGGGCTGTTTTGTATGTATATCTCCATCCATCCATCTCTTCCTCTAGTTCTGAAGATTGTAATTCCCTGATATGATGAAATATTTATGAGCATAAATTGAAAAAGGGGTCATTTAGTGTGGCTGTATTTTCCAAACTCCGTCAGCACATTATGAATTTCAAAATGCATGTCAGGTCATGCATTCAGATGATTTATAAAGCACGCAATAGCACACTGTTTACGCTGAAGGGAGTCCATAAATACCCACAGTTAGCTGCCTGCACACACTGCCCTCCACCCACAGAGATCACTGCATAGTTTGAGGTCCCTCCCTGAGTATTACCACTCTCATCTGCATATAAATTTCATTAATTTTAATGGCCTTAGCAATTACCTGGCTCTGTTGGCCAATTTCATTTTGTCTAAATGCTCTTTTATTGTCTGTGTGTGGATTGAGAGATGGAAAGCAACGGCCTGTCGCCTTACTGTGCCTCTGAGCTGTGTGTTTCTGTGAAAGCTAGTCTCTTGCAGCTTCCATTGCTTCTGTTACAGTTACCTGCATGTGTGTGCACTTGTGTAAATAGCTGTCCACAAGTAGTTAAATCACAGTGATTGATTTAATCTGAGAGGATTTTCTTAAAGGGTACCTATCATGGAATTTTGAAAATTACCTTTCATGTAGTGTGTAACATAGATCTAAGTGAACGAAAACATCCTGCAAAGTTTTAAATATGAAAGTTCACTGTATACAAAGTTATTGTCTCTCACATTTATATTTAGTCATTTAGCAGACGCTTTTATCCAAAGCGACTTACATCTGAGGACTAAACCAAACAAGTCAATGTGAAGAGACAATAACAACCCAAGAAGTGCTCAAAATACCAAGTTCAAACATTGCTCAGAATAGCATAAACCAACAAGTGAGGGTTTTTTTATTTATTTATTTTAATTTTTTATGTTAAGTGCTCACGGAAGAGAGCGTGTCTCTCAAAAGTAAGAGTCGACTCTGAGTCGCTGATATGAATCAATAGACAAACAATGATTTTTCTCTGTCTAGTTGACGTCAACTTGACAAGTTATTTGAATAAGATACGCCCACTCATTGCGCGCACCAGACACCAGTGAAACTTGACAACATCATGTCGACGAGACGCTGTTCTGAAGTGCGAATCAAAAGCGAACTTTTTTTTCACTGCCCAGGCAGGGACGAGCATGTGAAGAATCAGTGGCTAGAGTTTATATTTACAACTATACCACACAAGTATAGCCGAACCTTGAGCTGTGTTCGCGTCATTTTAATGACGATTCCTTTACAAACATAAATGCTTTCAAGTGTGGATTCGCGAGTAGGCTGATACTGAAGGAAGGTTCAGTACCACGTTTATTTGGATCAGCTTCCTCCTCCGAATCACAACCTGTAAGTACTGTTAATAATTGTTGCTTTTATGGGTTTTGTAGCATGCTCAATAAGTGTGTGTGTGTGTGTGTGTGTGTGTTGTGTGTGTGTGTGTGTGTGTGTGTGTGTGTGTGTGTGTTGTGTGTGTGTGTGTGTGTGTGTGTGTGTGTGTGTGTGTGTGTGTGTGTGTGTGTGTGTGTGTGTGTGTGTGTGTGTGTGTGTGTGTGTGTGTGTGTGTGTGTGTGTGTGTGTGTGTGTGTGTGTGTGTGTGTGTGTCTGTCAGTTACGCTCAGCGCAGCTTAGGTCTCCAATGTCATATTTTTTTTTTTGAAATATGTAAAATGTTTGTCGCTGTTATTGGAGTTGTCATAAAGAATAGAGCGAGCGTATTGTAGTACTGCAGTGCTTTATCAATATGTTTAAGCTTTGGGTTAACGCGAAAAATAACTGACTGGGTCATCTGACCAATCACCGCAGATTAGCGTCACACAAAGGCGGGGTTTGAAAAATGAGTTCGTCAAACAAATCATTAGGGAATCGGTGAGCAAATCAGGTAAAAATAAATGCATATTAAAATGCATGCATGTAAAACTGTTGTTGGGGACTCCCAGAACAATATTAGGAACATTTTAAATGCCATAATAGGTACCCTTTAAGATTGGAAACAAAGTGTAGCCTTCCCACACTGCAGTATGCTAAGGACAGGAAAAAAATACAGTATACTAATTTATTTCCACACATAACTGAGGATGGTTGCGTAATATGACTCACAAGTTGAAATGAACTGCTGCCTTGCGTCACATTGAGTACAGAGACCTTAAAGGGCCCATATTATGGATTTTTGAAAATGACCTTTCATGTAATATAGCTCTAAGTGAATGGAAACATCCTGCAAAGTTTCAAATCTGAAAGTGCACCGTATATAAAGTTATTGTCTTTCAAAAGCATTATACATTAACATATTGCCCGCCCACATACTGTATTGCGCACGCAGACACCAGGGAAAACTTCAACCTCATGTCGAGAAGATGCTGTGCTCTACAATGTAAAGGTAAAGCCAGTTTTTTTCACTGCCCAAGGACGAGCATGTGAAGAATCACTGGTTAAAATGAATCTTTACCACGATACCACAAGCAGTATAATCCTAAATAATTCCCTTTATTTTACTTACGACTGCTTCTCAAATCTCGGAGTTCAATGCCGGATTCGCAAACTGCTTGCTCTTGAAAGATGGTGTTCAAAATACTTAGTTTTGAGTTTTATATTGTATAGGTCTCCTGCTAACTGGCTAACTCACAATAGCCGCGTTTCCACTGCCGGGCCAGGGCCGAGCCGTGCTAGTGCGTGCCAGAGCCAGTCGCGTTTCCACTGTCACTTCCGGGGCTTACTCAGGGCCAACGGCCAGGATTTCTGGCCCGTCGAATACCTTGGGTCAAAGCGGGCCAGCTCTGGCTAGAGGCGTGGGCAAGGTAAAAGGCAGAGTTTATCGGTGTTATGGAACGTTATGATCTGAAGCAAGATGCACATTTCACTTTTTTATATCGCGCAAAATAATTGCTGCTCGAAATGGAGAATCGCCTGTACTGGTCTGTTGAAGATATCGAAGCTCTTCTGAGCATTTGGGCAAGGAAAGGGTACAACGTCAATTTGACGGCGTGTGAAGAAACGAGGACGTTGTAAAATACATCAATGCTGAACTTTCTAAGCTAAGCATTTAGCGAGCAACGCTTCAAGTTCAGGAAAAAATAAAAAAAAGTTGCGGGCGCAGTATTGTACAAAACGATTAAACGCACAATGGACAAAGCGGAGCTCAGAGAAGGAACTTTCCATAGCTCGACCTCATGGACGGCGACTTGCGAGACAATCGGAACACTATTGCAGCCACGGTTGGTGAGGTTAATATACATGCTATCTTCCTAACTTAAAAAATAAATAATTTCATAATACCCACTGAAATGGGTTGGGTTGTATGACGTTTGATCCAAAAAGGCGTGTTAGGGGAGGGGTTTAGGGCAGCGTTGCGGGGCTACTGGCCCGGCAGTGGAAACGCAAGCCCGGTGCTTGAGGCCCGAGGCCACTGGCTCAGCTCGGCTCGCTGTTAGCCCTGGCCCGGCAGTGGAAACACAGCTATTATTACTGTATTACTGAAATACTTCTGCTAAGCAGTTGAGGGCCACTATTACCTAAATATGTGTCTATTAATGCAGATTCTCACTACTTTGAGGAAAGATTAAGCATGGAGCAAGATCTGTTTTACAACGTTTATGTTACATCAGTCATTCACTCTAGAGCTCGACTAATGTATACATTGCATGCACTGTTATTGATACAGTTTCCCCGTGTTCACCGCAATATATTAGAAAAATACTCTGTAAATACATGAGTACAAGTAATAATCAGTTTGTTGATAGACATTCACTTGTTAATGCTGATTGTGAGGAATTACAGTTGCAACATCTTATAATGTACCTCAAACTGAGAAGTGTATCACTGAGAAAAATCCTGCTGAAGTCGTCCTTGCGATGGAGGTTCGGGTTGAATAACTAGTTCTTTCAATGTTTCATCATCGGATTCGTGCTCGTATTGATATGGTAAAATCAATATCATTGTTCATTACTGTGTTTAGTTTACGGTGTAGGAAGCCTCAGGACAAGCAGAGCTGACGTTGTTTTGGCAATGGGCTTTTTTGTTTTCGAGCATGCTGTATTTAACGTAAACCAATCACAACAGACTGAGCTGTCTAGCCAATCAGAGCAGAGCAGGCTCTTGGAAAGCCTTTTTCCTTCTTTTATTTTTGCAATATAGGTTGTGTTTCACAGAAGATAGAAAGTCATACAAGTTTGGAAGTATATGGGGTGAGTAAATTAAATTAAATCAAACTTTAGGTTTTGTACTGTATGTCAAAGTTGTTCTTATCATTGTGTCGATCTATTCTGTGATTCACCGTTGAAAGCATAAGCAGAATGCTGCTTTCTGAAGCTGATACATGAGTGTCCTACAGTCTTTTTCTGCCTATGCTTAGAAATGTGACCCGGCTGTATGAGCCAAGAGCAAAAGTGCAGCGCTTTCACCATGAAAAAGATTTTCACCTCTCTCCCTGATTCTCTGTCTCAATCCATCTCTCACTTTTCACTTATATAGCACAACAGTCTGTTCTTGCCCATACCACAGTACACAAAACCTCCAGTCAGCAATAAAACATAAAACGTGCATACTAAAACTCATGCTAGATATCCATGATAAAGTCCATATATTTCCCACATTGACAGTGGTTGACTTGTTTTACTAATAAACCTAGCTGCTACAAATGCTAATGTTAAGCATGCTAAAAAGTTTGTGTTATTAATTCAACGGGTTTATGCTGGTCAACTAAAGTTAATCAACCAGAATGGTTAAACTAGTTAGCTTGGTTCCAGTTTTTGGACTCCAAAAAGAATCTTTCTTTAGTGACAGATATTCTAAAGTATTCTTACAGAATAGATTTTTTTTATATAAATCACAAATATATTACATATTAAAGTAGATGTTTTCTTGAAAGAGCTTGCATTTTGCATATTTCGTGTCACAGTTCTGGATAGTTGCTATCAGCGCCGCATTAATGCACAGACGTACCTGGGCTTAAGCCCAGAGCCAGGCTGAGGAATGGCCTAGTGCTGTTGGAGATATTAAAATTGAATGTGTTGCTGTGCTTCACTTAGCTTAGAGAGTGTGACTGTGAGAAGGTGGAGATTTGTAAAGTTGAGCATTTGCCTCTTGCTTGACTGAGCTATTGTGCTCATCCTGAGCAGTGTGAGACGAGAGCCATGAGATATAATGAGAGTAAAGTGGAACAGAGCTAATACAGTAACACACAAAGTGGATATTCAGCATGTAGCTGGCCATTGACATAACTGGGAATGTTAACAAAAAGCTTTCTCCATGGTATTTTAGACTTCATTGTCTTGTACCTAGAGTATTCATGCTAACACTAAAAATTGAAAAGGTTTTATCAATTAGCAGGTCATCATGTATCATGCAGTTTTGAGTTGACAGTAAGTCTGTCCCAGCTTGCTAATACATTCCTACTCATGTTTATTTTATATCATCCTGTCCTTCCCTTCCTGAGCATTTATTTTATATAGCAACAGCAAAATCATGGGTTTAGCTCCCAAAGACAGCCTGGACTAATAAAAATGTATGTACACTACCGTTCAAAAGTTTGGGGTCGATATGATTTTGCATATATTTTTGAAATTTCTTATGCATAATTTATTTGATCAAAATGCAGAAAAACAGTAATATTGTAAAATATCCTTACAATTTAAAATAACTATTTCTATTTCTAGAGATATTTCTGTCTCTATTTTCAGTATAAATTACGCTAGTCTTCAGTCTACTGATTTGGTGCTCAACATATCTTATTATCATCAATGTTTATAACAGTTGTGCTGTATTATTGTGGAAACTATGATGTATTTTTTCCATTGATTCTTTGATAAATATAAAGTTCAAAAGAGCATCATATTAATTTTTTCTTTTGTTTTTATTCAAAAACATAAAAAAAAATTTACTGGCCCAAACTTTTGAACTGCTTTAAAAGCATTATGTGTAAATATGCTCACCACCATTACAACAAAAATTACAGTAAAACTATTAAAGCATTCTAAAAACAAGGTAAGTAAACCAAGTAAATTAAAGTGCATAAATTGAAGGACAAAATGAATAAATATTTTTTTTATTTGACCATTTATATACTTTTTTCAATATATAATAATATTAATTAATTCATTCATTCCCCATATTGAATGGGGTCAATGGGGTCCATTGTTGTTTTGGATTCCACTCATTTCTATTATACTTGCTTTTAAAATTGGGTGATCTCTTTAAACTTACATACCTACACTTGCAGTGACTTGAACTACCCATTCACACCTACACACAAACACCAGCCACTATTACACACTTATGTCACTCCCAAAGGTCAACAGACTATCATAAAGACGTGTGTGAACACCTTTCCATTAACCTGATATTGATTTCTCCTAGAACGCTATCCCATTTCCGCAGCATTTCCAATGAAAGTAAACCTCTCCCTGTCTGCATGTATTTTTCTTCTACTTCTTTATAATGCTAGGTTAAATGTGGCTATGAGCCCATGAAAGAGATCCGTAGATTGGGTAAATGCTCTGCAGGGACCCTGACCACTGCAAGCCCTCATGTCCCCTCTTTCTGAGGTAGCCATCAATGGTTTCTCACCTACGCCTTGAGCCAGCAGGAAAATAAACAGGGGTTCTAGGTAGAAAGCGGGCTGACTGTGGCCCTCTCAGCATGAATTCCTAATATCTTACATAATCCCTCCATGTTACCGGGCAGCACAGAGGCTAGAATTGGTAGAGATAGCATGGGATCCTTTAGGAGCACAAGGCTTTTGTAGGAAAACTTGAAAATCTCCCAGAGAACGAGAAAGATCAAAGGCTATAATTTGAGATGAATAATGTATATAATTTTCACAGAGATTAATTAAACTATTGTTGTAAGATATGGGCAGCAATAGTCAAGAATTGAAGCTGACAAAGTGTCCTGAACAAAGACACTAACTGTCTTATACAGTCTTAGGTTTTTTTAAGGAGGCCTGTTAGGATAGCACAACAGATGTAAATGGTCTACACATGCTATGTAAGGTGGCATTGAGTTTAATTCTCATTTACATTTTTCTTTCAGATCTCAAGAATAATGCTTAAGTTAGATAAATCTCAGGGAAATGGACAAAAAGTTGCTTTAGCAGCCTGTCTGAAGGACATTGTGGAAGTGAACAATACTCTACTGATGCAAAAAAAGGAATATTGTCAAAATGATTAATCTAGCAGCAAATACCAAACTATCAGAAACTGAAAAGGTATTTTAAACTGTAGGAGGTAACAAATGCAGTATGTATTGTTCTGTGCACTGTGTTTCTTTAAAAAAAAAAAGTTCAGCGCTCATTTCAGTTTTAATTATACATTTGGCAGACACTTTTATCCAAAGCGAGTTACTTTCATTCAAGGTAAGGTATTTTAACAGTTTATAGCACATTTCAAACCCATGAACTTAGCATTGTTAGCATCAAGCTTGCTTGACTGTTTGAGTTTGCATGTGGATAACATAGGATACTGTGAATATAAGGGTCAGACAATGTCATATCAGATCAGACAGTCGCTAAAGCTGATTTTGACCCAATTTTGATCATAGCTTGCTTATTTGCTGTTGATACCCTAAAAATAAGGTCTGTAAAATGTTTCTTGCAGATTGTAAAATTTTCATATTTTTAGCCCCCTTGAAGTATTCATTATTTCCAGGCCAAAATACAGCGGGTTCCCTTTAAGTCCAAATGGTTCAGAGACTCCTTGAGGTAAAACTATTTTTAAAACTTACCACTTGTTTTAGAAAAGAGTTAAAAAAAATTCTAGACATGGGTAATATTTGGCCACTAAAAAAAAAGACCCAAGATACTAATAAATTATCTTAAAGTAACACCAAGTAAATTTTCCTCTTCGGTCGCCCTACTGGTTGGAAACGAAATTGTCCATTGCCGCTGTCGTAAATAATTTAGCCTACTGTCGCACACGCACGCTCGCTGTTTACCCAGCATCGGCTTTAGAATGAACAATGTCCACAGACAAGGTAGAGTATGTTACATGATTTCATGAAAGGATGATGTATTGCGACATCAGAAATGAAGAAAAACGAAATAATGACTATTGTAGCCCTTGACGTAAAGCAGTCGAGTTTTGTAGTTCTTTTTTGTTCTACAATGCAATCCGTTTATCTTAAATGCAATGTTTTTCCCTCACGTTGCAATAGCAGAAAGCCTTCTGCTCACTTGTGCACTAATGAGGGATCGATAAACACTGTCGCTCTCCATTTCTACAAGTGTGTTCACCTACTTACCCCTAGAACTCGTCTGATCAGCTTCATTTTATACACAGCGTACTGTACTTAGAAATTACTGCATGCAGACGTCTGCATGACAAACGAATAGATTATGGAATTAGCAACCGCACACGGTGATCACAGGGGGCTAAATTGCTGTCTGTTTAGGACGCAGCTTAGCGGGATTATAATTTTTCATTAAACTATAAAACAAGCAGACAGTCATTAATTATGGCTGAGCATTCAAGATCAGTCATTGGCCAGGTCACAAAGAGCTGAATAGATTTAATTTAGTACCAGGCTTCTGAGAACTGTTTCCTAACTGTTATACAACCTCTGGCTGCCCAGCAAGAGAGCAAAAAACATCCGTCTGATGCCAGCCGCGATCGCCAGATCCTTTATCTCTTGAGAAATGAAAGGAAATTAAATTCAACTTAAATGTCAAGGCAAGCAATTAGAAATGTATTCCTCAGATTGCAAATTAAATTCCTGCAAAGAGCCAAAGCCTTGTACCACCACATCAGCCTGGAACTACGACGAAAGCCCGCAAAGCGTGAAGCGTGAACAGCCAGCAGTGCTTGTTCTGTGTCCCATTACAAATGCAAATGTCGCTGAGCTACAGCATTATTCATTATTTACACATAGCATCAACGGACGGTCTGATTGATGGACAGTATGATTTCTCAACATCGGGCCCTGAGGAACACTTGGTCGGAAACCCCAAATGAAGCAGATTTATAG
The DNA here is from genome assembly GCA_036326025.1 of Chrosomus eos. Classification (NCBI taxonomy): domain Eukaryota; kingdom Metazoa; phylum Chordata; class Actinopteri; order Cypriniformes; family Leuciscidae; genus Chrosomus; species Chrosomus eos. The sequence goes on from CM070833.1 coordinate 17,959,046, forward strand.
GATAACTACAGGTTGTAGAGCTCGGGAGAGGCCAGTCAAGGTCAAATGCAGTGTATGTTGGGGAGATCACCGGGTCGGGCCGTTTTAAAATGTATTTCACTGTGGTGGCTCAACAAATTATGTAGAAATGAAGCAAGCACCAAGTGGACTAAAAAGTGCTCAGAAAACAAATTTAAAAGATAGTTCACCCAAAAATGAATATCCTGTCATCATTTATTCAAGTCATTCCAAACCTTTATAACTTTCTTATTATAACTTTCTTATAAAAATCTACATTCAATAAAACTTGGGGTCCAATATCCATTTTGGACTCTGTTGTCTAAATTAAATTCTTTAAAATATAATTAAATGTTCGGAACGTCATGAGGGTGAGTACAGAAAATTATGACAGACTTTAATTTTTGGATGAACTGAGCCTTTAATCCTTGTTTGTAACTTTCTCTGAAATTAAAGTAACTTCAGTAATCCAAGAAAGTCTATAATTAAAAAGCAATTATGGTTCTTATGAGATTTTATTATTTGTCAAGCAACTGTCAAAATGCTGCTGCTGCACAGTCTTTACATGTAAGTGTTAAAACCTGAATACTTCGCTTGAAATTCTAAGTTTTCAATTTTAGGCATTTGAAAGCAAATAACTTAAGTCCCTCACACAACACCTAAAGTTTCTCTTTAAACTCTTAAAGCGGAATGCTTGCAGCTGTCATCATACTGATATAAGTTTAATGTCTAGTAATCAAAAAATCATTAGAAATTAACCTAAGGGAGATAACATTGTTTCATTTCAGCTTTTATCCCAACTCTTGCAGAATGACAAACCAGACTTTGCATATACATGAAAAGAGATTCCTTCATAAATCTGAAGCCAGAATGGCAGCGTTTTATGTTGCACTGAGTTTGAACTGCACCAGGAGAAATAAAATATGCTTTTTAAACATTCACAAACCTATTTTAAATTAGATTTGTTGTGTAATTCACTGAATATCATGATGCCAACAAGTGGCCTACACCAGAACCTCTCTGAATGTATAGATACGGACCACCTCATGTCAACTAGAGAGGCTGGTTCAGTCAAAGCCAAAAACAGCAGAGTAACTGTTGAATGCAGGACGCACCCCAGCAAGGGAGGAGAAAAAGAGAAATCTGACCGTCAAAACCTTCTTAAGGGATAATCCAGGCTGACTGGCCACGGCCAACAGGGATCAACTGTAATTCCCTGCTCCGAATGTGAGCATGTGGTTTAGTAAAGAACACAGCTCCATGAAGAGTGTAAATTATTTAATTTTTTTATTCATTAACCAAATACTTTTTTAAATGTGTATTTATGACTAATTAGACACACTGGGGATTGTGAATCTCTACTGAAATGAAAGTTCTAAAGGATCTAGACCAGTAAGCAAAACTGAGGACATGCACCAACCCAGAGCATCAGTGGAAAAATTTCATTGGATCTGCATTATTAGGAAAAGAGAGTTTTGGTCTGAAGAAATAACGAAAGAGCACAAGAACAGTGAATAATTGAAAGGAAGAAAAGAGAAAGAGAGATAATACAATAGCGTATTCTCTCTCTGTTAGCTGGTGGTGTCAAAAGAGGTAAATCAGCAACAGGACGGATCTCAGTACAGGCTGTCTGGTACCAAGCTTGTATACAAGGCCTTTGTGCGCTCAGAGTGGAAACAAACCACAGGAAATAAGGTAAATGTAGCTTCTAAAATAAATCAACCATCCATCTGCCAGGCAGGATATTTAAATAATACTATTGCCAAGCTTTTGTACAATCTATAAATCAAAATGTCACATTCCGAACCATCCTTCGTGAGAATAGCAGTGCTGTTTCTAATTTGAGATCCTCAGAGCATCCATTTAGGTCATTGAACTCAGGTGTTAATTAGCAGCTGTTATTTTCCTATTAAATGCAGTGCAAGGTAAACAGCAAACAGCTTCAGGTAGTGTCCCATGGCCTTGGCAAGCTGCACAGCTCAGCACTTCTCCTCCGAGAAATCATTAGCAGAATATAGTTGGAGAGAATGCTACACATCAGGAGGAGAGAATGATATTCCCCTCTTTTATTCTGCACACATTCACATGGTTTGTCCTCCAATAATGTATACTGCAGGTTTTGTGATATGTCAGTATCTGCTCACAAAGCTATCAACTATCTATTTAATGCAAATTCGTATTAAATTTATAATTTACACCATGAGGATTCACAAAAAAAATTCTTTGTATCTCTGTAATGTAGTAAAGTGTAATTCTAATAGGTGCAATAACTTCGATTAGCATAAGGTAGCTACAAACAGAAAAGCAATACACTAGCTATGTATCCAAAGTTACGAATTTAAATTGTCCGCAAATTCCATCCAGCGAGTCGAAGAGAACAAAATCGTCAATTTCTGATAAACTGGCGCTAAATATCACTAAGAAAAATGGAAGTTGCTGCAGTAGAAGCCACTGTATGTAATAATTTTCGTATTACTTATTACTCAAGAGCGTGCAAATGAATTGATCTGCTGGTTGATCCAGTTATGCCGTCTCATCACACAAGTCACATGTCTTTTTTAATGCGCATCAAGGAATTTATTCTGTAAAAGTGTTGCCATCGTAGGTTATGCCCATGTATTCAAATTTCATAAAAATGTATTAAGTGCATATGTTTTTTATTTGCATTTTTAAAATGTATGCTCATCTTGGCATTTCCCTCCAGCTTTTTTTTATGCGATATGCCAAAATGTGCTTAAAAATAGGTGGATGGATAGCTACTAACGGCACCAACACCATGGGTTCGATTCTCAAGGACTCCATGAAATGATCTTATTTATGTTTTTAATATCAGGTAGGCTATATAAATATACCTGCCAAGTGCATATTTTTTTCTGTAAAACAAACTTCCCTGTTCACATACTGCATACAAATTTTTAATTTTCAGAACTTGAAAATAAATCCAACAGAAACTACGAGCAACATCACCAAGTTGATGCTACAAAAATGAACAAGAGTGATAAGAGCCAGCTGAGATCTGTACCAGCACTGTGTGTGTGTGTGTGTGTGTGTGTGTGTGTGTGTGTGTGTGTGTGTGTGTGTGTGTGTGTGTGTGTGTGTGTGTGTGTGTGTGTGTGTGTGTGTGTGTGTGTGTGTGTGTGTGTGTGTGTGTGTGTGTGTGGGTTGCAGCATTCAGCTTCAGAATTTAATTGAGAATGCATTTAAAATTTCAATTCAAATCCTGAATTTGAATTAAGATTGCAAACAGGATGCAGAATTGCAATTCGAATCTGGATGCAAGAAAGTAGAATTAAAGCAAATTGAAACTAAAATAATTTCTAGTTAATAAAATCAAATTTTAACAAGATATACTCATGGTAACATAAAACAATGGGCCTTTCCTCAACACTGCTCCTTCTCAAGTGCTGCTGACTCATACACTATGCCACTCCACTCACCTGTGTGCATATGGCAAGTACAATGGTGTCCACTCCTGGTCCTGCTGGGCAGCAGTGTCTTCTGGCTTTTGTTGGGCCTCTGAGTATTTTGGTCTTTGATTGATTGATTACAGTGTTCCCTCAGCTGGGTTCCAGAGCATAAAAATGGCTTCGGAGGCACAGGTACAGAGGCTGATTGATAGGAGGTAGCTAAAGCCTATTAAAATCATGGCCCGAGAGGACCAAGATTGGACACCACCGACCTTTACCAGAGATGAGATGTTCTGCTCTAGCCAGACACTAAGCTATTCTATCTGGCCATTGCCTTTCCTGAACTGAGCAAAGTAAAACTAGACTAAATGCAGATCATGGCTGGCTGAATGGGATGGTTTAGTGTCTGGCTGTGAATTGGGGCTTTGCGTGCTCCAGAATGAAGAATGACCATCCCCTCTGCATGTGCATTCAAATGGCACTCCATATCTTTCTGTGGGTACTAGAGCAGGCTCCAGTCAGACCCACCGTTCATACCGCTATAGATGCTCCGGTGATGAGGGGACATCTCCTCTACCCCCGGCCTCTTCTGTGCCACCTCTCGGCCGGGGCTGCCAAACTTGCTGTGCTGATGCCTTGACAACTCTGGGCTCCCAGATATGACACGTCCCTTCTGTAGGTGCTCCGGTGTCCCTGATAGAATCTGTTTGGGCTCTGGACTCCCACACATACTTCCCATGCTAGCCCTGTGCTTCTGGAAAAGGTCTGGGCTGCCAGGCGGCTGAGAGGACACCAGTAAGTGTTTCGAGAACTGCTCTGGACTGCCTCTCGACAGGCTCTTGCCAAGTTTCTCTGGACTAAAACCCCGTAGGCCCTTATGATCCGGACTGGAGAAGGACCCACAGCGAGACCGGCACACTTGGGGATAGGTGTGCGCTGCATACTCCTGGCTGGTGCTATGTCTGCGACTTGCATGCTCAGGACCCGGTGCCTCCCCCCCTGAGCCTGGCTTATGTAGGTGGTCAGGACTGCCTCCAACCGGGCCGCCCAACAGCTGCTGCTTATGTGTGAGATGGTCAGGGCTGTCGGTGCTGCCCGCGCTGGAGGTACTGCTCCCATCACCCACATCTCTTAGTAGGCCAGGCCCAGGACCGCTGGCATGAGACAGGCTGCTCTGGCTATCGATTGAATTCCTGCAGCCGGCTGGTCCCCCGGTACCTGCTGACCTGCCGGGACCTCCAGAGCCCTTCTCCTCGTCCAGCATAAGGCACAGCTCTCTCAGTTCAAGGTTCTCCCTCACTACTTCCTCCTGCCTCTGCTCCAGCTCTTTCAGCTTCTGCAGGTACAGTGTCACCTCCTTACGCATGATCCCTGCGCTGTAGCGGCCCAAGCGTTGCCACTCCCTCGACACCTTCTTTCCTTTCTGCCGGTCATCATCCAGAAAGCAGCAGAGGTCCCGCAGCTCCTGGTTGTCCTCTTGAAGCTTCTGATTCACCTCCTGAAAAAAAAAATCTATGACTAAGAGCTGATGTAAGAGCAGAGCAAGTTTGACTGGTGAAAGTGAAGTTAAACAACGCTAATGTATATTTGGTAACACTTTATTTGAAGGGGTGTGCATAAGACTGACATGACACTGTCATAGACATGACATAACACCTGTCATGAACATGAAGGAGTCTTTATGAATGTTTATGGCTGTTGTCATTAAGTGTCATTCGGTAAATTATGACACTTTTAATGCAAAGTTGACATTGTTTAAAATGTCTTTGTTATGACAACTTGACATTAACAAAGACAAAAATGTCTTTGTTATGACAACTTGACATTACCCAAGACAAAAATGTCTTGATTATGACAACTTGACATTAACAAAGACGGAAATGTCTTTGTTATGACAACTTAATATTAACCAAGAAATCATAACATGTCAACCTGTCACAAATATGTCATAACAGGTCTAATTATCAAACTTCAAGCATTTTGCAGTGTAATAACCCTTAATGACATCTTTATAACTAGTACAATGTGTTCCACTTTACTTGAGGACAAGTAAAATATTCATGACACAGTTATAATGGTGTCATGACGGCCAAAGTTGTCACAGGTTGACAGATTATGATTTCTCGGATAATGTCAAGTTGTCATAACAAAGACATTTCCGTCTTTGTTAATGTCAAGTTGTCATAATCAAGACATTTTTGTCTTGGGTAATGTCAAGTTGTCATAACAAAGACATTTTAAACAATGTCAACTTTGCATTGAAAGTGTCATAATTTACCGAATGACACTTAATGACAACAGTCATAAACATTCATAAAGACTCCTTCATGTTCATGACAGGTGTTATGTCATGTTTATGACAGTGTCATGTCAGTCTTATGCACACCCCTTCAAATAAAGTGTTACCGTATATTTAATATACTGTTGTGACTTGAGCTGTCAACACATCTGTCTACAGAAATATTCATACTTGATTTTTTTTTTTTTTTTTTTTTTGCATAAATATTACTGTAGTGGTTTTGTTGCCATGTAGCATTATGTTCTTCTATGAGAACATTCCATGTAAGAGGCATTTCACCCCGGTGGACCTATGCCAATCACAGAGAATGCATGTGCCAGGAGCTGAATCTTAGAAGAAAAAAACTATTTAAAGCTGCACAACATGCTGAAAGGCCATGTGTACGTGTAAGATTTGACGCTTTAAAAAAATTAAAAAATTTACAAAAAAAAAAATAATAATTAAATAATTAAAATAAAACTATCTTTTGTTTGATTAGTACCAAATCGATGTGGCTTTTATTTATTTAGTCAACATAAGATGCAGGCTCGGCTTACCTTCAGCCCTCGTATCTCGTTGAGGTGCTGCTGAAGCCTGCGGTTCACCTCTCGGATGAGATTGCTGTGGTCCACAATAACGCTCATCTTCTCGGTTTCGGATCTGCGCAGCCGGCGAACAAGCTCCTCCTTGCTCCATTTCAGAAGCTCCTCGTCCGTGAGTTTGGAGAGATCCTCTGAGGGACCTTCTGCGCTCTTAGATATGCTCGACTGCAGCTGAGGCTGGATGGGCTTTTCCATTCTCCCGAGCAACTTATCGAAGTGCAAGGCTGTAAAACAAATCACCGAAAAGCAGATCAAATCCTTAGTTGGTACTTTTCCGCGAATTCCCCCTTGTTAGTATCGAATTTTTGTGACTACCATTTAAGGATAACTGTGCTGCCCATGCTGTCCCCTCTGAAGACAGGGATGCAGCCCTAAAGTGCCGGCGAATACTTCTCCCCTTTATGCACTTGCTGTACGGGTGGACCCTCTGTCTCTATGTTTCCATCTGTCCGTCAGCATCCTGTCAAGCTCAGTGCCGTGCTGTACCCGTGCCTTCTGTCCGCGCGCATGAGGAAGACGCACGGCCGGTCGCTTCTGTGCTCGGGGTGCGTGACAGCAGCCTTTCAATTTGCTCGACCGGCTGAGTTGTGATTTTTTTCTCTCTGTCTCTCTCTCTCTTTCTGTTCCGTTACACGCCCCCTTCTCTTGGAGACATCTAACTTTTTGTTATTGGGCGCCACCTGGTGGTGATAATTCAAGTCTACATCAAGTTGACTATTTTAGATCTGCAAATTTATCATCATAATAATAATAATACATTTAAAATAAATATCAGACTGGTTTGATGTACCTAAATACTGTATTTTTTAATTAATTAATTATTATTATCATTATTAATAGTCATTATAAGCCATTATTTGATCAAACAGAGGTGGATCAGAAGACAATGAATGAATGAATTCATTCATTCATTCATTTTTAGTATAGTAAACACTGGAACTGTTTTTTGTTCACAAGCAGGGGAAAAAAAACTTAGCACAGTTTGGATGATCTGCACGGGTTTGCCACAACACAGAGGTCAGTTTACAAAACAAAACACAGATTTGGAAAATTACTTGCTTTGGGTTTTTCTAATATGTAGGCCAGAGGACATTTTAAATTGTTCAGATGAATTGGTTATGGAAGGACTGGTGTCTATGTAAGGGCAATTTCTGATGCCTTATTATACCGCAAACTTTTATAATCTAGTTAATAAATTGCACATTTTGAACATATTTCTTGTAAAGCTTCATCTAACAGTGACAATGAAAGAGATTTAGACACCTCACCTGACCCACAGCCACCATTTAACGTCATTAAAGCCTATGATTAACAACCTTAAACTGATACATTTATGGAGGGATATGTGTCTTAATGTGCTGAACTATTTCCTTTATGATTCTGCTTTTGTTTTATGATTAGTGCTAGAAGAACTCTGCATGGATCACTTTCAAGTGAATTAAGGCTTGCACCGGTTGAGCTGCTTTTCATCCTAACACTTTTCTTTTGAATTAAAGAGGCAAATTATTTATGAGGAAACGTTCCACTTTTTCCCCTTCATTTATATAACTGGTGATTCCAGCCGACACTAAGCAAGCCCTAACTTTGCCAGTTTATTCAATTTAATATTTACTCATTTCTAGTCATTTATTTTAACTGAAACTTTTATTCAAATCAATTTACAGTACACTTATTACTGGAGTTACTAATGATGGAGTGCCTTGCTCAAGGACACAATGCTGCTAAGTTTGTCATTATTCACTTAATCTGTCTTTGTGCTTTAATGCTATTCTGTTGAGTTTATTTTGCCCTATCCTCTGTAAATGCATGGGAAATATCTACTGTTCTTTCCTCATTGTTTGAAGAATGAAGTGTACCAGGTCAGTTGTTTCCTTTGTGTCATTCTAGATGGCAGTTTAGTGGGGAGAATTCCTGAAATGCTGAAGGGTGTGTCTACTTGATGACACCAGATCGCAGTACACAAACAACCTGTGACAATATTTGTCATCTTGCAGTGCAATGGCAAGGACTCTACCTTCAGCTCTGTGTCTCCTGGTTGGACTTATATATCTCCCATATACAGAATGTTGGGAAGCTCCCTGGTTTTGTCATGGATATGAGTGTCCCATGTACACCATGGTAACAGAATATCAGGTAGGCCTACGACTTTTGTTTTTTTTTAGTTTGGAAAATGTTTATGTATTATAAGTAAAATTATGAATATTATATGTAAAAATGAATATTATATGTAAATATGAATATTATATGTAAAAATGTTGTATCGCTGTGTTAATAAAACAAAAAGGGATTTGAGGAGCGCAGCTACAACATGAGCTATTGGATTGCCACTGATATTGCGAGTACCAGCCAGAGTGATATAACTGATGGATTTTGGAAACTGTATTATTTTAATCATGGACAAAACAGTGAGAGTAAGTAAGCTTCACGGTTTTGATGGAGAAAATAATCCATTGTTAATTTTCACTCATTTTATTTGACTGTAATTTTTCTTCTCAGGCAAGGAGATTGCTATGACCAGGCCTGTGCTGGTGTCAGTGAAGGAAGCTGATGGAATGGGGGAGAGACAGGTGTCCATTTCCTTCTTTCAATCTGACTCCGACATCCCTGAACCCATCGATACGACCATCAGAAAAACTGTTGTACCAGGCGGTACTGTCTATGTCAGGTTAGTAATTTCAGTAAAAGAACGACAGTCAAAAACTATTAATTTACTGTTTCTCATTTAAACATTCTCTCATTGCTGGGCATTGCAGGTCATTTAGTGGTTTGGCTTCTGATCAAGACGCCTTAGACAATGTGCAGCAGCTTAAAGAAGACCTCAGGGCTGCAGGAAAGGAGTTTATTGAAAACAGGTTTGATGCAGCTGGCTATGACGCACCGTGGGATTTGTTCAATAGGCACAATGAAGTTTGGGTTCGTGCACCCTGAGGATCCATATAGTTCTGTTCCTTATTCCTACTTTTAAGTTCCAGTCTGTTCAAGATTTTCTTACATATATATGGGGAAAAGATTTATATCGTGTTCAGGTTACAGTCTTAATTATTGTATTAATGTTATTTAGTGCAATCTAAGTGTAAAGCACATTTGAGTTGAATGATGGGATTGTAAAGTGCAATGAGGACTATCTCCTCTGTAGGTTCACACTGAAAATGATTTGAAAATAAAACTTTTGACTTTCTTCAAAACATTTTTAGTTATTTTTTTTTTATACGTTTTATTTAAGGCATTCTGTTTTTCATTAATTCACCTATTGACTGATGGGGTATCAAATTAATGCAAACTGCATAAAATAAGTGCATTTCAATAAGCAGAAGATAAATGGCCTATTTATACATAGATACACAAAATACAAGAGAAACAGGTTTAGGAATGATCAGAATGGGGTCATCATGTTTCTCATCAGCTTTTGTTCATGTTATAAGAAACTCCACCCACTTAAACCAGTCCAACTGGTGATCCACAGCTGTCTTCAAGCTGTCAATGACACTATTTGATTCAAATATTGAGATGCTCAGTAATAGACAAGAAATGTAATGTTGTGAATGTGAATCTTTCAGCTTGTGAGTTATGAAACTATGCATCAAAACTCAAAACGTGTAGGCCCTATAAAAGCATGTGACTTCTGACAACATTTTTGTTTTTTGCAGCCATGTGCATATTAAGTGACCTAACATAAAATAGTAAAAGAGTTGTTTTGCGTCCATAGTATTGTGATCTGGGATTCTTAGGCCTACAACATTGTGTTTGTGTGATTGTTTGTTGATGGGGTTTCCCTCATGTTTATAATAGTGTACTTGCTGGAAGGAAAACTGGGTCAGCCCACCTGAGACGTTTTGTCACGGTGACTGATCTGGAGTCAGTTTAATTAGTCGCATCTTCTCTAGAAGAGTGGGGAAATGTGATGAGGCTGCATTTTCCCACCTCTGCAGTTCCACTCCGCAATTCTTCCACAAAATGTGCCAGCAACCTCACCTGAGAGAGAGCAAACTTTGTAGTTGTGCCTCTCTGAAAACCTGCTCTCTCTGGCTCGTTAAATGTCATACAGGCGTTTGCATACCAACATTGAAACCGTGTCAAAAATGAGCTTATCTTACATAAATTTTTTCATTATAAGCAACTTACAAAACACAAAGACAGACTGGCTTACTATTTTCATCACATTGAAACATTGCCCATGATCAAATAGGCCCTGTTTACACCTGGTATGTACGTTTTGGTCGATCGGATCAGAAGTGGACAAAGCTAAATACAAACATTTTGAGCTTGTCCACTTTCACCCACTTCCAGAGGTAGTCGAAAATACATTCAACCGGATCGCTTTCATAGTGTAAACCATAGACATAATAAATACATAGACGATACAGAAATACAGAAAAAACACAGAAAGAGCCTGCCGTTGCATTTTCAGATTTGTTTCATTTTCTCAATGGCGGTCAATTCTAAGAACAAGAAAAGCTAAAACTGGGTTAAAGACGGAAAATGCTTTTTCCACCATAAGAAAACTTTATTTAATTTAATGTGAAAATTAAATTATATCTCTATGTGGTTCTTCACAATTCTTATCCAAGAATAAAAAGCCAAATACATGACAAGCCTGAGGTTTGCCCAGAAAAAAGGCAGCTCACCCGTTTACTTGCATTTGTTTAGAGCGCAGTCTTTCCCTCAGCAATATGGCGGAATCGTTGACGTATCGCAGCAACGTCTATGTATTTATTATGTCTATGGTGTAAACGCCTATGTGATCGGAAACCCGGTTACACTAAATGCTTCTTAAGCATGCATTGTGTTTATCGTGCAATTTATACGCGAAAATTAGTTTTTACGTAAAGCAATAAAGTGCATATCATATGCACGCGAAAACTGCGTATCATATGCAAGTAAAAAAAAAATTATCGTATAATTGCACAATATACACAATGAGACGCATTTTCATGAGATCGAATGTGTTTCCAACAGCTACACGCCTGACCTAATGCATAAACATCATGGGAAGCGTGATAGTCAAATGGGATTTAAAAGTGCTCTAAGCGGTGTCACGCGTTTTTTAGGCCAAAACATTTTTTTGTCACATACAGCAAACATCTCCTCACTATCCGCTATAGCTGCCTGTCCCCTGAACACACACTGTAAAAAAATGCGGTCTCTGCAGACACCCCAGGCTCCACAAATGGCAACAAAAACAAACTGGACTAACCCACACCACGAAACATAACAAACTGTTCCAGCCAATAACTGACAAGAAAGATTTGGGGGTGGGGTTTAGGGGGGGTCAAACATTTTACATATTTCAAAAAAAAAAAATGACATTGGAGACCTAAGCTGCGCTGAGCGTAACTGACACACACACACACACACACACACACAGTCACACACACACACACACACACACGTATTGAGCATGCTACAAAACCCATAAAAGACCCAAGTTTGGTTTGAAGACGAAAAACTTAGGCACTATGTTCTCTCACTATTTCTGATGTCTAATACCCACTTACTGCATTTGGTGTGGTCTTGCGGCTGTCAGAGCAGAAACGAAAGCTGCTGTTCTCTGTATGTTTTTTCCGTGCGTGTTCGTAAATTGCACAAGCTTCCAATAGATCGAAAGATCTGAAAAAGGCCATACATTTACCCGCCCATAGACCCTCCTCCTACTCGAAGAAATCAGGACAGAAGTGTTTGAAAGTGGACAAAAGAGACAGATTAAAACACCAGGGACCTTTACCATGATGGTAGTAGTTGAACAAACTCAGCAGGATTAGTTTCAAGTTGACAAAACCAAACCAATCCAACCAGGCTTTGTTGGTACAATGATGCTGATCATTAACTTTCTCTGTCAACTCAAGCTTTGATCCTGAGTTTAGGAGTTTAGGTGTGACATCAGTAGCAAACAGCCAATCACATGCTGAGAAAGAGTGAAACTGCGATTCATTTCTCGCGAGAGAAGCAGCACGATTCACTTCTCTCTTCTGCAGGACATTACGAGATTAAAAAATATTACGAATTTAAACAAATTTACACAGAAAGAAGAAAGTAGCTGTCTATGAAAGAGGACAACTAAAAGAAAAAGTCTTGCTATATCAGTGTAAGTAAAAGTTGTGAAGTTTATACAGTTGATAAAGGTATAGAGAGAATTGAACATTTAAGCTTACACGTAGTCATTTTATAGCTTTATTGAATCTAAAGCGTGTTTATATTACCTTTATATATTTATTCATTTAAACTGTGCGTAGAGGACAACTGAAAGAAAATGCGTCTTTTTATTACGCGTCTTTTATGTATTACTATTACGCGCGTCTCACGTTTGAGATGATCGCAGTCTTGTTTCTTTGATAAAAAAGTTGCGTACTCTTTCAAAACATGCGCACAGGTTTTCCTTATACCACCTAAAACACGGATACCCTGAAAAAATTCTGTGTTTGGCGGGGAAGAGTTTTTTCATAAAACCCGAAAAATTCTGTGTTTGGCAGGGAAAGAGTTAAGGGTGTAATGATAACATAAATAATATCTATATCATACAAAATTATTATTCCAAATAAGCTTTACTAAAAGCCAGACGATTTTGTCTTCATTCTTCTTTAAAAATCATTTGCTATGTAGGTACTTTTAATTTGAGTAGAAAATAGGTGGAGTGACTTTATCGCATCAGATGCTTGTCACTTTGCTCACAGCTGATTGGTCCAAGTTCGGTTTGCAACCTCTTACCTGGAACTTAACCTGCCCCAGACCAGGTTAGCCATAGAGCGTTAGTTACTATGGCGATATACACTGCTAAAAGCCAAACCACTTTCATGGTGCCTAAAACCCATAGACAGTAAAAGAGATGGACACAGCGACCCCATACTTCAACGGAGAAAAGTGAAGTCAATTAGAAGCACTCACTTCCTGATTGCCAAGTGCACTGCGCATGCTCAAACTGAGCTTGATGACACAGATGTGACGTGAGCAACCTGTCTCATATTTGTACGTCTTCTAGTAGCGGTGCCAAGAGGAATCTGAATCATTCCCTTCCGAATCTTGCAGAGCCGGAGATCGTGAGTATTAGCTGTCCATGAGCTCGCAGCAGGAGCAACTTTACAACTCTCTATGGGCTTCTCCCTTGACTTTATGCCTCCACGTCCCCCCGATTGAGTGCGAGCTTCTACTTCTGTCTTTACGGTAATTTCTCTTCTGTGCGACAGAGTTGCGTGTTATGACGCAATCGTTAGCCTATTTTTACAAAAACTGCTTCTACGGGGCCACAACGTAAGATACAAGGTAATGGAGTATTTTATACATTGTCGTGTTTCTTTAGAAATAAACAATGGACAAATGGAGTCTTTAAACGTCTTAGATGTAAAGTTATTCACTAGTGACACCAAAATGAATGGGAGTCAATGGAATGCTACCAGCAGGTGAAGGCTTGTTAGCCAATGGCGGCCCCCGGGGAGACTTCAGTGTCCGGCTGGTGGATTACCCCCTTGCTAAAACCCAGTGTTGGCGCAAACTAGCTAAAACATACCTGGCTAGCCATCTAAACCGGCTTCATGGTATAGGCCTGCAGGTGTAAACAGGTATGTGTCTCCCTCATACTTGTGATCTGATCGACCAAAACCAGGTGTAAACAGGGCTGACTCAATGACCACTGCAAGCAAATCCTGTATTTAACAGCTAAACATGTCAAGATGCATGCAGGTTTATATTATTGTACACTAGGTGGCAGCACTGACTCTTGTGATCTTTCTCTAACCTCTTCTATATCACACAGTATAGCACTCCACATCACATGTGGCATCAAATTAATCTACTCAATTTGTGCATGTCCAGTTTTCATAAAAAAAATTCCTTACCCATATGCTTTAGTACTAAATATGCTGTTGTTTCTAGAAGACGTTTGAGCTAGAAGAACATGTGGGCAATTCCTAGCAATGTCAGAACAAAATCCACTACCCAGCATGCCTCAGCTCTCACCATGGGAAGCTGGACACTCAATGCCCCTCAACACACATTCACTCAGTTTCCATGGTTACATTTCTATAGCAAGAAGTCAGCCATGTTCGTCAAAAAACATAATTATGCTTCAGTGAAGTCAGATCTGTAATAACCCTAGATGTGTTTTTATGAGTCATAGAGAACTTGGCGTGACTACTTGCTTATAGAGTGGTATTTTCATCAGAAGGCCTAATGACTGTTGTGTTCTACAGTTCATTTAACATTAGAGCTTATTCGGGTATTAGATTGTATGCCTGGAAATCAGTGCATACTCATCTAGCGATATAGAGGATGGGAGATGTTTGGCCGTTCACAATAAATAAGAGACTGTGTAGTTATGATATCTTGGAAAAACAGCTTAATTATCTAATTTATCTGCACATTTTTATTTTATAATGCTGTCGGGCTTGTGTGTGCCACTTGAATGTGTCCAATAAAAGCCTGTCTGACTTGGAAGGTTATGTCAGCATATGTTTGCAGGCTTGTGAATTTTAATCTGCCCTGTTTTGGATGATGTTCTTGGTGTGGAGGCTCAAGCCAAAAGCCTGTTTGGACTGGCTCATGGGAATTAATCTTATCAGAGACAGGCCAGTTTCCTGAGAAAATGGCTGGAGCTCTATGCTGTCAGATAAGGAGCAGGAGCAGTTGTGCAATTTAAGAGAGTTTTAACCATATAGTATCATCATGCTTATTCCAGCCATGAGATACGTCTGTGTAACTGGTCCTACTCGACCAGGCGGGATTCCAACTGGGGTCTCTGGCGTGGGAGGCGCGCGCTAACAAAGACGCTAAAGATCGCAGCCCCTAGTACCAGGTTTACACACGCAGCTATTACTGGCCTACGTCCATTACACATAATCTGTTTTTACACCCATCTGTTGATTGGCTTATCTCCCTTTCTCTCTTCATTCATTTTGAGGTCCAAAACACCTTGTCAATGCTCTCTGCTTTTCCCAGGAGTTGTTTTCATCTTTTTACATAACCGATGATTAAAAATACAGTAACTTTCAGCCAAGAACAAAGTTTTTTTTATTTTTTTTACATTGTTTCGTATTAAAATGTCCCTCGTGATTACCCCACACTGTTTATAATTGATGATGTGCTAAACACAAGGCCACCAAACCACAAAAAGCTGAAACTCATGGCTGTCACTGGAGCTCAGATGCTGAGGCAGCAAACCTCGATTAAAGTTGGGCCCCAAAGGATTCTCATTTCTATTAATTATGTTTTAACCATCTGCGACATACATAACGATTGGACTGTGATACATAACGAGATTGACTGTCATACATAGAGTGTACATGTGAACATAAAGTATATGTAAATGCTGTGATGTCCAAAAGCCTGAGAACATATTGAAATCTGAAGTAAATGTGAAACATGGTGGGAAACAAATATTTTTAATTTTAGTATTACTATTATTTAATGTATACAGTTCTGCACTATTTCTAAGTCACTAATCAAATAAGCATATTTGTAACACTGAGCATGTGAACTGTTTTGTTAAAATCAGATGTTCTTGCTTCTTGCAAGTGGTGTCAGACTATTGTGATATTATGATCACTATGCTCACACTTCCTCTATTACAGTGCTTAAGAGGAAGTGTTATTATGTCTGTTGTGTTCCTACAGCTTAATGGATGTCAGCATATAGAACAGCAGAGCTCATAGCAAACCATGGATTCCTTGAGGGTCAGCGCTATCCCTTCCTATCCCTTTACCTTGATCGCTCAAGCAATTTGGAAGCTTCCTCATTTGTGAATCTCTGAGTTTAGAGTAATGAATTATATATTAGAGTTTTTCCATAAGACATGTTGGGGATTTTATAAAAAAAAAATTGTCATAAGCATTCACTCAGCTTTCATTAAAATTTAAGGACAATATCTCTGCTTGACTTGAACCTAAAATGTTCTGAGGCTTTTGTCACAATACAAGAGCGTTGAAATCCCAGTCACAATTAAAATTCTACTTTGTTGACAATTTAAGCATAATGAATCATATCTTTAAATTATAAATATTTTGTCTGCAGCATGTTTCCACTAGTGTTGGATACTCTTCGGTCACGACCAAAAAAAAACAGAGTAGCCTAGCTGTAAAAAGATTGGCTGAAATTTTCCACCCTCAAAAATGTGAAAAGTGAGTGTGTTTAAGATGAAACGAAAGACTGTCCAAGATTGCACATGCATTAACTCTAATTATCAGGAATGCTTGAATAAAATCTGCACTGGGACTGATTCACTATGTCCCCGTAAAACATGATATATACATGACACACACACACACACACACACACGTTGGGTTTTTTTCATGTATGTGTATGTATGTATTTTTTCTAACAAAAATGACATTTTGCATCTCACTAGTTCCTATGCAGTAATAGAGTTTACTGTGACATCACATTATTGTCTGACTGCACACAGTTTGCATGCATATCAAACAGACCTTGTATGATGGCACATTTTCTCTCCCTCTCTCTCTCTTACTTTCTTTCCACCCAATGCAACACCACCGTGATTTTCTTAGAGGGCAGAGGACTGTCCAAACACATACAATCTCATTGTCTGCCTGCAGGGCCTCTACTTGTCCAGTCAGGTTTGGTTTTTAGAGAACAGTGGAAGTGGTGGAAGAGAGGTATTCTTTGGATTTATCCGCACCCAGCTTTGCTTTTCCTTTGGTTGGACTCTGGCTGTATATAAGACCAGGGTTTAAAAAAAATCCACAACCAATGGGGAATGTATTAAAGGGAAATTGCATTTTCGTATAGATGCACTGGTGCAAATTTTAAGGAGTATAATTCAGATTTTCAACCAGCCCAAAACCCAGAGAGGCACCTCAAATTTAATATTTAAAGTCCCCCTGTAGTCAAAAATTGTATCCCCTAAAACTCATCTTTGATCACCAAAATGACATATTTAAATGTTTTTTTTTTTCATTGAAAAAATATGTATTCATGCCTTAAATAGCTTGAATATAATTCTACACCGTTACTTCATTTAGTATAAGCGGATTCATGAATATGCAAATTAGTCCCGCCTCCCCTCACTCACACCAGCTCAGAGATCCACTCTGTCAACTTACTCAAGTTACTGTAGTAAACGCTGCACAAAGTTATCACTCTTTACAACGTGGGACACATAACAGTAATTAATATTAGCCTTTTGCTTGACTATCAAACAGCTCATAATGTGTTGCTGATGTTACACAAACCATGTTCCCATTGCCATCTTAGTCTTCCTAGAAATGCTTTGAACATAGTTCATCATGAGTCATGACATAACATTATAATATACATCATATACATAATTCACCCGCTATATTGATAAATACACCCAATTTTTTATATCAACAGAAAAATATACTAGTATGCCTTATCTTGAGACTCCCCTGCTTTGAATCACAGTATATGCTAAAGCCCGCTTGCATGTTGACGTGATTGGTCACAACATAGTATGTGACTTAAAGGGATAGTTCACCCAAAAATGAAAATTAAGTAATTAATTACTCACCCTCATGCTGTACCAACCCCGTAAGATCTTCTTTCATCTTCGGAACACAAATGAAGATATTTTTGATTAAATCTGAGAGGTGGATCACTCCCCCATAGGCGTCCTAAGGGATTGAAACTTGACGGCCCAGAAAGTCATTGAAGAAAATGTTTAAATAATTCATGTGCCCACAGTGGCTCCACTATAACTTTATCAAGCGACGAGAATACTTTTTGTGCGGAAAAAACAAACAAAAATAACGACTTTATTCAACTATTCCATTACATTTTTCATAAACATTTTCTTCAATGACTTTCTGGGCCGTCAATTTTCAATCCCTTAGGAAGCCTATGGGGGAGAGATCCACCTCTCAGATTTAATCAAAAATATCTTCATTTGTGTTCCGAAGATGAACGAAGGTCTTACTGTGCGTTCACACCGGACGCGAATAGCACGTCAAATTCGCGTCTACCGCGTCTAGTTTGACGCTTGACCACTTTGTGTTAATCCGCTGTACTCGGATCCACCAGACCCTCCGGAGGGTTTCAGGAGTTTCACCATTTGCTCCAGGAGCTAGGTTTGGTGGACCTAACGGTGAGGACGCTGACGAGGACAGCGTAGGCCGTGTAAAGCCTCGGCCTCGAGTGGTCTCTGCCTGACGAGCCCGCGCTCTACAGCCCAGCGCGAGGTTCACCCTCGCTCGCACCCACCTAATCTGTCCTTTATTTTTGTTTTGATAATAAATGGAGCCAGCCTCCAAAAGTGAAACCTGTCCTGTGATTTTTTTTTTGAAGTGTTTGTTGTTTTTACATTAAAATAATAATGTTTCATATAATCTAAAATAGATATGGAATAAGTAGCATTCAATACAAAATGAGTACTATCTCTCATATATTAAAATCGAGTTTTTATGTGAAAGATTTGCTTTGTTGTGCAGAACCACACCAGACATTTTAGTAATATTACAAAATAGTTTATTAAAATAACATAAACTTTCACTTCACCACGTGACAGCAGCAAGCAGGCTCCTGATTGGTTAACGCGGCGCGAATTGACGCAGAAGTTCAAATTTTTCAACTCGGGCGGCAGACGCGAATTCATGTGAATGCACAAATGGAACTTCACGAACTTGACGCGCGAATGAGGCGTATTCGCGTCTACCGCGCCGCGCTCTACGCCTCATTCGCGCCGCAGAATTTTTTCTTAGCATTGACTTAACATTGAAATCACTCGCGCCTGACGTGCTATTCGCGTCCGGTGTGAACGCACCATTACGGGGTTGGTACAGTATGAGGGTGAGTAATTAATGACTTAATTTTCATTTTTGGGTGAACTATCCCTTTAAGAAACGCCAGCGATGTCAAACACCAATTTCAAGACTGTCTTTGGTTCAATGCAGTTTTAAGGAGAAAATACTCAGCAATGGTGTTGACTTATGAATTTGCATATGGTTTGTCTGAAAGCATATTAAAAACATCACATAGACATTGACTTGATTTTCACCACAGGGGACTTTAAAATGTAAAGTAATTTATAATGTCAACACTTTAATTTTACTATGGTACTCTTTATAATAAGGTTTAGATAGCTAGGTATCAATAATTAATAATAATTAAAAATACTTTTACAACATTTACTATTCTTGGTCAATGTTCTTTTTACATATACATTTTTAACATTTAATTTTAATAAGTTGTATAAATAAACAGTAGTAGTAATGAAAAAATACAAATGAACAGTGAACAAATAAAGTGTAAATGTAAATGTTACCAATATAATGAAACTTAAATGTGCAATGGTGTATCAAAACTGTATCTTATCCTGCAATTTATTAAAACGACCTAAAATTTGACATGTACGTGATTGTAAAGATGCAACATCCTCTTAAGATGCAAGTCAGACTTCCACAAATGCTAAATTTTCAAAACCAGAAGTCACTTCTCTGAAAACCATCATCTTTTTAACCAGATAATGCAAGGTTCTGCAGTGAGGTCACAGTTATTTCCAGCAGCAGGGATTAAATGATGAGTTTTCTCGTGTGACTTGGTTGAGGATTAGAGAGACTTTGGACAAATGTCAGAAGACTCCAGACTCAGTCTTTCAGTATCCACCAGGCTCCATCATCACTAACACTCATGCTGTGCTCCAGTGTGCCACTTTTATTAAAGACTTATGATAGATTGGATTGGTTGATACTGGGATTTTAGATTTGTAGCAGAGTAAACAAAACGCGGTAAACCTGTGTAGTCGGTGTGGTAACAGGAGGTGTGCAAACCGCCTCATGACTCAGCTGTAAATTAATTTTAATGCCACGCCCATGCAGATGAAATGTATATGTCATAAGTGATTAAATATGAATACTAAATAGGTTGCTATATAAGTATTATAGAGTCTATAAAATTACGCAATGAACTAATAGTCTTATATAAATTGTAAATAGATTGCTGTCTCCGACAGTCAATACAATATTACATATCTGCTTACTTTTTTTTTTAATGTATCAGAATAAGAGATTAACAATTCTCAGAAAATTTGACTAGATCAGCTCAAATGTTACATTTCGTCCAGTTCATCCTACTCTTTTTCTCTGATCTTTTAGTTTGACATGAACAGGATGCTGGCCAAACATGCAATAACATAAACAGATTTTGCAGATTGAAAATTGTAGGCATATTAAGATTGTCATACATTACTTCCTCCATGATTTTATACAGTTATTAATACAAATAAACATAAAATATCAGAAATTCTCCTTAGGCAAGCGCTTTGTATATATGAAATTGAGGGATGGGATATTGGTTTGTGTGAGACTGAAAAACACTGTTGCATAACATTTTTCATCATTGTTTGAAATGGACCTTTTTTTCTTTCCTTTATTTCTGCAAGATCATGGTTCTCTTACGAGAGTATCTCTCGTACTGCGTAATATCTTACGCTATGGGGGAACACTCTTTCCTCGAGATATTGAAGCCAAAAATTATCCTTAATTTTTTTAATCATGCAAAACGCTTTTGCAGCAGCAAGCAGACAAGGGCGAAACAGCTCGCGCGCCCATTGGCTGCCTCGCTGGAAAAGCTGCAGCCTATCGAGTGAAGGCACTGCGTGACGTAATGACGAATGAAGACGCTTCGCGCTCATTTCGTCATGTCCCGCCAGTATAGGCGTGGTCTCGCCCTGTAAATACCCCTCGATAGCTGTATTTCTCTGATTTTTTCATTCTTCACGCGAAGCTCACGCATCGCGGATCCAGAGTGAGAAGCCGCGCCGTTGACTTGTAGCCTTCTCAGCGGGACGTGCCATCTTCTGAAGTCGCTGGCCCAGCCGCCTTCAACTGCCGTACCTGCTGCGCTTTCCGGCGTACTATATCCTTTTACTCTGCTAAGTGTGTGTGTGTGTGTGTTTGCTTACGTGACGCAACACACATTTCTACTGTTCTAAAAGAGCTGCGTCTTTTTAAAGATGCTTTCCTGTGGTTCTTGCCGAGCCCCACTCAGCGACGAGGACCGCCACGTCATCTGCGTGTCCTGCCTGGGTGAGGATCACGCGGCCACCGCGCTCGCTGACGGCGGATGCTCATTGTAAACGCTTGCCTATGGTGACTCTGCGGACTTGCCTGGCGTCGTTCTCCGAGCCCGCATCCCAGCCCGCCGTGATGCCGCGCCGCAAGAAGCGCCGCGCCCTGCGCGCTCCCGAGCTATTTCCAGCCCGCCAAAGCTCGCCGGTTCGCCCGCCAGCTTCGCCGGCTTCGCTCGAGTCGCTCCCAGACGGACAGCGGCCGCCGTCTGCCGCCGCTGTCCGCACTTGAGCTCGACAAACTACCGGAGACGGCATTGAGACTGAGCCGATGCGTCCGCTCTCTCAAGCCGTGGATTACATCGGCCTGAATGGTGAGATACATTTGTGGCTAACGCTATCCGAGATGACGGAAGCTGAGCGCTCCGTGTTCCTCGACGTTCTCGCTCTGCTGGACGCCGCCCCCCTCAGCGCGGGCCCCGGCCGAGGATTGAGATAGAGCCCGAGGTCTCAAGGCCTTCCTAGTCTCTCTAGGAAAGCGACGGTGTTCAGTTCCCGCTGCGGCCGGAATTTCACCAAAACTTCTCGCTCGTTCAGTTCCAAGCAATGTGACTGTTCCAGTGTATTTCGCAGTGAGCAAGCTGGATCCACAGCCCGCTTGCCTGCGCACAATGGCCGCCGTTTCGGCTAACTAGCAGCGCCGCCAGGCCCGAGATCAAACACCGCGCTCTCGCTCTGCTGGACGCCGCCCCCCTCAGCGCGGGCCCCGGCCGAGGATTGAGGTAAAGCCCGAGGTCTCAAGGCCTTCCTAGTTTCTCTAGGAAAGTGACGGTGTTCAGATCCCGCTGCGGCCGGATTTCCACCAAAACTTCTCGCTCGTTCAGTTCCATGCGTTGTGACTGTCCCAGTGTATTTCGCAGTGAAGCAGCCGGTGTCTCAGCCCGCTTGCCTGCGCACAAAAGCCGTTTCTATGGCTACCCAGATAAATCCAATAAAGAGTGCATTTTCTGGTGTTCCGGCCACGGCCGATGGTGTTACGAGTGTTGTAGAATGCCCACGTCCCAGTGCCCATTCCCACACCCAGACACAGCCCGCCACGGTGCAGGGCTAGCACAAATAAAACCAACTCATGTTGGTTGTGCAGAAAATGTGGTAAACGCGCCCATACAATGCCCGCTTACACTACACGATGCGTGTCCCTTGGTTTCTGTAAAACGAAACTAACACACATTTAGTCGGCGCGAGCCGACAGTGTTCTCAGTGCAGTAAATGTGCCCGCTGTTCCGCATTTCCTCACTGACACGCCGAATCCCACGGGATTCACCCCCGCTCGCTTTCTCTGCACAACCTGTCACAGAGAAGCTGAGCGCGGCCAGGCTGCCGGCTTTGATCAGCGCGCGCCTGCCCGCTGTGATTAGCGCGCACCTCGCACGCTGTGAACGCAGCGTTGATTCAGTCGCGCGAGCCGAGTATTCTCCGTGCAGAAAATGTGCCCGCTGTCTCGCGCCCGCATTTCTCACAGACACTCCGAATCTCACGGGATTCACCCCCGCTCGTCTTCTCTGCACAACCCGTCACAGAGAAGCTGAGCGCGGCCGGGCTGCCGGCTTTGATCACGCGCGCGCCTCGCACGCTGTATACACAGCAGTGATTTAGTCGCGCGAGCTGACAGTATTCTCAGTGTAGTAAATGTGCCGCATTAGTAAATGTGCCCACATTCCCTCACACGCGCCGAATCCCACAGGATTCGCCCCGCTCGCTCTCTGCGCGTCCCGCCATAGAGAAGCTGAGCGCGGCCAGGCTGCCCGCTGTGATCAGCGCGCCCCCCCGCCTCGAACGCTGTAAACACGGTGCTGTGTTCCCAGTACACAGGGGTTCTCGAGCTGCCGTCCTGCCGCGGCCAGAGCCCAGATTTCATTCTACCCCTGGCTATTCACGCAGATGCGTGGTCAAGGCTTCCCGGGGTATCAGAATGGGTGTTGAACACTATAACGAGAGGCTGTTCGCTACAGTTCGCTCGACGCCCCGCCGTTATACGGCGCGAGTCGAAACTACGGTGTATAGCGAAGTGTTTTAACTACTTCGAGCCGAGATAGCGAAACTACTGAGAAAAGGGGCTATAGAACCTCTATCTCAGGGCGAAGGGGGCTTATACAGCAGATATTTTCTGGTACTGAAAAAGATGGTGGGCTCAGGCCCATTCTAGATCTGCGACTGCTGAACAGAACGCTCGGGAAGCGCCAGTTCAGAATGCTTACGACCAGGAAAATCCTCGCGCAAGTGCGCCAAGGAGACTGGTTCATGTCAACAGATCTGAAGGACGCCTATTTTCAAATACAAATAGCGTCCCATCACAGGCGATTCTTGAGATTCGCCTTCGAGGGCCAGGCATATCAATACACAGTCCTGCCGTTCGGCCTGTCCATAGCACCCCGTACGTTCACGTAGTGCATGGACGCGGCCCTCGCCCCCTGAGACTTCGGGCATGCGAGTTTTGAACTACTTGGACGATTGGCTGATTCTAGCTCGTTCACGAACGGAGCTCATAGAACACAGGGCCGCATTACTCGAGCACCTCGAGGAGCTGGGCCTTACAGTCAATTGGGCGAAAAGCTCACTGCTCCCCAGTCGGAGAATTTCCTTCTGGGAACAGTGTTGGACTCGCTATCCATGACAGCACGCCTGTCACCGGAGCGCGGATTGAATATTCAGCACGTCGCGAGATCCTTCCGCCACGGCTCTATAGTCCCGCTCAGAAGGTTTCAGAGAATGCTGGGTCTGATGGCCTCAGCAGCCTCCGTACTCCAGTTGGGCCTGCTCTGCATGTGCCCACTGCAGCTATGGCTAAAAGCACGAGTTCCCCCGGGGCGTGGACCGCGGGTCTATTTCGCCTCAGGGTCGACCTTCAGTGCGTCTCAGCTCTGAAACCGTGGAAAAGTGACCGACTGGTATCAGTCAGGTGTGAGTCTGGGGATCGCCTCGGGTGTGAAGGTGGTGTCTACGGACGCCTCCACATCGGGGCGGGGAGCGCTGCTCGAGGGCAGACCACTAGCTGCCTATGGTCAGTACGGGAGAAGCTCCTTCACATGAACTGCTTGGAATTAATGGCAGTCGACAAAGCGCTAAGGCGCTTCTGTCCCCAGATAATAGGCCACCACGTATTGGTCCGGTCGGACAACATGTCAGTGGTGGCGTACATAAATCGCCAGGGCGGCATCGGGTCCACACGCCTTTGCAGGCTGGCGGAACCCCTCTTGGTCTGGGCCCAGCGCAACCTCCTTTCTCTGAAAGCGGCGCACGTGCCTGGGCACCTGAATACGGGTCCAGACAAGCTGTCCAGAGACAACGTCCCGACAGGAGAATGGTCGCTGCATCCGCAGACGGTCCAGCTGCTGTGGGAAACGTTTGGCAGAGCGCAGGTGGACCTGTTCGCGTCCCGCGAGAACGCTCACTGCCCAGTATTCTTCTCGAAAAGCAGGGACGCGCTGGCCCATGCTTGACCCAGCGGTCCCCTGTATGCTTTTCCCCCTGTCTCGCTCCTGCCTCAGGTGTTGGAACGGATCAGGGAAAATGGATGCCCAGTGCTGCTTGTAGCTCCGCTCTGGACGAACCAGGCTTGGTTTCCGGTCCTGATGCGGATGGCCAGCACTGCCCCGTGGCCTGTACCGTTGAGGAGAGATCTCCTCTCTCAGGCGGAGGGCTCGATTTGGCATCCTCGCCCGGAACTGTGGTCCCTGCACGCATGGGCCATCAACGGGTACCCGCTAGCCTCCCGGAAGGATATATGCAAAACAAATCGGAGGCTAAGCTCCTCATACAGATGGTACTATCCTCAAAGTTATCGAGTTTTCTATTGGAGTCTGCCCTTGTGGCTTACCACGGACAGACTTGGGTTAGTGAAGTTGCTTGCCTTACTTCAGGAACATAATTTCACTTACAGGACCACACGCAGCTCAAATGATTGGTTAACGTGGCGGCGATATGCACCGCAAGTTCAAAGTTTCTGGCCAGTCGCATATGTGAAAAAAGAACTTAGTCCGTGACGTTCCCGAGAGGCATCGCGTTACCGCCCAGCGCCACCCTTCATCGCCGGCTGGAATTTTCCATTGACTTGACATTGAAACGACTCGCCCTGTTGTATGCCTGAATCCACCATTGGGTTGGACAGTAAGCACGCTGAGTTCCCTTAAGACTTATTTCATTTTGGTGACTCCCTTAAGAACGCCAGCGAGGTAACACCTATTTCAAGCTGTCTTGGTCATGCAGTTTTGGGAAACACTCAAAGGTGTTGACTAAATTTGGCATATGGTTTGCTGAAAATCTAAAAACACCTTTTAGCCCCATGACTTGATTTTCCCCAGGGGACTTTAATGTTAACAGAATTTATGAATGGTAACACTTAATTTCCCTTTGTACCTTCTATGGTTAAGTGGTCATTTTAAATAATTAATACCTTTCAACATTACTATTCTGGCAAGACCGATAACTTTTCATTTATTTTAAAGTTGTTAAAACAGTCGCGTCTGAAAACAGAGCATAACCAATGGAATTATGTATCCATAATGCTTTAACTTCCAAGGGCAACTGCTATCCCAATTTATTAAAAGCGACCCCTAAAAGCGTCGTAAATGTAAGATGCAAATAAGAGGGTCCTTCCCAATGCAAATTTTTCTGACCTGGTCACTTCTCTGACCATCACTTTTTCAATAGCAATTCCGTGAGGTCCACAGTTATCCAGCTAAGCGTTAATGGAGTTTCTGTGACTTGGTGATTAAGAGACTTGGGCCCAAAATGCGGACTCATGATCAGCTTCAGTAGTCCACCCCCTCTACGTACACTTATGAGCTGTGCTTCAGTCCACTTTTATTAAGACTCTATGATAGTTATGGTTGATATGTTTTAGATGTAGCCCGCGGCTTGGCGGGGGAACTGGAGTGTGATACCCTCTGACTAGCTGAATTATTTAATGCCACCCCATGCAGTAAGTATATACCAGTACAGTATATATGAATAAAAACTGGTTGCTTATAACGTATACTCAGAGTCTAAAAATTACGAGTAAGCTATTGGTCTTTAAAATTGTAATGATTCGTCTCGAGTACAAATACAATATAATATCTGCTTACTTTTTTTTTTAATGGCAGAATAGAGTTAAATTCTCAGGAAATTTGACGAATAGCGCGAAGCGTCTTCATTCGTCATTCTCACCGTTTTCTCGATCTTTAGCTTGCAGCAGATGTGCCAGCAGCAATCCAAAGATTGCAGCGATGACTGTGTTTAGCATTGTCATTTACTTGCCTCCTGAAAAGTTATTTGCAGAATAAAAAAATAAATAGGTTTTAATTTTTGTCTTCAAAATCTCTAGGCAAAGCGCTGTTATACCAATTAGGATGATATTTTTAGACTGAGAAACTGGTCATTTTCTCTTTGTGAGAGGAAACCTTTGTTTACTTCTATTTACGAAAGATCATGTTTTACCTGGCAAAAAAGATGATTTTTTATGATTGTTTTTGATTTTTATGATTAATATATTTACTGTATTTTATGATTAATTAAAGCCTAAATAAACTTACATTGTTTTAACTTACATTTATTTGTTAGTTGTCAATGTAAAGTCTGTGCCGTGATTCTGGTCAGGTTTTTCATTGTGGCTCCTATTACAGTCACTGTCATGTAAATTGCTCAATAAATATATTAAATAATGACGTAAATAGGTTTCTATGGGGCTTGGTTTTAGAGTTAGGTTAAAAAATATTATTAGCTCATGCAAACAAAAAAAGTCAATGGAAGGTGATGGGGGGGGGGGGGTGTTTGTAATTGAGACTTCTTGTAGTGTTCATCATTCTGGGAAAAAGCATGGAAACACTGCATCAGGCTCTTCATTTATTAATCATAATCTTTTGGGGTGCTATATTAAGACAGAGTGCTTGCTGTACAATGTACCACACTTTAATTTAATATGCTGGACTTGTCCTTCCCCAGCATCCTTTCCTTCAGGGCTGTTTGTCCTCTATCTGAACCTATGGCAAAGTTTAAAGGTCCACAAGTGTCTCAATCTGCCTTCTACAAGATATAATGATAAAAATATACACTAACATACTCTTTTAAAGATCAGTGCAGCACGCAGAAGTAGGTCACGTGATATTAGAAAGATCTGATATTTTGAATCATCAGCAAATTAAATTAACCTTAATGAACAGCAGATTAAAAAACACAGTAGACCTTTATAATTTCTTTGCAAAGGTCACATTTGATTTTAGATATTGAAAATGGTTCACACAATAGTTGACAAACGCATTCTTAGAGGCATGTCCTGATTTTGCTGAGCTAGTCGCGTTACTGGATCAATATATTTAGTTGATCCTGGAGCAACATTCCTGTCCAAAAATGTAATCCTAACCATATCCCTTCCCCTAAACCTAACCTAACCAATAAGTTATCCCTAAAATCAGAGGGAATGACACTGATGTAAAAGCACCTAACCCCTAAACTTGACAAACTGTAACTTGTCCCTCAAATCTGATTGGTTGATTCGAATGTTGTTCCAGGATCAACAAAGATGTTGATCCAGGAACATGTTGCACTTTGTGAAATCAAGTTCTGCTTCTTAGAGATATGTTGTCAGAAAAATGTGGTAATGCTATTGATTGTGTTCTCAGTGCTCTACACAGACATCTTCACTTGCCGATCAGTGTTGTATTTCCCCCAAACAGGTCACCTATTCGACTCTAGTAAGTGACATCACCCCTGTGCATGTACCTTACCTTTCTATTTCCATCTGTCTGTCCTACTTGTCTTTCCTCCTGGTGAACTGTCTAATTGAGAGCCGTCAAGGGGCAGCTCCCCCACCATCCCTTTCTTGTCTGGGGGCAAATTCTAGTTTCTGTTCCTCTGCCACCCGCTGTCTGTCCTTGGCTTGACTTTGGTTAGAGGTAATGTATCCTTTCCTAATATAGAGAAACCAAAGACAATAATACACTCTTAGAATAGAGCCTGGATTGTGGCGTCCCCATGGACGACTGTCGGTGCTGGTTTGTGGAAAAGCACTTCAGTGGCAGCAGCATACTATACTCCTCTCCAAATCAATATCTCTTGTAACTCTTGTGCAGAGTAATTTTTCATGTTCTCATAAAATGTGTTGTTTACATGTATACGAATTAAGGGTGTGCAGAGAAGCGGTTGTTTTTAATTAAAATGCCCAAACTAATCTGTCTGTATAGATTAGAACCAGCTTTGAAGGCTAAACAAGATGTGTTTCAAAGTTAAATTATCATTTGGGTTGATATGACAAAAATGAATCATTCTTTTTCAACAACTTTTACGTAAAAAAAAAAAAAGAGAAAAAGTCAGATTGAATAAAAAATGTAATGCAGAGTGACTTAGTGGCACAACAATCTGAACTTTTTCTTTAAAGGTGACATAATATGTCCCTTTTCACAAGAAGTAAAATAAATCTATGGTGTCCCCAGAATGTGTATATGAAATTTCAGCTCAAAATACCCCCCAGATAATTTATTATAGCTAAGTTCTTGACTCCTTTTTGGGTGTGAGCAAAAACACGCGTTTGTGTGTGTGTCCCTTTAAATGCAAATGAGCTGTTGCTCCCCACCCTGTTCAGAATAGGGCTTTACTAGCCTGGCAAGCCAGACCTACATCAGATGTTAGGTCTGGGAACTCACAATTGGCATACCTCAATCCGAGGGTCGGGAATAAAGGTTGTCTTTCAAATTCTCTCTACACGCAATAGAGCATCACAGTCCCGCCCACAGCCTGAGAGAGCGTTGGTGCCGGAAGTAAATTTCCCATTCATTTCTCCCATTGACATTTTGTAAAATCCATATCTAAAGAGAATAAGAGCATGTCTGAGGATAACCAGCTACGGCTGAACTCATAAGCATACAACATATCATTTCGAGTGAAAAAAACGAAGAGAAAATCCAAAAAAAGTCAAGGGTACAAGCCTGTGTACATATTTTCATTTCCGAGCAAAGGAACTACTCCTCCCATAAACCACCGCGCCTCACTAAAGTTGACTGAAAGCCACCGTGAAAGAGCCTTTTGAGTGACTTCCAAATCTGACGACGGCAACGTGAACTTTTTCCTCCAGTGAATTTTATATAGTGAATGTGCAGGGAATTGTGGGATTGTGGGATTGTTCAGGATTGTGGGTAATGAAGTACTTATCCAATACATCGCGAATAAAAGGGATTTATCTTAAAACAAGGTTAGTGCCCCATGAACTTTTGGTGTTTATATGAGCATATACAATCACTTAGTACAGCCGTAGCTGGTTTTAAGTCTACCATGTATGGTTACGTTTTTATGGCTTATATCCCAAATGTCAATGGAGAAATTGTATTCATTTTTACTTCAAATCATGCAAAGTCGTGGCCAAAGCCAAATCGAAAGACAGCTGTTCGCCAGCAGCAGCCATTCTTTGTTTTCATGTACCAGTGAACCTTCGCAACTCTGTCGTCATTATGTTAAGCCCGCCCGCCGACTCTATACACGATGTGATTGGCCTGACCAGTTTTTGGTTTTTCCAGCTCAAAAGTCTATGGAGTGTTGCTAGACCACACTTTGCTGCAAAATAATTTTTGTTGCCGCTAGGGTGCGTCTAGATTTCTAGGCTAGGGCTTTACACATTCAAATCTCAGAATTAACCAGTAGCGGAGTGCAGCCTTATGTGGAGAGACTCAGGAAGAGGTTGCAACTTATAGACACACATGGACTTTTCTGAATGTTTAGTGGATACATTTATGTAGTTGTTGTGGAGGTACATTGATTCATCTCGTCGTCTGTCATGTTTAATTTTACACAAATTGACACATTTCCCTGAAGTCTTTATAAGACATCAGTGACATTCTTTGGGCAAATAGTGTTCTGTGCTCTTCTGTGCAGCCAACGACAGAACAGTTTGCATGATTCGCTCGAATTTTGGCCATTAAAAGTGCTCTAAGCGATGTTGGGTGACGTCACTTCTTGTTGACGTTCGAAGTATTGTCAAACAAAACGGAGGCTAGCTAGACCCTCCCTCCTCTTCATCCGCGCACTAAGCCCCCAAACCCCAACCCCAAATCCTTCTTGTCGGTTATTGGCTGGAACAGTTTGTTATGTTTCGTGGTGCGGGTTAGTCCAGTTTGTTTTTGCTGCCGTTTTTGGAGCCTGGTGTGTCTGCAGAGACCGCGTTTTTTTTACAGTGTGTTCGGGGGACAGGCAGCTAGCGGATAATGGGGAGACGTTTGCTGTATGTGACAAAAAAAAATGTTGGCCTAAAAAACGCGTCCGTTTCACACATACTTCGTTTGCAGTGCATATGCGGGGTTTTCCGTACCCATGTTAACAGGATAGAGCTTTCACACAGCACGAGGATGCAGTCCATCGATCCGTTCCAGTTGCGGTGCGTATACAGCAGTGCAGAGATCGTTTCCGCACCAAGTCTATTTTTGCTGTGCTGCAAACTCTGAATTAAAATGACAGCGCACGGTTCGTGGTCAAAATGAACACAGATTGACCTGAAAATGTAGTAATTTCACCATAAATGCATTTAATTCAATAAAATGTAGTAATCTCACCATAAATGTATTTAATTAAATACTGCTTTTCATCTTTTTACTTTAAGATCGGGGTTTTAACAAGGAAAACGACAATTTACCTCAACAAGGACATAATAATGAACGACACTCATTCGTGGAGGTGGAAAAACAAGTTCTTTGTGACATGCAAGATTTATTGTATTAAAATTTAAATGCAAAAGAAAAGGCATGAGAGTCGGCTGTTTTTGTCAATTTTAAGTTTTAATTTAAAATGTTTACGATTTTAATATAAGTACATGGTTAAATATCTGACCACTTTCTTAAGCAACTTACTAATATATATAGAAGTAATGCATGGAATAGGCCTATGTTGTTTAAATTGTGTTTAAACGTACATACGTCCATTCAAGTTTGTTTATGGGTACAAAGAGAATCGCAATGCTGACAAAACTTTTTTTTAATAAAAGTTGCTGCATAACTTCTGGATTTGAAATAAAAATAGTGAGTATGTTTGTGGTACAGCCGCAGATCAGTTACGCACTGCGAACGCAGCATATGTGAAAGCACTATAGTGTGTGCTGCTCCTGTACCGTATACGCACCGTAACACGCACCGCATACGCACTGCAAACGTTGTATGTGTGAAACGGGCGTTAGAGCACCTTTAAGTTAACCTAGTCACACTAGCTGTGGTTACATGGACCCTTATAATCCGATTGACGGGCTCAATCGGACTAAAAAACCTTCATGCAAACATCTTAATCGATCCGATTGAGCTCGATCGGATTGGAATTTTGATCGGATTGAAAGGGGTGGTTTATTCCTTTTGTAATCCGATCGAGAGAACATGTAAACACTTGATCGGATTGAAAACCAAAACTCAAAGGATTGCAATGTGCAATGACATTGAAATAGCTAATGACGTATGACGCACGGAAGAGCTGTTCTTCCTGTTGAATAAAGTGTCATCTAAATGAGTGTCCCGTTATTCTAAAATTCTCCATTCACTCAGTGTCTGTGAAGTGGAGCAGGACAACGTCCCACCAATCATTATTTCAGACTCTCATTCACAGACGACTGGTTTTGGGAGCAGGGTTTTACTGCGTGATAAACATAGGCGTCGATTACGGTGGGGACGGTGGGTACCAGATTTCAGTCATGAGTCGTTTTGTACCCACCACTTTTGGAAACATTGAGGCACGGATGTACCTAATACAAATAAAACATCTTCTCCAGTTAACTAGCAGAGCATTAATTTAGTCCGCTCTTAAATACGAGATCTAGCACTAAAATGTTTTGTTTTTGAACTCAAGCTGAGCGCTCGTGTCCGCTGCTATCAGTGTCATGGATACAGTGTTCTCTTGTGGCGGCGCGCGCGCAGTCTTCACTCGGACGCGCTCTTCAATCTATCGCCGTTGTGGAGACTCTCTATTCATTCCGGTGAAATCACAAAAATAAAATGCACACAAACGCGTCCCTGCTTGATATAGACTGTAACCACTGATGAAAATTTTCGGTTTTGATGAGAGAGAAAAAAAACTATACCGAGGGCGGATTAGAACCCATAACCTTTGACACGCTTGGCAAAAGATCTGCCACTAGACCATTGAAGAACTTAAACAATATCAGCGGATTGATGCATTTATTTACGGGTTGAGCAGAGAGGCTGCACAGTTTGATAAGTTTGTACCCAGCACTTTTGAAAATGCACTTCCGAATGCGTCTCTGTCCCCACTCCCCACCCAGCCCGATCTCATGAAAATGCGTATCAATACCACGAATGTCATTTCTCATGGCATTTATACGCCAAAATCAGTTTTTGCGTGTATATGATACGCAGTTTTCGCGTGCATATGATACGCACTTTATGGCGTGTAATACGCACGCACCTCCATCCCCCCCTCCCCCTAATCCTACCCAAGTGATTTTCAGTGCGTAGCATATGCACGCAAAAATCACTTTTGGCGTGTAAATGCCACGAGAAATGGCATTCGTGGTATTGATACGCACTTTCATGAGACTGCGTTGCCCCACCACATTTCAAACCAAACTGACGCCCGTGGTGATAAATATAAGAATCACGGCAAAACGGTTCATATGTTCATTGTCTCCAAATCATGACCAGAGACTGATAAATATTAAGTCTGTTTAAAACAAATAAAGAACCAATAGAGGAGAATAGTTATGCGCGAACAGCGGCAGTACTATTCGTGCATGTCAAAAAAATCAATTCCGATTTGTAGCTTGTGACATATAAAACGGCACATCAACCCGATTACTTTTTTTATCGTTCATTGAAACACCGTGTTCGGATTCATCAATCGGATTGATTTCCTTCCGATTGAACCAAAAGGTGTCCATGTAAACGTAGCTACTGTTGTTGTTGCGGGCTGTGGGTGGAAACATGCAGATTAAGGGGCGGTAATATTATAATAAGATCCCCTTCCTATGTCAGAAAGGGACCGAAATCTGATCGGCTTGTTTTTTGACATACTTGCAGGGAAAGGCTTACCAAAACAAAGTTACTGGGTTGTCACTTTTCACGTTTTCTGGGTTTGTAGATGCACCGGGGACCCATATCATATTTTCATGATATGTCCCCTTTAAAGCTGGCTGTGTTTTCTTTGATTGAGAAAAAGACCACAATAAAAGAAGACTATAACATAACTGTCCTCTTGGAAGTTACACAATGCTCATATTTTCTATATTATTTGGAATAATTAATTGTTTGTTTTTAAGTCACTATTTGTGTCCAGATTAGGTATATTTTGTTAGGCTTATCCCTAAAACAAATCCTGATTCTTTGTACAAATATTGAAAGAAAATTCAAAAAGGTTTTTTTATTTATTTGTTTAATTACTCTTATACTGTTTAATTGTTTGGGGTCTGTAAAATGTTATTAAAAAATTATATTCTGCTCACCAAGGCTGCATTTCATCCAAAATACAGTGAAAACAGTAATATTGTGAAATATTAGAAATTAGAATGTTTACTATTTTTAATATATTCCTACTATGACAAAACGGCCATCTTCTGTGTCACATTATCCTTCAGAAATCATTCCGATATGCTGATTTGGTGATCAAGAAACATTTATGCTGAAAACAGTTGTGCTGCTAAATATTTGTGTAAATAATGATACATTTTTTTCCAGATTCTTTGATTAATAGAAATTTCAAAAGATTATTTGTAAAAAAACATTTGGCCAATTCAATGCATACTAAAAAATAAAAAAAAGACACTAAACATTTGAATTGTTGTGTATGTTAAGGACACATTCGTAAATATAGTAGTATGAAAACTGTGATTCTTTCTTTCTTTTCGTCTGAAGTTCCGTAATAGGGCTTCTCTGGCTATCCATATTGACATTGTGAATGATGTGTGTGTCAATAGGTGTCTTTTGTCCCCCACTGGGGAGACAGGCATGAGTTACAGTAATCACCACAGATCTTTGATGAGGGAATTGATAACTTGACAGTGGAAAATCGAGGCTTGTTTAAAAGAAAAGAAGGGCTCTTTTTCAGAAACAGAATACTTTAATGCACTCTTGAAGAAAAAAAATTGTAAATAAACTTGACAGTGAAAACTTGAAGTGGTTTGTAAGATGATGAGAGGATTTAGATGACAGTGTGTGAGATTGAACTGGGGTGAATAGGATCGAAATAGGATTCTCGATTACAGTTATTAAGCTCAAGTTTAACAGAAATGAGAGTTGTTTTAGGAGCAGTGTGGATTGGGTAATATCGATCATTTTGGAAACTTTTAAATAAATCACTGGCTAATTGCTAAAGCTTTTATTGTGTGTGTCTGTGGGTGGGCATCTTTTATAGTTCATTTACAGAAAAGCAGGATACATAGACATAAAATGCTTGGATGTTAGACATAAAATGTTTTGAATGAATCTTGTGAGGTTAGACAACGGAGGGATGAATGTGCTTGATAATGGAAGGACTGAGTCAACGAGAAAGCACAGGAGATAGAAAAAGAGAGAATAATCCCTCAAAGCCCAGTAGGATTAAGCATCCAGAGAGCATCACACCATATTACAGAGAGATGTTTTTAACCTCAGGTCAACTACCCAGAAACCACCTCTCACTAATTTCAGTGCAGGAGGAGGGGAAAAGGTGTCAATTTATGAACAAGTGCAAATTGCAGTGGATTAGCTTTAAGAAAAACAAAAAAAAAATAGAAAGAGGCAGAAAATGTGTGTCTGCATGTGTTTCTGTGTGTGTGAGAGTAATCCTCTCTCTCTCTCTCTCTCCTCTCTCTCTCTCTCTCTCTCTCTCTCCTCTCTCTCTCTCTCTCTCTCTCTCTTCTCTCTCTCTCCTCTCTCTCTCTCTCTCTCTCTCTCATTTCCATTCACAGTTTTACATTTCTCCTTATTGCAGCTGTATTTGTCAGTGTCTGTGATATTTGTTCATGCTGTGCTTTTCATATTTTGTAGAAAGCACTGATACTTAGCCTACTAATAATCTTCAAATTATCCATTCCTTAGCAACTGCTGTTGAGATTAATGCGATATGCTATCGTATAGGTTTCTCCAGTTTCTTGGTAATATTGCACACTTGGTCCTGAACTTTGCACAGTCGGTTCTGTCCTAGTCCCCTCCCCTGGTCTAGTTATTTATCATGTAGCCTATATGTACAGTGTATAGGCTACCCTGTGATCTTTTATTTAATAAATTCACAAATATCTAACCTTTCATTGAAGTAAAAGAATTGAAAATGTGGGCAAAATCTCTTTATGAAAAAGAGACGGTAGAGACCAGTCCTCCATACAGAATCTCTCCATATCCTGCAGATTCAGATCCATGTTGCTGATTATTCTCTTCAGTTCAGCCCATTAATTTTCTATAGGGTTCAGGTCAGGGGACTGGGGTCATGGCTGAAGCTTCATTTTGTGCTCGGTGAACCATTTTTGTGTTGATTTTGATCTTTGTTTTGGAACATTGTCCTCATGGATGATCCAACCCTGGCCCATTATAAGATTTCTGCAACCCAGCGGTCAGGTTTTGATTTTTATTTGATGGTATTTGGGTTACATTTCATCCCTGTGTGCACCAAACCCATCTGGTAGTTTTGCTGCCAAAAAACATTTTTTTAGTTTCATCTGACTATAGAATCCAGTCCAGTCTTGTCTGACAACTGAATATGCTGGAGTGTGTTTTTGGATGAGCGAGGAGGATTTAGGCTTTCTGACCCCCATCTGTGATCCTTATAGAGTCTTTTCAAGTCTCTTCTCCTCTCTTCTCATCACCGTGCATTAAGACAATATAAACACACGTCCTCTTCCTGGCTGGCAGATTTGTAACTTCTTTAGTCTATTGGAACTTCTTAATCATTGCCCTTATAGTGGAAATGGGGATTTTCAATGCTTTACAGCCACTTTCTATTTTGTGAAGCTCAACAATCTTTTGATGCACATCAGAACTATATTCTTTGGTTTTACTCCTTTTGGAGGATGATCAAGGGAATTTGGCCTTTGTGTTTCCTTATATTTATACTTCTGTGGAACAAGAAGTCATGGCTTGACAATATCATGTTTTTAGTCTCCCTGGTGTGCTAAAAAAAATGTAAAAATGGATTTATTCTCGAAAAATTCTAGGGGTGCCAATAATTTTGGCCAACGTGTTTTGGAGAAAAACATTTATGTGATTGTCCCCCCACTTTAAATTATTTTACTTAAATGAAATGTTAGATTTTTGTGAATTTGTTTAATGATAAGAATAATCCATGCAATAAGGATAAAACATTTATTTTTACAGCCATTTTTGGTGCCAATCAGGGTGCCAATAATTTTGAACACAACTGTGTGTGTGTACATATAAATATATATAGTGTGAGAGTAGCACAGCATCTATCACTGCTCCTGTTCTTTCCTAAACCACCAGTCAATTTCTCCACTGGACATTAGATCAGAGGCAGGTGCTTCCTGAAACCTTTGCAAACAACTTTCATCTTCATCCTTCTCAATGGGAAACATCTGCCATTTAACAAGAAAAAAATTTAAAAATAATTTAAGATGGCCTGATTGTGTATGGATAACTTTATGTCTATTACATAATGTGAATTGTAAAGACATATTAACCATTTTGTAGATAGTTATATCAAAGGAGAGGGCATCAAACAACATCAAAGACAAACAGAAATTGACACTTTCTGGGGACATCATAGTAGAAATCAATACAATTTATTTTAAGTATTTGTTCTTTTAAATGGCAAAGCAAAACATTAGAAGACTGAACATCAAGGAGGGGGAATCAGTTTGAAACCCACATAGAAAACAATAGTCTTTGCATAATGTCATGATTCTGCCTTAGTATTCTTGATTTTCCTAGTCGTGAGGCAGGATCATGACAGAATCATGTTTTGTGTACAAGCGCATGGCCAATTGTTTGGCCATGTGCTTGTGGTGTCTCGTTATGTTACCCCGCCCCCTTGTTATCCTTGTCTTGTGATTATTTTCTAGTCAGTTTCACCTGTCCTTGTCATTAATGTTCCCTTTATAATCCCTGTGTATTTGCTGTCCTGTGCCGGTTCATTGTTTAACTCTGTTTAACTCTGTTTAACTCTGTTTAACTAGTGATGGGCAGATCGAGGCTTCGTGAAGCAATGAAACAGTTGAACCAAATGGTTCATATCGTTTCGAGGCTTCGAATCAATCCGACACCCGTCTCTACGTTGACACCTAGTGGTCACTTGCAGGTGTTGATCTGAAACAACCTTGACGAGCCATGAATTTTTTTTTTATTATTTTTTTTTATTATTGTACTTTTCTATTATGTGAATCTTGTAACCTATAGGCTCCTCACTGTGCATAGTTATTTTGGTCCTGCAAAATGAATATTAATAAAATAAATCAAGCCACAATGTCTCACTTTTTTACATATTTTTATTCAAAAATATTAATTTCTCTGCCGTGGAAGGACTTAGCCTACTTCTTTTTTTACAGATAATTTCTCCAGCCTTTGAAAAAATCCTCTCACAAGGGACACTTGTTGCTGGCATGCAAAGATATTTTTTAGCTAGGACATACAAATGAGGAAAGATTACTGCTCTCTCTTTCCAGTAAGTTAGTGGATCATGAGTTCTGGGCAAATACACATCGTTGATGTATTTTTTCACTTCCACTGTGGCATCAGCTGTAGCATTGTGTATCATCTGGGTTTGATGGATACGAGTATCAAAAAGTTCCCATAAACTGTCCTGTAGGCTACTGGTGTTGATGTTGATGGTGATGGGTCTGATGTTGACATTTCTGGCTCTGAATAAAAATTAAAACAGCAATTAGTAACAAATGCTAAACTGACGGCATATATGAAGTATATATTACATGAATCAGATCACATAACATAACACAGACTGAAACTGCTCACCAGGATTTGTGTTTGAACGCATCAGTGAAGCACTGTCAGTGTCAAATGGCAGGATGAGTGCTCCTCAAATGGCGCATCATGGATGATGTATTGTTGCAGTAGGCGAGCTGCCGATCACAATACACACATCTCACTTTATTTGGGGTTTCTAAATGGAAATGCTCCCACACCACAGATGTACGGCATCTCTTCTGGGAGCCTCCATTTTATCTATCTATCCAGATATGTATATCTCTAATCTATGTAATTAGATATATGTATCTACAATCTATCTATATATTTAGATATGTATATATATAATATGTATCTATAATCTATTTAGATATGTATTTATAATATATGTAGGCTATCTATAATCTATCTATGTATTTATATAGGCTATGTAGCCTATCTTTAATCTATCTATATATGTATCTATCTATCTAGCTGTCTATATATATATTTATATAGCCTATATGTATCTATTAATGTGTCACTATACTCTGTGTCTCTAGCCTATCAGTCAATGTGTTGTGTAAATTTAAATGTAAGCCTAAATAGCTATAACTAAACAAATCGCACTATAAATGTCACTATATCACCAAAAATCCGCTATCTCAAAATCAAACTCCTCTCACAAAAACCCACGAGGTCAATATGCGTTGATTTCACTTTTAAACAGATGTGCGATTGTGTGGTCTGTTTCCGACCGTGTCAATCAAACGCTGATTCGGCGGATCACACCTGATGAAACACTTGTGAAACACTTCGAGGCTTCGTTTGGCCATAGTCACGTGACATGGGTGTTTTGAATCACGCTTCGAATCAGTGATTCGAAACATCTGCGCTTCGGGATCTCGCAAAGCTTCGGAACGACTGTTTCGCGACAGCCATCCCTATGTTTAACTCTGTTTAACTCTGTTTAACTCTGTTTAACTCTGTTTAACTCTGTTTGACGTTGTGACCTGCTCTGTGTCAATCAGCCGTAAGTTACTTGTTGGAAGTCTGTTCAAAGAAGTGTTTGTTTGTTCCTGTCTTAGTAGTTAGTCTGAATATTAGTCTAGTCTTGTCCTGCCTTGTTTTGCCCCATCGTGGGTTTTGTTTTCTGTTTTTGTCCTTTAAATAAACCCTGTGAGAATCTATTGCTGTCTGCCATTGGGTTCATCCTTCAGCATCATAACAGAATGAACCGGCCACAATCGAACCCAGCAGACAGTATGTCTTGTTATGTCAAGCATAACCCAGATGACCTTAAGGATTGGTGGCACAGGACCATCGCTGACTCGAAGAGGGGCAAACTCCCGATTCCCTCTCAGGGACAGCTATCAATGAGGGAGTATGCCCGGGTCGCGGACAAGAGGAGGTTTTTCCTGCCGGATGTCCTCCTTAACCGCTTCATTGTCGCAGGTCTCAACTCCCCTCCACCCCTGGCTGAACGGGAGGAGCTGGTGACCCGTCCGTTCTCGGAAATGGTGGATCGTTTATCGCGGAGAGAGTCACAGACACCCGCGAGCTCACCATCCGCCAAGCTGCCCGTGATCCCGGAGGGTCGTGTACTAGCTGTGGTAACACTTGGGGACCAGGCCCACGTCGCTTCAGTCCCTGAGAACATCTCTCTGCCCACGAGTCTCTGCGGCAAACGAGGAAGACGTGTCTCGTGGGAGTCCGCTTCGGAGTCCTCCGCTACGGAGTCTACACTGTCTGAGACTGCCCTTCCTGCACCAGTAACTGTCCCCGTGGAGGTTCCCCAACCACTCACCAGTCCGCCAACGGCGTCTGCACCTCGACCTAGGAAGAAGAGGAGGAGGAGGGGAGCTTCTTGTCCTTCATCCCAGCCTGTCCATGAGCCCGCTCCAGCAAGCGCTGTCCATGAGCCCGCTCCAGCAAGCGCTGTCCATGAGCCCGCTCCAGCAAGCGCTGTCCATGAGCCCGCTCCAGCAAGCGCTGTCCATGAGCCCGCTCCAGCAAGCGCTGTCCATGAGCCCGCTCCAGCAAGCGCTGTCCATGAGCCCGCTCCAGCAAGCGCCGTCCCAGGATCTGCAGAGAGAGTTGCGGCCGATCTAGACGCTAAAGATGTCCTGCAAGCCGTTTCGGCGCGTCAGGAGATGCCTGTCATCATAGCGGCCAAGACCCTGTCAGAATACCTGTCCCGTCTAGTCAAGATCCTTGAACCCCCTGTCTATCCTGTCTTGTCCTCAGCACCCACGCCTGTCACTGTGAGCGCAGCACCCACGCCTGTCACTGTGAGCGCAGCACCCACGCCTGTCACTGTGAGCGAAGCACCCACGCCTGTCACAGAGAGCGACGCACCCTCGCCAGCCGCTGTGAGCGCAGCACACACGCCTGTCACCGAGAGCGCAGCACACACGCCTGCCGCTAAGAGCGCAGCACCCAGTCCTGTTCCTTCGCCTGCCATGTCCCCCGTCATGAGTCCCGTTTCCCCATCCTCTGTGTCCTCTATGTCTGAGTCTGTTGTCGCTGCCACCAATGCAGTACCCCAGTCTGTTTTCCCGGTCGTCCCTGTCTCCACCAGCCCCCGGACTGTTTCCCCGTTTGTCCCTGTCTCCACTAGTCCCCGGACTGTTTCCCCGTTTGTTCCTGTCACCAATAGTTCCCGGACTGTTTTCCCTGTCTCCACTAAGCCCCGGACTGTTTCGCCGAAATCCTCTCCTCGTGTGTGTCCGTCAAAACCTGCCCAGAGTCCTCGTCCTCAGCCCTCATCCCGTGGACCCAAGACCCCCAGTCCTCCCATCCACCCTGGACCTCCCCTCATGAACTCTGTGTTTCCTCCACCCCCCTTGCCTTGTATGTTGTATTTGATGTTTCACCCCAACCCTGTTATTGTTTTTTCGTGTTTGCCATTATTAGTGTTTTCCATGTTTTGCTGGATCTTGTCTTTGTCACAGTCTGTCATGTCCCGTGTTTAATGTCCCCTTGAGGAGCGTCTGGTAGCCGCTCCTTAAGGTGGGGGTTCTGTCATGATTCTGCCTTAGTATTCTTGATTTTCCTAGTCGTGAGGCAGGATCATGACAGAATCATGTTTTGTGTACAAGCGCATGGCCAATTGTTTGGCCATGTGCTTGTGGTGTCTCGTTATGTTACCCCGCCCCCCTTGTTATCCTTGTCTTGTGATTATTTTCTAGTCAGTTTCACCTGTCCTTGTCATTAATGTTCCCTTTATAATCCCTGTGTATTTGCTGTCCTGTGCCGGTTCATTGTTTAACTCTGTTTAACTCTGTTTAACTCTGTTTAACTCTGTTTAACTCTGTTTAACTCTGTTTGACGTTGTGACCTGCTCTGTGTCAATCAGCCGTAAGTTACTTGTTGGAAGTCTGTTCAAAGAAGTGTTTGTTTGTTCCTGTCTTAGTAGTTAGTCTGAATATTAGTCTAGTCTTGTCCTGCCTTGTTTTGCCCCATCGTGGGTTTTGTTTTCTGTTTTTGTCCTTTAAATAAACCCTGTGAGAATCTATTGCTGTCTGCCATTGGGTTCATCCTTCAGCATCATAACACATAAGCCTTGAGTTAGACATCTACAGTATTTAAGTTAACTATAAGTTAATTAAAATCATTGCTAGATGGTTAAATTGTATAGAAGAGAGATGGAGATCTATTCCATGATAATGTGCATTGCTAATCCATATCTATGTCCTTTTCTCTGTGTCCTTGACAGTGAATCAGAGCACATCTGTGTGTCCTTGAGTAATTTGTCTCAGCTGAAGCCTTTGCCTCAGTTTATCTATATCCAGTAGCACAGAGTAAATTCAAAATTTGCCCACTCACCTGAAAGAGTGTGCTAATAATCATCTCTTTTTTGTAATTATCTGGATGCCAGATCATTTTTAGTTCAACCATTCTCTAAATTTGGCCTCTGGCCCCTCTAAATCCCACTGTTTCACTTTGTTTTTGTGTGGCCGATAGAAATGAATAAGTTATAAGTAAAATTATGCTGGCTAAGACTGCGTTGCTTTTTCTTAGCTGTTGATATCATGAAATGAGAGCTGTGAAATGCCACAGGTAAAATACTATCTGTGTTACTTCACAATACTTGTCTTTTTTATTGATTGAAATGTGTCAGTTTGTTTTCATTATGCCTACAAATTGATAGCCTGACTTCGTCATACTCATATTCTAGAAAGAATATGAGTCTGAAAC
Organism: Chrosomus eos; assembly: GCA_036326025.1. Taxonomy (NCBI): domain Eukaryota; kingdom Metazoa; phylum Chordata; class Actinopteri; order Cypriniformes; family Leuciscidae; genus Chrosomus; species Chrosomus eos. The sequence goes on from CM070833.1 coordinate 18,001,336, forward strand.
TGCTCCATTGGGCTGTGATTATGGGGCGTGTATCAACCGAACCAGGAAATAAAACGCCTCTGCACTCAATTGGATAGACTTACAACCAATCAGAGCAACGGAGTAAGTGACGTTGAGAGATATATTAAAGTTGATAGATTAAACTTTTTCCGAATCCCGTAGGAAGGACAGCAAAAACATCTTTTCCATCGACAAATGCCTTGATCGCGGTTCTCTGTTCCTCTTCTAAAATGAATGCGCTGTCTATATCTTCTATAACACACACGCGATAGCGGAATATACACAACTCAATTCTCCCGCGGCAGCCATGAATTCAACCCAAGCGCTCTGATGACGTGGATGGTTACTGTCACATATACGCTCACACAAGGTATCTGTTCTATTATGATTTATTGAGAGCAACAGCTCACTCAAACACCATGTGCGATACTCGGTATTCATCTGACAACTAACTCTCTCACCACTTGAGTCGCACACCTTACGTCATACACTCCCCAAAGCCTTATGGGTAATGTAGTATTAAACATCCCAACACATCTCCCCTTTTAAAACAACATAACACCCATTACAAAAGAGAAGTAACACTTATTAAGACAATCAAATTAGAACGACATTCCAGTCAGTTTACCAAAATATGTTTAGAAACATCAATGAGAACTACTACCGAGAAATACTGTTTCCTGAACAATAACATATTCCGTATTATACCATCAACGACTCTTTAAACAAATAAGGGATATGATCCACTACTAGTCTCTGTACCAAACTGGCAGTTTAATTACCCTGCCACTAGAGGTTGTTTTCAGACCAGGAACAGAGTCCTGTGGAACTTGCTCTGCATTCATGACAGATGTGGAATTCTCATGCGGTTTCTGCGTTAGTGGGGATTGTGAAAAACTGTCCATATCAGTCTTTGCAGAATCAGTTCCTGTCGGCCCCACTCTCTGTAAGTGGCGCCTGTTACGTCTCAGAACAGTTCCACTTTGTGTCTGCACCAAATAGGAACGTGGCTCCTTTGTGTGTTCACCACCTACCTGATGTGGACCATGCTTTCTCCCCGTCCAACTTCAAGAGAACTTGATCTCCGGGATTTAGGTGGGAAAGCATCCGGACTGAATGTCTTCTGTCAAAGAAGCGTTTGTAGGCAAGGCAAGGCAAGTTTATTTATATAGCACATTTCATACACAATGGTAATTCACAAGTGCTTTACATAGGAGAAAACAAAAGAATCAAAACAAATAAGAATAATTAAAACAGTTTAGAATAAAAAAATAAAATAAAGTACAGTAAAAACGGTCGGGCGAACAGTGGCACAGTGCTCATTCAGTAAATGCATGGCTAAACAGAAGTGTTTTGAGTCTGGATTTGAATGTGACTACTGTAGGAGCACATCTGATCTCTTCTGAAAGCTGGTTCCAGCTGCGGCTGGCATAATAGCTAAAAGCAGACTCTCCTTGCTTAGAGTGAACCCTTGGTATTTCTAGCTGATGTGATCCTAATGATCTGAGTGATCTGTTGGGTTTATATTCAGTGAGCATATCTGCAATGTATTTAGGTCCTAGCCCATTGAGTGATTTATAAACCAGTAATAATACTTTAAAATCAATCCTAAATGTAACTGGTAGCCAGTGTAAAGACCTGAGTACTGGTGTGATATGTTCATATTTTCTGGTTCTGCTCAGAATCCTGGCAGCAGCGTTCTATATGAGCTGCAACTGTCTTATGGTCTTTTTGGGAAGGCCAGTGAGGAGTCCATTACAATAATCCACCCTGCTGGTGATGAAAGCATGCACAAGTTTCTCTAAGTCTTGACTGGAAACAAAGCATCTAATTCTTGCAATATTTTTCAGATGATAGTATGCTGATTTAGTAATTGCTTTGACATGAGTACTGAAACTAAGGTCTGACTCTAGAGACACACCAAGATTCCTGACTTGATTTTTAGTTGTTAGACCCCTAGAGTGAAGGTATGCATTCACCTTGAGAACTTCATCTTTGTTTCCAAACGCAATGACTTCAGTTTTGTCTTTGTTTAGCTGAAGAAAGTTTTGGCACATCCAACCATTTACTTCATCAATGCATTGGCACAGGGAGTCAATGGGGCTGTAATCATTAGGAGCTAGGGCTAAGTAGAGCTGTGTGTCATCTGCATAACTGTGGTAAGAGATTCGGTTCTTTCTCATTATTTGGCTCATTGGGAGCATATACAGGTTGAATAGGAGTGGCGCAAGAATTGAACCTTGGGGGACTCCGCATGTCATGGATGTCCACTCAGACTTATGGTCTCCTATACTCACATAATAACCTCTCCCTTCTAAGTAAGACCTGAACCATTTTAGGACTATCCCAGAAAGCCCCACCCAGTTTTCTAGCCTGTCAAGAAGTATGTTGTGATCGACAGTGTCAAATGCAGCACTGAGGTCGAGTAGTACCAGCACTGATAATTTGCCTGTATCAGTATTTAAGCGAATATCATTTATTATCTTTATGAGAGCTATCTCTGTGCTGTGATGCGATCGGAAACCAGATTGAAAATTGTCAAAGTATCCATTCAAGCTTAAGAATTTGTTCAGCTGATTGAAGATAACTTTTTCAATGATCTTGCCTATGAAAGGAAGATTTGAGATCGGTCTATAATTGCTTAAGATGGTCTTATCCAGATTGCTCTTTTTTAGGAGAGGTTTGACAACTGCAGTTTTCAGGGAGTTTGGAAAACTCCCAGAGAGAAGTGAGGCATTTACCACTTCTAGGAGATCAGCTTCTAAGCTGTTTAACACACTTTTGAAGAAAGATGTGGGAAGTGCGTCAAGGGCGCAGGTTGATGTTTTAAGGTGCTGTACGGTTTCTTCCAAAATTTTGCCATCAATTTCTTCGAAATCAGACATAGTAACTACTTTCTCAGGTAGTGGTCTGATCTGTTGGACCCCAGCGCAACTCAAGGATGAGCTGATCACCTTTCTGATATTATTGATTTTCTCAGAGAAGAAAGAAGCAAACTCACTGCACTTGCTGTCTGAGAGCATTTCACTGGGAATCTGGCTTGGGGGGTTTGTCAGTCTCTCTACAGTAGCAAAAAGAGTGCGTGTGTTGTTTAAGTTGCTGTTTATAATATTCGAAAAGTTTGTAAGCAGCTTTAGCTTGTTTGTCCTTCTCAGCCACTTTCTCAAGACTGATAAGACATGGTCGCAAATTTTTCTCAAGAACAGGCAATGTAGTGCGAATTTGGCGTCCCAACATTAGCTGAGCAGGGCTTGCACCGGTAGCTGCAATTGGAGTAGCCCTGTAGCTCAAGAGGGCCAAGTGAGGGTCGGGTTGGCGCAGGATATGCTTTGCTGTTTTAACAGCCCGCTCAACAGCCCCATTGGACTGTGGGTAATGGGGACTGCTAGAAGTGTGCTGGATGCCCCAGTCCTTACAAAAATGTCCGCAAAGTCTATGCTGCTAAACTGAGTACCATTATCAGAGTGTAGTTCCCTTGGAATTCCCCATCTTGCGAACATCCCTTTTAGGGAGGTGATCACACTGCGGCTGCTAGTGGAGAGTAAATGGGCAATTTCAATGTCTCTGGAATACAAATCCACCACCACCAAATAATTTTTACCTCTCCATTCACACAGATCCGCTCCAATCGTGTGCCAGGCGCTGGGAGGAAGTTGAGTGGTGACCAAGGGCTCCTTTCTCTGGGTCGGTCTGTGCTCCTGACAGAAGGCACATTGAGATACCTTTGCATAAAGATCCGCCCCGATACCAGGCCACCAGACTGACATTTTTGCTCGTTCTCTACATTTGTTTAGCCCTTGGTGACCTTCATGCAAGCGGTCAAGGATCCCTCGTCGTTGTGCAGTGGGAACTGCGATCCTGTCACCATGTAAGAGTAGTCCCTCCGCGCTGGACAATGATGCTCGTTCCGCATGGTAAGCTATGAGCTCCGACGGCACGTGGTGAGGCCAACCTTCTGCTATGAAGCGCATTACCTTCTGCAATATCAGGTCTTTGGAAGTGGACTCACGAATTGCATTTAACTTGGGCTCAGACACAGGCCGGGTCTGAATCACGGCCTCCACATAAGCTCGCACATCCTCTTCGGTGTCGGAACCCTCTGACTCTGTTATGGGGTTGCGTGACAGGGTATCAGCCACCACTAATGACTTGCCTGGGACATGGATGTCTTTCACGTTGAAACGCATCAGGCGCATTAGCAGACGCTGACAGCGCAAAGGTGTTTTGTCCAGATCATAAGTGTTAATCAGGGGAACCAGGGGCTTATGGTCCGTTTGCAGTGTAAACTCACCCAGGCCCAGTAGATAACAGGAAAGCCGCTCACATGCCCAAACTGCAGCCAGACATTCTTTCTCTATTTGAAAGTACTTCAATTCAGCACAGGATAAGGTTCTGGAGCAGAAAGCTATAGGAAGTGTCTTGTCGCCATGGATTTGCAACAGAGTGGCACCCAGTCCGAAACTGCTGGCATCCGCGGACACAATGGTAGGTTTTGTGACGTCATAGAAGGCTAAAACTGGAGCAGAGGACAGCATTGCCTTTATTTTGCTAAAAGCCTGCTGCTGTTGCGTGTCCCACAGCCATGCAGAATCTTTCTTGAGCAGTTCGTTGAGTGGGTGCAACACCGTGGACAAGTCAGGTAGAAACTTTCCGAGGTAATTTACCATACCTAGCACTTGTCGGAGTTGGGTGACGTCTTTGGGGCATGGCAGGTCTGTAATCGCTTTGACTTTATCCGGATCGGGTTTCACGCCATCACTGCTAATGATATGCCCAAAGAAACGGAGTTCTGTCTTACTGAAATGGCATTTGTCTTTATTGAGCTTCAGTCCTGACCCCAGGATTGTCTGCAAAACCGCCTCCAGATTCTTATCATGTCCCTCTTGATCTCTGCCATACACCAGCACATCGTCCATGACTACTACACAGCCTTCATGTCCCTCCAGCAGCTTGGTCATCTCCCTCTGGAATATCTCAGGAGCTGATGTGATCCCAAAGGGAAGTCTCTGAAAACAAAATCTGCCTCTTGGAGTGATAAACGTCGTAAGCATCGAACTATTGCAGTCCAACGGGATTTGCCGATTTTCCAGATGATGCATCAAGCGTTGAGAACAATTTAGCCCCTGACAGCTTAACAGCAACGTCCTCCAGGGTAGGCAGCATGAATTTTTCTCTTTTCACTGCTTTGTTGAGGCGCTTTAAGTCTACACATATCCTGACTTTGCCATTTTTCTTGGCTACTGGGACCATTGGAGCGCACCAGTCAGTGGGCTGTGTAACTTCGCGTATTATCTGCATGGACTGCATTCGCTGTAGCTCCTCGTCAACTTTCTGGATCAATGGAAAAGGCACCCTGCGTGGTGTTGCTAAACTGTAGGGTTGTACATCCGACTTCAATTCAATTTTTATCGGCTTGCAGTTCAGACAGCCAATTTCCCCGAATACTTCTGCCCGAACGTGGTCTGCTCTGGCTACCAGTCTCATAGCACAGGCCGCACTTCTGCTGAGAAGGTTATTTGAATAATGTCCATCGACTACATAAATCCAAAATTGGTGACGAGCTGTATTTCTTTCAGTCTCAGCAAAAATTTTTCCTATTGCTTTCACATTGCCACCGGGACTGTTAAGCTGTATTGCAATTTTGTTCAATGGAGGGCGCTGTGGCAGACTTTGGTAAGTGTCATTGGACATAATCGTGATGTCAGCCCCCGTGTCGATTTTAAAGGTTACTGTTTTACCACACACAGGAAGACTCACCAGCCAGTCAGACTCTGAATTACTTTTCTCAATACTGCCCAGAAAGTATGCTTCACAGTCATCATTATCGCTGTATCGCACCTGTACAGCTCTCACAGCCTTGCTTTGGCAGACAGCAGCAAAGTGTCCGAGTTTACTGCATTTACGGCATTGCTTATTATATGCGGGGCATTCACGTGGCCCATGACATCGATTGCAACGTGAACACAGTTTATCTTCTGTTTGTTTATCCCCGTGCTGTCCCTTCTTGTTTATTCTCTTACCAGTATCACGGTGTTTACATTTATGCCGCTGCTGCAACGCTGCCACTTCAACAGACATCGCCACTGCCGAATTTTGCGTTTTTACGAGCTCTGCCTGTCGTGCCATCTGCACTGCTCTCTCAAGTGTCAAATCACTTTCCATCTGAAGTCTTTGTGACACACCACGGTCGGTTATTCCAATAACCAGTCTGTCGCGAATGTGTTCGTCTCTCTGTGCTCCGAATTCACAATGCTCCGCCAGCTCATACCGTCCTCTAACAAAAGCTTCGACTGATTCACCGTCTTCTGCGACCGTTGGTGAAAGACTGCACGTTCATGTATTATATTTCTGCGCGGTATGAAGTGTTCATTAAACTTGTCCACTACCTGCTTATAATCACTGGAATGGGCGGCCTCCGCGAACCGAAACGAGGCGAATATTGTCTCTGCCTCCATCCCCATAGCGTATAGCAGTGAGTTTACTTGAACGTCACCTTCCTCTTTATCCAACTTTGTAGCAATCCGAAATCGCGCAAAGCGTTGGATCCACAGAGGCCATGTGGAGGGCTGGCTAAAATCGAACGATTCTGGAGCTTGAAACAAAGACATCTCTTTTAGTTTGGTTTGCGGGTACGACGAACTTCTGACACCATGTCACATATACGCTCACACAAGGTATATGTTCTATTATGATTTATTGAGAGCAACAGCTCACTCAAACACCATGTGCGATACTCTGTATTCATCTGACAACTAACTCTCTCACCACTTGAGTCGCACACCTTACGTCATACACTCCCCAAAGCCTTATGGGTAATGTAGTATTAAACATCCCAACACAGTTACGTTACCGTTGCGTTGCTCACATAGGTATGATGTCTATGGTTGCTCATCTGTCCATCATCATATAAAGCCCACCCTGACAATTTGATTGGTCCGAACAATTTTTGATCGGGCATAATAGCTCCTCAACGGATCGAGTCCAGACCGAAATTCCCGACCAAAAAATATTGTGGGAGGGGTTCGGGCTGGCAGCCAGGCTAACAAATTGATATAAAATGTATCTGCAAAGCTCTAATCAGATTATTACTATTATTAACATTATTATTATTACTGATATAGCCATCCTGATCTAAAGCATTTGAATGAACTGTATAAAATTGATTTATAATATCACACAGTTTGATATATTTTGCCAAACTGAAGGCAGAAAAATGGTTAAATGCATTAATAATGTTTTGAGTCCTGGATGTTACCATTTGACTGAAGACAGAGACTGAGTCGCTGAGACACTTTTGGGAAGGGATGGAAAATTCTGGATTATTCTAAAAATGACTATGCTCTAAGTCATTTTGTATAATAAAGCGCTAATCTCTTCTAAATCAAAGTTACTTAGCAAATAGGTGAGAGAAACAAATAAAGAGATGTCACCAGATGGATGAATGACAAGGTGCATGTGAGGAAATGTTTCATATCAGTGACCTGTTCAGTGACAATGTTCAAAACAGTCTGCATTACTTTAGTTGAATGGTTGAAATATAGAGGTTTATACAAAATAGTACTGCATTGTTGTGAGCCAGTCATCTCACATCTATATGATGACACAACATGATCTCAGACAATTATCTCAGGGTTAACCAAACACAGAATGTTTCTCCGTCCATCACATTGTACATGCCATTCACTATAAGCTCCACAAAGCAGTGTGTGCGTCTGTGTTTAAGCACTGCACAAACATCTATACTGATTTGTCTCCTATATTTTAGCCCAATGTAATCTCTCCAGGCCTGCTTTGTTTATCTATGATGCTCCATTTCACACATTTTTCGTATTTTTTTAACTTTCTTTGCAATATTCCAGCTTTGATTAAATAGTTAATAGCAGTTTTCCCTTAACCAAAAGTTGGCAAAGGGAAAACTGCTATTAACCGCTTATTTCATTAAAGATGGAATATTTCAAGAGGTATTTATACAGAAACTTAAATAACTTGGCGGCATGAATGGACAGAAGGAATGCAAATCTATACTAACTGTAAATCTGGTTTAGGTCATGGGGGCTAACGGTTGACATGTGACCATCGATCAAGAGGTTTTCATTCAAAGATGTTACCGTCATTGTGAGTCACATGTCATTATGGAAAATCCACCTACGGCATCTAACGGTTCTAATGAAACACGTGATATTTACATAGTGATTCTGCCTGCTGCATTCAGACTTTTATAATTGCATATTAAAGAACCGACTGTGGTGATCAAAGGCGTGGAAAAAATATTTTATTGGTAAACAATTACAACACAGATGGACATAGAACATCAAGACAATATGAGGCTAATAGCACATCAAAAGACAAACTGAATTACACACTGATTCATGCCAGAGAGAAAGAGAGAGGGGGAGAGAAACAGGTAAAGAATAGATCACAAGCTATAGATGAAAGCGTACGAGGAAGGGGGGCTAGAAAAGGACCAATCTCACATATACTGGGTAAACAGTGGCTGAAGAGCTGACGCTGTCTTGTTTTAATCCACCATCCTATTTAAATGTTATAAAATAACCAAACAATATTGTCCTACTCTGCCCCTCTTCGCTAATGCAAATTGAATGAAAAACCGACTTCAACCACTAACTCACCATTCGGCCAGTCCCACTGGAGAATCTGAAACTATGGACAGAGATTACACCCAATCTGTCAGTAAGTGCCCATTGCACCATGGTCCATTTTAATACAATAGGCTCATCACCCACTTTTCACTTCCCTCCATAAAAAAGTGCATTGTTGTCTTAGCATTGGCATTAGATGGCAAGCCATGTGGTCAGTGGGAGCCGACCCAGCTGCTGACACAGTGCTGGCTCGAACAGTGCTCGGTATTTGATGAAGGGAACACAGAGCACCAAGCAGCTCTTTCCCTGCAGTGTTTAACATATTTCAGGGAGGGGGAAAAAACAAAATCCAGGTAAAATATATGAAAAGCAATAGCTGCAAGATTTGTTGCTGTGTGGTTTTGAGGTTTGTACAGTTGAGACAAACTCAGCAAGCAAGTATATGGTGCATGCTAAGAAAATGCTCATCAGGTCCATGGAACTGCTGGGACTCTATAGCTGTTGAGAATAAATGAAAAATATGCAGTTCCTTTAACAGACAGTGACCTCTGTTGTCTCACTATATGGGGTAAGTTGTCACAATTGAACCTGTAAACAGAGATACAGTACAAAAAATCAAATAATTGTTTTGGTCAAATATGAACCTGTAATTGATAGATTGTATAAATGTATAACATTTAAATCAAAAATGACCAATAAAAATGTGACAACTTGCCCTAATCTGTTATTTAAATGACCTTGTCCTGAGAACAAAGTAACTTAACTAAAAGACTGAATGTAAGTCTGAACATATTCTAGTGTGGTTTTATTTTACACATCTATTTTACACACAAAAAAATATTAAAGGCAGGGTAGGCAGTTTGTTTCTAAAACACTTTCTCCCAAATTTGTTTAAACATTTAAAATGTAAGTACTCTGAAAAGGAGAGTATAAAAATCGAGTGTCTGTAGTCTGGCTACCATCCCTGCTGCTAAGCTGCCCACATGCACGCACCCGGTTGACTCGCTCATTTTGAAAGAGGAGAGGCACGTACCGGCCGGAAGCAGGAAGTCTCACAATTATGGTAGAGAAAGAGCAGTCAAAATTCCCAGTACCTGTACCTGCAATACAGTCAGCGCAGGCAAACAAGGCAAAAAAGGGGATGTCACTCAATGCACTGCGCTCTTCTCCGCTCGGCGCTGGTAAACCGCATCCTCCAGCTGAGCGGTTGGCATCACGCGTTCATGTGTTTTGGGGGTGTGGCTTTGGAAGGAGCCCAGAAGTGAGGGGGTGGGAGTTTCTCTGTTGAATACTTTCAAAATCTAGATACTTTCTCAAACCTACCTACCCTGCCTTTAAGAAGCTTTTGAACTAGATGTTGGAAACCACTATACCTAATTACTAATTTAACATTTGACACTAAACCTTAAGGTGATTCCTAGGTCTTGTGACAACTATTACACTGTAGCCCTGCTCTCCACTAGGCATAGTATTTACGGCGCATCTCTTTTAGTGTCAATTATAGTGATGTTCATAACACCATTTTTGAAAAAAATTGTAGTTTGACATACTTTGCAAAAATATAGTGAGCTGGATTAACGTATTAATAATCAAATCAATGAATTATATTAATATAGATTTAAATTAATTTTAAGTTATCTCACAGCCCCTCGAGGATCACTGGGGCCCCCTAGTGGACCGCGTCCCCACCGGTTGAGAACCGCTGTTTTAAACCCACCAACAACTGACCTCTCTCTCTCTCTCTCTCTCTCTCTCTCTCTCCTCTCTCTCTCTCTCTCTCTCTCTCTCTCTCTCTCTCTCTCTCTCTCTCTCTCTCTCTCTCTCTCGCTCTCTCCTCGCTTCTTTCACGGACTTCATAGGTACTGTTCGCCCTTAAAACTAGTGATGCATTACTAGAAATGAACAGCGCATTAGTGATGAAAAAAGAATAAAAAAATCGAGCCGACTCTCATCGTTCACTTAAATGAGCCGAGTCCGACTCGTTCGTTCACGAACGACTCATCACAACAGCTGCGTTCCAGTTTCGCTCTCTCTCTCTCTCTCTCTCTCTCTCTCTCTCTCTCTCTTCTCTCTCTCTCTCTCTCTCTCTCTCTCCTCTCTCTCTCTCCTTTTCTCTGACTGCGTTCACTTCCTTACTTTCACCCTCCCTCCTCTCGCGCTCTCTCCTCCTCTACATCCTCAATCTCTCTCAGCAGCAGCAGTTTGTGTCCTGAGAGAACTGGCACCAAACTGACGCATCCATGGGGCGCGAGCAGCATCTTTATTTTACCACATTACAATTTGAAGTCATATAGTGGAATATTCACACCAACGCAACAATCACACGACAGTCGTTCGGCGTTTAATCTTCAGGCTTAAAACTCTCCATATCTGTCTGTATTTGTCACATTTGTAGCCGTGTCGAGCTGTGGTGATGGATGGGGATGCGTGTGTTCGCGTGTGGACTCGACCGCTGCAAGTGATGCTCCAGCAGAAGAAGATCAAAGCGCGGAGGAAAAAGCGCAAGGAGTTGTTCGGGGGACAGATGTGCTTCATCGGGCTGCTGCTGCTGGCGGTGTCCGGCTTGTCTAGTTTGGCCGAGAAATCCGGTGAGTTTCGGTTCAGTATTTGTCAGGAATGTGTGTTTGTGAAAGCGGAGGGGGGTAATGGAAAGTTTTACGGGAGAATCATACTCGCACTCGGAACTGTTTTAGTAGAGAACCGTACTCGCAACATTGCACCGACTTTTAAAGGGAAACATGCAGAATCACTCTTAACTGTTCCATAATGGATGTATTTCTAAAACGGTTAAAAGTTTACAAAATTCGGCTACACAACTATTTCAGATAAGCATGCTCGCACTTTTTAAAGAGTCATACACTATTAACCATTTTAGCCGTAGGCCTACTTAAGACTTAAATATTTTAATGAACCGAACCGTACTCATAACATTTTGGTGAATCGTAATGACACGAGCTATAAACTGTTTTAGAGAGCCAAACTTAACAGTTAGATAACTGTTTATCATATTAACCATTCTAGACAGCTGTATAGGCTACTCACACTAACTGTTAATGTGCACCGCACTCTACAATGAACTGTCTTAGACAAGCCGACTGTTAAAAGAACCACTTACAATGTTAACCGTTTCGGAGAGAACCATACTACTAACATTATAAACTGTTTTACTCAAACTACTGTATTAACAGCTGCACACTATTAACCGTTTAGAGAACCGTACTTGTTACTGATAATCAGGCCCGCCGACAGGGGGGACAAACGGGTCTGTTGTCCCGGGCCCGGGTAGGGTGGGGGGGGGGGGGGGGGGGGGGGGGGGGGGGGGGGGGGGGGGGGGGGGGGGGGCAGAACTGGGCCCTCATTAAATTATGGAATAATTGTTAAAAAATAAATAAAATAGGCATATTTGTGGAAAAAATATCTAATATTTGAGTTACATAAAAGCTTTTTATTTGTTTTCTTCCTAATTGCCCTTGAAATAGTGGTCAAGAACCCCCCCACCCCCAAAACAAAAATGGTTTGGCCACTGATCAAAAAGCTGGTAACGGTGAAGCTGGAAGTTAAGTCAACGTAGAGCAAGGTAAGAAACAGCGCAGCCAACGTTTATGAGTGTTGTCAAAGACCCGGTACTTCGGTACCAAGTCGGTAAAAAAAATGTTTTAAACGTCACGCCACGGTACCAGCAGGTTTTCTCAAACCCGGTACTTGATGCGCGTGTATGCCCGAAGCGCGTGCAGTTGCGTCCTCTTCATAAAAGCGCTGAGACATGGCGACCGGCGGTGCTGTTGGTGTGGTGGCTCAGCCTGTTCTCACGTAAATGCGTCTCTATAACACGCATGGTGTATTGCAACGCGTTCTCACCCCAAGGCGTCATCTAACTGATAATTTTGACCATGCTTCAATATTCTACGCTAAAGGCACCCTTTAGCGTCAGTTAGTTGACGCGATCCCAGGGCGTCATCTAACTGACGCGTTACCTTTAGCGTCAGTTAGATGACGCGGGTAGGTTTAGGTCTGGGTAGGAGGGCGTCATCTAACTGACGCTAAGAGTAACGCGTCAGTTAGATGACGCCCTGGGATCGCGTCAACTAACTGACGCTAAAGGGTGCCTTTAGCGTCGAATATTGAAGCATGGTCAAACTGATTCCCAAGGCGTCAGTTAGATGACGCCTTGGGGTGAGAATGGGCTGTGTATTGTCGTGTAATTTATACGCGAAAATGAGTTTTTACGTGCTTATGAGACGCTGTTTTTTGCGTGCATTTGATACGCAGTTCATTTGCGTGTAATACACACGCACCCCACACCACTAATTCTACCCAAGCGTATAATATACACGCACCCCAAATCCACTTGTTGATAAGAAAGGAGTAAAGAGCCACATATGGAAATATTTTGGATATACCGGTAAGCTCATATAGCGACGGGGCGCGCTCGTTTTTACAGGCGCGCCAAAGTTCATTGTTGCATAGCAACGACAGACGCCAGATCCAAGTCTATTTTTGCTGCGCTGCTCATGCTTAATTAAAAGTGAAAGCACACTTTTGATGGACAAAAAATAAATATGATTTCACGCAAAAAGTGCCCAAAATGCACAGATTTTGCATGTCTAACGTGTTTTAACAAGAACTGCAGGAGGCTATGTCAGAAAAGAAAATGAAGTCCCATTCTAAGATTATCTTGTCCCGGGCCCAGGCAAGACTGTCAGCTGGCCTGCTGATAATTATTCAAGTAGTGAACACTACAATTAGGCCTATGCCTAATGTTTTAGAGAGGTGTACATGCTGACTATTTTAAAGAGTCATCTTTTTTTACCATTTTGGAGATCCATGTTAGAACTATAAACTAGAGATATGTCAACCAATTTAGTGGGCCCTACTCTACAATTAACAATTGTAGACAGCCTCTAATAATCGTTTTAAAGAGGCATAACTGTTAACTATTTTAAAGAACCTTACTCAATATTAACTATTCTGAGAAGCTTTCTAGCACTCAAATCCATTTGAGACAGCCATAATCAAACAATTAACTCTTGAGACATATGTAAAATTATTACTAATCATTTTAGAGAATCACAAGCTGTTTTAGAGGATAATCATGCTTACACTGTTAGCTGTTAAATTTCACCATGATTTAGATACATTTTGTCATAAATACAATTGTGCTAGTGTTACGTATTTGTGATGTTGATGTACTGAGTAAAGTGTTTTGAACATCTGTGTTTAATAATAGGTGGATCTGTCGCAGGGCAGTTTTCTCCCACAATGCTGATAAAGTTTGGGCTCTTCTGATCCATAATGGATTGTAGTAAGCCAGTGGTGGTTTACCCACTGATTCACAAACACTGAAGGAGTTCTTTAGAGTTAAACATAAATTATCGTTAGCTGACTGAGGGATCCTTGATAATCTCAGTCATCTTTCTATATTATAACATAATAATATGCATCACTAATTTGGTAAAACTTGAGAATTTTAGAGACATTAACAGTGTCTGTACCTTTTTTCTCAGGCTTGCTTGTTAAAAGCATTTCTACCACTCATGTTTACATTATAGCGACATTGTAGGACTTCCATGAAGTTGTCTCCGTAAAAGATGGCAAATATTGGCATAGGGGCTTTTCTTATCAGCTTGTCTAGATTTGTCTGCTCCCTGATCCATGATACCATGAAATCTGAATCCGTCCACACATCTATCTGTCCATTCGTATCTGTGCAACTCAGCACAAAAATAATGACTCTTCATAATAATCTTACTATTAAATATATCCCTTTTGAAAACCATTCAGAATGTGTACATCTGTCAAATACCCTAACATGCAAAACAAAAGATCTTTTCGTATAATGCTCTGCATGTTCACTTAAGGGCACCACATTTAAAGATAATCTTGTTGTATAACATTATCTTGACAGCTCTGTCTACGTTACATTAAAAGGGTCATTTAATTTTATTTTCAAAGAGTATTGCGTGTAATAGAATATGTTAATGTGCTTTAATGTTCAAGAAATACATTATTTTGTACATTATTGTAGCTCCTCTATGCCCAGTCTTTCTAACACGTGAATTCCTACAAAGACCCTCCTTCCTAAAAGCGCAGTGTGCTCTGATTGGCCAGCTGACCCAGTGTGTTGTGACTGGCCGAACACCTCAAGCGTGTGTCGGAAATGTAATACCCCTTACCATAATTGCAAGCTTCAGCTTCTTAAGCAATTATAAAGACAATTAACAATGTCATCAGTTTTACCATATCAGTTTGAACCCGAGTCGGATTCTGAAAATGCAGATGACCAAGCCGATCGATCTGAACCTGATACTCGTCTGTATTTACAGTACACAAGCTGCGGTTCAGCTGACAAACGGCGCCAGTGTGAAAGCACAATGGGTGTGTGCTGCTTCAGCTCTGCTTGAGCGGCCAGTGTAAAACAGAACACGTAGTGCACCTATGTTTGTCATCTTTATACCACAAGTTATAAGCGGAGAACAGAGAATACTACGTTTGCAAACATAAATCCATCTCTGCAATTTTGATCGTAAGAAGACAAACAATATGCGTAACTCTACACTGCACAAAACTGCATTTGAACAGTCAATTGCAAATACTTTAACAAACAATAAGACTCTGATTCAGAAGCGCCAGATTGCCCTAGCTAAGTTGAAATTGCCCCATTTTTTTAGAAATAGCCTTTGTGCACAGCCGGCCTTGTGCTCTCCCAGGTTCAGGAAACTGTCCTACATATAATGCGCTGCACACACACACAAATTTTTGGGTTTGTACTGTTCTGGAACTGTGTTGTAAATAAATCTTAACCACTGATTCCTAATTTCATACACTTCCGGAAGGCCAAATAAAGTGTTTTTGCTTTCGTATAGAAACACACAATCTTGGTAGCGTTTTCGACATGGCGGAGACAACACTTCTACGATAACGGAAGTCACGCCTTCTTTCTTTGTGTATGCTTTTGGGCGGGTATTTCCACATAGTGACGTAGGCATGTGAGGGAGAATTCAATCTAGGCGTTTTAGCTAAGTCTGGATCTGCCTTAGCTTTTATATAGATAAATCTTTTTGTAGGAGACTGAGCTTTGCAACTTGGCAGATCAATACATGGACAAACAGCTACATAATACACTAAAGAAAAAGAAAAAAACATGAAATTGGATCATATGACCTCCTTAAGGCTGTTGGATGAAATGGATAGAGCATTTAATTTACATGTACAGTGTTTTAATGTAGGAAGCTGCTATTTTGCAAATGCCATGAGGGAAAGCAAATGAAGAGAAGTGGAGAAAGTGAAAGGTGGATTTGGAGGGAAGAATAGGGAATGATAAAGGCAGGGAGAACTGTGCTGAGTGGCCTGCCAGCCAGAACAGACACTGATATAAAGTGACTTCTCTGTCAGTTGTTGACTAGCTCTGACAGACATGCTGCCTGCATTTGGGCCAGCTAGCCAGGCCTCTGAGCTTCTTCATCGGTTTTTTTGAGGCACTGATTTTATTGATTGATTTATCTATTTATTTATTTACTTAGTTTTTGTGTCCCCCATTTCTCTCTCTCTCTCTCTCTCTCTCTCTCTCTCTCTCTCTCTCTCTCTCTCTCTCTCTCTCTCTCTCTCTCTCCTCTCTTCTCTCTCTCTCTCTCTCTCTCTCTCTCTCTCTCTCTCTCTCTCTCTCTCTCCTCTCTTCCTCTCTCTCTCTCTCTCTCTCTCAATTTCTCTCAATACCCTTATATCTCTCTTGCACTATTTGGACAGGATTATTTTTTTCAAACGGCTTGAGTCAAATTATTACCAGAGGACATCTGTGATGTCATGTACTGATACGGACGGGATTTGGAAATCTATAGTTTTTTTTTTCTTCTCGTCATTTTACCAGGAAAATGTCGACAAAACATTTATAATGGTGCTCCAGGCAGGGCCATAACAAATCTAGCTTTAGATGCCATATTCAATGAAAGTCATGTTAATAATTATGTTTTATATTAAATGCATATAAATGAAAAGATATATATATATATATATATATATATATATATATATATATATATATATATATATATATTCATATAAAATATCTTCTCTGAGTTAGCAAAAACAGTACGCACCACATTTTTAGCCAAGGTTGTGTGAGAAAAACAATGTTTTCCTGCCCAAATGGGGCTTTTGACGTCAGTTAATGTTCCCTGTGTGCCCAGATGCTCCTAGGTACCTCGTGTTCATACTTGGCATGCTTTCATCTGGAAGAAAAAGTGAAAGAAAGAAAAATGAACAATGTGTTAGATCTTCCTATTGTCTAGGATTATTTTGGACAATACTGGAGAGGTTTGGCATGTTTTGGTTCAAATTTCACAACACTTTCTCTAACAGGTTTAAGAAATGCACAGGACTGGATAAACCTGATGTCTTTAGGATTAATAGTTTTCCTCAGTCTCAGTCTCAGTCTCTGGCTGTTGTGTAATGTTTGTTAGCCCATACTAATTTATGCTGCTTTATGGATATAGTTATTAAACCCTCATCCCCTTTTTGCCATTTTTTAAGTAAGGCAACACAATGTCAATATTTTATAATACATGTTTTAGGCTCTAAATTATAAATTATTATAAATTATAAAACAATAAAAAAATTAAGATAATTATTGTGTCAATTTCTGGTTGTCAAATGTTATATGCATAGATATAAAATATGTACTAGCCTCAATATTTCACATTATTCCTTCTTTCACTTGGAGTGCCCTTGACATTGGTTCAAATGACTGAATCTTCAATCTTTCTATGTGTCACGTGAACTGTAGACAATAGCACTCCTGAAAGGCTCTGCACTGTTAAAAGTGTTACTTGGATCTAACTCAATAAAATTAAGACAACATTTTCCAACTACTTTTTTTAAGTTTAGTGAACTAACTGATATTTTGAGTAAGGACAACTTAATAATGTGACATTCAATGAATGCGAAAAGATTAAGTAGCATTTTCAGAAAAAGCAAAAAAATTGAGTACAATCAATGTAAAAAATATCAGCATATTATACACATTAGACTTAAATAAAATAGGTTACTTTTAAATGAAAAAAATAGTAGTTAATGTCTTGATTTATTAATTTGGACCAATTTGCCCTTTCTTTGTTTTGGAAGTGTAAACGGCTTCAAATAATTAGTTGCTATTATGTCAATTTCCAACATTTATTTTAATCATTGCCATATACAAAACCGTAGAAATGTACAGTATAAACATTGGTATTCAGGCATTAAAGCAAGTATGCCCTCAGCAAATAAAGTGCAGGTTAGTGTAATACCTTCACAGTACAGTTTTTTACTGTGTACATAATGTTACAACATTTTAAGTCAACAGGCACTTTTGTAACAGTTCACAAGCTATATTCAAAATGAGCTGGACAGTTAACAATCATTATTACATGGCTTGGTAGAATTCCAATGTAGAATGCGGTGTGTTATTTCTTGATAACAGACGCTGCTTAGTATAACTGACCGTTGCCATGAAAAACAGAGCGTTACCAAGGACGCAGTTCAGAGACGGAACAGACTATTTTCTTTAGCGGAAGCAATACAATCGTTTTTAAATCAATAAACTCCTTTTTAAATCAATATTTTGAGTCAAATTATTGATTTATTTGGTAGGTAGCCATGTAATAAGCGGGATAATGTATAGCGAGGTGGTTGTTATAGCGAATACAAACCCTTCAGGCTCCGCTTCAGGTCGGGCACCTAGTCAGCCTGTCGGGGTGGTATTCGCTATAACAACCGCCTCGCTATACATTATCCCTTACATAACATCTATTCATGCATTAAAAAAAGCATGATCTCAGCTTATAAAGTGCAGGTTTGTAGAACACCTTCACAGTATATTTTACTGTGTACATACATAATATTAAAACATTTTACAGTGTTAAAATGTTGTTCACACTGTACTGTTAAAGGGATAGTTTGTTTTAAAATGAAAATTGTCATTTACTCACCCTCAAGTTGTTTAAAAACCTGTATGAATTTCTTTCTTCTGCTGAACACAAAGGAAAATATTTTGAAGAATGTCAGTAACCAAACAGTTAACTGGACCTATTGACGTCCATAGTCTTTTTTTTCTTACTATTGAAGTCAATAGGTCCAGTTAACTGTTTGGTTACTGACATTCTTCAAAATATTTTCCTTTGTGTTCTGCAGAAGAAAGAAATTCATACAGGTTTTAAACAACTTGAGGGTGAGTAAATGACAATTTTCATTTTAATACAAACTATCCCTTTAACAGTACAGTGTGAACATATTTAAACATTTTAACACTAACATTACAGGTCACAAGCATGAGCTTCTGACCTCAACTTAGCATAATACAATAGCATAATACCTTCACAGCATGTGAATATTTTGAACAGCTTTACTCAAACATCTCACTGATCTCACTTACCGACCACTTTTTAAAGTGCAGCTTCACACCAGGTCTATTTTGTGTGTATAAAATATAAACTTTTTAACACCAGAAAGTATGACCTCCAGCATAGTATAAAACATGATAAGGATAAACCATTACAACATCCTGAAAATTCAACGTTATGTCCAAAGTATAATGATGTTGAACAGACAAAGAAAACAACTGTTCAAAAGCGCAGTGACAGTTCTGGGTGGTATCTTGAGAGGTGAGAGCGGAAGGAACTCCGAGATTTAAAAGAGCATGGGCAATCTATATGAATACAAGGCATGGCTGTGTCCAAAAGTCCCATGATGAAGTCTATAATGCTTTAAAATGTCACTCTTTCCTGGTACCACAGTGCTGCACACTTTACAGGGCCATCCCGTCTGTCAATGGGGAGAAAAAAAAAAAGAGTTAGTTACCTCTACTAGCCTTTTGAATACAAGCCTGATAAAAGACATTTTAAAAATACATGTGAAGAGTATCCTGCTGAACAAGACAAGAATGATTAACTTTCGTTTATCGCAAAACTTATTTTAGTAAATAACACTTGTGAAAGAGGACCTATGCCATGTGCTGATCCACACAAGCTAACAGTGCCCACACTCATACTGGCAAATGTTTGCTCCCTCGTCAATGTGGTTTAGGTTAGATTGTGTGGATTGTGTAATCGACAAATTAACTGCTGCTCTGGCACATTAACGTTTATCTCCAATCGACGATAGCTAATCACTTAGCTAGCAGCTAAAGTTAGCTGTGGCGTCGTGTGCGTCTGAGTCCACTGCCAAACTGTCGAAGCCACAACAATGTTTTTGAATAAGTTACAAACACCTCTGAAACATTAAACTATCACACAAAGACAACATTACTCATACCTTACAACGCACACACATGTAGATTAATACAGTATGTGGCTCAAGTTGACAAACTGTTTGAAGTAACGTTAGAGCACATTCGAAATTGGCGCTCTTCGACAGAGCGATTGCGCAACACAAACACGTTAATTAGGGTAAACATAACTTTTAACAACACAAAGAGTTACTTACATGAGATGAGGTACGTGAAGTATAAATTATCCGGCTCCGTAGAAAACCCCGTTCGAATAAACTTCTGGAACAGACGAGACGACAGTAAAGAATTTGCCCGGGCTTGTTCTCATCAAAATGGCTGAATAACGTTCAAATGAAAAAAAGTCATGAATGAAAGTATAAGTTGAAGTTCCCCCTTCAAGCTAATGTTGCATTGTCACTAAATCATTGATCATGTTCATTGCCTTTCAAACTTCAACATTTGTGATGTATTGAACGTTGTTGGTGGAAATTCTGAGCGAGCTGTTTGACATACATATGAAATTGCAAGAAATTGTTTATCTGGTTTTATAAGTGACCTGGCTGCTTAATTGATTTTTGCATAGCTTTCCAAGTAGGATTACTTCTTGTTGTTCTTAACTTTCTCTCTCCCATTCCCTTCTGACCAGCTCATTTATCATCCACACTGGTCCACACCTTTTGTCTCTCTTGGAGCAGAGCAGTTCATTATTTTAGCTAGTTTTACACCACGCTGGGCCACAAGTCTGACAGCAAGCTAGTCCCAGATGGATGACATGAGATGGATCAGTGCTGTAATTGTAATTCTATACCGCACAGACAAATTGAGGGTTTGGAAAATGTGCGAAATGTCAGAGGTCTAACAGTGTTCAAGTTACAGATTTGTGGCCATTGAAGCAAATACACCGGATATTAGGTGGCACTGTAACAAAGGATGTAAATTAAGTGTTCCATAAAATATTATGATATATTAGGACCATATCAGTTATCATTCAGTTTTTGATTTATTGATATTGGTCAGTAATATCAGGATTCCACTAAACTGAAAATTAAGTCATAATTTTTTCACCCTGGTGTTGTTCTAATGCAGTATGCCCCACTTTCTTTTATGGACCACAAAAGGAGAATTTTTACAAAAATGCCCCACTTATCCATATAATGGCAGTAAAAAGCGACCAGCTTCATGCTTTTTATGCTTTTTAAAAAATACTCTCCAGGGTGAGTAAACTATGACTTAATTGTCATTTTAGGGTGAACTATCCCTTTAAGGACTAGTGCAAAGATTTAAGCATTATTTGTTGAGCCTTCATTATATAAGAACTTTTTTTTAGGTTACCAAATGCTTATTGTCATTTATCAGGAGAGATATATAGTGTTATGCTTATTGTAATATCCACTGACATGAACTGAATATTTTCTGTCAGCTGTAAAATATACTGACTCTGCAGTTTAGCTTTCTCTTGAGCTGATGAATGGAGCCAGTGATGTTGTTGTCTGGTGCACAATCACCTACAAAATCCACCATGCTTACACACCAAACCAGCCTCTCTTTATATGCCTTTGACAGCTCGCAGCTCACTAATCATTCACAATTCTGTTTGAAACATGGGTTTACACGTTAAAGCAGAGTCCCAGCACTAAATATACGTAGCACAGGCTGTCGTTTCCGCAGAATTTCTGAGATGTGTTCACAGTGAATAAAAACCATCCAGTCATTTGATCAAGTGTGAAGAGCAAATAATGGCTCATCTTTCAGTACATCACAGTTGGCAATTAAGCTCCCCGTTCAAACACTGATTACAAAAATCATCTCAACACTGTGTAAATGTACAGCAGGAGACTCAATGATGTGAATCTTTCAAGCTTAAAGAAGAGGCACTGCACATATTTTAAAGGTTAAAATATAGCTCACTCACGTGATAGATAAATGAACATGTTAGATCCTGTTATTTCTCAGTAGTCTGTTTACATCATGATAAGTTTCTTGTCCATTAATAAGGTGAAAAATCAACTCTATCACGTAGATGTTTTGTAGAGGAGCAACAAAGTAAACAATATGCACACATTATTACTGTCACGAACACACCCACACCTGACTCAGCGCCAGACACCTTCACTCCGCCCAATCGATCTGCTTCACCGGAATTCTGATCATCCTCACCTGTCACCACCACCTGCCAGCAATCTGCACTCATCTACCCTCCCTACTTAAGCCACCTCAGTTCATTCATTCTTTGTCTGGTCTCGTCTATACACACATGACTAACAGACTCCTGCCATTCGGTATTGATTGTACTTACCTGTCTGCATCCTGCCCTCCGGTCGTCATCTCGGTCTGGGTCCCGTTCCTCCGACGCCTGTCTTCAGCCTGTCCACAGCTCTGCCCCATCTGCATCAAAATAAGAGACTCTGGTTTACATCCATTCAACCCCATCAACAAAGACTCTGCTTTCAGTCACTCTCCTGCTCTTCCTGTCATTGACTTGTCAATAAACTAACTGAACTGAACCTTCTGTGTCTTCCGGCTTTGTGACAGAAGACCAGACCAACATGCTGCAACCAACGCCCACCACGACCGCCGCTGCTACTCCACCGTCTACCTCAACCATTCCACGGATCGTCTCATCCCCCCCCGCCACTTCCACCATGTCTGTTTCTTCGTCTGCCTCTGTAAGTCCCATGGCCCAGCCAGCGCCCTTCTCAGGCGAGGAGGGGGAGTGCAATGGATTTATGTTGCAGTGCGAGTTATACATGGAAATGAATCCTGGTAAATTCCCCACTGAACGATCCAAGGTAGCGTTTGTCATCTCCCTGCTCGGCGGACGAGCCCTTCGCTGGGCGCACGCCCTATGGACGGATCGTGGTCCAGTAACCCAAACCTTTTCTGCGTTCTCAGCCCACTTTCTAGAAGTTTTTTCTCAATCTGCCCATGCTATTTCAGTTCAAGATCAAATGTTCAGGTTAAAACAAGGAAAATCCTCAGTTTCATCTTATGCTCTCCAATTTCGCACTCTAGCAGCCACCGTCGGATGGAATGAGTCGGCGTTGATTACTGCCTATCGACACGGATTAAATGCAGAGATCCGCTTACAGCTTGCAGTCTATGATGACGTCGTGGGTCTAGAGAACATCATCCAGCGATCCATTCGCATTGATCAACGCCGCACTGCTTGTCAGCTCGACAGTCCTGCACCTCCTCCTCCTCGCCCCACATCAGGCTATAGCCCTCCAGCACCAGAACCCATGGAAATCGGATCCAGCCATCTGTCTACCGCAGAACGCCATCGACGGTTTACTAACCAGCTGTGCTTGTACTGTGGGGCCGCCGGTCATCAACTTCTGTCATGTCCTATTCGTCCACCACGGCCGGCGGTGAGTACAGTTCGTCTTCCGCTACCCATTTCGTCAATGAAATATACTTCAGTGACCATCACTTACCATGAACGCTCTCTTACAGTCCAAGCGTTGATTGACTCCGGATCTGCGGGAAATTTCATCTCCCTATCCACTCTCCATCGTCTCCAAACCCATCGAAGAGCCATTCCACACACCCTCCAAGTCCATTCCATCCTCGGAAAACCTCTGGGCCCCGGGCGAGTTCGACATCGCAGCCCGGATATGCTCATGCAGATCGGCAGCCTTCATCGAGAGAAAATCTCATTCTTGGTGCTGGAGGGCTCTACTGCTGGCATCATCCTGGGACGCCCGTGGTTGGAGGTCCATTCACCCAGCATCCAGTGGTCTACCGGGGAGATCTTGCAGTGGGGAGAGAACTGTTTCCACCACTGTTTACAGCCCGTACAGAAAACCTCACCGCCTTCACTCACTCCAGTACCAGAGGTTCCCGTAGCCATCACTTCTGTGGAGAGCCCTGCCACTCACCTCCAACCTGATATCCCTCCTCCGTATCGGGCGTTCCAGGATGTCTTCGACAAACAACTGGCTACCACCTTACC
Source organism: Chrosomus eos (assembly GCA_036326025.1). NCBI lineage: Eukaryota > Metazoa > Chordata > Actinopteri > Cypriniformes > Leuciscidae > Chrosomus > Chrosomus eos. The sequence goes on from CM070833.1 coordinate 18,025,124, forward strand.
ACCTCACCGGCCATGGGACTGTGCGATCGACCTGCTGCCTGGAGCGGTGCTTCCGCACGGTAAGATCTACCCGTTGTCCATCCCGGAACAGAAGGCCATGGAGGAGTACATCAAGGAGGCACTACAGCAAGGCTATATCCGTTCTTCAACTTCCCCTGCCGCTTCTAGTTTTTTCTTCGTTGGAAAAAAGGACGGAGGCTTGCGCCCCTGTATCGATTACCGGACACTCAATCAATCCACTGTTAAGTTCCGTTATCCCCTTCCTCTGGTCCCGGCGGCTCTAGAACAACTTCGAGGTGCCCACATGTTTTCCAAACTCGACCTACGGAGCGCATACAATCTGATTAGGATCCGTAAAGGTGACGAGTGGAAAACCGCATTCATAACACCAGCAGGACACTACGAATACCGGGTTATGCCCTTCGGTCTGTCTATATCACCTGCTGTATTCCAAGGCTTCATGAACGAAATCTTCCGTGACTATCTGAATCAGTTTCTCATCATTTATATAGATGACATTCTCATCTACTCAGCCAACCTGTCAGAGCACATCCATCATGTTCAACTGGTCCTCCAACGCCTGAGAGAACATCACCTCTACTTGAAGCTGGAAAAGTGTGAATTCCATCAATCCACCATACAGTTCCTGGGCTATGTCATCACTCCTCATGGTATCACCATGGACCAGAGAAAGGTGGACGCTGTCATCAACTGGCCACAACCCACCACCCGTAAAGAGCTACAACGATTCCTGGGATTTGCTAATTTCTATCGACGCTTCATCAAAGGTTTCAGTCAGATCAGCGCACCTATCACATCACTACTCAAACATGGGGCCAAGTCTCTGTCCTGGACGCCGGATGCCATCAACGCCTTGGAAATACTGAAGAGGACCTTCAGTACCGCTCCTACCCTCGTCATTCCAGACCCAGATCTCCCCTTCCTTGTGGAAGTTGACGCCTCCACTTCAGGGGTAGGAGCTGTCCTTTCCCAGCGGCAGGGGAACCCACTTCAACTCCATCCATGTGCCTTCTTCTCCAAGAAACTGTCCCCGGCGGAGCAGAATTATGATATCGGCAACCGGGAGCTATTGGCGATCAAACTCGCCTTGGAAGAATGGAGACACTGGCTGGAGGGAGCACAACACCCCTTTGTAGTCATCACAGATCACCGTAACCTGGATATCTCCGTGAAGCTCGACGGCTCAACCCTCGCCAAGCCCGGTGGGCGCTCTTCTTCACTCGCTTCAATTTCACCGTCACTTACCGCCCTGGATACAAAAATATCAAAGCCGATGCCCTGTCCCGCCAGTCCCAACCGGACTCCAGTCCGTCTGTTCCTGAGACCATCCTCCCTCCAGCCATAGTGGTCAGTCCCATTCAATGGAGCTTGGACGACCACATCGCCGAAGCCACCCAAACTGAACCTGCTCCGCCGGGAGGTCCTGAGGGACAGATTTATGTACCATCTCGACTACGTCTGTCCCTCATGGACTCAGTTCATACCTCCCCGGGCTCTGGACATCCAGGCAGCCACCAAACCCTCTCGCTCGTACAACAACGCTACTGGTGGCCTAATATGGTCCAGGATATCTCCCGATATGTCAAGAGCTGCTCAGTCTGCGCCATGTCCAAAGTGCCCCGCCGACTCCCAGAAGGGAAACTCATGCCACTGCCTTTACCCACTCGACCCTGGTCTCACCTAGGAGTGGACTTCATCACCGACCTACCTGTTTCAGACACCCATACCTGCATCCTTGTAGTAGTAGACCGTTTCTCAAAAGCCTGTAAACTCATTCCACTCCCCGGATTACCCACCGCATTTGAGACTGCTGAGGCACTATTCCAACAAGTGTTCCGTCACTTCGGTACCCCCCGAAGATATTGTATCTGACCGAGGACCCCAGTTTATCTCTCGTGTCTGGAGATCCTTCTTCAACCTCCTGGGAGTCACTGTCAGCCTCACGTCCGGATACCACCCGCAGTCCAACGGCCAGACTGAGCGGAAAATCCAAGAAATCGGGAGATATCTGCGGTCTTACTGCCATGACCACCAGGACTGCTGGAGTCGCTATCTACCGTGGGCCGAGTATGCGCAGAATTCGCTCCGCCAATCCACCACCGGCCTCACCCCGTTCCAGTGCATACTCGGTTTCCAACCTCCATTATTCCCCTGGTCCGGAGAACCTTCTAGCGTCCCAGCAGTCCATCACTGGTTCCAGACGAGCGAGAGGGTCTGGGACTCAGCACATGTCCATCTTCAGCGGGCTGTCCGGAGACACAAGAATCAAGCCGATGCTCGACGATCTTCAACACCTCAATACCAACCTGGGCAATTGGTATGGCTCTCGACTCAGAACATGCGTCTCCGGCAGCCCTGTCGTAAGCTGAGTCCCAGATACATAGGTCCGTTCGCAATACAGAGGCAGATCAACGAAGTCACTTACCGGTTATCACTCCCTGCTCACTACCGAATTTCACCATCCTTCCATGTGTCTCTACTCAAGCCTTACACTAATCCTCTCACTCCTTCTTCCTCAGGGCCTGGTGCTGAAGTCGTGCCTCCTCCTCCCGCGGACCCTGAGGACGATAACATCTACCAAGTCCATGAGATCCTCGACTCTCGACGACGGGGAGGCCACCTAGAATACCTTGTCGACTGGGAGGGCTTTGGTACCGAGGAGAGGTGTTGGGTTCCTCGGGAGGACATTCTGGACCCCACTCTTCTTCAGGACTTCCACTCCGCCCATCCCAATCGCCCAGCACCCAGAGGCCGTGGTCGTCCCCGTCGTCGGTCATCTCTGCCAGCTGGAGCTGGCCGTGGAGGAGGGGGTACTGTCACGAACACACCCACACCTGACTCAGCGCCAGACACCTTCACTCCGCCCAATCGATCTGCTTCACCGGAATTCTGATCATCCTCACCTGTCACCACCACCTGCCAGCAATCTGCACTCATCTACCCTCCCTACTTAAGCCACCTCAGTTCATTCATTCTTTGTCTGGTCTCGTCTATACACACATGACTAACAGACTCCTGCCATTCGGTATTGATTGTACTTACCTGTCTGCATCCTGCCCTCCGGTCGTCATCTCGGTCTGGGTCCCGTTCCTCCGACGCCTGTCTTCAGCCTGTCCACAGCTCTGCCCCATCTGCATCAAAATAAGAGACTCTGGTTTACATCCATTCAACCCCATCAACAAAGACTCTGCTTTCAGTCACTCTCCTGCTCTTCCTGTCATTGACTTGTCAATAAACTAACTGAACTGAACCTTCTGTGTCTTCCGGCTTTGTGACAATTACACAGTGACCTCATAGGTATTTGGACAAGCAAGCCACAGCTAAAAATGCGTGAATGTCATTTCAATATATAACAAAATGTCAAAACAAAAGTGGCATTTATTTGTAGAGAAAGATAGCACAAGCACACTTTACAAGTGCGATACTTCTCAAAAAGGAAAACTCTAGCATCATTTGTTTGCAGATGCCACCTGGTTTGATATTTTGAGTCTAAAGTAATGTGTTCCCCACATATCCAAAAGTCTCCATTTATGGCAAATGTATATTACAGAACATCATGATGAAGTGACATTGTTGTTGACTGTGCTGAGCTGTTTACAAAAGTTAACATAAACCTTGAGCAAGATGTAGGCTAACAAATTTGGCTTTCTGTCTGTGATGTTCTCCAGCATAAGACTCAACTTGAGCTGGTCTATTTAATTACTATAAAATAAAAATAAGTAGAAATAAAGGTGGGTTTAAATTGGTGGAGACATGATGGAAGAATTGTCACAAAAGGTTTTAAAAAAAAATATCTTATGGAACATGATCTTTACTTAACATCCTAATGATTTTTGGCATAAAATAAGAATCCATAATTTTGACCCATACAATGTATTGTTGGCTATTGCCAAAATATACCTGTGCGACTTGTGACTGGATTTCTTCCTAAACATGATTTCAAATCAAATCAAAATGAAATCCCATTTGCATCCATTTTACTTCTGTAATGTGATGTATCATTTACAATAACACCAGGAACATGTATTCAGAAAGTAATAGTCGATTTTGGATTTGGACAGGTGATCGATCGATTTCCTTAATAGGAATTCCTTAATTTCTCTCTATAGAGAGAAAATTCTCAGTAGTTTCTCAGTAATTAACAAAAAGTATAGAATCCCCCAATAGAATGTCACTAATTAATACAGTGGTTTTATTTTAGGCTAGCTGTCTATTCTGGAATACTCAAGACAATTTAGTAAGGGCGGAGGCATCTGCCACCTGGAGCGCATGATGAGGTGAAAAGGGGATGGAGAGAGAGAAACAGCAAGGGGTTTTCTATCTGCCAGCTCCTCCCGGATCCCTCCACATGCCTCTCCTGCAGCTGCCCTCACGTGTAGCACAGGTCATTAATTCAGAGAGGTGGGGGTGCCCTACATACCTTTTCTCTCTATCTCAATATATATAGCATGCTCTAAATGTGCTCATTAGAGGTGTGATTTATGATGCCCCTACACTCCACATTCTTTGCATTTGTGCTGCAGTAAGAGTGGATTAGGCCCTGCATTGCATCTGTTTATGATGTTTGCTAAAGCAAAAAAACTGCTCCAACCGAGTAAATCAAATGCAATGCACAGTGCGGCAGAACACAGCAAGACCACTGAACATCTCCTAGAGAGGCTCTGGCCAGCCAGTGAGTGAGCAGATGGATTGCACACAGATGTTTGGAATATTTCAGACGTACGGAGATGAAAACCAGCCTCGTATTGTAATGTAGCAAGGACAAGCATGTTGTACGGGCACTGATGTGCCAGAATTGTTCTGCGCTGAACATATCCAGTTCGCACACATTAGTATGCTGTTTTTCAGAGTGAGAGATATTAATCATAAGGGTGGTAACCTTGAGTCTGATCGACTCCTATTTGGTGCTGCGAGTTAAGATGAGGTTCCATCTGTTTGAAACAAAGTTAAGTCACAGAGACAGACTGAGTTGTTCCCATTTTTAGGCAATTTTTTCTGTATTTATTTTGTGTTATGCATTAGAGCAGAGGTCTTCACTCCTGCTCCTGGAGAGCCACTGTCCTGCAAAGTTTAGTTCCAACCCTAATCAAACACACCTGAATCAGCTCATCAAGCACTTCAGAGTCGCTTGAGTATTCAAAGGCAGGTGTGGTGAAGCAGGTTGGAACTAAACTCTGCAGGACAGTGGCTCTCCAGGAGCAGGAGTGAAGACCTCTGCATTAGAGAACCATTTGTTCGCCATTTTTTTAATTTTTCATAAACGTGTATATTTATATTATTGTACTGCTCTAATATATATATAACTTATATATATATATATATATATTAATATATTAAATACTATATAAATATTTTTTTTGCTTTTAAAGGTAATTTAGTTTTAAGGATGTTTTTTTCTTCCTCTTGAAAACAAGATAAAACTGATTAAGTAAATAAACATTTGATTGACCCTTACAAAAAATAAGTATACTTCAAGTTAATTAAGTATGCTTAAGTAAACTTTGAGTATATTTTTAGGTATACTTTATGTACTTTATATACATTAATATCAGTGTACTAGTATACTTCTATTATTTAAATACTTCTACTTGGGACTAAATTGGCCCACTTTTTAGTGTGTAAAAGTATACTTTAAGTGTAACTAGTGAACTTTGAGTAAACAACTTGTTTACAACAACGTTTTTGTATACCAAATACAAATGGCAGTATTTATTGTTTGATTTTCGTAATAAAATTGATAGAATCTGAGAGCTGAGAATGTGTTTCATATCAAAAGTAACCTGCTCTGTCTTGCTGGTGTCAGTGTCCTTTTTGCTTCGCAATTTTTCTCTGCGTGAGAAAATGGATGTGTGTGAAAAGTGTCAATTGCGTGAGTCTCACGCTGAATGCGCGAGAGTTGGCAGCCCTGACTACAATTGTACTACAAGTGAACTTGTATACTGATAGTTTATTAATTAAATACTTGTAGAACATGTTTTAGTGTATGAAAGCCCACTTTTAAGTATACTCTCTTACTAAACTACTAGTTTAGTTTTATACAGTAAGTATCTATACTTGTAAGTTTTCTTTACGTGAACGTAATATCATACTTATAGTTTGCTATTTATTATTATTATTTATTATTTTTGGACTTTGAGTAGCCTATACGTTTCTATTTAGGTATTCATTTGTATACTTTAACTGCACTTTAAGTAGATTTTGATGTAAATATATGTACACTACCAGTGGACTACATAAAAATTCACAATCAGAATTAGGAACATATCTGTTTTCTTCTTAAATCAATAATTTAAAATAATTTAAGTTTATAAGAAAGTATGTAAAACTATGTATACTTTTTTATTTTTAGTTTAAAAGAAGTTTACTAATAGCACACTTGAATAAACCTCATTTTTGTAAGGGCCATTATTTGACAAAGTAACATATAATATGTTGCTTTTCATATCTTAAAATATTTGTAATTATGAAGTTGTATTTGTAATGTCTTATCATTGATGTCAACAAAGTAATCTTGCTGTAATCTGAGTGTTGTGAGTGATGATACAGCACATTTCTAATAGCTAAACTGCTCAGCTGTCAGAAATTAGCATGGAACCCCAGCACACGCTGTGAGTGCCAGCACATTCAGATAGCCTTTCACCTGCGCTAAAAGGGGAAGAAGAACTGATTAGCTTTTTGATTGTCTGATTTAGATCAAACGTGAGCTGACTATCTTGCAGTGCAGTGGAAATTACAGCTAAGGATATGAGAAGGTAGCGCATTACTTTTCACACAGGATTACCTTTCTTTCAAATAAGCATTTTTGCTCTGTAAAAAAGACAAATATGCTTAAGATATTAAAATCCACCATTATATGAAAGAATAATGAGTTCTAAGCCTTAAATCTTTTGACTGCTTTGAATTTATATAAGCTCTTGTTTGATATTCTGTCTGATTACATAAAGCTGCAGTTGAAACATATTTGAAGGTGGTAATGAGGATGGTTCCCTTTCAAGGGAACTCGAGCTGCGTCGAGACGCTGTGGGAACGCCCCTGTGTGATTGCGTCGTGAAGAACGTGTATAATCAGTCCAATGGAGAGATGAGACGTCATAGGCGGGTGACGTCATCGACCAGGAAACTATAAAGCACACCTGAAAACAGACCGCGCTAACTTCTGTGCCTTCAGCAAGCGCTCTGTGTGATTCTGTCTCTATTTGTTGTTGTTTGTCCACAAGCATAAAATATAAAATAGCATAAAAAAATTGCATAAAATAGCTAACAGCTTTGGATTGTGTGTTCGTCCCTGCCCTCACTTCATTACAAGTGGGGACACACGCAATTCATGTATTGTTTGTTTGGGAGTGGAGCATGCACGGTCAGCTCTAGTAAAAGGGGGCTGACAGTGTTCATTCATAAATTCCGACGTGTAACATATGCAATATCAAGAGTTTTACCTCCTGCTCCTGTTGGCTTTCTTCTCGAGGGAAGAAAGTCAATAAAGATTCTTTGGCTCTGAATCTCGAATCGAATCTTGCCGAGGCAGCGCGTAGATTATGGGTCTGCAATAAAGATTCTGTGACTCGATATAGGATCTAGCATGTGCAGAGGCAGCACGTAGATTACGGGACTGCATAAGAGTCTATTGGCTCGAATCTCGCGTTAGCCTAGGCAGCGCGTAGATTATGGGTTTGCAATAAGAATCTAGTGGCTCAGATCTCGTGTTTGCAGAGGCAGTGCGTAGATTTTGGGTCTGCATCTCTACAGTAAGAATCTATTGGCTCAGATCGCGCACTTGCTGAGGCAGCGCATAGATTATGGGTCTGCATATCTGTATAATATGCGCAGGGAACTGAGCAGACGGAAATGTCCCTTTCTCTTGTTCTCTTATGATTGTGTACAAACTAATTATGTATTCTTTTTTGTTTGAGATTATACTATGAAGTCTATATTAATAACACTATATTCAGCCTTTCACCTAGACCGTTTCTACTTGTCTGGTTAATATTTGGCTGCATTTATTTTTTGAGAAAATTAAATATGTACTCATTTGATCTTTAAGGAGTTAAATGTCTGTATTAATATACTATTCATTAATATACTATTCAGCTTTTTCATCCAGACCGTGTGTACTTGTCTGGTTGATATTTGGCTGCATTTATTTTTTGAGGAAATTAAATATGTACTCATCTGGGGCCTCATGTATCAACACTGTGTACGCACAAAAACACGGCGTACGGCAGCTTTCACGTTCACGGCCAGATGTACTAACAGTGAAATTAACATAAGAATGTGCGTTCCTCCAAGTAAACTTCATGTCTGGCGTACGAACATTTGTCGTGATTTTTGTCCGTTGGCGACTTATAGAGGCAATAAAGTGAAGTGGCAAACATTACACTACGAATTGTTCTATCGCACCACCAGCTGTCAGATATTGCTTATAATTTGTAATTGATAAATTATTTGACATTATATTGTCACACGAGTCTTATATTATGCAATTAAGTAAGAACATATATAAAGCATGTGCAAATTGATACAACCCGTCTAGCAATGATGGCTTGGAATTAACTATTCCAAGTTTGCCCAAATAGGAATAAAAAATAAACTTAAATATAGCTGCGAGCAGCGATTACGGGCCCAAGCCGGTGGCACCGCCACCCTGGTGCACCAGGGTGGCGGTACCGCCGGCTTTGGCCCTTCATCGCTGCTCGCAGCTATATTTTATATATATATATATATATATATATATATATTATATATATATATATAAAAAATTATATATTATTAATAAAAATATTTATATATATATATATATATATATATATATATATAATATATAAAGCCGGTGGCACCGCCACCCTGGTGCCTTTAGGGTTATTGTGCACGACGTGACACAAAATATCTGCTCGCTATCTGCCGAACGGCTCTGGTAGTTCCGCTTCAGCACTGATGATGTTGTAGAAGTGTGCTCTGGTTGGTCTGGATTATTCGGGATTTTTTATTTTATACAAAAATAAGTTATTTATAATTCAGATGAGAATAAAGTTAGTGTTGATTAAAATGAATGAAAACAAATATATTGATCTGAAATATAGCACATTAATTTTACATTTATTTAGGTTCAATTACCAAACATACAATCTTAATTTAATTTAAAGCAAACAATACATTTAAAATACATGGGTTGTATGCACTTTTTTTTTATAAAAAAAAATATATATCCAAAAAGACAAGGCTTAAAAACTCATGTCACTGTAACAGACACAATCTCTCTCTCTCTCTCTCTCTCTCTCTCTCTCTCTCTCTCTCTCTCTCTCTCTCTCTCTCTCTCTCTCTCTCTCTCTTCTCTCTCTCTCTCTCTCTCTCTCTCTCTCTCTCTCTCTCTCTCTCTCTCTCTCTCTCTCTCTCTCTCACACACACACACACACCACGCACCACACGCACACACACGCGCACACACACACACACACACACACACACACACACGTCAAGTCACTTACATTTTAGATGCAATATTGAATAAGCAGAAAAATCGGATTTTCTGCTCTGAAAATATAAATAAGAATAAAAATTGAATAAGCATTTTGAATATTCTAAACAGAATAAGCACTAGATGCTAATGAATAAGTACTAGTACTTAATGGAATAGATACTAGTATCTAAAAAATAAGTACTTGTAGCATGAAAATAGAGACTAGTAGGTTAAAATGATTAAATGTTAAAACGGCTTGCCAATTGGCTCAGTATTTCAATAAATACTAGTTCTAACTCATTACATACTAGTACCTATTAAATAGATACCAGTACTTATTATTAGCTACTAATACGTATTCAAAAGAATATCTAAAGAATAAGCACTAGTATCTAAAGAATAGGCACTAGTACTAAAGAATAAAAACTAGTCGCAAATGAATAAGTACTAGTACTTAATGGAATAGATACTAGTATCTAAAAAATAAGTACTAGTAGCATGAAAATAGAGACTAGTAGGTTAAAATGATTAAATGTTAAAACGGCTTGCCATATTGGCTCAGAGCATCAAAAGCATCAAACAAGAATATTCAAGTTTGATGCGTTGCCATGGCAACAGTATCTAAGATATCAACAATCCTTTCACAGGTCTATATCTGGCGTGTGTTTACATTATACACATCAAGTTTGAAGCAAATCGGGTAAAAATAAGAGGGTGATTTCAAAGCATTTTGAAAGTGACACACTTCCTGCTGCCAGTTGGTGGCGCTATAACTTTGACTCAAAATTGTCACATCCATGTCATCGGACTCTTACAACAAACACACTGTTGAAGTTTCATCAAGTATGCAGTAGTTATGACACACTTCCTGTTTCACGTTTCTCGCCATAATTTTGTTTCCTCGCCACGGCCAAACCGTTCGAGATATCAAAAATCCCCTCGCAAACTTTCATCCTCAATGTCTTGACTTCACGCTGACCGAGTTTCGTGCCGTGTGTTTGAATTCTCTAGGAGGAGTATTTCAAATTCCATTGCGTGTGTTTTACCAACAACCCTAAATAGCCCACTTCCTGTTGGGATGGGGTAAAAAGTAAGAGTGCGAAGTATATATGAAACGATGAGATCTACATGTGTACCGAGTTTCATATTATTACATGCAAGCGTGTTTGATTTAAGGACCATGTTTTTGGACCCCGTTCCAGGGGGCGCTGTCGAGCCCCCCTGCCACGCCCGGGTACCATCTTCAGCCCGGCCCTGATGGCCGCAAGTTCTGACCCGTGTGCAAAGTTTCAAGAGTTTTTGAGCATGTTAAGGCCTCCAAAAGTGTCCAAAAGGTAGAACATTGCTTTAGCCATGTTCTTGCAGGTTTCTTTTTCCCAAATTGGACTAATTACCATATTTAAATTAATTTAATTGGGGGAGGAGACTGGGTGGGGCGTTGTGCTAATGCATGTGCGCTCAATTTTACGTTAATTGGGATGTACAAACTAAGAGAATATGCGTGGGATCCTTCGTACGCAGAGATTCATACATCTGTTTTTTTTTGTGCGTACCCACATTTACAGCTTTGTCCGTACGCAATGTTTTAGTATGAACTCAACGCAAGTCTTTGTACATGAGGCCCCTGATCTTTGAGAAGTCATTTAATTCTGAGGAAATAAATGGTGAATTCCCGGGGGACATGGATAACACCTCATTATATGGTGCGCATCTTCCTTCGGTGCCCTCCAGCGAGTGTCTCAGTGTCTGACTCGCTGAAGGAGGGTTTAAGAGGGGTCAGTTCGGTTATCTCCTGCCTGTCATCCGTTTCAGGACGCTGGATTGGCTTTTCTAACTATACTAGAGACCAGTCTAGAAAGCCTGGTTCCTTTAGTAGTCTCAGCCATAGTCGTCTTGGGATAAGACATATCTGAGGACAGTGTTTATCTCGAAGAAGGCTTCGACTAAGAAGAAGTCCTGATGCTGAGGCCGTCAGACTTCTGAGGGCAGTCCCCTCTGGGGAGAAACGGTTTCCACCTCATCAAAATATGGTGCCCATTTCTCTTCGGCACCCTCTGGGAAGCGACTCTCTGAGGAGGGTCGCAGCGCTGCCAGTTCATTTCCCAACGACCCTCCGAGCAGGGACTTAGAACAGTCATTTCTGTTGTTTCCTGCCGGTTCGCCGTTACAGGGCACCGAAGTGGCTGATCGACCAATACCAGAGGCCAGTCTCGAGAGATTGGTCCCCCTTGTAGATTTTCTGGCAGCGTGGAAGCTACTGCCAAATATATCTCGTTGGGTCCTGCTCACTATAGAAAAGGGTTACAGAATTCAGTTCGATTCTCATCCACCCATATTTCTAGGGGTCCTCCTTACGGTCGTGGACCCCGAGCAGGCTCTGGTTATGTTATGACAGTGTTCATTCCTGGGAAGCGACTATCTGAGGAGGGTCACAGCGCTGCCAGTTCGGTGGTTCCCTGCCGGTTCGCCGCTTCAGGGCACCGAGGTGTCTCGTTCCCGAACGATCCTCCAAGGGATACCCAATCTGATACCCAATCCCTGACTTTATATATAACCACTATAGATACACTCCTGATGATTTGTTTAATCATTCACCTGATAGTCTGATTATTAACTACACTGTACGATTCTCAGACAAGACTGTTCCCAGCAGTCCACACGTTTCCATCAAGACCCACCTCTAACTCCAATACTTTTAACACCCAATAAATTCCATATGGGTTCATGTGTAGTTTCTTTATTTGTATTAATTCTATATTCAAGGAGGGTCGACCAAGATACTAGGAGTATGGCTGCTTCTAAAACATTATTATCAGGAGTTTCCCTCCAATATGTTTGTGATGTGGCAGGACGTTGCCTCGCCGCACACATTACTGAGGTTTTTTACCTTGACCTCGGCTCCACTCCTGGAGTGCAGGTGCTTTCGTCTTGGTGTGCGCCGAGATTTCACATGGACAGGCACTTGTTACTATGGCGTCATGGGTATAGTGTTCCCACAGCATCTCGATGCAGCTCGTAACCTGAGATGATATCTATACTTGTGCAGTTAGTGTTGTTTGTCATTGTTTCAAGATGGACTAAAAGTGTTAGTATAGGAGGGTGCCCAAAACAAGCCATTACCCTAAAAGAACAATATCTGAACATAGAAGAACCAGACTCAGCTGGGATGTAGGAAGATATTTCGTGGTCATATGCCACCAAGACAAATGTTGTAAGCCACAATTCAATGCAGTTCTGTGTGTCAAAAATCAAACACTCCTTTCGCTTCAGAAATACTGTGAAATATGGTGCTAGTATCAGTATCAGACTGCTTTACATCATCAGGGACTGGACATCTTGTTAAAACAGAAGGAATAATGTGACATCTGACAACCTTATCTAAGAATATAGATTATATCTAAGAGGAGAAAAAAGATTACGTGAAAGAATAGACCACAACCCCTTCTGAAAAGGGTGTGAGGCTAATAAATACTTCAAAATATGGCATTTGAAATGTGGAGCTTGAATATAAAATTACTTTGTTATAAAAAGTAAGGTGGATGGGTTGATATTGATAATGTGGAGTTTGTCCTATGGAGTGTGATTGACAACTGTGGCAGTTTATTAACTCAATTTTTGATCTGATGAACTTTAGGTGATCTTGGTTGGTAAAGTGATTACTGTATCTGCTAAAAATGAATGTAACTATAGCAATGTGCAATGATGTGTACAAAATGTAAATTATTCCAAATCAGACTTAAGGATGTCCTGTATAATTAGGATAGTTGGGGTTCACTTAGCTTTAATCTGGTTGTTTTAGTTCTAAAAATAACTAAATTAAAATATGCAAAATGTTGATAGATTTCTTGACCTTCACTTCTGCGGTCATTTCCATATCAATTTTTGTGATTTAACATGCAAAATGTCCCAGACACCAGAAGACTGGGAAAAAAAGACTACCGTAAAAGGTGGGGGATGCTACACTGAGTGACGCCCCAGAAACCAACTCTCTAACTGGTTTTCCCAGAACCTCAAAGCTCTCTGACCTCCCCTCCAGTCCTTTGAAAATTGTTTGGTGGAGATGAAGCTCTTGTCCAGTTCTTCTGGCTGACAGCAGACATGCACAGCAGGAGTCACACTGCCAGCAGTCACTAATGAGACTATTAATGGCCTGTCACATCCATAAATGGCCAATTACTGATACCCAATCCCTGACTTTATATATAACCACTATAGATACACTCCTGATGATTTGTTTAATCATTCACCTGATAGTCTGATTATTAACTACACTGTTCGATTCTCAGACAAGACTGTTCCCAGCGGTCCACACGTTTCCATCAAGACCCACCTCTAACTCCAATACTTTTAACACTCAATAAATTCCATATGGGTTCATGTGTAGTTTCTTTATTTGTATTAATTCTATATTCAAAGTGGTTTCAAAATGTTTTAATGCCAAAGTACCCACAAAGATGATGATCCCCTGGTGAATTATCAAGACATGCTCTGTACAGTAGCATTAATTGGTAAATATTTGTATTTATTTATTTTATTTTATTCAAACCAAAATAAATTATTAATAAATATTATATGGAACATATTATTATTAATTATATGATTCATTTTTCATAACTCAAATGAATTTATTTAGTTATTTCCCCATAAAAAAATATATATTGGTCTAAAGCCCCACTTTTTTCTCTCTCTCTCTGTCTCTATGAAATTTTCTGCTGACTCCATAGCAGTCCCTTGGGGGTCCCTGTTCCCCAATTTGAAACCCCCTCTCTCCTCTAATCTAAGCAGATGTTTGTCTTCTGCAATGTCACTAATATAATACAGTTTTTCCAGCGATCCTTAAATTCTACCTCCCTTCTATCTTCTGATTTGTTTGCAACTCTACTCTCTCCCTAACTTTGTTTGACTAGTACTGTCCCATATTCAAGTTTTCAACTAATGAAGATAAACTAGGTAATTACGGGTTTGGCAGAGTGGAAGTATGCAGTGTTATATTTATCCGTTTTGACAGTATGGGGTCGGATGTGTAAGGGCAGTCTGAATCTATAGGATAGAATTTCCTGGGTAGTTCCTCTTCGCAACAGCTGCTATCTGGGACAGTCATCTGTGGGACAGGTCCTCAGGTGATGTGCTGCAGATGTGGCTAGATAGAGCAATCTATTTTCACTTTTACAGTGTTAAAAGTATATAGCACATGCATCTGCAAGCTTTCTTCAGAGAAATAGCAGTAGCTTTCTGTGTGATGTGGACCAGAAACTCTCTGGGCAGATACTGTACCGGTATTGTACAAAGAGGAAGATGAATACGTTGATATATAATTACCCATTTTAAAAAATCATTAATGTTTGTCCAAAAAATGGTAATTTTATATATAATTCTGTCTGGTGCCACTAGTGGCTCAAATATGAACCACTTTCCCTTTAAGATTTATTCTAATGAACAGGTGACCAGTGTTCACTTGTGTAAGAAACTTCAATTAACTGGCTCTAAATGAGTGTGTTATACACCACTGCAGGTAAAAAGCTTTTTATGTGTAGTAAAAAAAAACTAAAGAAGGACTCTTGGGAATGATGATCAGTACATTCTGTGGCTCTCTTTAGAGCATGTGCACCTAGAGGCTTTATTATTCATTACTTAGAAGAGACCAAAATACTACTGAGAAGTAAATAAGACCCTGCTCCATTAATGACGCTGTCCATTACAGTATCATATTTGAGTAATTCTTAAATTACCCTTATTGTTGGGTGATGTGTGCACTGCAAACAGTGACATCAAAGGTGCTAAAGTCGTCCTACTTTCCCATTAATTTATAGTTGTCTTTCGATGTCACTCAAGACAATTTTGCATCTGCAAACAGCATCCCCTGAAGTACTGCAGTAAAAGAGTAAACTTGCATAATCTTTCTTAGTCATGTTTGCTCTCTGTGAAATTACTTGAACATCAGGGCGAGCATCTACAGCTCTTTTCTGGAGAGGGAGGTCCGTTGTCGTAATGCATCCATGTCTTTCAACTGCATTTTTATGCTATTTTATCGTAAAAGACAGAGTATTTAAGGCGTGTTTATCTCTAGGATCTGAGCATTTAACATCATACTAGAAGTATTTTGCTTTATGACATGCACCAATGTTGTCTTTGTACATATGACAAAAGGGGGATGAAGAACATGCATGTTTAGATGTAGTTTTACATGTGGAAATGGTCATTAATTCTTGGTTGTAAATTTTCTAATAAAGGTGATGGTGCTGACATGCTGTGGGCTCTAGTTGTCATGATGCGGGAAGAATGGAACGGAGAGCGAATCCAAGCGCAAGCACATTTAATGGTGAAACAAACAAAAGACACTCAGACCAGGAAGTACACGACAGCAACCATTACACCATAACAACATTAAGAACTCACAAAGACTGAACTGAAACACAGGGCTTAAATACAAGGGAAGACAAGCTAAACAAGATAACAGGGGGCGTGGTAAACCTGGAACACCTGGGAAGACTAATCAACATAACGGGGAACAGCTGAACATGGGACAAGACACATGGCAGGAACACATGGCAAATGAAAACAAGGAACCAGACACAAAACCCACACCGTGACATAGCCCCTCCCTAAAAACAAAAAACAATAGTTCAGGAGGGTGGTGAAGCGGAGGCGGTCTGGGGGAGGGATGGAGGGCCAGGCCTGCATTGGGACCTAGCACCGGGACACGGCAAGGCAGGCCTGGGCCGTTGAGCATGGGCGACCAGGGCGGAGCAGGCTGTGCAGGCGGCCAAGGCGGAGCAGGCTGTGCAGGCGGCCAGGGCGGAGCAGGCTGCGCAGGCGGCCAGGGCGGAGCAGGCTGCGCAGGCGGCCAGGGCGGAGCAGGCTGCGCAGGCGGCCAGGGCGGAGCAGGCTGCGCAGGCGGCCAGGGCGGGCAGGCAGCGCCAGCGGGCAGGCTGCCAGGGCGGTGAAGACCCCTCGGGCGGCCACGGCGGTGAAGACCCCTCGGGCGGCCACGGCGGTGAAGACCCTCGGGCGGCCACGGCGGTGAAGCCCCTCGGCGCCACGGGGTGAAGACCTCGGGGGCCACGGCGGTTGAAGGACCCCTCGGGCGGCACGGCGGTGACCTACTTGCCCCACCCAAAATTTCTGGGGGTAGCTTTGGGGTCCACAGTGGAGCTGGTTCAGTGCCCGACACCGGTCGGCGTGCGGCCATATTGTCCGGGACACCGTCGGCTGAACGTGACGTGCAGCTCTGTCTCCGACAGGGCAGACGTGACTGCTAGTGTCTCTGCGACAGGGCAGACGTGACGTGCAGGTCTCCGACAGGCGGACGTGGACTGTGACGTCTGGCTCCGGACGGTCTCTGGCTGGCACGGTCTCTGGCTGGACGTCTCTGGCTGGACGGTCTCTGGCTGGACGGTCTCTGGCTGGACGGTCTCTCTGGCGTCTCTGGCTGGACGGTCTCTGGCTGGACGGTCTCTGGCTGGACGGTCTCTGGCTGGACGGTCCACTCTGGCTGGACGGTCTTGGCTGGACGGTTCTGGCTGGAACCTCGGGTGGTCGTGAAGCTCGGGCTTGGTGGGTACTGTGGCGTTGCAGGGCTCTGGATCTGCTAAACCCACCATCAGGGTGGAGTCATAAATAACAAGGCCAACTCCAGGTAAAACTGTAAGGTCCATTGCGGATCGTGCATTGCATGATTGACCCCAATGGCTCAGATAGCCCACCTCTGAAGAAGATCATAAGGCACACCGAGTCCATTGAAGTTTCATTTGATAAGTCAATAAATTCTCTCACGTAATCCTCATGGGCCCGGTCTCCTGACGGAGGCGCATGATTTGTGCTGCTGGATTCATCGTAGTGGTGAGTTCTTCTGTCATGATGCGGGAAGAATGGAACGGAGAGCGAATCCAAGCGCAAGCACATTTAATGGTGAAACAAACAAAAGACACTCAGACCAGGAAGGACACGACAGCAACCATTACACCATAACAACATTAAGAACTCACAAAGACTGAACTGAAACACAGGGCTTAAATACAAGGGAAGACAAGCTAAACAAGATAACAAGGGGGCGTGGTAAACCTGGAACACCTGGGAAGACTAATCAACATAACGGGGAACAGCTGAACATGGGACAAGACACATGGCAGGAACACATGGCAAATGAAAACAAGGAACCAGACACAAAACCCACACCGTGACACTAGTGCAGTTGAACATAGAGAACTTTTTATTCATTAGAAGTGACTACGCTGCCTTTGTCTATGTATGCTGATTAAATATATATTTAGATTGTCCTCACAACAATTTCTAGTCATAGATATTGTCTCTTGATCACCAAGGAATTTATTTAAACAAAAATACAGTGAAACAGTAATATTGTGAAATATTATTAAAATCGAACTGTTTTGTATTTTAGTATATTTTAAAATGTAATTTATTCCTGTAATGGCAAAGATAAATCTTCAACATCATTACTCCAGTCTTCAGTGTCATGTGATCCTTCAGAAATCATTCTAATATATGCTTATTTGCTGCTCAAATCAAAGCTTTATTATCAATGTTTAAAGCATTATATTGCTGTTGTGCTGTTGAAAAGCATTTATTTAAAATACAAATCTGATCATCTCAAATGGCTCCAAGTGCACACCAAAAGGTGTGCGAACCTTGATTGTTACATAATATGTATTTCTAGACCACTTGGACATGATAAATCCTACAAGTCACCATGTGTGCATTTTCAATCTTGGTGAGAGACTGTCTCTTTAATGGGGTGTCTCACATCTAGTTACACAAGAAAATATTCCTAATCCAATCTCTTAATGCAACAAAAGCATTGTTCTTCTTCTTCTTTTATGTGTGTGTGGCATTAAGATATTGGGTTTGTGCCTCATCTGTAGTATATTCTTTATCTCATACATGAATTTGTTTTATTCTCTACACGTGTACTACTGATGTGTATCCTTGTGTTTTCTGTGTGCGATTAGCCATGTTCATCTGAGCGTGATGTCGTCACTGTTCTCCTCTGTTCTCTGCAGTTACGTCACATCTCCATAGTAACTTCCTGCCTCCCCCCGCATGTGTGTGTGTGCAGTGTGCATTCTGGCTCGCTGCACAGGTAATGCCATTTCTGTGTAGCGTGTCAGAGAGAAACACAATATTTCCAATGAAGCTTGCACAATGAGCCAGGGCTTTGCTCACTCTAATGGAGCTGCTATTTTCCCCTCTAACATCTGTTTGTGGATGGAATCTGCATGGTTAATTACTTAGCCACTTTGTTGCATTTTAGCCCAGGAGAGTGAGAAGGGCAAATTCACTAAACAGTTGGACCATTTTGGCGAGCAAAAACCACACACGCCATATTCATTAAACACCAACAGTACAGTTTACCAGGTTCTAATTGTAATAAGTTAGGGTTGTACCATATTTTAAACCTTCATCTTTCTTTTCTGCACTTTATACATGACTCTATGTGACTCTAATGCTATTTGCTTTCTGAAATTAATATTGCTATTACCCATGGAAAGTATTTTTTTAAAGAGATAATCATATGATCATCAATTGATTACGGCAGCATTTATTAATTCAATGACGGAGAAGAGTGTTTTTACAGACGTAAACAGATGTGTAGATGAGCATTCAAGTAGATGTATTATACCATTGTATTGCTTATTTGAAATTTTATAGAAAAATAATCTGTTTAAGTCTTTCTCCATTCAGTTCACTGGCCTCTGGGTACTCTTACTCAAAGACTGTGTATACCAAGATCATCATCACATGAAGTACAATAAGTGTATCGTTTTGTATCTTCAGAACACTCGTTTAAACAGCATACACAAGGGACATTTGACTGGGGGCATTATTGACATTATTGATACTACTTGCAATAGTCTGCGGGAGTTGTGGCATAATGATTAGAGAGTCAGACTTGTAACCCGAAGGTTGGGAAGTGAGTGACAGAGGTGCCACCTAACCCCCAATCGCTCCCGAGGCGCCACACAAAAAAAGGCTGCCCACTGCTCCAGGTGTGTGTGTCCAGTGTGTGTGTGTTCACTACTCACTGCTCCTAATGTGTGTGCAATAACTTGGATGGGTGGATGCAGAGGACAAATTCCAAATATGGGTTACCATACTTGCCATACACTGTTATATACAATAAAATAGCCTGCACAGCGACAGGAAATAAAAATGAGCACAAAAACCTGCCTAGTGCCTACCTTACACAACCCCGAAGGTGGACCTGCACTCAGGAGAGCAGACAAATTATTGCTACGCACACTACAACGGTCAAAATATGGCGTCACACTCTGTGCGTATGTTTGAAAAAACATAGTCTACTTTAACATATAAATAACACTTTTTTTAATAGCCCACTTAAAGTGTTTATTGCAAATATATTACTAAATGCTACAAAATTAATAAATGTAAATGAACAAACATTTGCATTGCATTTACAGTCCTGTGAAAACAGGAGGTGCTGCACTACTTCCTGTGCTTCTGATTCAGTATAGATTTTGAGAGCACATTTTTGCCACTACCTAATTTACATAATTCCTTTAGTGATTCACGTGCTAAAACAACCATTGTGTCGTTGTTTTATATTAACAACTGTTCAAATAAGCAGCTCAATTCATTCTTAGTGAATTTCCCCCAGAAAAATGGAGGGATCATATAGAGATAAGCAGGCTGTGTGGCTTAGTTTTGTATTTAGCTTGCTCATCTCTTATGTCCCTGACAGATCGCTGCTGTCTCTTTTCTATGAGGAAGACACTAAGGTGTCACATTTTCCAAAAGTGTCGCAACCGTCTTCACTTCACTACATGATTCTTTTGAAATCTCAGAGGTTGATGAATTATGAAACAGTTTTTCCTAGGAATGTCAGTTCCTGGATTAGGTTTTTTTTTTCTGTTGATGATGATGAAGACAAACTCAAGTTTCCTCTCAGTGCCGAAGAAGAAGAACAGGGTGTTCTGACACTCTCAACCAGATCCCAGTTGCGTATCACTGTATCACATCACAATGTCAAAATGCGTCACATCATAATGCACCACGCAGCCCCGAAGCCCCATCTTGAGTGCTGTTTTTTTTTTTATAAATATAGAGGTTTTATTTATAGCGACTGTAGCGGTAAGTGGGGGCCAATGCTCTGAAAAGAGTTGCTCAGGAAGACGGTTAAGCGGAGTGGAGTAAGGGCAGAGGCGCTTGAGGACAGAGTGACCCAGATGACAGTGCTGCCAGAATAATCACCCCCTCCCAGACAAGCCCGTACCGAAGCGCTGCTGCAGGAGCGTTCGCCGCGTGATGTCATTTTTATTACGCCTCGGCCTCACTCCGCACCACAGACGGCCCTCATGAATATTCTCCAGCTGACTTTCGGGGCTCTGTTGCTCACAGTAACACAAATGAGAAGTGGAGCCTGTGAGATTTTAACAGTATGTAACATTCCGGCTCGCTGTGTCCCTGTGAATGCAGTGTGAATAGGAGATATCACAGCGCAAACCTGCGCAAAACAACACTGCAAGTAGCTCAACTTAGATCAGTGACTCTGAGACTCAGCTGCGTTATGGATTTTCATAAGCCATCTCGACTCAGTTTTGGTTGGGAGTGTCACATCTACCAACCGTTTTTTGCTGATATCTTGCTCTTCTGTTGGAGTTTTGTGGATAAAAGCATCTAGTAAATGAATAAATGTAAATTACTGTCACACTCACAGATTAAGAATTGGAGAAGGGTGACTAAATTTTCCGTTTGAATGTATTGTGTATTTGTGTTGTCAAAATGACATCCAGTACACAAACTTATCTGCCTTCTCTTTCTTAATGAAGTTATTTGCTGTAGTGAATCCCAGACAATTGCTTAGTTACATAATCACCATAGTTATCACTCAGCATTTGCAAGGTGTGGCTTTACGTTTGCATATGTTTACAGGAACATGTTTAGATCAGACTTAATCAGGATAATGTTCTTCAGTATGCAACATATAACAAGATAATAATACTTTTATACTGCAAGGACGCATTATTGACCAAAAATAGCAGTAAACATTGACTAATAATTGCTTTTTTGTGTAATTTATTGGTTATTTTAGTAAGTTTTGCTTGAGGATTGTCATTTTGGAGGGTTTGTGTCAAAAATGACAATTTGTCATGTTTTACGACCAAAATACCTCTGCTGTAGGTGAATCTAGCCAGTGTTTTTCTAAATGTTTTTCCTGTGTGTTTTTCAGGTTATATCCTCTCCAGTCTCTCAGCTGAAGACAGTGAGAAGTGGGAGAGTCGCAGGCTGCTGCAGGACTTTGACATTGACAGCAACTACACTGAAGAGGTGCAGGTTGGACCCAATGCTGAAAAGAACTGCACACCGCCTGGTAAGAGGTTTTGCACCACACACACATAAATCCTCACACAATCTACCTGCTCTTTGAGTTCAACAGAGCAGATGAAACAAGAAGATGATTGTTTTTTTGTAGGGAACTTAGCTTGACAGATGACTAATGTCACTATTAACTGGAAAAAAACATCGCAATGTGATTAAGCAAGAAGTCGTGTGAAGTTTCACTTCTGAAAATGTTTCTTGATGGTAGCATTTCCACATTGGGATTTGTATCAGACTTCAATGAACCTCGCAATCAAGTGATGCTTTTTAAAAACGTTTTGTCTCGTATTTGTTTTCCACTGATTTGTGAGTTCACAAAGGTGTTAGTCCTGTATCAGGACTCTCCTGTCATCAGTAACTCAGACACTAACCCTTTTGTTGCGTTCTGAGTGAGTAATCTTGCTGACACAGACTTTGCTATTGTTCCTTTTGGGGATCGCTGCAGGCTAGGGAACATAAAGTGTATTTCAAACTATAGAGACCTGTGAGCTGTGGCCAGGTCAAAGGTTAAACATGGATTTCTGGCCAAGTTGAAGACCAGACATGTCACCTAATTAAGACATTAACCTCTACTAATGGGGTCTATGAAAGTAAGAAAAAGTCATTGGCCAAATTGAATAGAAGAGTTTGATTTGCAATTTGGTTGATGTCTGTATGAGATCTCACGGTAAACACATTCACACCTACTTTTAATTTCTGACAGAATTAGTATAAACAATTTGACGTTTCCAATCTGTTCCTCATTATTTTTCCTCATTGTTATTCATTGTTTATTTGCACAGTTGGTGTAGATCTGCTGTGTAATTTGATTCACGAGTCTACATTGTGCTCCACACTCTTGGACAATGTGAAGAGGCCAATTAGAACAGGTTTGAGGGAAAGGCAAGGCTAAACAAAGGGGTCATCGATACTCTGTGGGTCTATTGATTGACCGTCTCCCTCTTCTTTCAATGCCCTCCTCTTTCCCCCCTGCAATGCGTTTACCATAGACTGGGATCTACCACAGCACCCTGTTAGTATCTAATTCCATTTCACTATAGCCAGTCTGTTTGTTGCTCAGGAACTTTATGCATATTCATATAGTCAGACTTTTCTATGTTATACATGTTTTATATAGTGGCCCCAAAAAGTATTTGGATAACAGCCAGACTTAAATATTTATGAATGTCTTTATATAACTAAATATCAAACCCACGGGCATTACAAATATTTCACAGACCTACGGGCAAAACAAATATTGTACTGACCGCAATAGCAAAATATTTCACAAAACTTAGTGTGAAACTTGAAACAAGTTTGATTTTGAATTATATAAAATAACAGACATGACTATCGTTCAAAGTTCCCTTATCGAAAAGGGAACTTCGAGATGCGTCGAAACGCTGCGGGAACGCCTTCTGCGTGATTGCGTCTGAAGCATCTATGCCAACTAGTCCAATGGAAAAAGGGAATGAGCGTCACGGGCGGGTGACGTCATGACCAGGAAAGGATAAGAGCACTTCCGCTGCTCGCCGGCATTTAGCTTCTGTGCCTCAGCAAGCGATCTGTGTCAAACTGTCCCTGTCTATTTATTGTTGTCTGTTGCAATATTGTTGGTATCGTTATGGCGAAACAAATGTACAAACAGTGTGTTCCTCCCTGCCCGCGTTTATTTAAACGGGTGGGGACACACACAGCTTTGTGTCAATTTGTTTGAGAGTAAGAGCATGCTGAGTGCTAACATTGTGAAAGTGAAACTACCAGATTAGCATGCTCTGCTCTCGCCTGTCACTCTGTATGATAGTGGCAGGCTCGCGATTCTCACGGGATACAGGCCCCGCGTTTGCCGAGGCGGCGCGGAGAATGCATTCCTGGGGATCGCAAAAGGATCTTTTGGGGGGTGGGAGAACGGTCCGAGGGCCTTTTCTTCTTCCTTGCCCGGAAGATCCAGCTCTATCTCCCCGGTGTTGGAAGCACGCTCTGCGGTTTCTTCCGCTCGGGGAGAGAAAGCCCTTTTTTCCTTCATTTTCTTCCTCCGAGGAGGTTTGTGTTAAGAATATTGAAAGTGAAAGCAAGCACACACACTGTTGAATTAGATTCGCCATCTATTTTTCCAGTATATGATGAACTGGTGGAGGTTTTGTCCCGTGCTGTTAGTAAATTAAATATTTAATGGCCAGCTGAGAAAAAGGAACGCTCGTCCTAAGAAACTTGACGAGCGTTTTCTTATTTCTATCACATTATCTCCTCCACGAGGCTTCCATTTTTTCCCTGATTTACACACTGAATATTTAAATTATGGAATAAACCGTATTTATCACTACCTTCAGCCCTCGTGTTAAATGTTTATTCAAGATTAGAGGGTTGAAAGATTACGGTTATGATATGATGCCCCAGGCTGAACAGAAATAAAAATAGGAAAATGCTATTTTTTCACCTGGTCCAGTATCATCATTTAAGTCTCTGCTTTGCTCATAAGCCTATACTAAAGAATCTCGCGTTTGCCGAGGCAGCGTGTAGGTTTAATGTTGTAATCAGAATTTAGCTCGGATCTCGCGTTTGCCGAGGCACCGCTTAGATTTCGAGTGTATTTTGCAAAAATAAGATTCTGTGGCTGGGATCTCGCGTTTGCCGAGGCAGCGCGTAGGTTTAAGCAGAACTACTTTGGTTTTATGGGTAAAGCTTATACGGCAGCAGGTCAGCTGGAGAATGTTTATAGAAATCTATATTATAATGCTCCAGGCTTATCAGGCCGATCTGCTGGGGTTCTGGATATAGCGAAATTTGAGCCTTCGGGTCTCTTCGGCGACGCATTCCATGCGGTCGCTGTTAGGTGATAAAAGATATATATATATATATATACATATATATAAAAAAAAAATATATATATATAATAAGGTTTCTCCCTCGCTGTGTCCAGCCCCCCTGGGGCTGCTGGGCGTGAGCAGCCCCAGCCGTCGAGTTCATCATATTATGTGCACAGAAAGAGAGTGCTGCGTCTCGTGTTCCTCCATGTAGATACTGGAGACAGACGCAACCCTCTCAACCGAAGTCGCCTAAGCCTAAGCCGGATCTGAGGACCGTTCTTCAGGCGAAGAAAGCTTCGGTTCAAAAAAAAAAAAAAAAAAGGTCCTGATGCTTAGGCATCAGGCCTGTGAGGACAGCCCGACCGGAGTGGAGCGGTGTTCACCTCATTATACGGTGCCCGTTCCACTTCGGGGTCCTCACGAGACCCTCCTGCCAACCCTGCCACCTCTGGTGCTTCAGGGCGCAGTGGTCTCCAGCGAGTCGCTGGTGCTATGCTGCGGCACAGCATCGGTTTCGCGCCCTCTGAGGGGGGTTTTAGAGCAGTCAGGTCAGGTAGTTCCTGCCGGTATGTTTCAGGCTCCAGATTTGGCTCTCTCAGTAACACCGGAGACCAGCCTCGAGAGGCTGGTTCCCTTAGTAAATTTTCTGGCAGCGTGGAAGCTTCTGCCGAATATTTCTCATTGGGTCCTGCAGATTGTAGAGAAAGGATACAGAATCCAGTTTGGCTCTCGTCCTCCTCGTTACAGCGGGGTGCTACCCACAGTGGTGCATCCCGAGCAGGCTCTGGTAATGGAGCAAGAAGTAAGGGCCCTGTTAGCAAAGAGGCTATAGAACAGGTGTACTCACCCGACCGAGAGTCGGGTTTTTACAGCCGTTATTTCATTGTTCCAAAAAAGGATGGAGGGTTGCATCCCTTTTTAGATCTTCGCCTGTTGAATCGGTCAGTTCAGAAACTCAAGTTCAAGATGCTGACCCTCAAGCAGATCGTGACCCAAATCAGATCCGAGGACTGGTTTGTCACGATAGATCTAAAGGATGCATACTTCCATATCTCCATCCTCCCTCAGCACAGGAAGTTCCTAGGGTTTTCTTTCGGGGGCAAAGAATACCAATATCGGGTTCTTCCTTTCGGTCTAGCTTTATCACCCCGCACGTTCATGAAATGCGTGGATACAGCTCTAGCCCCCTTGGGCTTCAGGGCGTACGTATTCTGAACTACATCGGTGACTGGCTGATTCTGCGGAATCGGAGCAGTTGGCGGTTCGGCACCGAGGTGTCGTTCTCGCTCTTATGCAGATGTTGGGGTTGATGCTCAATACCAAGAAGAGTGTGCTTTCTCCAGTATTGAGAACCACTTTCCTTGGTGTGGTATGGGATTCAGTGACGATGAGGGCCAGCCTATCGCCCGTTCGTGTAGCTGTTATCCTGGCAGCCACCAAAGAGCTAAAGCTAGGTCAGTCACGCACTGTAAAACAGTTCGAGAAACTGTTGGGTCTACTGGCAGCAGCGTCCAACGTGTACCTTTTGGCCTGCTGTACATGAGGCCTTTACAGTGGTGGCTCAGGACCAGAGGGTTCTCCCCGAGGGGAAACCCACTCCGTATGATCAAGGTTACGCGGCGATGCCTTCGTGCCTTAGAGATATGGAGGAAACACTGGTTCTTAACCCAGGGCCCGGTGTTGGGAGCTCTTTGCCATCGAGCTACTATCTCGACAGATGCTTCCCTCACCGGCTGGGGAGCGGTAATGGAAGGCCGCTCGGTTCAGGGTCTGTGGAAAAGCCATCATCTTTCGTGGCACATCAATTGCCTGGAGGTGATGGCTGTCTTCAATGCGTTGAGACATTTCCTTCCGGACCTAAGAGGCCATCATGTGCTCGTTCGAACAGACAACACATCAGTGGTCTCTTATCTGAACCGCCAGGGGGGTCTGAGGTCGCGTCCGCTTTGCAAACTGGCGCACCAGATCCTCCTGTGGTCCCTGGGGAAGGTACTCTCCCTGAGGGCAGTGTATATTCCTGGGGACCAGAATATAGGAGCAGACATCCTGTCGAGGCAGGAGCTGAGGCCAGGGGACTGGAGACTCCACCCCGAGGCGGTGGAGAAAATCTGGGAGGCATATGGCAGAGCAGAGGTGGACCTGTTCGCGTCTCACAACACGACGCACTGTCCCCTCTGGTATTCACTTACTCACCCGGCCCCCCTGGGGCTGGATGCCATGGTGCAGACGTGGCCGAGGCTACGTCTGTACGCCTTTCCCCCTGTTGCTCTGCTCCCAGGAGTTCTGGAGCGGGTCCGTCAGTGTGGGATAAGCCTACTGCTAGTAGCACCACGCTGGCCAAGTCGGATCTGGTTTGCGGACCTGATCCTTCTTCTAGACGGGCCTCCATTGGGGATCCCTTTGAGGAGGGACCTTCTGTCTCAGGCCGGGGGCACAATATTTCACCCTCGGCCAGAGATATGGAATCTTTGGGTTTGGCCTCTGAGGGGGCCCAACTTGTAGATAGTGGTCTTTCAGCTGAGGCTGTTGAGACCATCCTAAGCTCCAGAGCTCCAGCTACGAGGAAACTCTATGCGCTTAAATGGAGAGTCTTCTCCTTATGGTGTCACCGACATCAGTGGGATCCGGTTAATTGTTCTGTCAACACAGTAATCGAGTTCCTGCAGGAGCGCTTTGTGTCAGGTCCATGTCCTTCTACACTAAAAGTTTACGTGGCAGCCATTGCGGCTTATCACACCATGGTGGGAGGTATATCTCTGGGTCGAGACCCCCTGATTACACGTTTCCTTCGTGGCACTTTGAGGCTGAGGCCTGCATTTCGCACTAAGGTGCCAGCTTGGGATTTGACTGTAGTTCTAGAAGGCCTGTCTAGGGCTCCATTCGAGCCCTTAGAATCAGTCTCAGAGAAGTTCCTTACTCTTAAGACCGTCTTTCTCCTAGCTATTTCGTCCCTCAAGAGAGTTGGTGACCTTCAAGCTCTTTCGGTCTCCCCCACCTGCCTTGAATTTGCTCCGGGGATGGTCAAGGCGTTCCTTTATCCAAAACAGGGATACGTCCCTAAGGTGCCGACCTTGACTCCGAGGCCTATCGTGCTGCAGGCTTTCTGTCCTCCTCCGTTTGCAACTGCGGACCAGGAAAGACTGCACTTGTCGTGTCCAGTGCGAGCATTGGACACATATGTACATCGGACGTCCTCAATCAGGAAGTCCGATCAACTATTTATTTGCTTTGGATCACCTAAAAAAGGTCTCCCTGCTTCAAAACAGACAGTCAGTAAGTGGATAGTCGAGGCTATTTCACTTGCTTATGAGTACTCGGGCCAGCCTTGTCCTTTGGTGGTCCGAGCTCATTCGACCAGGAGTATGGCGGCTTCTAAAGCCTTGCTGCATGGGGTTTCTCTCCAAGATGTTTGTGATGCGGCGGGCTGGTCCTCTCCGCTCACATTCGTGAGGTTTTACAGTTTGGACCTGGATGCTGCCCCAGGTTCTCAGGTGCTTAGTGCTTAGCTGAACAGTCTGACACTCAGGTACTTGAATTATGGCGCATTGGGTATTCTCGTTCCCGCAGCGTTTCGACGCATCTCGAAGTTCCCTTTTCGATAAGGGAACGTCTCAGGTTACTATTGTAACCATAGTTCCCTGAGAACAGGGAACGAGACGATGCGTCCCCCTGCCATACTTCTGGCGTCCCTGCGATCGGCTTGCTTCGGCACTGTCGAAGCTAAATGCCGGCGAGCAGCGGAAGTGCTCTTATCCTTTCCTGGTCATGACGTCACCCGCCCGTGACGCTCATTCCCTTTTTCCATTGGACTAGTTGGCATAGATGCTTCAGACGCAATCACGCAGAAGGCGTTCCCGCAGCGTTTCGACGCATCGTCTCGTTCCCTGTTCTCAGGGAACTATGGTTACAATAGTAACCTGAGACGTTTTGGGGTTGGTACAATTATTTTTACTGCATTTAAAATAAGTATCTAATGTTCACCAAGGCTGCATTTATTTAATCAATATAGTACAAACTATTGTGAAATATTACTGTTTTCTATTTTTTGAATAAATGTAATTTAATCCTGTAATGGCAAAGCTGATTTTTTTTTAGCAGATATCAATGCAGTCTTCAGTATCACATGATCCTTCAGAAATCATTCTATTATGCTTATTTGCTGCTGAAAAAAAAAATATTATTATAATTTTGGAAACAGTTGTTAATATCAACAGCTTAATATTTTTATGGATTTAAGGATTTTTTTATGAATAGAAAGTTCAAAAGAGTCGAACTTATTTGAAATAAGCATATTTTAGGTGTCCTTGATTAATCCTTGATTATGTCCTTTTATTCTTTAAAAAAACGTACTGACCTCAAACTTTTGAACGGTAGTAAATATTGTTCAAATTGAAGACAAAAATCGGTTAAAAATAATTGCACAAATGGCTCAAAAAGAGTGAAGTTGATTTTGTGAATTATTTGAGTGTTATTTGTTTGCAGATGCCACTTAGTTTGATATTTTGTTTTTAATGCAATGAAACTATGCGTATATTGTTAAACGTGGCTAGAGTGTACTTAGGGGCCACTGTATGTCGTAAATACTGTTATTTTATATGTGTTGGCATGACTTTTATATTTTATATGTGGTAAAAGTAGGAAAAGGGAGTGTTTTAGGCTTAAGGGAAACACTTAATCTGCAGTGAACTCAGAAGAATGTCAAGTCTTACACGCTTGTGAGACTTATGGAGATACTAGAGCAAAACTTATGATTTGACATCTGTCCAGAAAAAAAAAACAGAGTAGGTCATTTTCCATGGGGAGTCATTGTATTTACAGTGAGCTCAGTGTGTTACGGCCCGGCTCTGCTGTTATGAGGTGTAAAGGGAGCAGCTTTGCGTCTTTATCCCAGCGTGGCCTGCCTGCTTTTGTTTGTGTTTTTTTCTGTGGGCGGATTTGGGTGAATGTTTCCAAGTGGGGTCCTGGTGTTTTAGGAGGCTGTGTTCCTTGCCAAGCATCTCCTTGATCTTGCCGTTAAAGAGTGAGCTGTGCTCTTAAGCTCTCGCTTGTGTCCAGATGCCCGCTCTCCACCCGTCTCCAAAACCAGCCTGGCGCCTTGGCACAGGCTGAGGGTTTCCTTACTCTGCTGTTTAAAGCTATTCTTTTCTTTAATACAGATGTAGAAGTCTACACATTACACTATGAATAAGCCCTGCTTATTTCTTGAATCTCATTTTCAAACATGTTTTTTGCTACACTTACACGAGTGTTGAGAATAACAACAGTATTCAAATGTCCTATGTTATTACAAACTACAAGAGTCACTCCTGAACTTGTTGATGCCACATTTTGGTCTCATGGCTGCAAACAAGACATTTGGACATTAAAAGTATAGGCTATTTTTGATAGCTTTACTCACTTTATTACTCACTTTTTTAATACTTTATTTACCAAGGTCACAATAAATGGACCAAAAGTGATAAAGACATTTATTATATTTCATATTTCTATTTTAAGCAATAATTTGGAAATCCTATTTTTAAATAAAAGCAGTTGTTTATTTTCTGTTCATCAAGAATCATAAATAAACATATCATGATTTCCACAAAATATTAAGCAGCACAACTGTTTTTAATAGTTATTTTAAATTGTAATGATGTTTTACACTTTTCATGTTTTTAACTGTATTTATGATGAAAAACATGCAGCCTTGTAATTATATATATATATATATATATATATATATATATATATATATATATATATATATATATTATAATTTAAAAATAAAAATATAATTGTTAATTGTATAAATGTTTTAATTATAATAATGTTTAATGATATTACTGTTGCTTCTTTTATTCACAACTGCCTTTGACAGTGTGTTCGCTTGCTTTCTCTTCCTTATTGGGCTTTGAAGGCAGAATCCCTCTCTCAGCATTCTTTCATCCTTAATGTATTAGTAGTCATTTCATTTTTTTTATGTGTTCTCCTGTGAATCTTTAGGAGTTCTGCCTGTGCACAGATCCTCTTCGGCACTTCCTGAATATTCACAATTGCGTCATAACAATCAGACAACCCGTCATTAGCTTGATTACTGAAGCTAATGAGCTGTTAATTATCTTTTCATCCATCAACTCCATTGTCTGTCACACAGCATTTAATGTTTCTCAAGCAATAACAGTGACTGACTGGAAGCAATGCTGACCTTTGAACCAGTCACAATTTTTTGAATTTCAGAATTATTATATTATTTTTTTTTTTTTTCAGTGACATTTTTACCTTTGTGAGGGCTTTATTTTTTACAGTTGTTAAATGTTAAATACTTCAATATAGTAATTTAATATAAATTAATTAATAAATAAACAATTACTGCTAACCTATAAAACCAAATCACAATCAATTACAAAATGCATTTTAAATTGTCATTTAATCAGAAGTACAGGGAATTATTCCTTCAGTGGTTTTAGACCAGATTTCTTTAATTGTTATATATGTTTATCAAAAACCATGTTATATTAGTTAAACATTCAACAACACTTAGTATCTAAGACGAATGATCTTGCTCATTTTGTCATTTGTTTTTTAACATATTAAATGCCGTTTGCATTTGCCATGTCCTACTGTCACAGAGCTGCCTTGCCATCATTTTCATATATCTTATTATATTGTGTTCACTTCCTCTAGTTGAAGTGTGCTCCTGTTTTTGTGTTTCTATCTACGCAGTTGGACATTTGGCTAGCAGATGAGTCATGTGACCTGACCTTTGAGAGCTGTGCTGACATTAGGCTTACGGCAGAGAGAATAGGACTGTTGAAATGTGACTACACTTTGACGATCTGGCAGATGATTAAAATGCTTGCTCTCACCTTTTATCACCTGTCTATTCTCTCTTTGTTTCCTCTTTGCGGTTACCATGCTGATACCATGCTGACAGGAAGATGACAATGTTATTTTTATCTTTTCATTACTAAAAGATCTTCTTTACATTTATGTCATTTCGTCACACGCTAATGTGAAGTTTAAAATAGTTAGTGCTATTAAAGACATACTCCAGGGTTATTATTGTTAACTAAAACTAAAACCATTTAAAAAAAACTATATAGATGTATTTAAAAAAATTATAGTATAATAAAAATTATAAAGAATAAAACACAACAATTTTACTAAAATGTAAACTGAAAATATAAGATAAAATCTAATTCAAAATGTTAACAAAAACTATAATAGGATGTCAGTGATATTAAAATAACACTGGTTTACCCAAAATTGAAAATTCTGTTCGAAGGGAAAGAGGGAATTAATAGAGATGGCCAGAAAGACACAGAGACAGCGATTAATCAGTGGGATGCCCATGTTGCAGTGCAGCGTGGGTAGTTAGCCAGGCGACTGCCCTTTACACTCATTCACAAAACACACACACACACACACACACACACACGCACGCACGCATGCACACACACACACACACACACACACACTATAGAAAACAAACACTGCAAGTAAAGTCAAGTCAAGTCACCTTTATTTATATAGCGCTTTTTACAATACAAATTGTTTCAAAGCAGCTTTACAGAGATAACAGGAAAACAATGTTGTAATAGTATTGTTCAATTGAAAATTAAATGTCCCCAACTAAGCAAGCCAAAAGGCGAAGGCAACAGTGGCAAGGAACCAAAACTCCATCAGGTGACAGAATGGAGAAAAAAACCTTGGGAGAACCCAGGCTCAGTCGGGGGGCCAGTCCTCCTTTGGCCAACGAATGAACAGTGTATGATTATGAGTTAGGCAGCATAATGTCAGGAGTCAGATGGGATCAGAACTTTCACGATATTATCCAGTTCATCTGGTTGGGTAGGGTCATCCGGCCAGTGAGGAGATGAGTGGTGAGGTGTCCATGGGCCTTCACAGCCCTGATAATGCGTGTCGTCGTGTCCATGTGATGGTCCTTCATCAGATCTGGATATGCCCTGGATCCGGCGGTCTGCGGTAAACCTCGGGATAAACAGAGAGACTAATATTAGCGTAGACGCCATCCTTCTTATGATGTACAAAGTACATCAGGAATTATGGGAAGTGTTCCCGGTTCCGGCTGATCTAATCTATGCAGCCTAACATTGAATTATAGAAATCTATAATGTGTTATGTGTATGCTAAGCCAAAGAGATGTGTTTTTAGTCTAGATTTAAACTGACAGACTGTATCTGCTTCCCGGACCGTGTTAGGAAGATTGTTCCAAAGTTTTGGTGCTAAATAGGAAAAGGATCTACCGCCAGCAGTCGATTTTGATATTCTAGGTATTATCAACTGGCCAGAATTTTGAGATCGCAATAGACGTGAAGGACTATAATGCGTTAAGAGCTCGCTCAAGTACTGGGGAGCTAAACCATTTAGTGCTTTGTAAGTAATCAGCAATATTTTAAAATTTATACGATGTTTAAAGGCAGCCAATGCAGTGTTGACAGAACCGGGCTAATATGGTCATACTTCCTGGTTCTGGTAAGAACTCTAGCGGCTGCGCTTTGAACTAGCTGTAGTTTGTTTAATAAGCGTGCAGGGCAACCACCCAGTAGAGCATTACAATAATCTAGCCTTGAGGTCATGAAAGCATGAACTAATTGTTCCGCATTTGTCAGTGAGAGCATATGACGTAATTTAGATATATTTTTAAGATGGAAAAATGCGGTTTTACAGATACTAGACACGTGACTTTCAGATGAAAGATTGGTATCAAAGAGCACACCCAGGTTCCTAACTGACGTCGAAGACTTAACAGAGCAGCCATCAAGTGTTAGACAGTATTCTAGGTTATTAGGTGAGGAAGTTTTTTGTCCAATGATTAGAATCTCTGTTTTTTCAGAATTTAGTAATAGGAAATTACTGGTCATCCAATTTTTTATTGAAGAAATTTTATTGAAGGTTTTGAAGAAATATACAGCTGAGTATCATCAGCATAACAGTGAAAGCTAATTCCATATTTCCTAATTATATTCTAATATTCTCCTATATACTATGTTACCCAAGATGTGATTGATATTTAACTGCTAATGCTAGTGGTGCAATTCCGCTAATGCCAACATAGTTTTCTAGTCTATTTAAAAGAATGTTGTGGTCGATAATATCAAATGCAGCACTAAGATCAAGTAACACTAATAGAGAGATACAACCACGATCGGATGATAGGAGCAAATCATTTGTGACTTTAATGAGAGCAGTCTTGGTACTATGGTACGGTCTAAATCCGGACTGAAAATCCTCGCAGATATTATTTCTTTCTAAAAAGGAACACAGTTGTGAGGATACAGCTTTTTCTAGTATCTTTGACAGAAAAGGCAGATTCGAGATTGGCCTGTAATTGACTAATTCTGTAGGATCAAGTTGCGTTTTTTTAACAAGCGGTTTAATCATAGCCAACTTAAAGGTTTTTGGTACGTATCCTAATGACAAAGATGAATTAATGATATCTAGAAGAGGATCTATGACCTCTGGAAGCATCTCTTTCAGTAGCTTAGTCGTATAGGGTCTAGCATACAAGTTGTCGATTTAGATGAATTAACAATTTTGCAAAATTCTTCCTCTCCTATAGCAACAAATGAATCAAAATGTTCCTCAAAGAGACTACAATATACTCCCTGATGCGATACTGTAGTAGACGGTTGCATAGTTATAATTTTGTCCCTGATATTATCAATCTTATAAGTGAAGAAGTTCATAAAGTCATTACTGCTGTGTTTCTTATAAACTTCTGGGCTCGAAGCTTTCTTTTTCGTTAGTTTAGTCACTTGTTCAAATAAATACCTAGGATTATGTTTATTTTCTTCTAATAGGGTTGAAAAATAATTAGTTCTAGCATCTTTTAAGGCCTCTCTGTAAGCAATCGAGCTCTCCTTCCATGAAATCCGAAATACCTCTAGTTTTGTTTTCTTCCAGTTTCGCTCCATTTTTCTGGCTGCTCTCTTAAGGGCCCGGGTGTGCTCATTGTACCATGGCGTTGGACTATTTTCTTTAATCTTCTTTAAGCGCAGCGGAGCAACTGTGTCTAAAGTGCTGGAAAAGAGAGAGTTAAAAGTTTCTGTTGCAATATCAAGTTCTTCTAAGCTATCTGGGATGCTGAGATTATGAAACTGATTTGGAAGATTATTGATAAAGCAATCTTTAGTGGCAGAAGTGATAGGTCTAACATATTTATAACACGGAGTCGGCTTTGCAGCCTTGGCTAAATGTAATTTACACGAGACTAGATAATGATCGGAGATCTCGTCGCTCTGCTGCAGAATTTCAACGCCATCAACATCTATTCCATGTGATAATATTAGATCTAGAGTATGATTACGACAATGAGTAGGTCCTGACACGTGTTGTCTCACTGCAAGAGGAAAGATGAACATTCAGCATGCGGCTTTGTCTTTAAACCACTTTCTACCACTTGAACTTTCTACAGCTGTTCATGGAAAGTTGCAAAATGAACTAACAGGGTTCTGCACAAATAAAAAACAAAAATGTCCTCTTCGATAGTGAATGTTTCTTGGTGGGAGAGGGAGTGTTTTCCTCTTGTGTCAGTCATTTTTTTGTTTCTCTAACGAAGCAGAACTGCTTACATGTCAGACCTTGTAATGACTTACATGTGTTACATGTCTTCATTGTCTACATGACTCCTACAGTGTCCACTGAAGACAAATGGAAGCAGTCAATGTTCTCATAGGAACTCCTGATTTGGATCGTGCCTTCTGAACAGCAAGTTGTGTGCTCTTAAATGGCCATTGTTTACAGTTTACACCTCCTTCACCTCAAAGGCTCAGTTTCAGATCTCTTTCTCTAGCTATTTGAGCAGCATTTGCACAATCAGAGAAAGGACTGAAAATGTGCTTACTGTGCGCTTTACCAAAACGCCAATATTGCAGTTATAAACACAGTTTGACTTTCTTTTGTATTGTCACTCACTCTTTCTCTCGTTGTTTCTGCATTATTGTCCTCTCTCCTACAACACACACATACACACAAGAATACACCATAGCATATTGGTCATTGACCATATTAATATATATATATATATATATATATATATATATATATATATATATATATATATTATATTTTTTATTTACATCTCCCGTTTTGGGACGTAAATATATTTCAGATGTTTTTGAAAGCAGTCTCTTATGCTCACCAAGGCTGCATTTTTTTTATCAAAGATACAGTAAAAAGAGTATTATTGTAATATATTATTACAATTTAAAATAAAAGTTTATTTTATTCCTTTGAACGCAAAGCTGAATTTTCAGCAGTTTTTCAGTAGTTCAGCAGTATCAAAAAAAAAATTTTCAGCATTTTTCTCTAGTCTTCAGTATCACATGATCCTTCAGAAATCATTCTAATATGTTGATTTTGTGCAAATAATATTATATTTCTATTATTATCAATGTTAAAAACAGTTTTTCTCCTTAAATAAAGTTTTTTGTTTCATGATTTTTTGATGAATATAAAGTTCAAAAGCATTTATTTGAAATAATCTTTTGTAACATTATCAATGTCTTTACTGTAACTTTTGTTCAATTGAATAAAAGTATTAATTTCATTCCACAAAAAAAAAAGAAATTCTTACTCCCCAAACGAGTGTATCTGTATCAGTCGATATTTACTTTTTTAACATAAGTTCACTTAAAGTTAGTCTGTAAAAACACAAATAATTTATAACACTGTTAAATGTAATCTTAGGCAAATCTCAAAATGTATTTTCATACTATACATTATAATGTTGTTGTAACGGTAACCTTCTTGTCTCGGAAAAATTTGTGACAGATGTAATGCATAAATTCTTTTGTAGCATTTAAAATGATTGATTTTAGTTTAATAGTTTAATTCAACAAACTAGTAACTAGTAAACTTTTTTTAATATTGGCTATTTGTAAGTTATTGGCCATAACATAAAAATAATTATTGGTCTGCAAGATAGAAAATTGTGGCCTGCTCAATTTTTTTTTATAGAGCTCGAGATCGTGTTGTCACGTCACAATGCATTGTGGGAATCGCGGTACGGAAGTAGATGTACTATATAGGCAGTAGGTAATTAAATTTGTAACGTTTATCCTCAACCTATATCCTCAATTTTTTTAAGTAGTGTTGTTTGGGTTCATTATTAAGTTTGTCAGTGTACGGTTTTGCCAACTTTTTTTTCATCACGGTCCATAACTCTTACTCGGTGCGGGTGGAAACCGGCCGGTTACGCTATTAATTATTCCAAACCGGCCTTTGGGTTACCTCTAAAATGGCTGCCATTACCCACAATGCACTGTTCCATAAAGTCTACATCTGAACTCTATTCGTTCGGGTCACATGACGTCACTGTAGCTTTGCGCCACCATCTTTACGACCGACGGTCTCAGTAATACCTGCAATATGTTGTGCAGTTGGCTGAAATAACAGCCGAAAGAGGAACCCCGAACTGGTATTTTTACATTTGTACTGTAATGTGCTGATCTACCCAGCAGGACACGAGTTGGTATGCGCTGCATCATGTCTCATATTGTATCATAGCTCATCTTTCTGTGCGCACGCACCTGACCCGAAGCGTGCGGCCATAGACCCCTATACAGCGCGCGAGTTCTGAACTGAGCTCTGTTTCGTGTCTGAATGGACAAATACACACAAGTGATACAACATTATGTTTAAATGTCCGTTTTGGAGAGTATTCATGTACAATATGTTGGTTATGTCTTACACAGACAGATTTGTCATCCAGTATCTTTGGTAGAGAGAGAGAGAGAGACGAAAAAACAAACAAGCATGCAAATGGAAACGATCGCGACCGGAAAAATTATCGAGCTCATTTTTTTTTTTGTTATCGTGTGATTAATTGATTTATTGACTATCGCGACAGGCCTAATTCAGATTAATGACAGTTAGCCGTGAGCCGTGGCTAACAGCTGGCAAGCTACCAGCTGTTAGTCACTTAGCTAGCTATAACAACTCGCTACCTAGTCAGAGCAAACTACCACCAAAATCATACATAAAAAAAATAATTAATAATACCTAACATTACAAATCCTTGGTGGCCAGGTGCAGCACTTTTAGCCACAGCATGATATGCAGCGGTAACGTTACTCTTGAAAGCCTTCAAGCGATCATCACTGTATGGGGAGGAGTTGTTTATGCAATAATATATATATATATATAGATTATATTTACAGGGCTCCAGACTAACTTTTTTCACTAGGAGCACAGTGGCCCCCAACTGAAAATTTTAGGGGCACAACCAGAAAATTTAGGAGCACACACCGTAAATCAATAATACTAACCAAATATTCACATTTCTACTAATTCCCAGTGTATTACTAATAAATACTTTGATAATAGATGCAGAAATTACAATGCCTTTGCGCTCTGATTTAACGTTACAACCTCTTGTCTTCTAAAAGCAACCGGCAGTGGCGTTGCTTTTTGATTTATTAACATGTCACCGCACTCTATACTTGAGGCTAAGATTGTGTTTAACTAGCGTCTTGTGTTTAAACTGTGAAGTGCCTGCACTGTCGGCAAACTTCGTGTTCCCCGCAGTTATGGGGTAGCGAATGCAACATTCGCAGTTCATGGAATTGTCTCCTTACAGTTCTACTTAACCAGCTGAATTCTCGCAGCCAATCTTCACAAAAATGGTGGTTTTGGCCTTTTTCGCCACAAAAACCTCTCACTCTGAATCATCTTCCGACTGTTACACTGTACTAGGGCTGCAACGTTTCAAATAGCTCTCGGTTCAGTTTGTATCACGGTTTTAGGTTCACGGTTTCTGTATGATTCGGTATGTGCTATGTTCAGGGAAAAAAAGACTATGTCAAATAAAATAAAGAAAATATAAACAAATAATCTAACCACAAGCAAAAGCACAAATAAATACAATAGAGCAAAGATACTAATAAAATAAACGATGCTTCAGGTAGGTCTAACATTAGTTTTCAGGTACAGAAATTTAATAAAATAATCAAATGTAAAATAGCATTGCATATCTGACTATATAAATTAAAGATTAATCCTTATTAAAGTTAAAAAAAGCTATTCAATTCAGAGCTGATTCAGTAGGCCTACACCGATACTGTGAGTGTCTTTCTTGACCATATAAGTTCACCTAAGGCATAACAGACTGTCTGCTAGGATACTCATCAAGACGGACATGTTGACATACTTTTTGTGTGAATTTGTCCATTCAAGTGCAAGACTTGAAAGAAAACGTCTCGGTTACTAATGTAACCCTCGTTCCCCGAAGGAGGGAACGGGAGACGTGACGTCGACGTGACGACGTTAGGGGATCACTTCAGGGAGCCCTATCAACTTCGAGTATCTAAAGAACAAGCCAATGAACGTTGGCGTGCGTGAAACGCGTCACGCGCCCCGCCCCGCAGCGCGGGTATAAACAGGAAGCGGACGCCGCACTCATTGTTTTTCGCTGAGGAGCCGAGATAGAGACGGCCGTACAGCGATGGTCAGCAACTGTGGCAGCGGGACGTCACGTCTCCCGTTCCCTCCTTCGGGGAACGAGGGTTACATTAGTAACCGAGACGTTCCCCTTCAGTCGCTCACGTTCGACGTGACGTCGACGTGACGACGTTAGGGGATCCCATGGAAGACGCCATCGGTTGCTGCCACATCCAGCGCCCTACGGAAGGCTCTCAGACCCCCAATGGCTGGGGCGGAAGACCTGCGTAGAGGGAGTTCACTGTTGTTCCTTTAACCCACACAGTGGAACTCTTGGATAACACTGGGAAAGCGTGCCTTTCCAGGGGAGAGGGACGCTGCGGAAGCCACATCCTGCCCGAAGGGAGGTAACATGTGGAGGATACACATATGGACTGGCCGGAGGGCAGTGCAACATATGGAATGTCACTGGGGTGGCTCCAGCCTGAGAAGGGGGAGGCAGCACCAGACAGTGACGGCAGAGCGGACTCTGCCAAGGGAAAGACACGGGCTCACCGCAGGGAGCTGGTCGTGGAAGAATACTCATATGGGATCGCCGCAGGAATCACCACATATGGAACCCAGCCTAGCACAAGTTACACAGGCATACGAGCACTAGGCCTGGCGTCGGACGCTCCGCAACGTCCGACTGCCGGAGGGGTGCGGAGGAACTCACAGGGTTCGCCAGAGTGGGGAACTCGACTGGAGCAAAAAAGCGCACGTATCCGCTCCATGTGGAGGGGAGTGGCGCAGCAAGCCGACACAAGAGTGGAAACTTCGGTGTTACCGGCTGGTTGAAGCGAGCACACAGGAAGAAACCGGCTCAACACGTAGGCTATAAAATCTAGCGAACGTGTTAGGTGTCGCCCAGCCCGCAGCTCTACAGATATCTGTCAGCGAGGCGCCGTGTGCCAGCGCCCAAGAAGAAGCGACACCCCTAGTGGAGTGGGCTCTCAACCCGGGCGGGCAAGGCACGCAATGGGCTTCGTAAGCCAAGGCGATGGCATCCACTATCCAGTGGGCCATCCTCTGCTTGGAGACAGCCTTTCCCTTCTGCTGGCCTCCGTAACAGAAGAAGAGCTGATCTGAGGTCCTGAGGCTTTGCGTTCTGTCAACGTACAGACGCAGAGCGCGGACGGGACAGAGAAAAGCCAGGGCTGGGTCTGCCTCCTCCGAAGGCAGCGCTTGCAGGTTCACCACCTGGTCCCGGAAGGGAGTGGTAGGAACCTTGGGCACGTATTCGGGCCGGGGTCTCAGGATCACGTGAGAGTTAGCCGGGCCGAATTCCAGGCACGATTCGTCGACCGAAAATGCATGCAGGTCCCCTACCCTCTTGATGGAGGCCAATGCAACCAGGAGTACTGTTTTACAGGACAGAATTTTTAACTCAGCTGACTGCAAGGCTCAAATGTGGTCTCTGAAGTGCCGAAAGGACCAGAGACAAACCCCAAGAGGGTATAGAGAGTGGGCGAGGAGGATATAGTCTCCTTGCTCCCCTCAGGAATCTGACGATCAGGTCGTGCTTTCCCAACGACTTACCTTCAACTGCATGGTGATGTGCGGCAATGGCGGCAACATACACTTTAAGGGTGGAGGGAGACAGCCTTCGCTCCAACCCGTCCTGCAGGAAGGAAAGCACGGTTCTGACCGAGCAAGTTCGGGGGTTCTCCTCGTGAGAAGAACACCATTCAACGAATAGGTTCCACTTCAACGCATAGAGGCGCCTCGTAGAGGGGGCTCTAGCTGAAGTGATGGTGACAACTACCGCTGGGGGTAGGTCACCTAGAACCTCCGCGTCCCGTCCAGGGACCAGACATGGAGTTTCCAGAGGTCTGGACGCGGGTGCCACAGGGTGCCCCGTCTCTGAGAGAGCAGGTCCTCTCTCAGAGGAATGGACCAGGGAGGGGCTGTCGCGAGGAGCACAAGTTCGGGGAACCAGGTCCGGTTGGGCCAATACGGTGCAACTAACAAGACCTGCTCCTCGTCCTCCCTGACTTTGCACAAAGTCTGTGCAAGAAGGCTCACTGGGGGAAACGCATACTTGCGTAGGCCCGGGGGCCAGCTGTGTGCCAGGGCATCCGTGCCGAGGGTCCCCTCGGTCAGGGAATAGAACAACTGGCAGTGAGACGTGTCCGGGGCGGCAAACAGATCTACCTGTGCGGTCCCGAAGCGCCTGAAAATCAGCTGGACCACCTGGGGATGGAGTCGCCATTCTCCCGGTAGCACCTGCTGCCGTGAGAGCTCGTCGGCTGCACAGTTGAGCAGGCCAGGAATATAAATGGCACGAAGCGACCTCAGATGCTTCTGACTCCAGAGGAGGAGATGGCGGGCGAGTTGTGACATGCGGCGGGAGTGTAGACCACCCTGACGGTTGATGTACGCAACGGTCGCAGTGCTGTCCGTACGGACCAGTACATGCTTGCCACGAAGCGGCGTTTTGAAGCGGCCCAATGCAAGATGTACTGCTAACAACTCGAGGCAATTGATGTGCCAATGCAGTTGAGGCCCCGTCCACAGACCTGAAGCTGCATGCCCGTTGTACGTGGCCCCCCAGCCGGTGGCAGAGGCATCCGTGGTGACCACAGAGTGCCTGGACACTTGTTTAGGGGAACACCTGCCCGCAGGAACGAA
This sequence comes from Chrosomus eos, assembly GCA_036326025.1. Classification (NCBI taxonomy): domain Eukaryota; kingdom Metazoa; phylum Chordata; class Actinopteri; order Cypriniformes; family Leuciscidae; genus Chrosomus; species Chrosomus eos. The sequence goes on from CM070833.1 coordinate 18,066,793, forward strand.
GGGTCTGACCACAAGCTGAGAGTTTGGCGACAGTGCGGAGTCACTTGGACCCGGCACGAGCCGCTCTGCCACGCCCATCTCGGGACTCGATCGTGGAGCCAGTGTTGGAGCGGTCTCATATGAAGCAATCCGAGCGGCGTTACCGCGGCTGCAGATGCCATATGCCCCAGGAGCCTCTGAAACAGTTTCAGTGGAGCCGCTGTTCTGCGCTTGAGCGTGCTCACGCAGTTCAACACTGACTGGACGCGGGCCTCGGTGAGGCGCGCTGTCATGTTGATCGAGTCCAACTCCATACCGAGAAAAGAGATCCTCTGCCCGAGGGTGAGTTTGCTCTTTTCCCAGTTGACCCGAAGCCCTAGGTGGCTGAGGTGACTGAGCACCATGTCCCTGTGTTCGCACAACTGCTCTCTCGACTGGGCGAGAATAAGCCAGTCATCGAGGTAGTTGAGGATGCGAACACCACGCTCGCACATGGGAGCAATGGCTGCCTCCGCGACTTTCGTGAAGACACGGGGCGACAGGGCCAGCCCGAAGGGTAAGACCTTGTACTGATATGCCCGTCCCTCGAACGCAAAGCGAAGAAACGGTCTGTGTCGAGGGAGAATCGAGACATGAAAGTACGCGTCCTTCAGGTCGATCGCTGCAACCAATCTTGGGGACGGATGCACTTGAAAATGCGTTTCTGCGTAAGCATCTTGAACGGCAGCTTGTGAAGGGACCGGTTCAAGACACGCAGATCCAAGATTGGCCGTAACCCACCGCCTTTCTTGGGTACAATGAAGTACGGGCTGTAGAAGCCGGTCTTCATATCGGCTGGAGGGACCGGCTCGATCGCGTCCTTCGCCAGTAGGACTGCGATCTCTGCCCTGAGCACAGGGGCACTGTCCGGCGAAACGCGGGTAAACAGAATGCCCCTGAATACAGGGGGGCGCCGGGCGAACTGAATCGCATAGCCGAGTCTGACAGTACGGATGAGTCAGCGAGACGGGCTGGGAAGCGCTAGCCAGGCTCCCAGACACCGCGCAAGCGGAATCAACGGCACCACAGACGTACCCGGGGTGGGGCAGCGCGGCGGAATGCAGGGACCCGACTCGGACGGCACAGCGGCCCGGGGTGGGGTCTGAATGTGTGGTGCAACACGTACCTGCTTCCGTCGAAGGGCAGAGTGAGTGTGTGGAGGCGGCAGAGCGTCCGGAACACAGCCACTGCTGCTCGCTGGCGATGAGAGAGGGGCTCGAGGGTGACAAGGCATAGCGTCGTCGACCGTCAAGCGCGCTCTCTTGGGACCCAGAGGTTTCAGAAATTGCTCTTTTATTGAATATGTGGGTACCACTGAAGGCAGTGGCGGAAAAGGAACAAAAAGAAACAAAGGATTCTCCACCCGGCCCTCCACCGGGGGAAGGAGCGGTGCCTTCACCGTCTCCTGGAGAGCAACTCGATCCACCTCTGGGTCGCCCGTCTCAGGGTCGTTTGCACCTGTGCTTACCACCTGGTTTGGTAGCGGCCTGGACGGGCGTGGCTGACTTCCTGCGGCTTGCTCCACGCTGAGGCCTGGATGGTGGCTGCTGCTGCTGAGGCTTAGCGGGAGCGGAGGACGCCGCAGGAGGACGGCCTCGGCGACGAGCGGACGGAGGGTCTGCGGCCGGCGGACGGGAGGAAGCAGCGGGGGTCCGCCGGGGCAGGATGTGTCGGATAGCCTCCGTCTGCTTCTGGGCGGCCGAGAACTGTTGGGCGAAGCTCTCGACCGCATCGCCGAATAACCCAACCTGGGAGAGAGGGGCATCCAGGAACCGATATTTATCGGTGTCCCTCATGTCCGCCAGATTGAGCCAAAGGTGGCGCTCCTGGACCACCAAGGTGGACATCGCCTGACCAACGGAACGCGCGGTTTTCCTTCGTCGCCCGGAGGGCGAGGTCAGTAGCCACGCGGAGCTCCCGGAGGAGCTCTGGGTCAGAACCACCCTCGTTCATGTCCATGAGCGCCTGGGCCTGGTGGACCTGCAAGAGCGCCATGGCATGGAGGGCGGAAGCAGCCTGTCCACAGGCCTTATAAGCCTTCGCCGTGAGACCGGACGAAAACTTACAGGCCTTGGACGGGAGGCGCGGATTACCCCGCCAGGAGGAGGCGGACGCCGGACACAGTTGCATCGCGACAGCCCGCTCCACCGGGGGGATATCCACATACCCCTTAGCTGCCCCGCCGTCGAGGGTGGCGAGGGGGGAGGAGCTACTAGAACGGATTCGGGCACTATACGGTGCCTTCCACGTCCTAGAGAGCTCCTCATGCACCTCCGGAAAGAAAGGTACCGGGGCGGCGCACTGAGAACCAGCACGGCCCGCCCCGAGAAACCAATCGTCCAACCGAGAAGGTTCGGGACGTGGCGGAGGATTCCACACAAGCCCGACCTTCTCGGCGGCCCGGGAAAGCATAGCCGCCCACTCTGGATCCGGCTCGGACAACGCTACACACCCAGACGGGGGCAACGCAGCCGAGTCGTCATCTCCAGAGGAGTGAAGCTCCCCCTCCGATGCTGCGATCGACATCTGATCGTCAGCTGGCGCCCCAAAGGAAACGACCGGCCGTTCAGGAGAAGGACCGAGTCGATCGCAAAGGGGCGCGGATGGCAACAGCGCATGAGAGGCGTGAGGGGCCCGCGGAGATTGCCTCGACGGGGAAGCCCTCACGGTAATCCTCAGATCACCCTGGTCATGGTTAAGCGAGTCTCGATCTAAGCGCTGCCATAGTCATATTCCCGCAATGGGAACATGAACTATTCACAAAAGCTGCCTCAGCGTGTTGAATGCTCAAACACGAGAGGCAACTCTTGTGGCCATCTGCTGGCGCCAGGGAACGACCGCATCCAGAAACGCACAAGCGGAATGACATCCTGAAAAGGACGCAGGGTCACGCTTGTGTTGCTCTTTTAGTAAAAATAACAAACAGAGGAAAGAAATAGACTCTTTAGTGCTGAAGCACCCAGGGGTAGCCGCGGTGTAATCGGGTACACTCTCAGATGAGGAACGCCCACGAGACCGACACACACACACACATAAACAGTGCCGTGAAAACGGCAGTTGTGATAAAGATGCTCGCGGCCACCACTGATCGCGCCGTCACACCAGCACTGCAGCAGAGTTCTCTTCTCCCTCTAGTTGTCGACAGATACAACGTTTCAGCAGTCTGTAGAATCTCAGAGTCAAACAAAGCTCGGCTCCGAAGCGAAAGACAATGAGTGCGGCGTCCGCTTCCTGTTTATACCCGCGCTGCGGGGCGGGGCGCGTGACGCGTTTCACGCACGCCAACGTTCATTGGCTTGTTCTTTAGATACTCGAAGTTGATAGGGCTCCCTGAAGTGATCCCCTAACGTCGTCACGTCGACGTCACGTCGAACGTGAGCGACTGAAGGGGAACTCAATATTTGCGCGCTGTCTGAGATGAGTAGCCTACACATACACACACGCGCGCACACACACGCGCACAAATCTTCTAGACGCGAGTTCTCTTTCGCGTCTTGCTCTTGAATGTTTACATTGGCAAAACTTAATGAGTTTAGTTTAAACACCGATGGTAACGTCTGCAGTTCGGGTCTCGCCTGCGCTCGTGCTCTATAAATTCCCGGGTGATGACGGCCCACAGACGTTTAAACGCGCGCTCGATTATCTCTAGGACCCTCCCCCTCCACACATTAGCCACTTACAGTGGACATTCTATATTCTTCTCACACTCATTGGCCTGCCACACATTCCGGAATCATTGATAAGCCCCTTCCACGTTTAACGTGTAAAAAAAAAAAAAAAAAAAAAAAAGGGACACATTTACTGGTCGCACATGTGCGACTGGATGTAAAATTCAGTCGCACACCCTCAAATTGTGGTCGCAAAATGCGACCATTTGGTCGCAGTCTGGAGCCCTGATATATAAACAACAAACAAATTGGAGCAAGTCTGGGGCAGATAATAATGGACAAAAGAAAACTGGGGGTAACAAATAAGGATCGGAGCCTAAAATTAAAATTTTCTCCAGGTCTCTGACTCTCTCTCTCATTCTATTGGGCAGTTTGGGCGGCGAGATCGGTTGTAAATATGGCGGCGTTCTATTTGGTAGTGACGTAGGTGGCATCTATGAATAAACAATGCTATTAGCGAGTGTTGTTTATTTTTATTAGATGGCTTGGTTGAATTCTAATGTAGAATGCGGCTTGTTATTTCTGCTTAGCATAACAGACCGTTGCCATGAAAAACAGAGCGTTGCCATGGACGCAGTTCAGAGACGTAACAGACTATTTTCTTTAGCGGAAGCAATACAATCGGTTTTAAATCAATAAACTCCTTTTTAAATCAATATTTTGAGTGTAATTATTAATTTATAGGTAGCCATGTAATAAGCGGGATAATGTATAGCGAGACGGTTGTTATAGCGAATACCACCCCGACAGGCTGACTAGGATTGGGGTGGTATTCGCTATAACATCCGCCTCGCTATAAATTATCCCTTACATAACAGACCGCTGCTAAGTATATTAGTAAATTTCCCTCCGAGTTTATTCTTGTTGTTTATACGAGGTAGAACATGAGAGTAGAACAAGGTAACCCACAGAACTTCTTCCATTTTGCTTTAAAGCCATATGCTTTGGACCAGCCTCCAACCTGCTACAAATACAGAGCAGAGAAAGAGAGACCTTAAGATGTTTTTTTGTTTCCATGTTTTACTTTACCCATGCTCTTTCTCGCTGAGCTACTATCAGACAAACAAGTAACTCAAAGTAAAAGCACATCACTCAGAATAAACAGAGGCTTTCTCAGGAGACATTGCCTGGTGGCTCAACCGGGATATTTTAGACAGGCTCAAACAGATATTTGTTGTCCTCTTCACTGTGACTAACCAGGTTTTTCATGTCACTCTGGTCTCTTTAAGGAGAGATTTCTGGGAAATGCTGAGGCCTAGTATTTAAAGAGAGAGAGAAACACATCATGCAAGCACGATTTCTTCGAGGGGATGTTGATTATTTAAGTTGGTTAAAGGTGTGAAAACTCTGGGTGGGAATTCATCATTATCATCATCATCATCCTCTTCCTCATTACTACAACCCAAATGAATATCGTGGAGGTTAAAATTATTCTAGGTTGTTGAGATGTTAAGGTGCTAGGTGTTGTGAGTTGACAGGATGTTGCTGTATGGTTGCTAAGGTGTTATTTGTTTTAGTTGCATTTTTTTTATACTGTTGCTAGGTGACTACACGATTGCTTTTAGGAGTTGTAAGTTGGTAACTCCAGTGTTGCCAACCTAGCGCCTTTGTCGCTATATTTAGCAACTTTTTAGACCCCTTTAGCGAATTTTTTTCAAAAAAGCGACTAGCGACAAATCTAGCTACTTTTTTAGACAAACCTCAGTAACCTCCAAATGTTGCCAGTACTGTCCTGCGAGCGGGAGCTCTTGCTTTCTCCCTGCCGTCACTCTCTCTCTGTGTCTCCCCTGTTCAGTGAATGGCTGAGATGAGCAGCGGCTCATTCTTCTGTTGAGCACACGGCATTTTTTTTTTTTTTTTTTTTTTACGGACTTATGACTTATCTGCTTCTCTTTTGTTTTATATTTAGAGAATTTAGTTTTACCATTTTAATTTCCTTTTTTTTCTTGTGCTTATTAATTGTAATCACAGAGCTTTCATCCAGTTCCCGAACTCTCTCAATTCAGATATTTTTAACATATACAACATTTTTTCATTCACTATATCATAGCTACTTGTTCTATTGTCTGACAAAAAATAATATAGAAAATGAAAACAGCCTTATTGGACATTTGGCTATATTATATGATATGATATTAAAACATAGTATGTGAGCATGAATTTAGAGAGAAAACACATTAGGGAGGCAGAACGCAAGAACGATGACGTCATGAATATGCTAATTGTGACTTTTAGGGAAGACGTTAGCTACTTTCCTTTGAAAAAAGTTGGCAACACTGGGTAAGTCAAATTAGTCCATAGCCAAGTCTATATGATATTATCATCCCTAAGATTTCTCGTTTCTCAGTGTAAATTGTTGTGTATTTTCCCCCTTTTATTTCATACCAGGCAAAAATAATCATAATTCACTTAGCAAATCTCACTTTTCGTATTACAGTTTTTTTCATTCGCTAACAAGCATTTGTCCAATCAGTTGTCACATTTTCAAAACTCTAAACACAGTTAGCACAGCATCGGTCTTTTGTGACCATACCATTCACACATTTCATGTCGTTTTCACACAATATGCAGTCAGTGAACACATTTCCACAATGCTTACATTTTCTTAACAGACAAGCTATACCTCCCAACAAAATAATGGATTGTTTTTGTAGTATTTACAAATGTTAACACACACCATCCCACAATAGCAAAAACAATATTCCAAACCTTAGATACAGTATAAAAACTTCTTGTTCTGCAATGATATCAGTTCAAAAACAATATATTTATATATTTCAGCTGAAAATAAACAAACAATTGAATTATTGACACACAGCTGATTTATGTTGGGTAAACTGGGCCAACCACAACTGATTCCAGTCTGGCTCAGTCTCAGTGGCAGGGGTTATTTTTTCTATTACATTGACACTTATACAGTAAAAGGAGGACTTTGAGGAGCGATGTTTTTGGAAACAGAAACAGAAAAAGACAAACACTGTAATGTATGGACGAGGAAGAATAAGAGCAAGGGGTCCAGGGAGAAGAGCAGGCCCAGTGAGAGATGCAGTGAGAGATGCAGTGAGAGATGCAGGAGCAGTGAGAGATGCAGTGAGAGATGCAAGAGCAGTGAGAGACGAGGAGCAGTGAGAGATGCAGTGAGAGATGCAGTGAGAGATGCAGGAGCAGTGAGAGATGCAGTGAGAGATGCAGGAGCAGTGAGAGATGCAGTGAGAGATGCAGTAAGAGATGCAGGAGCAGTGAGAGATGCAGTGAGAGATGCAGGAGCAGTGAGAGATGCAGTGAGAGGTGCAGTGAGAGGTGCAGTGAGAGGTGTAGTGAGGTGCAATACCAAGCGGTTTTATCCCAGGTGCATCGCCTTGGATAATACCAGATGTGATGTTGATGAAAACATGTGGCCTAACCCTGAAAATCACAGAGATTAGATACAGTAATTTTGTGCTTTTTTTAGTTCCCCCCCCCCCCTTTTATCTGGGCTTTTTGCTGTTGCTTTTTTGTTCAGAATGCTCTTGTGTGTTTCATGGATATTTTGTTCATTGTAAGCAATACTGTAAAAAAATTCTGTTCTATCATACCATTGTAAGCAATACTGTAAAAAAATTCTGTTCTATCATACCGAGTTTCTACTGCACCTCCTGTAGTAAACAGTAAAGGAGGTGAGATTGCTTTTGCTTTAAAAGATTGCTTTTGAATGTGAACATTACTGTACATGTGGACATACAATTCCCAACCAAGAAATTTAGTGTAAAAACCGTGGATTGCATGTTTTGCATGCAAATACCTATAAAACCGAAACATAAAAGTCTATGCAGTTTTTGTAATGTCAACAATAGCCAGTATTTTGAAACCTGGTGTACTTTGATTGACTGCATGTACTTTGTGAAGTGAAAACAAGTGTTATTCTTTGACAGAATAATTTCATGTTGAGTCAGATTTCCAGTGTTTTGGTAAAGTTAGTGTGTGCAGAGAAAGATGTGTTCTGTTTTGAAATGAAGAGTTAGTATATATTTAACAAAATGTGTTTTTGAGAAGAAAATTATCCATTTGGCCAATTGTGTTTTATATGTGTGAGTCTGTGTTAAGAGTTTAGAAAAAGTATCTGAAGTATGGGTAAGCGCTTGTTAGCAATTGAAAAAAACTGTAAAACGTATGATACTTATATATATATATATATATATATATATATATATATATATATATATATATATATATATATATATATATATATATATATATATACTTTTTATGTATTTATGATTTAAAAAATATGATTTGGGCTTGGATTTAAACAATTAAAAAATGTAAGAAGTCTCTTGTATTTATTTGTTCCAAAATACAGTAAAAAGTAATATTGTGAAACATCATTACAATTTAAAATGACTGTTTATTTTAAAATATTTTAAAATGCAATTCATTCCTTTTTTGATTTGTTTGTGATAGTCTTGCTGACTAAAAGTATTTAAAAAAAATCATACTGATACCAAACGTTGGAATGGTAGTGTATGTATTTATACTTGCATGTGGTATTATTCCATTCTGTTTCCTGTGGGATTATCCGTGCCACTCCATTACAACGGTCTACATCACATTACCAGTGTGTGTTTGGAGTTAAATAAAGCATGCATGTTGAGTGTGTACTATAGTGTGTGTTTTATTATGGAGTTGTGATGTAACTCTAAATAAAGAATGGCCTGCGGACAGTATGACAGACTGAGGACTGTGGTAATGTGGATTCAGAAGGATACACTGGCCCAAGGAGCTCTGTCACATGTAGAAGAGAAGGTCAGAATGTGCAAGACTGACATTTGTTAAGAAAATGAATATTAAAAAAGTATGTTTTAAATATATATTTAATGATGAAATATATGTTTTCAGAAATGAATTCTTAAAACTTTTTTTATGTTATTAAAAGGTTAATATTGGAGTGAATCAACAAAAATTGATGTTAGACAATTTCATGCGCTTTTATTCAAAGTGACTTACAAAAGTTATGGCTTTTTTCTAGCTGTGTGAGGTATTGGGCTCAATCGAGTTACATGTTACATGTGGGACTGGGACAACCAGGGACTGGCTGATGTATTTTGGTAAATTGTTTTATTTCTCGCTATCCGAGGATTTGATCTCTGAATGCATTGGTTCGTTCGCCACTGAATGTGGCAGGATGACTTAATGCACAAAAACATATTGCTGACACACATGAATCAGCTCAAAGTAATACAAATGAATTATCTTAATCCATGGATGTACACAACCTAACAAGGCTTCACATATGGTTTAGACTGCAGAAAGAAAGACGACAGCAAGAAAAAGATATTGCATTGAATCCAAAAATGTTCATCCCTTTATTAGAATGTCTTTTATACCTTTAATGACTCGTTGTCCAATTACACCTTATGTTATACATTGTCATTGTGTTAAAGTTGGAGGTATGATTTACCACTGTGAAGGGTGGATTGGGGTGGGAGGCATGAGGGGGGGGTTAAATGTCAAATTACTCAGCGCAATGACGACAAAGCCTGCTACACGCGATGTGTCGCTGCGAATCAGCATCCATTGCTCCTTCTCTAAGGGTGTATCTGTTTTTGTGTATGAAGGTTTGTATACACGTTTTAGCTTTACTATAAATGGACATTGAGATGATGTTGCACAATATAGCAAATTCCGCCATTTCCTGGAATAGTTTGAGAACAAAACATAGCAAACATTGTAATCAATCATGCAAACTCAGTCCTAATCTAGACACAGCCAGAAAAGGGTCTGATAATGTGTGTGTGTTACTGTGCATATGAGAAGAAATATTACTCTTTGCCCTCTGGGCGTTTAGATGACATCCACACCTGCATGAAATCAGGGTTTGCTTCATCTTTGATGATGAAATGTTGGGTCAGGCTTAGGCTTGATTTACTGTAGCAGCAATCTCATCTCTCAAATATTTACTTCTAGCTATCAGAACCATTCGCCAAAGCAAGTCAGTTTCTGAGGAAAAGCAAACAAGCCATGTATAGGAAAAATGTACGTTGTGTAAAATGCTACTGAGCTTTTTGAATGAAGTCCTATTAACAATTACTGTAATTTTGAACATATCAGTTAATATGTTCATTATTAGTGGTACAGTAAGTCAAGGCAAATGTCTTTGAGATCAGATGAAATGGGATGATGTGAAGTTTACTGTAAGGTAGTATTGAGAGGAAAAAAGGCCTTGGTTTTAGAAGTATTTTTTCCATTCGTTTTTTTTTCCATTCATTCATAAGTCTTTCATAATGAGAACCATGAACCAAACCAACCAGCTTTTTATGAATCACAACACATTTTGAAGTATTTTAAAATCAGACATTAAGGCAAAGCTACAAGACTGTGTATTTGATGGCTTTAATGAAGGAAATAACTTAAATTTCATAAAGCATTGTGAATTACATAAGCAAATTTAAAAAGTACTAGGAGAAATATAAAACTATAGACCATTTGACCATTTGAGTGTTTCGTCTTAGTTTGAGTGCACACAGCGATGTCCTTTTTTTGTGGGCGGAGCCTACCTGGTGGCAGAAAATGACAGAAAACCAGGTTCAGGCGCATTGATGGCACGTTGTTATTTTGAGGCAAATGAAATAGACTGCAGATTTTTTTGTTATTTAAATAGCGCATTAGTAATGTGTGCCTATAGGCGGGTCTACAACGCGCATACACTCTGCTTGTTAAACACACAGGGACGCGCATGCCAAATATTAAAAAGGATTACAATGTAAAAGATTATTATTGTGTACATACAGATATGATGGAATCCGGCTTGTCCTGTAGATGGTCTGCTTACACGCATCAATCTCGCGCATGAGCAGATCCATTTGCGCTCTGGAGACAAGTTCTGTCTTTCCACTATCAAATTCCGTCATGTAAATCCGCCATGGCGCGAGCGCAACTGGCATTTAAAGGGAATGGGAGATGAGACTCTGATTGGTTTATTGCATGTAAAGCCCAAAACACACCCATTACTCCTTAAGAGAATAGAGAGACAACCCTTTTAGACAATTTTTTCCGTCGTTAAACTATCAAATGTGGATTCGGACACGCCCTAACTGCACTTGCGCCATGTGCTTTTAAACGTGCGCTAAGATTCTTCGAGTTTATATCTCACAATTTTAAGAAGAAAAATCTGAATTGCGAGCGAGATATACTTGTTATAAACATAGTGTTTAGGGTGTTGTGTAGTGTCTGCATGAGACGTTTACAGAGTGTTATATAGTCTGTAGCATGTGTATAGGGTGTAATATTAAATGTGCATGGTGTAGGGTCACTAAGGTGTAGCATGTTTCTGCATAGTAAAAGCATGTGTAACTGCATTTAATGTTTCAGATCTGTCAATTATTTTGACAAGGAACCAGAGAAAAAGCACAACGTGCGTAGCATGAATACTCAAACAGCAACGACACACCCCTGCTGTAAGCACATGTAAAATCGCACGCATCCACGCGTCCACCCACACTCCCGCAGATGTTGTGTAGCAGTGGTCTGAGGTTTTCTTGTCCTTGCGTGGGTCTGTGTTCTGACTCATGTAGTTTACAGGTACATGCGAGCCGAACTCATCTACAGTTCTTTCACAAACCACATTAATGAAGCAACTTTTTTCCACATAGCAGCCTACACTGTAAAAATAAAAGGTGCCTGGAGGAACCTTTTGGGGTTCTTAACTTTGCCACACCGGCAGAACCGTCTGTAGATCATTTAAAAAAGGGGCGGTTCTCTTGAGGAACCACCCAGGTTTCCTGAGGAACTCGTGTGGAACTGCTTTGGGTGCCTTCAGAAACCAATTTTTTTTTTTAAATGTATGTTGTTACTATGGTTACCACTAACTTCTATTATAATAAACAAACTGAACCAAATACAAAATTAAGAATTGTTTAGTACATACTGTAGATCCATTTTAATACATACACTTCCATAGACTTGGGAAAAAAAGCTAGTAGATTAATATCAATGAATACACAAAAACACAATCAACCATGTATATAGGCTATATAAGAAAAGACATCTCAACAAAATGCATGGAAACACATATGTTCCATGTAATAAATCAATGTAAAAAATTACAATTTTGACTAATTAAAAATGTCCATCTTCACTTAACTTTAAAACATTTGTGTTTCAGTCCGCTTGTTAAGTCTGAAGTCACTGTTTCCAAGTCCAAAAGCTCTATCAGATGCCAAAAACAAACAACAAACGGTGCTAATATACACTCATTGTGCTGTAATGACTCTGTGGGCCCTCTTCTTTTTTTAATATATATAAATGATTTTGGAAATTCCACAATGGCTCTACATAAGGTTTTATTCGCTGATGATACAAATTTATTTATGTCACATAGGAATCCAGACGAAATGGAAGAAACAATAAATAGAGAGTTAAGAAATGTTGCCATCTGGTTTCGGTGCAATAAACTATCTCTTAACATAAATAAGACTAAATACATCGTGTTTCATTCCAAACAAAACCGATTGGTAAATAAGCATGTATGTCTTAAAATAAATGAACAAATTATTGAAAGAGTAGACACCATTAAATTTCTCGGAGTCTTCATTGATGAATGTCTACAATTTAAATGTCATATTGACCAGTTAATAAAAAAATTATCAAAATATGTAGGACTATTTTTCAAAGTAAGACACTTTCTCCCACAGTCAGCACTTGTTATTTTATATAAAACCTTGTTTGAGTCCCATTTAAATTATTGCAATGTCATATGGTGTAATACTTATACTAGCTACCTGAAAAAAATACAGTCTTTACAGAAAAAAATTATACGGGTATTAACATGGTCTGAGTCAAACACCCCCTCGCGTTTATTGTTTCATCGCCTGGGTCTACTAAGACTTACCGAATACAATGCTTTTCATAATGCTTGTATGATATTCCAGGTTGTTCATAAGCTAAATGATCGATTGTGTGAACTTGTCCCAATTAGTCAACCCCACCATACACATCATACAAGGGAAAAAGAGCACATTACTGGTAAAATAAGACGTTTAAAATGTACAAGCCTGAGCGTAGTCTGTAGAGGTCCGCAGATTTGGAACAAGCTTGAGGAAAACCTTAAACTGGTGCATTCTGTCTCCGTTTTCAAAAAAAAAACTGAAGGAAAACTTGCTTTTAACATATACTTTTTGATCATTATGGAAGTGTTATATTTGTGCTGGGATCGTTTGTTTATTTGTAGTACTTGTGTTTTGTTGTATTTATATGTATTAGTTTCTATGGAGTGAGTTTTTTCTTGAATGTTATATGTTGTATGTTGATATTGGGCCCCCTCTTAAAAGCTTTAATAGCTTCTCTGGGGTTCCCTCTTTTCACACAATAACCTTACTACTATTATTGTAATTTGTCTTTAAAAATGATGATGTGTGTGTGAAAATAAAGAAAAAAAAAGAAAAAAAAAAAAAAAATAGTCCTGAAAATTATGATCCTAACCTTTATCTACATACCGAAATCTCAGTTGGTTAGTTATTCAGCTATTTTGAATTATAAAATGTTGAAGTCTGGGATGCCTTGAGACTGGAGACTGTAATGTGTGCTATGGCACACACAAATGTGTGACTTGAATCAACAGTGCTCATAAATGGTTGTTGATTATTCTCACTAGAAACAAGATAGGAAGTAAAAGTAGAGGCTTCAACCCAGACAAGCAGAAAACATTTTCAAATTTTCACTGGTGAATTCCAGTAATTTCAATAACAATCCACACGGTCAGCAATTTCGTGTGTGGTCAAAAATTTCACTATGGCACCAAGTTTGCTGGATTTGACCAACAGAAAGCTGTTTGAAAGTGACTCCTGTGTGAGCTGTGCATCATATATTACGTCGCTACACTGATGACAATGGTCGATGGACTTTTTTGCCTGTGTAATTTCACTAAATTCACAAATGTATACATTTGTGTTATTACACCTTCACCTCTCTGCTACATAAAATGCAATTAATAATAAAATCTTCATAATGGACAAGTGAGGTACTTGTCCTGAAAGGGATACTCCACCGGTTTTTCATATTAAACTATGTTATTCCCTTAACTAAGACGAGTTGATACATACCTCTCTCGTCTCAGTGCGTGCGCTATATCTCTCTGTATTGTCGCAAAACTATGTTAGCACTTAGCTAGCACAGTGCATTAAATATGGGCCAAAAAGAGAAGCGACCAAACACTTCCTCGTTTTCCCTATTTAAACACAGTTAAGGCTCGTACACACCGGGACGAATATCGGCTCGCGTTATTCGTCAGCGTTTTTCAACGCGTTTTTTGTGTTCACACCCAAGCGTTTTTCGCTGACGATGAGCCGAGTGAACATGCAAATTCATTCCCTGACATTAGATGGCGCTTAATGTACAGAAATACCCCGGTCCACAAAGTGCTTCTGACACTCGCTTGTCACTCAGAAGAAGAGAGCAAGTTTGTCGCGTTTGTCATACAGTTCTTTATTCTCATTTGTGTCTCTTTATATTGACACCAACAAGACTCAGCAGCTCTACATTCATCTGGCCTGCATCTTCTCGATTTATTTTGCAAGCTGAGGTGTATGTAGACGGACGCTGTATTTCTTTGCCATTACGAAATGTGTGCTGCGTGCCAAGATGTTTTGTGTTTGAGCAGCACCCAAGTTAGTGTTACTGTAACTTAGAAGCTCCAGACACTGAGCAAAGCGCCAATCTCATTTTCGGATAATTTTGACGCGGTTCGCGTCAACTAAAAAACGAACCCGAGGCGTTTTTTTAAAAATGCCTTTATACCAGTGGGTTTACGCATCGGTGTGAAACACTCACTTTGGCGGCCTTTTTTACGTCACGAGGCGTTAAATCGGCGAATAACGCGCTGCGAAATTTCCTGTAGTTGACACAGGCCTTTACTCGAGTAGTGTAAAGGCCTGTCACCTCATCTTACAAAAATCAATAGAATAAAGAACTTATGAAAGGACAACTGCTACTCTTCTCTGAACAAGCGAGTTCACCTACCGGGTATTTCATATTAATAGCACCATTAATGTCAGGGATACATTTGCATGTTCATCGGCCATCTCGTCAGCGAAAAACGTTGGTGTGAACTACACAAAAAAGCGTGAAAAACGCGACGAATACGCGAGCCGATATTCGTCCCGTGTATACGAGTTAAACTCGACCTAGGCTGGTGACAAAAATAAAATGTTGCGCTTTTCTAAGCGTTTAAAATTGATGTAAATAACAGGGGGCAATATAGTCATCAATTTTAAACGCTTAGAAAATCACAACGTTTTATTTTGTGTCACCAGCCTAGGTCTAGTTACACCACTCGAGTAACTGTGTTTAGGTAAAACGAGGAAGTGTTTGGTCGCTTCTCTTTTTGGCCCATATTTAATGCACTGTGCTAGCTAAGTGCTAACATAGTTTTGCGGCAATACAGAGCGATTGAGCGCACGCACTGAGACGAGAGAGGTATGTATCAACTCGTCTTAGTTAAGGGAATAACAGTTTAATATGAAAAAACAGTGATACCTGAATACTTGAGGATTGAAAGATGCAGCAGCTTCATTTTCCGTTAGTGTTTCCTCCTTTTTTAGTGGATGGTCCAGGCCACTTCAATGATTTTCAAGAGGATTTTTATTCTTGTTCAAACTTGTATTTCAGCTTACCGAGATCCCCGCAAAGAACAAAAAATACTGTTAGTGATGTTATTAAAGTGATAGTTGTGAACTTAAAATAATTTCCTCAGCCTTGTGACATTCCAAATCTGTTTGACGTTCTGTCTGTGGAACCCAAAAGCAGATCTGAGGCATAATGCAACCCCAGTCACGCTTTCACTGCATGAAACACAAGCAGAAAAAAAGTGTAAATCATTCATGAAACCATTCTTATGTACACTTGTCTAGTTCAATTCATTACAACTATTTATGTAAAAAATGGATAAATATTCTGTTAAGCTCCAAAAATGTCACAGAAAATATCCTAAAAATATGAAAAATGAAAAAAAAGAGTCCACAACTCATGTGTTATGAGTTGTGTTGTAAGTCTTCTGAAGCCATATAATAGCTTTTTTGTCTAAAAAGACTAAACTTAAAGTTATAATTCAGAGTTCAAATGTCTTATATTCAAATGATTACAGTATAAGAAAAAATGCATAGCATTATTAGTGCCAAACCTGTGATATTATTTTTCTGAGAAACATGAATGAGATTTGAGAGCATGAGGGAAGATTTATATTTAATAACTGATTAAAAAACAAATGTTCCTCTGAAATTGCATGTCTCAGACTTAATTTGTTATAAATGTACTGGTTGTTCTGGGGAAACAAAAGAACAAAGCTTGTTATATCCATTCACAACATAATATTTCTTGGCCAGTAAAGGGCTTTAAAATGGCATTTGAGAGAATGAGGGCACTAACCACTTGTGTTATTATAACAAAATGCCAATGGCGACAGCAGGAATCAGCTATAGTATATCAGCAATTTGAAGACACAGTTGTACAGAATACGTTGAATTAAATGACTAAAACAATCTGACAATAAGTCAATGATTTCCATTTGTTCATTAGTTCATTATAATAGTTAGCATCACGGCTAAAACCTTCATACCACATACTGTGCAATAAACGAGTGGTAAACACGGTAAAAACGTATTATGTACTGTATGTGTTTGAATGTATAGTGAGTAGACTCTGTATTTATATTTCTTTGGCGAGTTTACAAACCTTGTGACGGCGAGCCGAACAATCGGCTGAAGCTTTTATTCCTCTAATTTCCCCCAAAGCACTTCGAGGTCTCATGGAAATGAAAAGGTGACCTCAGAACCTCTGAACTGAATACAAAGTGCTTTAAGGATCCCATAAGTTCCAGCAAGAACCGCAAAGATTATAAATGCCAGTAACCCTACTATAGGAGAAAGAGCTTTGAGGCACTTAAATGACATTTTTAAGTTAATTGAGTATCCGACAGGATATTTGAGTCCCCTTTAGTTTTTACAGTGTAGGGCACATCTCTCTCATAGTATCAGTTTTTCTATGTACATTTATGGCTTAATTAGATGTTCTTATAAAATGTTGCTGTAATAAATATACACATTAACACATAACAGTGTTTTATTATAAAGCGTGTAATAATTATGGCAGATAACAGTGAGAATTTACTTTTTTCCTCTGAATGCTGTGATCTCGGGAACACAGGAACCACCACGGTTGTTGAACCTTGTGACACCTGCGGGGACGTTCTCATCAGTTCTTGAGCATCTAATTGGTATTTCTCGGCATGATTTGCTGTGTAACCCGGCAATAAATCAAAGTTAACACAGACATCTTTGCACACCATTAATCTCATTAATGCAGTTTTTCCTTAATAATGAAAATCAATTTTAACTGACTCTAGACATATTTGAGCTGCCTCTCCCAGGGAGGCTAAAATGGATAGCCAAGAACTGTACCTCAAGGGTAGCATGTATTTTGATAAATTGAATTCACCTCAAGGTCACTGAGAAACGTCTTGAAACACTAAACCCACTGATCTTCCTGAACTATCAAACTCCTTATGTTTTGTAAGGTATTTAATTCACTTCAGAACGTTCCCACCTCCCCTCCCTTGTGCATTAGAAAATGTTTCCAGTACCCCTGTTTTAAAAAGGAAGTTTCTATAGTCTTTTCTTCCCTATTATGACTTGTATCATAATGACGTACAGTATATCGTGAAACAGCTACTCGAACAAAAAAAAATGTATGGGGGAACTTGACTTTGTCTATCAGGATTTGATTGGATTGTGTGGTTTGCTATTGCTGTGATCTCATGTGAGTGACAGGTTGTCGCACCAAAACATGCCGTCAGTGCAAGAGGGAGGGGAAGGGCACGTGAAATAAAAAAATAAATGATGTTTGAGGATAAATAATTTATAATAAATACTCAATATAAAAAAAAAGAAATTTCTCTTTTGAAAGGTAATGTTAATCATGGGGCTGGAGGGGAAATCACAACATGCTTAGTATTTCAGTGTTGCAGCTTGTGTGTTTGTATGACAAACACCTATAACATTGTGTTAAGAGAACAGTATGCTTCTTTTTTTTTGCTGGGCATGTGTTTTCTGGTTATTCTGTACTAAAACTTGATGAGCACAAATGTACATTGAATGCTGTGTGTTTCTAATGGATATTGCCTTTTTGGAACAAGGGTAGTGGAGAGTGGGGCAAGTTGAGCCACTGGACCATCAATATAATTAGGCATTCATTTCACTTCTCAGTTCTTCTTCTTACAACTTAAAGGTATGGGCTGAGTTTCCCGAAACCTTCTTAACGCTACGTCGTTCTTAAGTTACACCTTAAGCTGTACCTTATCGTTAATACGTGTTTCCCGAAACGCTCTTAGTTAAGTATACCTTCTGTACGTAATACTTTCGGAAGGTCGGTCTAGACCACTCTTAGCTTTACCTTATCACTGTTAAAGGTCTATAATAATATAATTCTGAAGTTTTAATACACCCAGACAGTGTTCATTTAGGCTAATTCAAGTGTTTTCATGCAAAGAATAAAATTGTCACTACACTGATTGTTGTTAGAATTTTAATTATATTATTAGCCTATATATAATACAAATTTTATACATTTATTTTAATTAAAGAGCGCTTTTAAAGGCCTGTGAAAGCATAGGCTACTGTCAGTTAAGTCCTATTCCGACGCTAATATTGTTTATCATGGGCTCGTACGGTATTTTAAACATTTACAGGGGTAAGTCGGTTATTTTAGTGCCGTCCGAATCCATAATATCAGTGTTTTTTCTCACCCAACCCACGTAAAAATCTCTGTCCAAATTAGTACCTACTGATTTTTGACAAACAGGTCGTGTGGTAATTTAATTGCCGTCTGAATCCACATCTCTGAGTTTACAAGAAGAGATTCAAAATTCACTGTTTAAATCCTTTTTGATCACTGCCGAGCACCGTAGCTACGTGACGTACACTTTTATTACTGAAATGCTTGAAAGTATTTACAAGAACAATATTTCATCGCAGCTTACCTCAGCGGACAAAAATGGGAAAGAGAAGAAAGCACATAAACATGTTTAATGGTTATTATGGCAGAAATATATGATACAATTTTAAAATATGTAGGCAAGGCTATTATAGGCTGTTATAGTTCTGATTATTTTTTAATATCCCATGAGTCCTAGTAAATGCAATTTCAACTATTTCTGAAGTGCTTCTTTTATAAAGAACAGCGTTTTCTCACATAAAAAGCCCCTGCACGAGAGAATAATTGATTCTCGAGTCATCGATATCAACAGATTCAGCACCATCGCCACGGACAGCACCCGGTAACGTCGCACGTAAGAAGGTATATCTTAAGCAGCTTTCTAAGGTATAGTTCGGGGAACACGCCTAGAAATGGTATACCTTCAGTTAAGTTATACCTTAAGAGTCTTCGTAGCGCGCTAAGAGACAACGTTATCGGGAAACTCAGCCCTGGTTCACCCAAAAATGACTTTCTTTTTATTTGCAGAACACAAAAGAAGATATATTGAAGAATGTTATTTAGTTTTGGTAAACATTGACTTTAATTGTACAAAAAACACTGAGAAATTTCTCAAATATCTTCTTTAACTATCATTTTAAGTAAAATTCTCAGGTATTTAGCAATATTATTGTTGTCTTTATAGCTTAATTGTTATTTTTGTATTATTTGTTCCTTCAAAAAAAAAGTAATGATAATATAATGCCAATTTCTGTAATTTTATCAAAGAAAATGGATGTTTTTAGAGAGAGAAAACACCACTAATTTAATACCACCCATTTCATAAAATGCTTTGCTGGTTGTGAAATCTGATTTGTTCTTCGGATGTCAATTCCTGCAGAATGATGTCATTAAGGAACTTGCTTTTTAGGTGAAGTTGAAATAGAAGTTGCGATCATTCTTTCTTCTTTATTGTGGCGTAAATCCAAGTAAAATAGATTTTCTGAACAAGAAGAAATGTAGTACGGGACTTGATTTTGTCCATCAGGAAATGATTGGGTCGTTGTTGTTTGCTATTACTGCAATCGCATGTGAGTGACAGGTTCCTGGAGGGAATGGGATTATTAACAAGTCATTGCACCACTGCACACGTCATTAGAGAAGAGATGACATTGCGAGGGGGAGGGAATGTTATTGTTTTTGATTAAAGATTACGACGACTCGTGAATTAAAAAACAAGAGTGTTTATATTAAACTGCAATATTCCATAAGAAATAAGAGTAGCCCATTTTGATTTCATGGTGATTTAAAGGAATATTACAAAAGACTAACAGGGTGGAAAGTTATATTGTAGGAAGCTTGTTTCCATCACTGAATAAAAAAGAAAAAAGTTAATTGTTACTTTTTATCTCACAATTCTGACTTTTTTCTCACAATTTAAAGATATAAAATCGCAATTGGGAGTTATCAAGTTAGAATTGTGTGATAAAGTCACAATTGCGTGGTATTGTTACAAAACAGAGGACCCGGAAAAAGATAAACAGGTTATGGAGTTTATTTGCAGCAAATGGGCAGACAAACAGGTAAATGGTCAACACTAAGGAGAGGAGAGCACGTAGGGAATGATCGTAGGGGATGATCGTAGGAGATGAACGTAAGAGATGAACGTAGGAGATGAACGTTACGTAGGAGATGAACGTAGGAGATGAACGTAGGAGATAAAGGTCCTCAGGTTTCACACACTAGCGTACAACGAGACTAGACCATGAGGGAAGACAAGGTGAGTGGTTTTATGGTGAAGATAACAACAGAGATTGCTGACAGGTGCAGGTGATTGTGAAGGAGGTGCTGGTGTGGGCCAAGATATAAACTTGCAATTCTGTCACATTCTGACTTTTTTTCTCAACTTATTTTATCTTACAATTCTGAATTTATAACATCCAATTGCGAGTTATAAAGTCAAAATTTTTGAGATTTGTGATCAATTTGAGATCAATTCTGAGAACCCAAGTAAAAAAAAACCTATACCAAAATGTATTTAAAATACATTTTATTTCATATTAGGTATATTACAAACCATTAACATATTTACTGACCTATCGCTTGAGACTTACTGATCTAAATATTGTAATTAAACTTTATTTGGGGCAGTTCTTTATTGCACAATGCACATTTCTTAATATTAAGCCTAAAATGTGCTTTAATATCACTATTAGTAAGCATAGTATGATAACTGTATACTATCAGTATTTAAATGCAAGACATTTAAAATGTACCTTAAGTATACTTGATATAGTTTCATTTTAACTAGGGCTGTCAAACGATTAATCGCGATTAATCGCATCCAAAATAAAAGTTTGTGTTTAAATAATATATGTGTGTGTAGTGTGTATAATAATTTTGTATATATAAATACACACACATACATGTATATATTTAAGAAAAATGTGTTATTAATTTATAAAATATTTATATTTATATATAATATTAATTATGTATAAATATATATAAAAAATATATACATGCAAATATTTCTTAAATATATACATGCATGTGTGTGTATTTATATATACAAAATTAATATACACACTACACAAACATATATTATGTAAACACAAACTTTTATTTTGGATGCGATTAATCGCGATTAATCGTTTGACAGCCCTAATTTTAACACAATCAAATATACTTAAGTATAGCTTTAGTTGAAGTATATCGATTTAGTTCACCAAAAGTACAATTGCACGGTATATTAAGTACATGAATGTGTAAATGTATTTGTAGTATACTTAGCATAAAATAAATGTATTTCAAATATTTATTTTTCACTAGTTAAGTCCCCCTCAGAATTGGACTTTGTAACTCGCAATTGCGAGAAAAAAAGTCAGAATTGCGATTTGTAAACTTGCAATTGTGAGAAAAAAAAGTCAGAATTGTAAGATAAAGAGTCACAATGTGCATTAATTGAATAAAAAGCAACAACCGCTTAAACCAAAGCAGTGAAATTATTTAAATTAATCACGATAAACTTATTCTCACTAAAATGATTTCCATCTTTTAAAATAAAATTTAAAACTATATTCATATTTTATCCTAGCCTGGCTGCCAGCCCGAACCCCGCCCACAACATTTTTTGGTCGGGAAGTTCGGTCTGGACTCGATCCGTTGAGGAGCTATTATGCCCGATCAAAAATTGTTCGGACCAATCAAATTGTCAGGGCGGGCTTTATACGATGATGGACAGATGAGCAACCAACCATAGACATCATATCTATGTGAGCAACGGTAACGTAACCATCCACGTCATCAGAGCGCTTGGGTTGAATTCATGGCTGCCGCTGGAGAATTGAGTTGTGTATATTCCGCTATCGCGTGTGTTATAGAAGATATAGACAGCGCATTCATTTTAGAAGAGGAACAGAGAACCGCAATCAAGGCATTTCTCGATGGAAAATATGTTTTTGCCGTCCTTCCTACGGGATTCGGGAAAAGTTTAATCTATCAACTTTAATCTATCTCTCAACGTCACTTACTCCGTTGTTTCTGACTGGTTGTAGGTCTATCCAATTGAGTGCAGAGGCCTTTTATTTCCTGGTTCGGTTGACACACGCCCCATAATCACAGCCCAATGGAGCAGTTTCAGACCCACATTCTTTCTACACTGTAAAAAAAGTTAACTCATTATTTTAAGTTATCTTTTTGCACGGTTTTTTTTTTAGTTTAACTAACTTATTTCGATAAGTTGAGGACAAGAAAACTTAAAATTTCTTTTTCTTTTTCTTTTTTCAAATAAAAAATCTAGTTAAAAAAATAAGTTGAAATAACTAAATTGCTAAAATATTTTTTACAGTGTAGAATATGAGTATGACGAAGTCAGGCTAATTTTATCCAGCATACTGACATATATGACTGATTACATTGAGACAATTCAATGTACTACATTAGATGACTGTCCCTATACTGTAGTTGCAACCTATAGTGAGTCAGTGGACCTGGCAGGGTGGCCCCAAAAAGCTGGATCTGCATTAATGGGGCGATTGGTGTTTTATGCCGAGGCTGCTTCACCCTGTGCACGTGAGCAGCTGTGGAATCCCACAGTCGTGACACACTCACATATAAACACGTTCACCATCCCTGCTTCATGTTTTCTTACAGCGCTGGCCAGTGAGAGGCTGTCATGACCCCAGTCCTTTAATGAAATAAAGGAGTGCATGCCTAAGGAGAAGTCTATGCTGATGATGAAGAGCCATTTCAGCTTCACTCTTCTGCCTTGTTTGATGCATTTATTTTTAGCTGGCCTGCTGGGATTTCATGCGCCACTGTTAAAGGCTGATACACATATGTAGCGTGTTGATATTTTTCTTTTTATGTTTCTCTCGCTTTCCTGTCTCTCCTCTCTTTCACTCTCTTTAATCCCCCTCTTCCCTTTATTGTTTTTATTCCTCTCTATCTCATACACTCACACTATCCAGCGTGTGATGGACAGGCTCAGAGTTTGATGTCATCAGTGCTGCAGGGATGCTTGAGCTTCTCTGATTATGTAATACACTCAAACAGCGGCTGGGAAAAAAGCGGTGACATCACTCAAAATGCAGAAAAGCTAGATTTCAAACCTTCTAAATCCAGGTCAAAGAGAAAAGATAACTTTAGTGTCTAATGTATGATTATTAGAAGTATTTAGCCTTCTATTTACCGCTTATGTCTAATCTAACTGCATAATAATGTAGCAAGTAGAAGCGGAAACGTTTGGCTGGATATGCTTGGATTTTTCCTACTTCAGCATTTCTTCTCATAATGGACAGCCACCACACATTTTAGATACACATTTGAATATTAGAAACGACAGAAAACAATAGGGAGAAAGGCCCAAGCCAGACTTGGTTCACCCGCATGAGTGCAACCGCACATGTTGGAGCATGTGCATAACTCGCCATGCCACGTATCCGACCTCTGTGCAGATTTAAGATGTAGACGATAGGGAGGCACAATATATTGATACAAATGCCAACATTTCACTTTGTCTATCAATCTATCTGTCCATCTGTCTGTCAGCCTGAGTTCAGTATGCAGCAGTATTTGAATGTATTTGCATGTAGTTTAATTTTCCATATGTGGTGATTATTTGGTGATTAGATTTTGCCTCTTTGGACATCAATTTACTTGAATTTACAGTTGCATCTGTATAGAATGTATAAGGGTATAAGCAACAGAATAACAACTACAGATATTCACATCCCCGTTTCTTTTGGAGGGAGAAATTGACTAGTTTAGATTGTCAGCTTTTGATTTTGCTGAAGTAGGTTGATATGCAGGACGTATGTTATAGTCGTAGTAAAATGGGCCCTCACAACAACTAGAGGCAAAAGGAAGGTCACACGCCTCACAAGCTGTACACATAGCCTTAACAAACTGTTTGCTCATTTTCTGTTTGGATGGCAAGGAACCCTGCATGGGTGAACGGTAGCATACCAACAACTGGTCTGTCTTATGTCCACTGGTCTGCTCAGCGGCGTAACACACAAACACCCTGACTGGGCAAAGCAAATAAAAATACTCTTTGTACTCTGACATGAATGGAGGGGGATAACAGGCCTGTAAAACTACTTAGCGAGAATTAAGAATAAGTTAACTTCTCTGAAACAGTTTCAAAAGTTCAAAGAAGTGCCAGGGACAAACCAACCTCTAGAACTGTCAAATTCCAGGCCGGAGCTCTCGCATGTATAGTAGGCCTTTTCTTAATGGGACAAACAACACCAAATAAGACAAAATTCACACAGAGCGCTTACTAAAGGCACAGAAGCTGACGATGTTTGGTCTGGGTATCTTTTATAGCTTCCGCGGTAAAACGTCACGCATCACAGGACGATATTCCAGAAAAAAGTGATTACGCAAGTGCTGCAGACACAATCATGCAGAGGCGTTCCCATAGCGTCTTAACTTCCAACGCAGCTGTTATGTCCGTTCAGGACAAGTTAATCTGTGTTCGTTTAGTAATGCCTTGATGCATGTGGAGTATGCAGCTGTTTTGGTCTGAAGTGGCAGTTCCGTTATTTCTAAAAGTAAAGTGAGTTGTATGCATTAACCTCTTGTCCAGCGTCCTTTTTATACACAACATTTGGCGACAAGGATGGCTGAATTTTCTCTTCCTCCTCCACCTCCTTTCCTCGCACTTCCCGGTGAGCCCACAATACCATGGAATCGCTGGCATCAGTCTTTTGAAACGTACCTTCAAGCTACGGGACTAGCCGACGTAAGTGCAGTTCGGAAAACAGCTTTGCTGAAGCACTGTTTAGGAGTCGAGGGACAACGCGTACTGGAGACGTTAACTGGCAACGGGACAGATACAAACTATGCAGAGACAGTTAAACTTTTAAAAGACCAGTTTGCTGCTCCACAGAGTGCTTTATTGAGACGGTTTATGTTTAGACAACGACATCAACTCCCGGGTGAGTCTGTCCATCAGTACGTTTCCAACCTGAAAGGTTTAGCCAGCCATTGCAAATTTGGCGCGTTGACGGACGAGATGATACGTGATCAGCTGATTGAGCACACTACACAGTCTAAAATCAGGGAGACGTTACTACTCGAATCAGATGATTTGACACTAGGAAGGGCTGTTGCCATTGCATTCCAAATTGAAAGTGCAGCTGAATGTGCAGCTAAATTAACACGGACAGAATCATCATTAAGCCAAGCAGTACGCATAAGTGCACAGTCACATGAGCAGCAACAGCAGCAGCCATCTAGCGCTGAGTTGGATGTACCAGACACAGCCCCAGACTCGGTCATGCATCTCACAAGACAACAAGGGCCGCGCCAGCGTCAAAGGCAGCTTTCATGTGGTAACTGTGGATCAAACACACATGCCACCAGAGCCCAGCACTGTCCAGCTAATAACCAAACATGTCGTAACTGTGGAAGAAAAAATCACTTCGCAAAAATGTGCCGCTCTGCCCCCTCCAGGTCGGATGGACACACTCCCCGTGGTTCACCCACCATAATTCGCCATGTAACATCGGGGCCCATGCAGTTCAAGTCATGTACAGTGAATATAAACACAGTGTGTATTCCCCTGCTGTTAGACACAGGCGCAAGTGTCTCCCTCCTGAATGCCAGTACATACCATAAGTTCTTCCATTTCTGTCCACTGTCTACGCCCACTGCTGTCCTACACGGATATGGTGACTCAAAAATTGACCTGTTGGGGTCCATCACAGTGACTGTTAGCTATGGCACTAGGGTCTTGCCATCCTTTGTTTTCAATGTGGCCCGACGAGGGGCGAATTTAATGGGCTGGATCTGTTCATGGCATTGGGATTTTCACTCATTGACACAGGGGGGGCTGCCATCATGACTGTCGCTGCCGGGCCGCATCAGAAGTGGTCATCACTGTTTGAAGGGATGGGCTGTCTGTCTGCCTTCGCGCATCAACCCCTCATTGACTCCTCTGTGACTCCAGTCGTCAAGCCACTGCGCCGTATTCCACTGGCCCTGAGGGATGGAGTGTCTGTTGAGCTGCAGCGGCTGCTGGATGCCGGTATCATCGAGCCGGTTGATGCTTCACAATGGATTTCGAATTTGGTTGTGGTCAAAAAGAAAACAGGGGCTCTGCGCATCTGTGTGGACCTCCGCGCAGTAAACAAAGCAGTCATCCCAGACAGATACCCGTTGCCTACGTCTGAGGAGCTCACGGCACAATTTCACGGCTCCACTGTCTTTTCAAAACTGGATCTCAGAGAGGGCTATCTCCAGGTGCCCCTCCACCCTGAAAGCAGAAACCTCACGGCCTTCGTTACACACCTCGGTGTTTTCCGCTATACGAGGATGCCGTTTGGCCTTAGCTCCGCCCCTTCCTGCTTTCAAAAGGTCATGACCTCAGTGCTGGCAGGTATACCAGGTGTGGTTATTTACCTTGATGATGTAGTGGTGCATGGTGCTACTACTGCTATCCATGACAGTCGTCTGCAAAGTGTGTTCAAAGCCCTAGCCAAGCACAGTTTAACCCTCAACGGCAGCAAATTGTTTTTTGCGGTGCCGGCCATTGAATATGTAGGCTTCCGACTTTCCACTGAGGGCATCTCTCCCCTTCAGTCTAATGTGGAGGCCATCCTCTCTGTTCCCGAACCGACCTCGGCTGCCCAGCTCGCTTCATTTCTGGGCATGACGGGCTACTACATGAAGTTCATGCCCCAGTATTCAGCCATAACAGCTCCACTGCGCCAGCTGCTTCGGAGAGATGAGCCGTGGGTCTGGTCTCTAGAATGCACAAAGGCAGTGCAAACTCTTAAAGCTCAACTTACCTCACCTCCAGTGTTGGCGCATTTTGACATATCTAGTCACACCCTGGTCACCTGTGACGCCTCGGCCATGGCGATAGGTGCCGTACTATCACAAGTACAGAATGGCGTGGAGAGGCCTGTGGCATTCGCCTCCCGAGCTCTGAACCAAACCGAACAAAGATACTCAGTTGGGGAGCGGGAGGCACTCGCTTGCATGTGGGCTTGCGAGAGATGGCACCTCTACCTTTATGGCCGCCAGTTTACGCTGAGAACAGACCACCAGGCATTGACAGCTCTGCTCTCCTCTACAGGCACCGGTCACAAGCCGCTGAGACTGCATCGTTGGTATGACCGCCTCCGCCAATACAACTACACTCTTCAGTTTACCCCGGGCCGGGATAATGTCGTTGCAGACCTTCTCTCTCGGTCAGTTCCTGCCCAGGCCCCGCCCACCAGCGTCAACCACATCGAAAGTGAGATTATTCACATGCTACACACTCCGCTCGAGTCCACGGTCACTCTAGAGGAACTGAAGGCAGCCTCAGAACAGGATCCAGTCATCTCCCAGCTCTGCACCTACATTCGTCAGGGATGGCCAAGGGAACTACCAGAGGAGCTGTTGGCCTTTTCCAGGGTCAAGCAGGAGCTCTCTTGTTGGAATGAGACATGTGTGGCACGTGGGCTTTGCACTGTGATTCCACGGGCTCTTTGCGCCCGCGTGCTGGCCATGGCACACGAGGGCCACCTGGGCATAGTAAAGCTTAAACAGAGATGCCGCGACCTGGTGTGGTGGCCAGGCATAGACAAAGACATTGAGGCCCTTGTTAAAGAATGCCCAGCATGCCTCGTGAGTGGAAAAACCGGCTGCCGACCCCCACCACCCCTGCAACCTCTGGCCTGGCCCTCAAAGCCATGGGAGCATCTGCAATTAGACATATGCGGTGAGATCCACGGTGCCCCCCACTATCAGCGGTTCTTGGTCGTAGTGTATGACTTACACTCCAAATGGCCAGAGCTGACCACTACCGGCTCTGTCACTTCCCAGGTCATTGTGGACTTTCTGGAGTCCCTCTTTTCCCGCTGGGGCCTTCCACAGACCATTACCACCGACAATGGTCCACAGTTTGTATCTCTGGAGTTTACTTCATACCTGGAGAACAGGGGGATTCGACACATCCGCACATCCCTGTATCACCCACAGGCAAACGGCGGGGTGGAGCGCTTCCATCAATCCCTAAAAAATGGCATCAGAGCACATCAGGCTCAGGGGTGTTCCTTTAAACAAGCCATACGTCTAACACTGCTACACTACCGGGCTACCCAGCATTCAACCACAGAGGTTTCCCCAGCCTCACTCATGCTGGGTAGGGAGTTACACCTACCACTGGACAGGCTCCGCCCCACTGCAGTCCAGAACACACTCACACCAGTCAAAGCCTCAGTCACTCGCCGTCAGAAGCGGATGAAACAGTGGTTTGACAGGAAAAAGAGGGTTAGGATACCAGATATCACTGTGGCAGACTGGGTGAGAGCTCGCCGACCGCACAGGAAGAACAAAATGGCATCATTTTGGTCCAATCCACGGCAAGTGTCCCGCCGACTGGGACCAACCACATACCTCCTAGATGATGGCACGCGCTGGCACGCCAGCTGCCTTCAGAAGGTGCCAGCACCTCCTGCAACCTCAACTCAGAACATTGGGGACATAATGCCACCCAGAGCGGAGCAGGAGGACTCCTTACCTCAATCACCCGCACAGCCTGAAGATACTCCCTCGTTGGCACACCCAGTGCCCCCATCACCTTCGCCGCTGGCCCCGTCTTCAGCCTCCACACCACTGTTCGCCTCACCTTTAGCTGTTTGTCCTCCACGGCCAGTGCGCACGAGGGCACGCCCTGATTACCTGAAGGACTATGTTTCAACCTTTCATATTTGAACCCCCCAGAGAGGGGAAAATGTTATGTCCGTTCAGGACAAGTTAATCTGTGTTCGTTTAGTAATGCCTTGATGCATGTGGAGTATGCAGCTGTTTTGGTCTGAAGTGGCAGTTCCGTTATTTCTAAAAGTAAAGTGAGTTGTATGCATTAACCTCTTGTCCAGCGTCCTTTTTATACACAACAGCAGCCCGAGTTCCCTTGAAATTCCCCAATATTTTAGATATATAAAATTTAACCTTAGGGTTTTGGATCTAGAGCTCCCTTGCTTTTTGTAGAAAAAAAAGAAAGAAAATGGATTCTTGACAATTGAAACCGGAGCGTGCAGCTTTGAGAAAGGAAGCAGCCGTGAGGGCCTCAGCTCTGGAGAGACTAAAAGCGAGGCTCCTGTTTGCCTCGGCTGTGGAGAGGCGTTTAAGAGAGATGTGACAGTGAAGTGTCATAATCTCTCTGCGTCTCAGCACAAAATCCTCAGATTGAACTGGAAGTAGAGTCGTAGCTGTGAGTTTGAATGTAGATACATCATTTGCAATGAGCTCACTGCTTAATTATTAACAATCTCTGAATAATGCAGGGATCTCTTAGGACAGAGACATTGGCTGCTCTTACACTAGTAGCAGTTTCTGTTATAGAGCCATTAGCATATGGGTGTGTGTGCGTGTTCGTTTGTGTGTTGTGTAAACATGTTTGTGCGTCTCTCCTCTCTGCTCCCTTCAGAACCCAGCCGTGTCTGTGTCCCACAAGGGCCTCTGATTTCCATCTCGATGGAACCGCAGCTGTGCTTTCACCCCTCACAACTCTCCAAAACAAACTTCAGGGTGTTAATCATCGATTCCACTTAATGGACTTTAGTGCCTTAAAGTATAAGTGTCAAATTTGGATTAGAGATTAATAAATCATGTACATCAATCACCCATTAATCAGCCAATCACCTGTGAGCGACACTCAAACACAGTCACACACCAAAATGGGGGGGGGGGGGGGCACTTTATTCAATTATTTGAATATCGGCCATTAATGGTTATCAACCGTATTTTTTTTTATAAAATACATTTATGGTTTAGAAGATTGGCTCAAAACAACCTATCTGCAGAACTGAGTGACCATGAGCCAAGATGGAAGATTTCAGATCCAGTGTCCATTATGGGGTCACCATCTAAAAGAGCCCCTCTGAAAACAAAAATCGTACTCGGTTACTAACGTAACCTCGGTTCTCTCTAGAGAGGGAACGAGTACTGCGTAATATCTTACGCTATGGGGAAACACTCTTTCCTCGAGATATTGAAGCCAAAAATTATCCTGAATTTTTTAATCATGCAAAACGCTTTTTCAGCAGCAAGCAGACAAGGGCGAGACAGCTCGCGCGCCCATTGGCTGCCTCGCTGGAAAAGCTGCAGCCTATCGAGTGAGGCACTGCGTGACGTAATGACGAATGAGGACGCTTCGCGCTCATTTCGTCATGTCCCGCCATTATAGGCGTGGTCTCGCCCTATAAATACCCCCTCGATAGCTGTATTTCCTCTGATTTTGTACGCCGAAGCGAACCAGAGCATAGTCCAAGCACGGCAAGATACGCAGTACTCGTTCCCTCTCTAGAGAGAACCGAGGTTACGTTAGTAACCGAGTACGTTCTCTTACGAGAGTATCTCTCGTACTGCGTAATATCTTACGCTATGGGGAACCCCATGCAACACGCCGTGCGGACAGGGATCCAACACCAGAGTCCCGGGGCCAAGCCCGGGGCGCATCTAGTGCACAATCACCACAACTCACACAGAGTAGAGGAGGAGAGGCTAGAAGCATCACTCCTTCATAAAAGTCCCGTAGGGGTACAGACCCGTAGGGGTACACATAGCCGCATTGGCGGCCGATAAGCCCGAAGTTCAGACCGCCAGAAGCTTAGCTTGTAAGGCGGGCACCTCCAGGTTATAGTACTTGATAAATGTAGACGGCGAGGCCCAGCCCGCAGCCGTACAGATATCCTGCAGGGAGACCCCGCTATACCATGCCCACGACGAGGCCACGCCTCTCGTGGAGTGCGCTTTGACACCCAATGGGCACCGCAGGCCCCTGGAAGTGTAAGCCAGCGCTATGGCATCCACTATCCATCTGGATAGGCTCTGTTTTGAAGCGGCGAGTCCCTTAGAACGGCCGCCAAACAACACGAAAAGCTGCTCGGTCTGTCTGAACTCAGCCGAGCGGGACACATAAGCCCTTAACGCCCTGACAGGGCAAAGGAGACTCGCGTCCCTCTCCTCATCGAGAACCGGAAGGGCTGACAGGGAAATTACCTGGGCCCTAAACAGTGTATTGAGGGATTTCGGCACGTAGCCGTGCCTCGGTTTGAGTACGACCTTTGAGTCGTTAGGCCCAAACTCCAGACATGACGCGCTTACAGAAAGCGCCTGTAAGTCCCCTACACGCTTCACTGAAGCGAGAGCCAATAGAAACGCCGTCTTAAGGGACAGGTGCTTCATGTCCGACAGCTGGATCGGCTCAAACGGGGCGCCTTTCATGACCTCCAAGACCGTGGAAAGGTCCCAAGCCGGGACTGAAGGGGGCCTGGGAGGGTTTAACCTCCAAGCTCCTCGTAGGAAACGCACGACTAAGTCGTTTTTCCCCAGTGACTGGCCAGACACCGGTTTAGCAAACGTTGCTATGGCCGCCACGTAAACTTTGAGCGTGGATGGGGTCCTTCCCTTATCCATCAGCTCCTGAAGGAAGGCAAGCACTTCCTTAACCCCGCAGTCCACAGGTGAAAAGCCACGGGCTCGACACCAAGTAGAGAACACCGACCATTTCGAGGCATAGAGCCGTCTGGTAGACGGAGCTCTAGCCTGCACGATCGTGTTTAGCACTCCTTCCGGGAGGCTAGCGGGTACCCGTTGATGGCCCATGCGTGCAGGGACCACAGTTCCGGGCGAGGATGCCAAATCGAGCCCTCCGCCTGAGAGAGGAGATCTCTCCTCAACGGTACAGGCCACGGGGCAGTGCTGGCCATCCGCATCAGGACCGGAAACCAAGCCTGGTTCGTCCAGAGCGGAGCTACAAGCAGCACTGGGCATCCATTTTCCCTGATCCGCTCCAACACCTGAGGCAGGAGCGAGACCGGGGGAAAAGCATACAGGGGACCGCTGGGCCAAGCATGGGCCAGCGCGTCCCTGCTTTTCGAGAAGAATACCGGGCAGTGAGCGTTCTCGCGAGACGCGAACAGGTCCACCTGCGCTCTGCCAAACGTTTCCCACAGCAGCTGGACCGTCTGCGGATGCAGCGACCATTCTCCTGTCGGGACGTTGTCTCTGGACAGCATGTCTGGACCCGTATTCAGGTGCCCAGGCACGTGCGCCGCTTTCAGAGAAAGGAGGTTGCGCTGGGCCCAGACCAAGAGGGGTTCCGTCAGCCTGCAAAGGCGTGCGGACCCGAGGCCGCCCTGGCGATTTAGGTACGCCACCACTGACTTGTTGTCCGACCGGACCAAGACGTGGTGGCCCTTTATCAGGGGACGGAAGCGCCGTAGCGCTTTGTCGACTGCTATCAACTCCAAGCAGTTTATGTGAAGGAGCTTCTCCTGCTCTGACCATAGGCCAGCCAGCGGTCTGCCCTCGAGCAGCGCTCCCCACCCCGTGGTGGAGGCGTCCGTAGACACCACTTTCACCCTTGAGGCGGTCGCCAGACTCACACCAGACTGATACCAGCTGGTTACTTTCCATGGTTTCAGAGCCGAAACGCACCATTGGTCGAAACGCACCATGCCCAGGGCGGGACCCGTGCCTTCAGCCACCTCTGCAGTGGGCGCATGCGAAGCAGGCCCAGCTGGAGTACAGGGGATGCCGAGGCCATCAGGCCCAGCATTTTCTGAAACCGTCTGAGCGGGACTATAGAGCCGTGGCGGAAGGATTCCGCGACGCGCTGAATACTTAGTACGCGCTCCGGTGACAGGCGTGCCGTCATGGATAGCGAGTCCAACACTGTTCCCAGGAAAGAAATTCTCTGGCTGGGACACAGCGAGCTCTTTTCCCAGTTGACTGTCAGGCCCAGTGTCTCGAGGTGCTCGAGCAGTGTGGCCCTGTGTTCTATGAGCTCTGACCGTGATCGAGCTAGAATCAGCCAATAGTCCAAGTAGTTCATAACTCGCATGCCCTGAAGTCTCAGGGGCGCGAGAGCCGCGTCCATGCACTTCGTAAATGTACGGGGTGCCAAGGACAGGCCGAACGGCAGGACTGTGTATTGATAAGCCTGGCCCTCGAACGCGAATCTCAAGAATCGCCTGTGATGGGACGCTATTTGTATTTGGAAATAGGCGTCTTTCAGATCTATTGACATAAACCAGTCCCCTTGGCGCACTTGCGCGAGGATTCCCCTGGTCGTAAGCATCCTGAACTGGCGCTTCACAAGCGCTTTGTTCAGCTGTCTCAGATCTAGAATGGGTCTGAAGCCCCCATCTTTTTTCGGTACCAGAAAATATCTGCTGTATAAGCCCCCTTCGCTCTGAGCCTGAGAAAGGGGCTCTATGGCCCCCTTGCTCAGCAATTTCGCTATCTCGGCTCGAAGTAGATGAGATACTTCGTTTCTCACCGTAGTCTCGACGGGCGCCGTATAACGGCGTGGACGTCGTGCGAATTGTAGCGAGTAGCCTCTCTTTATAGTGTTCAGCACCCAGTCTGATACCCCGGGTAGCTTTGACCACGCTTCTGCGTGAATAGCTAGAGGTAGGATGCAGACCGGGCTCTGGCCGTGACCAGGCAACGGCTCGAGAGCTCCGGTACCCTGGGAACACAACGCCGTGCTTACAGCGTTCGAGGCGGGGGGGGCGCTGAACACAGCGGGCAGCCTGGCCGCGCTCAGATTCTCTACGGCGGGACGCACAGCGAGAGTGAGAGGGGCGAATCCCGTGGGATTCGGCGTGCTTGCGGGAGGTTGTGGGCGCAAACCTACGGGCACATCTACTGCACTGTACACGCTTTCGGCCGGAGCCGATAGATTGTGTATTGGTTTCGTTTTTACAGAAAACAAGGGACACTCGGCATGCAGCGTGAGCGGGCATTGTATGGGCGCATTCACTACATTGTTTGCACAATCGACCTGAGTCAGATTTATGTGTGCTAGCCTCGCACCGTGGCGGGCTGTGTCTGGGTGTGGGAATGGGCACTGGGGCGTGGGCATTCTTACAACACTCATAACACCATCGGCCGTGGCCGGCATACCAGAAAATACACTCTTTATTGGATTTATCTGGGCAGCCATAAAAACGGCTTTTTTGTGCAGGCAAGCGGGCTGAGACACCGGCTGCTTCACTGCTAAATACACTGGCACAGTCACATCGCAAGGAACTGAACGAGCGAATCTTTTCGGTGGTGAACCGGCCGCAGCGGGATCCGAACACCGTCGCTTTCTTAGAGTGGCTAGGAAAGCTTAGAGGCCTCGGGCTTGAGCTTAATCTTCGGCCGGGGCCCGCGCTGAGCGGGGCGGCGTCCAGCAGAGCGAGAGCGCGGTCTCTGATCCCGGGCCTGGCGGCGCTGTGTAGCGGCAGCTGCGGGCGATGCAGGCCGAGGCTGCGAGCTGCGAGCAGACGGCTGCTTAGAGCGACCTGCAGCGGAGCTCGAGCGCTTCGGAAGGAAGTGCTTCATGGCCTGCGAAGTCTTCTGCTCCTCAGAGAATCTGTCCGCGAAATCCTTGACGGCAGATCCGAAGAGGCCCGCAGGGGAAATGGGCGCGTCGAGGAATACAGAGCGCTCAGCTTCCGTCATCTCAGACAGCGTCAACCACAGATGTCTCTCGGCAACGGTGAGAGAGGCCATATTCCGCCCCATGGCCTGAGCAGCGGCTTTAGCGGCGCGTAGAGCAAGGTCCGTAGCGCCTCGTAAATCCGCCACATTGACAGCACCCGGACCTTCCTCGTCCAATTTAAGGAGAAGGTCGGCCTGGTAAATCTGCAAGATCGCCATAGTATGCAGCGCTGAGACCGCCTGTCCAGCGGCTGTGTAAGCACGCCCGTGCAGCGATGAAGTCACCCGGCAGGCTTTAGAGGGAAGCGTCGTCTGCGCGCGCCGTCCCGCAGAGGGCGGGCAGAGATGCGACGCGACCGCCGCCTCCACAGGAGGAATGGAGAGATATCCTTTATCTCCCGCGCCGGTGACAGAAGAAAAGGCCGCAGAGGTGGAAGTGCGCAGTCTGGCGGAGAACGGGGCGGTCCATGACTTAGCGACTTCGTCGTGGAGCTCAGGGAGGAAGGGGGCGGCCCTAGACTTAGACGGGGCTTCGTCCTTCTTGAGAAAGCGCCCGTCGAGTCTGTTGCGCGGCGGCAAGGCAGGCGCCTCCCACTCGAGGCCGATGCTCTCCACGGCCTGGGTGAGCAGACGCATCAGCTCAGCCTCAATGCCGGGTCTCTTCCCAGAGGGTTGGCTAGACACGTCAGCGGGGGGGAGGTCCACAGAGCTCGCCCAATCCTCGCTATCAGAAGCCACAAGAGAGCATACCTCAGCAGGCTCGTCCAGCTCGGGAGCGGAAGCGGCGGCAGACGGCGGGCGCTGTCCGTCCGGGAGCGACTCAAGTGAAGCCGGCGAAGCAGGCGGGCGAACCGGCGAGCTTTGGCGGGCTGGAGAAGGCTCGGGAGCGCGCTTGGCGCGACGCTTCTTACGGCGCGGCACAGAAGGCTGGGACGCGGGCTCAGAGAACGACGCCAGGCGAGTCCGCAGAGTCACCATAGGCAGAAGTTCGCAGTGCGGGCATCCACCATCCGCTAGCGTGATAGCCGCGTGCTCATGACCCAGGCAGGACACACAGATGACGTGACGGTCCTCATCACTGAGCTGGGAGCGGCACGAGCCACAGAAAGGCATCTTTAAAAAGACGCAGCTCTTTTAGAACAGATAAAGGGTGTTGCGTCACGTAAGCAAACACACACACACTTAGCAGAGTAAAAGGATATAGTACGCCGGAAAGCGCAGCAGGTACGGCAGTTGAAGGCGGCTGGGCCAGCGACTTCAGAAGATGGCACGTCCCGCTGAGAAGGCTACAAGTCAACGGCGCGGCTTCTCACTCTGGATCCCGCGATGCGTGAGCTTCGCGTGAAGAATGAAAAATCAGAGGAAATACAGCTATCGAGGGGGTATTTATAGGGCGAGACCACGCCTATAATGGCGGGACATGACGAAATGAGCGCGAAGCGTCCTCATTCGTCATTACGTCACGCAGTGCCTCACTCGATAGGCTGCAGCTTTTCCAGCGAGGCAGCCAATGGGCGCGCGAGCTGTCTCGCCCTTGTCTGCTTGCTGCTGCAAAAGCGTTTTGCATGATTAAAAAATTAAGGATAATTTTTGGCTTCAATATCTCGAGGAAAGAGTGTTTCCCCATAGCTTAAGATATTACGCAGTACGAGAGATACTCTCGTAAGAGAACAGTCTGATGCCAGAAAATCACCAGATTTAAGTAAGAAACACCTGAGATATCTCATTTGTGATTTTTTTTCTTTCCATTGGTGGCGGAGATGAGTGATCAGTCTGCATTGACTGTAGAGAGAGAGACAAGGAAAGCGAGAGGAGGGTAAGACTAATGATGATATGTGTAAAATTTAAACAGCAGAGATTGCAGATGGATAGGCTCTATGCCTGTTCATGAGTCCTTGCGGGCTGTGTTGCTTTACAGCTATGTTTTTTATCCCTCATCACACTTAAAAATGAATGAGTAGCACTGTGTAGAGGAAGCATGGACAGGATCAGGCCTGCTTCCTCAGAGGGCTCACTCGCACTGGAGTAACGTGCTGTTATGACCTGCCTCCTGTTTGGAGCTCTTACTGTCATCATTCTGACTCTTCCCGTTTTATTGGGTTGGGTGTGCTTAAATTTAGAGATGCACAATATCAGTACCAGATATCGGCTGAAATTGGAGATTTTATTTTATTTCTATTTTATTGGTATTATTTTAAAACAAATATACTTATTTCCCAGTATTGGATGTTTAATTACGCCTGTTTTTCCCCCTATTTTTATATTTTGATTACCTTTGCGGTCATCTAATTTCTGTTTTTATACTGGTCTGGACATTATTATCCACATTTACTTTCACAAATTCATAGCGATTTTAGCTTTTAGTGCTTTATTTTTAATTCATTTTGTTTAATATATTTAGGGTATACCTTACCGTTCAAAAGTTTTTTTTGTTTTGTTTTTTTAAGTTTCTTATGTTCACCAAAGCTGCATTTATTCAATACAGTAGAGAAAAGTAAGTGAAATGTTATTATATTTTTTAAAATGTAGTTTATTCATGTAATGGAAACTGAATGTAATTTATTCATGTAATGGAAAAGTAATTTTCTGCATCATTTCTCCAGTCTTCAGTGTCACATTTATCTTTATAAATCATTCTGATATGCTAATTTAGTGCTCAAGAAACATTTCTTATTCTTATATAAATGAACTTACATTTTTGTAGACACCATTTCAGGATTCTACAAATATCTTTATTTATTTTTTTAAAGACTCTAAGTCTTTAAAATCACTTTTGATAGATTTAATGAGGTCTTGCTAAATAAGTAATAAATAAAAAAGTATACATTTTAAAAACATCCATTTATTGACTATACCTTGAAAATACTTATTGGCTTATCGGTTTTACCCAGAATTTTATTAGCAGTGTATTCTTATACAAGTCATCTTTAATTTCTTCACCAATGGTTCTCAGCTGTCTTTTCTTCAGGACACAGGTGGTTTATCGTAGAATAGTAAGATGTATTAATATTCCCCAAAATATGCACAATTATTAACAGGCTAAATAAGAAATTTGGCAAGTTGAAGTATTTGAAGTTGTCAAAAAGTATATCCAACAGTAAGGAGATCTTCTCTCTCCCCCTCTCTCTGTCTGTTTTCTTCCTTTCGTGACTCCCAGGGGTACAAACAGCTTTAAAAGTTAATAAACCACCTCTGGTTAGTCACTGGGAACACATGTCAGGAGAGAAACAGAGAGAACCCTGGGTTGTGAGGGTTTTTGTTTGTTTGTTTGCTTGCTTGCTTGTTCAGCATTGTGAGAGGTGTTCACTCATGTCACATTACATTCATCATTGTCTCTGTTGCCTGGTCATCTCTTTTGACAACATTTCCATCAATACACTGATCAGTTCATTTGCTCTGTCTTGTTTTTGCAGACCTTTCTGGCACAGAAGTTTTTTCTTTACGAGCATTCCACCTCAATAAATGTGTTTGTAATTAAACACAGGCCCGGTCATGTGAGCAGCCAAACATCATGAGATGGAGCGGTCGGAATGGACATAGTATGGCAGGCAGCAGCCTCCCACTGTCTCCATCCCGCCGAGTAAAGCCTTCATGTGCTTCACTTCACGCAGAGCCGGATCTTCACGGCTCCTCGTCCTTCCCCAGAGGAAGCTTTAGCTTATCAGAGGCCTTAGTCTGGTATCGTGGGACTGAAATATTCACTCATCCACATAGAATTCCTCTTTATGATCCTGCAGTGTAAGGTCTGTGTTGTGCACGAATGGCCCTCACAGTTTGCCAGCATGTGTGAGTATGTGTGGGTGAGAGAGAGAGAGAGATTGAGCATGTGTTGTTAAATGTTCCCACACTGTGTAA
The DNA here is from genome assembly GCA_036326025.1 of Chrosomus eos. Classification (NCBI taxonomy): domain Eukaryota; kingdom Metazoa; phylum Chordata; class Actinopteri; order Cypriniformes; family Leuciscidae; genus Chrosomus; species Chrosomus eos. The sequence goes on from CM070833.1 coordinate 18,105,210, forward strand.
GGCAGACCTAAGTGAGGGGAGGATGGAAAATAAGGAAATAAAGTAAGGCACATGGTTCCCATTGTGCGGTTGTTTATGTTCGATGAGTATGTGCTTGTGTGTGGAGTTTTACCTGACAAACTTTCTTCTGCAGATTTATACTTGCTTATGATCATTTCAACTGTATTGTAGCTGTAAGTTTTAGTTCCCCATCTATCAGTCACTACAACGTTATTTCGACTGACAAATGGGGTCTCACTTGGGAGCCCAAATCACCTCTGAGTTTTCGAAAAATCCACTCATTCAGATTTTTGCTTCAGAGCCGAATGGTTGCACAGTGATCACTCTTCCAGTCACCAAGCAACGAAAGAAGTGCTACAGAAGATTGTTCTACACAGTTGGAGAGGGTGCATTCAGCGTTTTTCGACTTATCAGTGCAAAGTTAAGTGCAGCGAAATTCCCCTGGGTGCTTCCCTAAAAGAGCAAGCACGGTCAGCAAGTGTCTTTTTAAAGATGCCTTTCTGTCCATGTGTTTCTGGATGCGGTCGTTTCCTGTCTTCATCTAACGGCCACGGCTCTGTCTCACATGTCTGGGGCGAGAGTATGCTGAGGCAGTGTTTGTGTATGGTTCATGCCCTCAGAGCGAGTCACTGCGGTTGTGACTGGAGTTCCCTATGTTGTTGCCCAGCACACTGCCTCTGTACAATGCAGAGCCATGGGCATGGTTAACACTTTGGGAGTCCTGATGGTTACAGTGGGAGCACTTCTGCTGGGCCAGTTCTCACAGAAATGAAGCTTAGCGCAAGTTCTGCCAGGAAGACTCAATCGTTCACGTCATGTATTACCTTCTCACTTATCCAATCACATCCTAATAGCCAGTATAAAAAGGGTGGTACTTACTCATGTCTGAGTTCTCAGATGCTGTCGCTTCAACCACCTCCATCCTCCCCATCCACCACCAGACGGGACTGTAACAACATCAGATATTACATTAACTTTAGCTCAAATGAGATATAGGGAATTTGAATAATTAATCATGAATATGATTAATATATTGCATATTACAGTTAAATTATCGAAGTTGGAAATAGATCGATTGTACATATGAATGATCAATCACAACGAATTATAATTCCTCATTCATATATCAATGGTCTCCTTCCAAATCGATTATATGAGATAACCTTTAATGGAATTAATTCAGTCATCGAACAATCCGTTTGTCCAGCAAACGGCCGTAATATTATCAATTTTCAACAGGTTATCCCTTCTTATAAACTCCAAGAAATATCAATTTTCTGGCCACGAAAACTCAACTTCTTGTTCTTATAAAATTTAGGTTACTGAAATAGTAACAAATTGTAAAGCTTTATAGCTAAGATCAAACATTTCATTGACTTTGTAAAATGAGCATCTCAAAATCAATCAAGAATATGGTTTTAATAAAATGAAACTACGGATACAGAATTCTACATTTAAACATGGGATACATGTATGTACAGTAAGTAAAATTAATAAGACAAACGAATAACAAACTGGAGTGAGAGAGAGAGATTGAGTGAGAGAGAGATTGAGTGAGAGAGAGAGAGATTGAGAGAGAGATGGCAGTATGGCAAAAATCACAGACAGAATGAACCTTGAGAGACACTAAGGAATGAAATCACATTAAAAGTTCCATAAAACTAATACTTGCACAATGATTCTCTTTGAGTTGCTGAGGAAAGCCGCGTCTTGCGTGTGTGTGTGTCCTTAAGAGCGGGTGCATGCTTTCTCGTCTCTTCCGGGCGAGTGCGGTCGCGGTAGGTTCAAAAAGTCTCTTTAAGATTGAAGTTGCCGATTTCGTTCATTTCACTGAAACTGAACGTAAGAAAAAGTCCGAAGACGAAAATAAAGAAAGATTAAAGAAAAAGAAGAAACACGGTGTGAAGCTCCCTAAGGAGCCATGGAACCGGAAACCTCTCACAGGGAAAAAGCTCTCTGAAAAACTTCATGGGGGTCAGTCTTTTTATGGAAAGACTGGGTCACGCCCCTGTCAGAGAATCTGACGATGTAAGTTTAATGTTCAAAGTTTGTGTTGTGTGCGTAACTGTGTGTGATTGTCCTTCCGAATTCATTCGGAGTCACATGTCCTTTCGGTCACATGTGGTAAACAGGTCATTCCTTTGTTTATTCATTAGAGAAAAACGCTGCGTGGCAAAATCAGTCAATGATTTAATCAAGTCCCAAACACTATTCCTTTGATTTGTCAATCACAGTAAGACAGAGCTGTGTTTGATTAACTAGCTTCCAGTGATTTACTCAAGAAGAAATGAGCTGTGTTAGCAGATCAGGATTTTGCTGATTCCGAACATCTGCCAGATACCCTGCCAATGTCGTTACAGGACCTTCCTTCATCTCTTTACCATTCTACGCCGGGTCCTCCCCACCAGACGGGACCTTCCTTCATCTCCCTACCATTCTACGCTGGGTCCTCCCCTCCATCCCTCCCATCACCTCCAGACGGGCTTTCCCCTCTACCCTGAAGATGCCAGGATGTCCTCTCCTCCTTCTACCCCACCACCACCAGATGTCACCCTTCCTTACTTCGCGGGGGTGGACTGCGGCCCTGCCTTCATCTCAGGCAGGATACGCAGATTCCGTACCCTGGGAATGCGAGTTACGGACGGGGCCTACGCCAAAGAATTTCATTGCTTGCTGAGCTCGTAAATAAATGTTTATTGTCTCAGTATTATTCTCCCGAGTCTTTCTGGTAGAACTCCCACTTCTCTGCAGTGTCGTCTGCCGTCGAGCTGCCGAGTGATGGTGCGGGTCTTTCACACAGGGGACCCAGCGTGTCATTCGGGGCTCCGGGTAAGGATCAGATGTCGATAGCTGCATCAGAGAGCGGGCTACTGTCCTCTGCAGGGGTAGATGAAGCCGCTGAGCTTCACCGTTCTGGCGTGGTTCACCTAAAAAAATTAAGTTGTCTCAACTTAAATTATCACGATTTAACGTGATAATTTAAGTTGAGAAAACTTAATTTTTTTAGGTGTTACCAATTGAAGTAATTTTTTTAGGTTGATCCAACTGTTCACTTTTTACAGTGTTGCTCAGGCCGAGTCAGATGCAGAGTTGATGGCCATGCTTGCCCGGGTCTCCTGGGGCATTGGAAACCAGTGGAACCCTCCACCTTGTCCTGAGCACTTGTACTGTATGATTGATTCCTGGGTGCAGTGCATGGTTCACAGCCATGTTCCCCCCCTGTGTCTTTCTTCCCAGAAGTGCATGACACTATGTACAGCCACGACAGCGACACGCGATGATTCTATTTTAGAAACAATTTCTATCTCTGTGAAGTCTTGGCTGGAACAACAACAGAAAGTATGACAATCTCAGGTACTGTTTATGTGCTTTATGTAATGTTAAAAGCGTCTGTGTGAGTTTAAATATCATTTTGTGTGTTTTTATAGCTGTACTGAAAGCAACTCGCCTATAATATAATAAATATGTATACTCGGATACTCGTCGGGACAGGCATTTTGAACGTAATTTTGAGTGAATTTGTCCATTGAATCACTGGAAGGCATGAAAGAGAGCTCAACTTTGTGCACTATCTGAGAGACAGCTTTCAGGTCATACGCTTCTGATGTTAAACTTCCCACACAGCGCATGCGTAACAAATTCCCTTTTGTGTGTTCCAGCGCTTGAATATTTACATTGGAAAGGCTGAAACTTTCGTGATGATGAAGCACTGACTCGTCAACTGTACAGAGTGTCGTTCACGTTTGTTCACGTTCAGGTTGTCACGACATTGCATTGTTAGAATTAAAAAAAATGTTACTGGCCAACTGGCGACTGACACTGTTTCAAACACTCGCTAACGCCGATTTTTACTCGCATTTGACAAGTTTTCATTTTAGGCCCTGAACCTACAGTAAGTACCTCCTTAAAAATCTGGTGAAATGTTTGGCACGTGTTGCATTTTCAAATGCAGATAATAAATAAGTGATGCAAATTCACAGCAGCTTGTCTGGAACAGCTTTTATCACGAACCAAGCCGCTCTTAGACACTAAAAACACTGATAAAACGAGCTACTCGCGTATGAAAGAATACTGTGCCACGCTTCTCTATGAAATACTTGTGCTATCTCAAATTAAAGACAAATTAAAGGCTTAATTTCAGTTATTCGTATTTAAAGCAGTTTTTTTCTTCTTTTATTACAGTATCACAATTAATTTAACCTTTTTCATTGAGTTGGTCTTTTTGCCATATACCTGGGTGTCTTTACACTAATTGACAAAATATAACAGGCTATTTAAAAAAAATTAGTTAAAAAAAAGTTTATTAATTCTTCATATTATTATAGTTATCGTTTTATTTGGTAATTCTTTTATAATTTTTATAGTGTTCTCAATATAATTTCCCATCCTATTAGTCTTTAGTGATATCTAGCGATGCACCAATATTACAGTTTTGTCTGATGCCAATAATTATTTTCATATTTTTGTATATATTTTCATATACATATAGTATAAAAATTGATGTATATTTTGGGATTTATTAAATATTGCATTTAACAGTTAATACTTTTTTTTAAAGATTCTTTATTGAACTTCAAAAGCACTTTTATTGAGTATTACATGATTGCAAAGGTCATCTAAAATAAATATGTAAAAATAGAGAAAAGGAGCATGAACAGTTAAATTTCCAAAACTGGCCGATATTTGTGCACTATTGACAAATACTAATCAATTAAAAACATTTCTAATGTCAGTCGTTAACTAATATGATACAGATAGATCTGGCATCCCCTAGTAATATCCCTATAAATAAAAAAACAGATCCTTCATAAAATCATCCTTCAGGAAGTGGTATAATTTTGGTAGGAAAACAACTGCACTAACATTAATAAGTATTAGCAATTTTGTGACGCTATTTGGTAGCCTCACTTTAAAACACTCATGTTTGCTATTCGCTAGGCCACGTTTGCTACTCCAGCTCTCAGGAAAATGCAGTTGTCTAAACGAAAGCACTTCGTCCTGATCTGATTTGCAGTCTGGATCAAACAGATTGTATAATGAGGCTTATGATTATAAACCATCTTTGTTTTTCCTTGTCGAGTGTGAGTGTGATTTGGTTTTCTGGTCACGTTCTATGGTGTCCTGATTAAATGCCAGGATTACCATGTGCCCTTTCTTCAGTCCCACTGGCCTACTTGGGTCTTAAACACAGCAGTCGTGTCTTTCCCTCCTGTGCTCCTTCAATCCGTCTTTTACTTTCTCTTCTTGTTTCTCTCTCATACATTCCTTGTTGGATCCTGACATGATCCCTCCACTGTATGATTTATGATTTTCACGTTAGGTATGTTTCCTGAAATATGGCATCTCCGTGGAGAACGGCATACTCCTAGAGAAAGCGTGGGATCCCAGCACGTGACAGCAAAATTCTGTTTTATTCCTCGAGACACACGGTGTGCTGGAGGCCTTTCAGCCATCACACTGAGGTGACTGATGAATGGATTGATCTCCTGACATTAGCACAGAAACTCTTTAGATTGACGTAAAAATACACGTAAAAAAATGACGTAAAGCCTACCATACTGCCATCTATCAACATGGATCAGCATGTTTGAGTTGTAAATGACACTGATCTTAGTGAGTTTTAAAGAGGGCTCTACACTTGGGAAGTGTTATATGTATCGTCTATGATAATATCGTAAATGTTGTTTTAATGATGCATGAGCTAACATTATGGAGTAAAGTTCAAAAACTCACTGTGCAAAAAACAAACAAAAAGACCTTGAGAGTGCAAGAGATCACTGCCTAATGTAGCCTTGTAGAATGCAATGAGAATGCCTTCAAAATTCGAGATATGTGGAGTTTTATGTTAAATATTAATTGCAATTGCAAATGTTATAATTTTGTTCAACAGTTCAATAAACAAGATGTTTATAGTGTGAGTAAAATTTTAGTCAATATTAGCTGTTTTTGCTCTATTTTGCCAACAAAATAGTTCCAAACAAAGCCACAGACGTAGTGCACACAATACATAGTACATCTCCAAGCAACACAGTGGTGTTTTGTTGTTGAGTGAGACTGAATGTTTTAACCAATCAGGTGAGTCAATGATTCAATGGTTCGTTCATAAAGACAGTAAACTATTATGAGTACAGGCTTCATCTCATGTGTGTACACCTTTCAGATGAATCTTCACAAGAACTCAATTTATTTCTTAATGTGTAAAAATGTGTAAATTAGCACCAAACCACTGAACGCATCTTTAAACCTGAACTGTGTAATTTTTGCACCTGTAGTGTCACCAACTGGAACTGCACAAGTAATGATTCTTTCCAAAAAGGTTTCCTTAATATTTAATTGTTTGTACAAATAAGTGGTCCTGTACTAAACTCATGCTATTGGTTGAGCCAGAAGAAAGGTTCTTGGCAGCCATTTCTATGTAGACAATAGACATACATCTGCTATCTACTTGAATGGAGAAACAGTCAAGTTTACTATACGTTTCAATACCATATGTCAAATCAGCAACAATTTCAGGTCTTATAAATTACATAATTTTTAGAGACATGATTTTACCTACAAATTATATTTAATCAATAATGTTTTAAAATTATTAACTCTTTAATTAATTTCATTCATGTTTAAAGATAAGATCTTCTCTCAGACACCTTTCATACGTTCAGGTCAACCACAGCATATCACGATCTGCTCCAATCTCAGTGTAATTAGATTGGGCCACATCCAGATACTTCTGGCCAGCTGGAATAGAGTTCTCTCTCTCTCTCTCTCTCTCTCTCTCTCTCTCTCTCTCTCTCTCTCTCTCTCTCTCTCTCTCTCTCTCTCTCTCTCTCTCTCTCACACACACACACGTCATTCATGCCATGTGGCGTTCAAATGATGGTGGGTTTGAGAGTTCTCATCTTAGCTACACTTGTCATTTTCTTCAACTTGCTGTGTTGATGGAAATTGCTGAGACACACACTATCACCACATATTTTCTGCTTGACATCATGCACTATTGTCAGTTTCTCCATAGTTTTGTACTTAAAGGTGAATGACTGACAAACACTGGTCATACACAAATATTTTAATTTCTAGTGTGTATACCTATAGGTGTAGATGTGTGTGTGTCTTTTGGTATAAAGTGGCAAAAACTATAGAAAAAAAAATAATTAATATTAATTAACTAAAAAATGGTTTTAAAGAATTAGTGTCAAGCACTTTAACTGCCATAATGGAGACAACAGTAAACTGATTCATATTTCTTAAAAGCTTGATGGAAATTTGTCTCAGCTTCAGCAAATACACATCTCTTGGAAAAGGAAAAGTCAATCCCTCTCATCTCCTAAACCACACAGTAATTTTAAAGCTTTTTTTGCAAATTGTGAACTCCATGGCATAAGGGTAGCCATATTTTAATAATAGAGAAAATACATTGAATATTATTTTCCAGGCTTCCTGCACATATCATCATGCAACAGATTAGAACAGGATTTGAGGGGCTTAGCTGATGGACACATGCTGTCCCCAAACACCCTGCACATACAAACACAGAATCAGCAGAATGGAGGTACAAAAAGGGATGGATTTAGCGGGAAAGTTTTAATGCCTCTCACATACTAGTACTTATAAAAGTGTCACATTATCCTTAGTGACTATACTAATGCATTCCAACATTCATGCATCATTCATGGATAATATGTGCCCGTCCTCCCCAGAGACATCTGACATCTATAGAGAGATTAGTGGCTGAGGTTGGTGGGCTTGTGTCATTGTCATTTTCCCTCTGACCACTCCAGACCACTTCACATAATAATTGTTTAGATTTTGCATCACATTTATGTGAGAAGTTGGGTATCATAAAAGTACCGATGAAACAGCAGCTACTTAGTTTGTTTTTGTTGATGCAATAAATCAATGATAATGGATACCAGTGGCTGTAGTGATAATATTATACATGCGAATTTGTATCAGGAATGCAATAGTAGAAACAGTAATGGATATCTCTAATGGATAAGTAAAATCAGTCAATTATCAATTTGATACACATCAATTAAGTTATGTTTTATTTAATTTGAAACAGGACATTTCAGGTATCTTGGCCATTCAGAAAATAAAAAACACAGAACTAAAGTTATACGCTGTCATTTCCTTTTCTACTTGTAACTGACATCTGCTCACTACACAGTGTCTTGTAGTGTACATTTGTGCTTTGTTCTTAAAAAGCCTTATCTCATGAGATCTATTTAATGATGTATAGGATTAGAATGAATCATTTATACAAGTCTGAATTATATAATATTTGTGTGCTTATGTAAGAAGCACGGATGGGCACCATTCCCCCCCGTGAGTCTGGACCCCAGGTCAATCCTGCTTGATCCTGCATAGATTTAAAAGTCAGGGATTTTAGAAGGACTCAACGTCTATCATCAAATATGCTTATCCTGGCCCCTGTTTCTTTGGCTATGTGTGTGTGCGTGTAAGAGAGATGTTTTTGCTCAAAAACAGTATAATTTGACCAGTGCATGCCTTAAAATCTTCTATCACTTATGTTCTCTACTCTCAACCTTTTTACATAAGCAGGTACAGAACATTGTGTCTTATTTATATTTTGACCTGGTTAGAAAAATCAGCTAGTTTACTTGTGTGTTGAAACATTTCATGTTTACTAGAACATTCCTGTTATTAAGAACTCTTAGGTGACTATGAATGTTTTATAGCCTAGAAATCTAGACGCACCCTTGCGGCAGCAAAAAGTATTTTGCAGCAAAGTGTGGTCTAGCAACTCTCTGTTGGCATTCGAGCTGGAAAAACCTAACTCTGGTCAATCACATCGTGTATAGAGTTGATGGGCGGGCTTAACATAATGACGGCAGAGTTGTGACGGTTCCCCCGCGTGATTTCCATAGGGGATTTCCCTACTAACGTTACTTGAAAACAAAGAAGATGCTGCTGGCGAACAGCGGTCTTTCGAATCGGCTTTGGCCGCGACTCAGGATGATTTGGAGTTAAGAGAAATTCACTTAAGTCATTCTTAAAAAAGGAAGATGTGTTCAGAGTTTTGACGACCGGATACGGCAAAAGTTTAATATATCAACTAGCTCCGCTGGAAAAACGCATGGGACTCCATAGACATAATATATACATAGACACCCTATTGGCTGCTGGAGCGTACGTCAACGGCCCCGCCATATCAAGAAGGGCAACTTCCCCATACCTCTCATTACGGGAATTGAGAAAAATGCCTGTTTTTTTCTGGTTGTATTTGGTAATTATATAATTAGTAATAGTAACGTTTTTAAAAGTGTTTTCAGGCCTCCAAAACGGTTGAAAACGTGTAAACGGTCCCTAATTCATGTCATTAATTCCTGAGTGTCCCCTCTCAAACACCGTACCTGAAGTGCCTACCCATGTTTACAATAAACACTTCACCCCTTCTCAATCACAGAAGGATTTAGCTGGAAAGTCAAATGAACCATGTAAGCCAGTGATACAGTATAATGACCCTGATTTCATTAGCCGGGTTTCCGTTACTATTCAAATTGCGCAAATTGAAATTGCGAATTGAAAATACGCCCAATGTAAACACGTCAATTTCGCAAAAATATATGAAAATAAATAAAATAATAAAAATATGAGAAAAAAGTTTTTATGCTCGCATGAGGTGGTTTTTCAGGCAATTCGAAAAAAGAATATTTAGCAAACCTGCAATGGAAATTCTTTTCCGTACGTAAAAGTTCATCATTCTTTAAAAAAGGTGCGGCATGTTTGAACAGATGACGAGACAGAGTTGTTTATTAAACTCATAAAAGATAAAAGAATTATGGGAATACTGGATTCTAAACAACAAAGAAATGCCACAATTTATCAAGACCTTGAAGCAGATAGGAGGGAGAAACACCTCAAATGCCGCAGTTGCAAAGTTACTTGTAGATGGTAGAAAGTCTGTTGGTGGAGCATCAGAATAAAGTGTTGGCAGATTATAAGGGGCTTTTCTTGCCATTAATGCTTGAAAAAAACACTCCTACATCTTCTTCGATTAAAAAGAATAGCTAGTGCGGTGGCTGGGATATACGTAAACCTACCAACATCAGTTAATGGAAACGCGTCATTTCGCAATAGTTTTTGGCACTTTACAAATATTGCAAAATTATATAATTTTTTTTTTTTTTTTTTTTTTTTTTTTACTGGCATCATCATTATCCATGAATTATGTAATTCTCTTTAAAACACTGGGTGTGCAATTTACCAGTTTTAAATGAGTCAGTCATTGCATTATCTTAAGTTTTCTTTACATTACTCAACCTTTACGTAATCCCACATCAAAGAATAGTGCTTTATCCATAGGCCTGTCCAAACTGGACAATGCTGTTTGAGGACATGCACTGGGATTAGGCTATGTGTTTCAGCCATGTTTAAGTGCAAATTACGGAATTTACATTATAAAATGGGTGGAAGGCAACTGATGTCATCTATGGGAAAACAGGATTTAAGGCTCTGCATGACAATTAAAGCAGCTTTATAGGGGAAAATCACTTAAGAGGCAGAACTTTTTCATGGAATCTGTCAACGACTCAGCATCTGCCCCAAAGTTACGTCACCAGAAACAGTCATTGTGCTGCATTTCATATTGAAGTGATCTCAAAAAAATCCCTCCAAATGCTTGCACTCCATAGAGTTAACCATCAGAATGTCATGATTAAACTCCAGAGTCAAATATGGAGATGGTAGGGATGTTTAAAAAAAAAAACAGGAGTGGATTTTTAGGAAATTGAATGTTACTTTGAAAAGTGATGCCTTAGACAGCAAAACAGTAGAATTTAAATAATGAAACTCATGACATATAAGAAAAAATATACAGTGGAAAGAAACAAACATACTGTAACATGATGTTGTTATTACTTTTTAAAAGAGACTGCCATTGTATTTTATTTTATTTATTTTTATTTAGTGAAGATTTTATCTTTAATGGAAATTGGTCCTCCTCAGTGCAGGTTCTCATTGTGTAAGAAGCCTCAGGTGCTTTATATGTCATATCCTCTACTTGTTATCAAGTCTAGTTCAGTCGCTAAGTGAATCAGTTGTTTGACTTTGATGATGGAAAGTGTGATATCTTTAGAGCTCCCTTAGGAAATGTGCTTTAAACCACACACGCATTATAATGCCAGAGACAGCATATGACATCCCCAGAGGGGTTTCTGTAGTAATCATCGTAAATAATGAGGAGCAAAACAATATGTTTTTTTTATGAAGTTAACCTGTATTTTGTGTGTATTTTCTATTTTCTCGACAATTATTATACCTCAGTGAACCGAGACAAGTTCTTAATAATGAAAATATCAATCAGGACTTGCCTTATTCAATATTTACTCTAGATTGTCTTTCTATTTGACTTACCTGGTCCAAAGTCTGTCTGTCTGCCTCTGTTTGTCTATCTGTCTTATACAGTATGCAGTGTTTATGCATTTCAATTTGCATGTAGTTAGTTTTATATGTGCATATGTGTTTTTTATTCAGGCAGATTTCACCTCTTTGAACATCAGTTTACCTGCATTTACTGTATAATCGCATCTATACAGTATACATAAGTGTACAAGCTACAGAATAACAACATATTCACCTCCCAAAACTTCGGCCCCTTTAGGAGGGAAACATTCTCTAGTTACTGTTTGTCTTGACAACGGAAGCACTTTAATTTCATCCATTTAGATTTAATTGACAACAGATGCTGCCTTCCTGTTGATTGGAATTACAGAGGTCTGATTCTCAGTTAAGCTGTTATGTCTGACTGACAGCTACTCCACGACTGTGTCTGTGTCTGAAACCTCTGGCAGCTGCCTCACTGTCCAGTCACCCTATAACTAAACAGGCGATGTTTTGTCTCCTAAGGAAACTGATTTCAATCTGGCTTCCAGGCCACAAAAAGTCATGTCTAATGATGATCTAATGCTTTAGTTATATTATGCATGCATGTATGCATACCATTTAAAAGTTTGGAGTCTGTACGATTTTTGTAATGATTTTGAAAGAAGTGTGTTATGCTCAAGGCTGCAATTATTTGTTTAAAAAATACAGAATTGTTGTAAAGTATTATTAGAATTGAAATAAATGCCTTCTATTTTAATATATTTTAAAATATTATTTATTTCTATGATAGCAAAGCTGAATTTTCATCATCATTACTCCAGTCTTCAGTGTCACATGATTCATGAAATAATATGATGATTTGGTGCTAAAGAAACATTTGTTGAACAATGTTGAAAACAATTTGACTGCCTTATATTTTTGTGGAAACCGTGATAAAAAAAAAGTCTTCATTCTTTGAGCAGAAAGTTTAAAAAAACAGCATTTATTTGAAATAGAAATCTTTTGTTACATTATAAATGTATTGTCACTTTTGATAAATTTAATACATCCTTGCTGAATAAAAGTATTACATTTCTTACTCGGCCAAAAACTATATATAATATTCATTAAAAACTGACCTTTACCAATTTATTTATGACTTTCAACTTCTATCGCATCACCATTTCTGTTCTTTCCATTCTTCCAGTCTTAGAGAATGTTACCTTGTACCTTGTCTTCCTACCCTTGTATACTCTGCTAAGGCAGCATTTTAACTTGAAGCTAAAGCATTACATCTTCCGATTAATAGCCTTTGAAGAAGACATATGTAAACAGCTCAAAGCTCACAGAATGCATTGAAGGGAACTTGGATGTGTACGAATATCTCATGTCCTTATGTGGAGTTGGGCAGTTCTCAGAGGAGGAGCAGGGGGTCGGTGCTGACAGTGGTTAATGTATGTGGACAGTCGCCATGTCCTTCCTGCTGGCCATTAGTCTCCTGGTCCTCTGGAGGAGGAGGTTGTGCAAGGTCCTAATCCTGCTGAGAATCATCCCTGTCCTTCTCTATCCTAATGTCCGGGCGATTTTAGTCTTTTCTCACTAGCTTGGAATGTTCTTGTCTAATTCTTGCTTGCAGTCACTCTGGGAGAGGAACCAAGGCCTCGACCATTTGTTTTAACTGTTGCCAGTGTACAATAAGATATTTTGAATTTATTTCTGTTTGTTTGGCTCCTCCATAATTACAAAAGGGACCTTTCTGCTGACCCTTTCAACATTGCAAGTTCATCTTTCTGTTGCTGTTGTTGTGTGTTCTTTAATTGATCCACTCGCACTAACTGGCTATTGTCTATTGCTGCTTTATTCATTGCCACTGTAATTGAAATTAGATTAATCAGGATATCTTGTGCCAGGGAACGCTCTGCGATGGGACCAGAACCGAGAGGCTGTGACTCTCTAATGAAGGCCACACCAACAATGAAACCCATGTGAACCATGAGCACCAGAGGAGATCTGTTGTTCCTGGGATAAAAATAGGCAGCTGACTCTCAGTCCAGCTTTTTATTCATCTGTTTGTCATCAAGAAGCCTTTTGTCTCAAGTGAAACACTGTTTTTGTGGGTGAAATGAGCAATAGAAGACTGACATGAGACTCAGAGGTCAGTCTCTCTTTTAACACACTTCAGGGACGGTTTCAGGGGTTTTAAGGGTAATTATGAAGGATTTGTTGTGTCATTACTATAACATAAGAACCAGGTACAGGCTCTTGTTATGCTAGGGGGCGGTAAATCAATGTTTTGTGAGTTCTTTTGGGTTGTTTGAGTTCACTTCTGGTGTGTTTAGGACATTGGGGGCAGTGTGAAGCCTGCTGACGCATTCAACCTCCCCGGTGATCTCGAGGGAATGTCACTGCACAATGCGGAGCCATGGACACGCACAAACACCCTTGCAGATATTACTGTAATGACTGCTGTGTTATACTAATACAGTTATTGTTGATCTTTAACTTTTTACCTGCTTTCTTTTCTGCTACTTTTTAAATGCCTTTTGCATACATATTTTTGCCCCAGACCTAGACTTTCAATCATAAAATATTATATTTTACATTATAACGGTACCTCAGTTGTGGGTTAATTTCTATTATGACCAACAGTTTTGCCAACAAAAATTAGTGTACTGGAACACCGAAATATAAGATGTGTTGTGTGATGAAAATAAAGAAAAATACAAGGTCAATATAACTTGTGAACAATATTCGGATCCGCATAATTTCCAATCTGTAATTTTGACACCTCATTCAAATATTACAATTATGTGAAATGTGAATATGTGAAAATTGTTTTCAGACAATTTATTTTCTAAAAGTCCTCTGGGCCAAATGTACCCATATATGGAAATAAAACAATTGAATTACATAAAACATGTTTTTACAGACATAAGACTTTCAGACCAGCAATTTCTCTACATACTCTCTGTCTTTCAGTCAGTCATGATAAGTGACAGACATTCCAACGTTACACATATTCTGAGATATTTGTCTGCCAGAACTGAAATAAATCAGGTTTCAAATTTGTACAAAGAGATCAGGCTTTTCCCCCGAATGGAACAAAGCCGGTCTCTGGGGTTTCAACGCTTTTCAATCAGGGCTGTAGTATCTTGGATGCTGACGTCATGGCAACAGTCTGTGTAGGAACGAGCTCAATTGCAACACGTTATAGAGAGCTCAAGGCTGACTTTGACACTCCCACCATCTTAGAGCATGTAAAACTGAATCCAGGCAAATAAGTGGCCACTCTCACTGACCCGATTCTGTCGGCAGGCTGCAGGCTTATCAATGGAACTGGCCGGGCGACACGCTGTGTCAGTGAATAGCTTGTTAACAGAGCAGCGATGGACTGGGAGCAGCAGTAATGCCGTCGGAACCGCTAGAAAAGCTCCTGAAAATCACACCAATGCCACAGTCATATAGTTGGCAATTCTGTCTGAAGCTCAGTGAATGACGTCTGATAAAGTAATTTTGTTGTTCTGAGTGATCAGAGTAAAAATGTTTCTCTGTATGGGTTCTGCCGATGAATAATTAAATATTTTTTTGTTTTTTACTCTTAAAGGTATAAATCACCCAAAATTTTACACTATGTCATCATTTACTCATCCTCATATGCTTTGAAACCTGGATTTTTTCATTGGATACAAAAGTTAAGCAGAATGTCCAGGGGGGTCTTTTCCATACAATGAAAGCGAATGATAACCACAGCTGTCAAGCTTGATTTTCCAGGCAAGCTATTTAGTCTGTTGCTTGCAAATCATATATGGCTTCAGAATACTCAAAATATAGTTACTTGGTGCTTTTTTGTCATTTTTGGACCTTGACAGCTTTGGTCCCAATCACTTTCTTTAGATGGAAGAGGGAAGCTCAGACATTTCTGTGAAATATCTCCTTTTGGTTTCCACATTTAAGAGTTTGAACATTTTTTTGTGATCTATCCCTTTAAGAGAGACAAAAGTTGGCTATGACAGCACATTCTACTTAGGCTACGCTGTAATTAGTATGTGATTGAAAGAATTGACTATTTTTTCTCTGGAGTGGTCCATATTCTTAATTGCATGATGTACTGTATAATGACAGGGAAGACTCTCTGAGACACATGTGCGTTGCTCTATGATTTATATTTGGACTATTCATGTAGCTCAATGTGTGTTTGTGTGTTTTTGGCAGGTATACACGAGTTCCCTGATGATCTTTTCACCAACCAGGAGCGAATGGAGGGGGCCGTAGCCTTGCATGTTCTGTTTGTAAGTATCTCTATCATCTGCTTTTTCTTTACAGCATTTGATACAATAGTTTAAGTGCCTTATTCTACCTGAAATCTATAAAATTACATGAACACTTGAAGTCACAAGACTGTGTGTTCCATTAAAGGGTACCTATCATGGAATTTTGAAAATTACCTTTCATGTAGTGTGTAACATAGATCTAAGTGAACAAAAACATCCTGCAAAGTTTTAAATATGAAAGTTCACCGTATACAAAGTTATTGTCTCTCAAAAGTAAGAGTCAACTCTGAGTCGCTGATATGAATCGATAGACGAACGATGCATTTTCTCTAACTTTCGTACGTCACTTGTACAAGTTATTTGAATTCGACACGCCCACTCAGTGCGCGCGCCGAGCAGACAAACCTGACAACAACCTTTCTTATACTGTCTATGACAACAACATGTCGACGAGACTCTGTTCGAAGTGCGAATCAAAAGCAAACTTTTTTTTCACTGCCCAGGGACAAGCATGTGAAGACTCAGTGGCTAGAGTTTATATTTACAACTATACCACACAAGTATAGCCACCTTGAGCTGTGTTCGAGTTATTTTAATGACGATCGCTTCACAAACACAAATGCTTTCAAGTGTGGATTCGCGAGTCGCCTGATACTGAAGGAACGTTCAATACCAAGTTTATTTGGATCAGCTTCCTCCTCCGAATCACAACCTGTAAGTACTATTAATAATTGTTGCTTTTATGTGTGTGTGTGCGTGCGTGCGTGCGTGCGTGCATGCGTGCGTGCGTGCGTGCGTGCGTGCGTGTGTGTGTGTGTGAGAGAGTGAGAGTTACGCTCAGCAGCTTCTAGGTCTCCAATGTCATTTTTTTTGTTTTTTGAATTATGTGAAGCGTATTGTAGTACTGCAGTGCTTTATCAATATGTTTAACCTTTGGGCTAACGCAAAATATAACTGACTGCGTCATCTGACCAATCACCGCCGATTAGCGTCACGCAAAGGAGGGGTTTGGACAAATGAGTCGTCAAACGAATCATTAGGGAGTCGGTGAGCAAATCAGGTAAAAATAAATGCATATTATAAGACAACAAAAGTGTTTTTTGTCATTGCATGCATGTAAAACTGTTGTTGGGGACTCCCAGAACATTATTAGGAACATTTTAAATGCCATAATAGGTACCCTTTTAAAGAGTCAGGGGCTCAGGGCAATCTCTGACCTTACCTATATTATTTGTTACAGTGATTGCAAAGGATTTTACAAGTGACTTGCTCATTGGTACACATGAGTGAATTGATCATGTGAATTTTCAGGTTATATTACCTCACTCGAATAGAGGTGTTCAAGCAGAGAAGAGTTTGTACAACTTAAATTGTTATTTGTGAGAGCTTTATTAACCAGTCCAACAAATCAACTCAAATCAAATCAGTTGTCACGTTCAGATATATGATCTAGAAATTGATGAAGCCTGTACACATTTCAAGAGTTTTATTTCAGTTGGCATGCTTTAGTTCTTACATGAAATAGAAATACTGTTTACTACAGTTATATAGAGTGCATATAGGGAGTGGAATGGGTTTTATTGTCTGGCACTCTATGCCTGATGTCACAATCATTTGTTTACAATAATACACAATAGAGTTCCCTCTGCCAACAGTATTTCCTATAGTGTCTGTTCTTTTATGGATTGTTTTGAGTGTTCTCTGGAGGTATAAAAAGGAGCCAATTGGAATAGCACTAAAAGTTGTAAGCATTGTAAGCTGGGTGGCTGTTTTGAGTCATGACTCAATAGAATAGTTTTTCATTGAAGTGTGTTTCATTGAAAAACTACCAGCCCTACTCTATGACCAAATAAACACGAATACATATTTCTTCATATTCCTGAAGCAATTATCCTGTCTCTTAGAATTTAAAGTAGCTTTAGTTTCCTTTCAGTCGCTCACGTTCGGCACGTTCGCAACTCGCCCGCCACCTCCTCCTATGGAGTCAGAAGCATCTGAGGTTGCTTCATGCCATTCATATTCCCGGCCTGCTCAATCGTGCCGCCGACAAGCTCTCACGACAGCCTGTGGCCCAGGAAGAGATGCAACTCTATCCCCAGGCAGTCCAGCTGATCTGGAACCACTTCGGGGCCGCACAGATAGATCTGTTTACCTCTCCGGACTCGTCCCATTGCCAGTTGTTTTACTCCCTGACCGAGGGGGCCCTGGGCACGAATGCGCTGGCACACAGCTGGCCCCGGGGCCTCCGCAAGTATGCGTTTCCCCCAGTGAGCCTTCTTGCACAGACTCTGTGCAAAGTCAGGGAGGAAGAGGAACAGGTCTTGCTAGTTGCCCCTTATTGGCCCAACCGGACCTGGTTCCCCCGAACTTGTGCTCCTCTCGACAGCCTCTGAGGTAGGACCTCCTCTCTCAGGGACAGGGCACCGTATGGCACATGCGTCCCGATCTGGAAACTCCATGTCTGGTCCCTGGACGGAACGCGGAGGTTCTAGGTGATCTACCACAGTCGGTCGTAGACACCATCACTTCTGCGAGAGCACCCTCTACAAGGCATGCTTACGCCCCTGAAGTGGAACCTGTTCGTTGAGTGGTGTTCTTCTTACCGAGAAGACCCCCGAAGGTGTTCGATTGGTTCCATGCTTTCTTTCCTGCAAGATGGGTTGGAGCGAGGGCTGTCTCCCTCAAAGTGTATGTTGCCTCTATTGCCGCACATCACGATGCAGTGGATGGAAGAACCATGGGAAAGCACGACCTGAAAGGTTTCTGAGGGGAGCGAGGAGACTGAATCCGCCTAGCGCCCCCTCTATACCCTCTTGGGACTTATCTCTGGTGCTGACCGCACTGCAGAGACCTCCCTTTGAACCACTGCAGGCAGCTGAGTTTAAAGTCCTGTCTTTAAAAACAGTTATCTTGCTTGCTTTGGCCTCCATCAAGAGGGTTGGGGACTTGCACGCATTTTCTGTTGACGAATCGTGCCTGAAATTCGGGCCGACTAACTCTCACGTTTTCCTGAGACCCCTGCCTGGATATGTGCCCAAGGTTCCTACCACCTTTCGGGACCAAGTGTTGAACCTGCAAGCGCTGCCCCCGGAGGAGGCAGACCCACCCCTGGCTTTTCTATGTCCCGTCCGCGCCTTGCGGTTAAATGTGGAAAGAACGCTAAGCCTCAGGACCTCAGACCAGCTCTTCGTCTGTTACGGAGGCCAGCAGAAGGTAAAGGCTGTCTCCAAGCAGAGGTTGGCCCACTGGATAATGGATACCATCATCTTCGTTTATGAGTCCCAAGATGCACCTTGTCCCCCAATACTGCGAGCTCACTCCACTCGGAGTGTAGCCGCTTCCTGGGCGTTGGCGCAGGGTGCCTCGCTAACAGATTTTTGTAGAGCTGCAGGCTGGGTGACACCTAACACGTTCGCTAGATTTTATAACCCACGTGTCGAGCCGGTTGCTTCCCGTGTGCTCTCTTCACATTTAAGTCAGTTATCACCATAAGCCCTGCTCTAGACTGGATATGTGTGCCATTCTTGCTCCAGTTGAGTTCCCCTTTAGCCGAACCCTGTTGAGTTCCTCCACATTCCTTCGCCGTTGGATGTGGCGGAGCGTCCGATGCTAGGCCTACCACTCGTTCCACTGTTGGAATATGTGCAAGGCTGGGTCCATATGTTGTGATCCCTACGGCAATCGGTAAACCGCTAATCCGCCAAGTCCATATGTGTATCTCCACATGTTGCCTCCCTGCGGGCTGGATGTGGCTTCCGTAGCGTCCCTCCTTCCATCGAGAGAGCACGCTTTCCCAGTGTTATCCAAGTCTAATTGAGTGGGTCTTATGGTACAGCAGTGACTTCCCTGGGCTTAGCCCACCTCAATAATGTGGGGGGATCAGAAGGCTTTTGTCTAGGTACTGGAAGGTAGCAGCACTAGGTGGCGTTTTAATTGGGATCCCAATCAGTCGACACGTCAAAAAGTCAAACGTGAGCGACTAAAAGGGAACGTAGCCCCGTCGCCACTATTTCTGGACCACCGCTGACTCTGGGCTCCACTCAGCGAAAAAACAACTGGTGCGTGCATCCACTTCCGTATTAATACCTGCGCCGCGGGGCGGAGTGTGAGATGCAGATCTCGCATGCCCTCGTTTTAACAGTACTCGAAGATGACAGGCTCCTTTAGCGTGATCCAAACAGTCGACACATCGACTACGTCTCTTTTCCCTCCTTCAGGACCGAGATGTTTTTGTTGTTTTTAAGAAACTGAGAAATAAATGAAATTTGTTTTGTGGTAACTGACATCATGCAACAAGTGAGCTTAACTTATATTGAACCTGGAATGTGAAATATTAAAGGAATGAATGCTCTCTAAATAAACCCACTGCAGTTGGTTTTAATTAAATAAATTGAGTTGTTTTGTTCCACCACCATAATCGTAAGCCATTACAGGACATCATGCATCAGGCCTTTCTGCCCCTGTAGGCCATGTCTGAGCAACATTTAAGTGAAGCATACCATGTGAAGCAGGTACTGATGCAGTACTGTGTGTTCCCGCTGAAATCCCTTGCAGGGTTGGTTTGACACTGCCATTGTTGTGCATTGTTTAGATAGTTGCCCATGTAAGCAGAGACTGAGTGGATGGTAAAAGCCGTAGCGAAAAAACCCTCTAAGACTCCCTCCAGCTGTTTACATGTTTTATTTATCTTTAGGGGCTTCAGTTGCACAGCTCTGCCTTGTCAGAAGGTCAAGAATAAATGGAATGGGAGGGAATGAGTGTAGAGGGGGCAGAGATTACATAATGGGCACAAAGTGCGAGCATGGCAGCGTAGCGGCTGAATTAGATGCACTGATTGGCAAAGTCTTGGCGGGAAACAGTTGGCAAACAGGTCCCAGGGGTGAATGGGAGCTTGCTTTAACAGGACATTGTGTGCTTGCATCCATGTGTATGTATGGGAATGTTAGTTCTGCGTGAACCCATGCTTATTTAACATACACAAATTATATAATTATAATTATTTAGTTAGTTTGTTAGTAAGTTTTGTTTTGTTTATGTCATAATCACTAGCATTAGCAGTGTTTTTGGATTCATTGTTTAAATGTATGCATTTGGCAAGATGTATTTAACTTATAAGGTATACAGCAGTAGGGAAGCTCGGCTTCCCCTATCATGTTAGTGGTCAAATATGTACTATTGTGTTAACATTTTATTGACTAAAAATGCATTAGAACACGTTCATCTCGAAGACAAGTTTGTTCAGAATCAGCTACATATAGCAGATCGGCTGACACGATTTCCTTCTCATACATTCCCGTAGTGTCAGTGCATTTCCCTGTTGAAGCCTAGCGTCCATTGACTTCGATGGGGCTGCTTTGAACAGTTTTTTCTGTTCTGTGTGATGATTGGAGGGTCTGTCGAAAGACTGCATCTCCTTTTGATTGTCAATCAAATAGCTGAAGTTATTCGAGCTCAGTCCCATCGCGGATTTTGCAAGTGTAGTCGAAAGACAAACTGCTTCAACCTATTTCTTGGTATTTGCTTGCCGAAATTTAACATCCTAATTCCCACAATTTTTCCTCCAGTTAAGTTTAATGTATTTTTTATATTGTTCATTCTTTCAATAATACAGCTTTCTTTCTTGGAAAGACCAGCAGCCGCCACTGGTATACAGTATACATTTCTATAAGTTTTTGCTTTTTATGGGAGACAAATCCATGACCTTGGCATGGCTGGCGCCATGCTCTACAGCTATAGGAATGTTAATGTTTTTAGTATGTTTGTAGGTAAATGCAAAGTACGCATACAAATGTGTTTTACATGTAGAGGGACCATTACATCTGCGATTCACACCCATCTGACCACAGCAGATGTTGGAGCAACTAATCCCCACACACAGCTTTTTTATGCAAAACATGTTAGAATAGGGGAAAAACATCATGTTCACCCCTATTGAGTATGAGACAAATACACTTTGAACCCCCTCACTCTGTAAAGGGCACAAGCTTCCATCAGTGCCTTTCTGTCATCGGGACACTTTCTAAGAAAAGGTCTGAATAGTCCCAGTAGACGGCCATCCCACTGGAGGGCAGATTGCTCTGAGAATAACAGAGTTTAATGGCGTTGACACTCGTGTACTCAAATGTGCCTGCACGCAAGAATTTCGCTTTGCACGAATTTAATGCGCTCCCAGTGGTTTCTAGAGTCTTTCTCTTTTTTTACCTTCTTATATAATGTGAACTTACAGAGGCTTCATCAGATGTAGCAATCTGATTTAAGGTGATATTTCTGCACTATTTCTAGACTATTATGATTTTCTCACCTGTCTTTCCAAAAACATATGACTTTCTTTCTTCTGTAGACACACTAAAGGTGATGTTTTGTAAATAATATCCTGACTGCTCTTTCCTGTATAGTGCAGTGGTTCTCAACCATTTCGACTCCAAGGCCCCCGTTGTCCACAACAATAATCAAAGCCCCCATGACTTTTAATTTTTTTAATTTTGACCCCTTAAAATATTTTACATTTTGGCATAACTAGAAACATTTATATTAATTTTAAAAATGGCGAGTTGGAAGTTTTCTGAGGCTTCTTAGTATGCCCATGGTATAATGAAAGTGAACAAACACCGTGTCTGTCAAGCTTCAAAATCACAAAAAGCACCATTAGATGATCATAAAAGTGGTAGCTGAATATCATAGCTGATTGTGGAACAGACCATAATTTGTTCTGGACTTTCAAAAGGAAGGTTTGAGCTTGAAGTGGAAACTCACTTTGTCATTTTGTGTTCTCTCTCTAAAGGCCATGTATATGTTTTACGCACTGGCCCTGGTGTGTGATGACTACTTTGTGCCCTCTCTGGAGAAGATATGTGAGGTACGACATTAATTCTTGTCTTAGCTAGTCTACAACTGATAAACCTTTTAAAGCATTTTTAAAGGTGAGATGTGTAAATGTTTATTTAAAATATATTTTCTCTTGTCCCGGTTTAAGTTTGTTTGAATTTTTTATTTAAATAATATGTTTTTAATATTTTTAAATATCAAAATATATTAATTAAATTTTGTTCTGTTTAATCTATTTAATTTGATTTATTTTTTTATTATTAATTAAAATTTTCTATATTATGACTAATGGCAGAGTATTGTTGCATATTTCCAGTTTGTGTATCTGTTGTAAATTACTCTTTTCATCTTTCATGCCTCTCTTTCTGCCTGTGTGTGAACGTGTTGTAGCGCTTCCAACTCAGTGAGGACGTAGCAGGAGCCACGTTCATGGCTGCAGGAAGTTCAGCTCCTGAACTCTTCACCTCAGTCATAGGTAAACATCTGGCTTATCTGAACACCGCCTGCCTTTGAAAAGCAGTACCTCTCACATTTGAACATTGACCTTTAAATATTCTTAGGTCAGCCACCTTGTCTTCTCTGTGCAGGTGTATTTATCACCAAAGGAGATGTGGGAGTGGGCACAATCGTGGGCTCTGCTGTCTTCAATATCCTCTGCATCATTGGAGTGTGTGGGATCTTTACTGCACAGGTGCTCATTACTTTGCACATTACCCAAAAGCAGTTTTAGTTAAAGTTTCAAACTAATTTAAATGAAAAAGAGTGTTCCTTTTCTCTCAAATGTATGGACAGTTGACATAAATGTACTGAGCACGCATTATGAATTCTCAACATCTGTGAGAGGTCAACTCAGAGATGAATGAGGTGACCTGTGCATCTCCCCTCTAAACCTCTGCCCTAAAAAAGCCATTGCTTAGTGCAGACTGACAGTGAGAAGTGAGCAGACTATTCTCAGGGGTCACTGAGAGTAGCTGATGAGGTCAGTCATGTTAGCTGTGGAGTTGTTTCTTTTTTTTTCATCCTGTCCGCTTTGCTTTCCACTTCATTCAGTCATTCACACTGCTTCGGTTTAACCTCCTGAGACCCTTACTATGTTAAAAAAAAGAGGATATGAGGTTATATCTATCTTTGCACTAGCATGGGAAATGGCTTAATAGTTTTTTCCTCTCCCAGTCTTTCTTCAGTCACCATCTGGCAGTGGAATAGTGGCATTCTGGGTAGTCTGATAGACCTCAGAATAGTGTCCGCATACAAACAGGGTTTGAAATTAACACCCAACTTTCCATAGATAGATAGATAGATAGATAGATAGATAGATAGATAGATAGATAGATAGATAGATAGAGATAGATAGATAGATAGATAGATAGATAGATAGATAGATAGATGATAGATAGATAGATAGATATAGATAGATAGATAGATAGATAGATAGATAGTTAATTTTATTTAAAAAAGCTGTGATGTAGTGATTTATTTATTTTTTATTACTTTTTTTTGGCTTGTAGAAATTATGAATGGCCGGTAACTTAAAAATTAAAAATTAAAACCCTGCATACAAAGAATTGTTTTTCTTCTTACTCTCTTTTCCAATATATATATATATAATAAAATAAAATTACCTATTAATTGACAGTCAAGTTATTTTGTAAACAACTATTTATTTTAAACATTCAATTTAAACATATATATGGTAACTCTTTAGTTTCGTGTCCGATTCACACTATTAACTGGTTGCTTATTAGCATGCATATTACTAGGATATTGGCTGTTTGTCAGTACTTATAAAGCACATTTGTCTTATTCTGCATGACCACATTCTATATCCTTAACTACCTTACCAACTATTAATAAGCAGTAATTATGAGTTTGAAGCAAAATTAGTTAATGGTTAGTTAATAGTGAGAATTGGACCCTAAACTAAAGAGAAGATATATATGTGTATATTTGCACAGACACATGGAATACTGTAGCTTTGTATTTGTGCTCTTGGTTTTCTAACAAAATTAGCATCCTATATTAGTGATGTCAGTAAATCATTCACAAAATGACACTCACACTTACGCATGGAGTCCATCAAAGTCAAGCAGGGGAAAAGGCACATCTGCAACAAAGGAGCTTCTGGTTACCACGGAAACACAAAGAGTGTCACCTGTGGTGTAAGTTAAGCTGTACTGGCGTGAGTGATGGCGCATTACTTTCGGTGCTCTGACGTAGATCAATGCTTTTTATGGCTCACCCTTCAAAACATGGCCGATTCACTATGGATTACTTCACATGGTTCAATCAGCTGGATTCTGTACAGGATGTCATGTCCATATATGGTTCCTACTTCTTCACTTATGGTTCATTTCCTTCACTTCCGATTCACGCACTTAAATTCGGTATTCTAAAGTTTGTAAGCCAAGACCATCCAACTTTTCAAAAAAATCTGGAAATAGTCACAGATTACACATTATGTAAGATGAAAAGGCATGACAAGCACATTTTAAAATCCTTTAATACCAGGGTTTGCATGAGTCCATGAATGACAAAAAAGCATGCAATTTTATTGTGTGGAATAGACTTTTCAAACTAAACTCTTTAATATTCTGTAAAATTATCATGCAATAGCATTATCAAAGATACAAAGAAATATTTTTGGAAGTTAATTTCAAAATCATCATACTTCTGTGTGTGTCCCATGTTTAATCAGTGTTCTGTAATATGCACATCCTTTTTGAGTTATTATAACTTGCTGTAGGTGTGTGTGTGTGTGTGTGTGTGGTTGTGTGTGTGTGTGTGTGTGTGTGTGTGTGTGTGTGTGTGTGTGTGTGTGTGTGTGTGTGTGTGTGTGTGTGTGTGTGTGTGTGTGTGTGTGTGTGTGTGTGTGTGTGTGTGTGTGTGTGTGTGTGTGTGTGTGTGTGTGTGTGTGTGTGTGTGTGTGTGTGTGTGTGTTAACTGTCTCTCATCCGTCCTCTATCTCATCGATGCAGGCAGTACGGCTCTCGTGTTGGACGTTAATGAGAGACTCTGTGTACTACACCATCTCAGTGACCGCTCTGATCGTGGTGAGTACATCTCTAAGTGGCTTTTCATGCTCCCATAAAGCCTATGGGCCTCCTCACGCAGCAGGAGAGGAGAAGCAAGTGGCTCTCCCGTGGGGCCCATGGCCGGCAGCACAGGACTCTTATTTGCCCACACTCTCTGCATGTGTTCCCAGCGCAGAGGAACAACAAACACCGATTAATAGTACACAGGACACAGAGTAACAGAGATGCTACACAGAACAACTTATTACAAATTGGATTCACTCAAAGAACAAACTGTTTTGCAACAGTTTATAGATAGACTTTTTGGGGGGGAGTGCTGATATGTCTCTTAATAACTTACAGTAAATGGTAGTATATCTGTATATCTATGTTTTTTTCTTATTAGTTTGTATTTATGTATATTTAGAACATATACAGTGGGGTCCAAACGTCTGAAGACCATGTTAAAAATATAGAATTAAAAAAATAAACCTGAAAATAAACAGTTCAAATTGTCACTAAAATTATGCTGATAATGCAATTTATAACAAATTAAAATAGATAATTAGACAAATGCATACCAATACACTTGAAATTTGATATGTAAAACATACCTGTATATTAATGAAATGTTCTAATTTTGAAAATGTTTTCTTATCATGCTCATATATTTTTTTATATATTGTATTGTATTATTATAATGTTTTTTATTAAAAGATTCAGCAAAAATAAAAGAAACACAGAAATGCTATTTTACGCATTAGATCCTCAGGACCCATATTACAGTTAGATAATCCTGCCCTCTAGTGGTAATATGCAACATTTCTGAAATGTTTGAAGGAATTTGGCATTGCCATATTTATCTATTTAATTTAACTTTTGCTCTGTTTTTTTTTTTTCAAGTTCATCTATGATGAGAAGGTGACATGGTAAGATAAACGCTGCTGTTACACCAGAACACCCTCTTCATTTGTCATATTACATTTGTTTCACCTTCAGTTATGTATTCAGTCATTTATGCTACTTTATTTCTTCTCAGGTATGAATCGCTCATCCTAATAGTGCTGTACCTATTTTACATTATATTAATGAAGTAAGTTCTCCTTTATTCCGTTGCCATGGAAATGTTTCATTATTACATGGATTCATTGCTATTCATATCTACTTTACATAGGTAAATCACATCACTGCTGATTTTATTAACTCTCCTTCCTTCGTGTTAATCAGATTTAACTCGCGGGTGGTTCATTACATCGAACGGCGGAAAAAGAACTCAGCAAATCTGGGTAACGGCACAGCCAGTAACACTGACATCGACGATGGGTGCGACGCCACAGTCGTGCTGCTTAAGAAAGGTAATGCATGCAGTCCTTTTTTATAAGAATCACATGTATATCTGCTTGGCGTGCCATCTAAGTGTCTGCATTGTTGTCCTGTCACTCTTAGCAAATTTCCACAGGAAGCCATCAGTGCTGATGGTGGACGAACTCTTGTCTGCATACCCTCATCAACTGTCCTTCTCTGAGGCTGGAATGAGAATCATGATCACCAGCCACTTCTCCCCTCGCACGCGCCTCACGATGGCCTCCAGAATGCTCATTACAGAGGTCAGTCACACCAACACACACACACATCTGCACTCTTTCAC
Organism: Chrosomus eos; assembly: GCA_036326025.1. Classification (NCBI taxonomy): domain Eukaryota; kingdom Metazoa; phylum Chordata; class Actinopteri; order Cypriniformes; family Leuciscidae; genus Chrosomus; species Chrosomus eos. The sequence continues at coordinate 18,132,287 of CM070833.1, forward strand.
AAATACAGTTCTGTCAAACACAGAACTTGATACATGCTTAGATTGTGCCTAGTTTTTTACAGGTGGTTAAACTGAGTTTGATGAACAGCTAAATGTTTCATTGTCCCTGTCACATTGAAGTGTATTACGTAGAATTTATAAGGTTTGGTTCAGTAAGATTTTTTATGTTTTTGAAAGAAGTCTCTCACCAAGGACCATTTATTAACATTTAATAAATTAACATTTATTAACAGAAATGTTGTATAATATTATTACAATTTAAAATAACTTTTTCTACTTTAATATATTTTAAAATGGATTTTATTCCTGTGATGGCAAAGCTGAATTTTCAGCATCATTACTTCAGTCTTCAGTGTCTCATGATCTTCATATTTGATGCTCAAGAAACATTTCTTATTATTATCAATGTTCAAAACAGTTGTGCTTCTTAATGATTTTGTAGAAACCGTTTTTTTTTTCATTATACTTTGATGATGAATAGAAAGTTCAAAAGAACAGAGTTTATTTGAAGTAGAAATCTTTTTTAATATTATAAAGTTCTTTACTGTCACTTGTGATCAATTTAATGCATTCTTGCTGAATAAAAGTATTAATTGAAAAAAACAACGTAATTTCATACAATATTCATACAATGTATCTCGCTTGGAATGAAACTGAAATGGTAATTGTAAAATAAGATTAAAATAAGAAATAGTCACATTGTGAGATATAATTAAATCTCGCACAATTGTGAAAAAAATTAAGTTGCAATGACCTTAAGTGGTTATTCATTGTAACTGTTCTATTTATTTACTCAAGACTAATATGTGTGTGTGATTGCAGAGGCAGCGACTGATAAACAGTCGTTTTAGTAACGGCGACTCAGAGGTGACTGTAAAAATCCCTGGAAAGCGTGGGGTGGAGAATGGGCTGGCAGGACCGGACCGAGGCCTGAACGGGCGTAAGGGAGGTCACCATGATGACGACAGGGGAGGAGCTGAAGCTGCCACTGACACCGAAAACGAGAATGAGGACAATGAAAACAATGAGAACGATGAGGAGGAAGAGGAGGAAGATGACAACGAAGGACCCTTCGTACCATACCGCTGCCCCGGTACATTTATTAGTGATGATTGACAAAATTTCTAGGTTTTAGGTTCAACCCCTAGAAATGGCTGTCTATAAACTGTCCATAGGGGCTTTTGCACCGTAGGAACCTTTTCATAGTTCCTAGAACTATTGGCGGAAGTACCCAGATTTTTAGTTCTAGGGACTCCTTTTGGAGGAACTAATTTAGCTCCTTCTTCAGAGAGAGTAGGGTCTAAACCAGCACTATAGGAACTACCAGTGACATTAGTGTTCGCTGATTGGCCAAACGCACGCGAAACACAAGCACCGGCCATTTTTAAAAAAGCTATGTAGACACACAGATTATAGCCTATATATTTACTTCAGAAACTAACTCTATGAACATGGAAATCAGTTATAGATGGGCCTCTTAACCTTTACGCTGAGGAGAACCTTCGAGGGGACCAAGCGAAACATGATTATGTATTTCTGTTCAGCTAGCAACACTGGACATCAACCACACGGCATACGCTAATACCTTTTCATATACTGTCTTTCTATGTATAAGCGCTCTATCTAATAACGTATTAGACAGATCGTAAACTAATGAACATGGAGAATGCGAGCACTGTGTGATCAGGCTTTGCCGTTCTCAGTGATGTCAAAATAAAGGTCTGCTGCACCGTCAAAATAAAAGACACAACAACAAGTGCGGCTTACGTCACTTCAGAGTTCCTACTGGCGGTGCGAATGTAACGAGGACAATGTTCCTAAGGGAACCATTAGTTCTCAGGGAACCACCCTGGTGGCTAGTTCCTAGAACTATCCGGTGCGAAAGTCCCCTCATGGCAAGGGAAGTGTTCTGTAAGCTGCTTTGAATGAGAGTGTTTGATAAAAGGCTAATGACTCAAATGATGTCCTGATCTTGTGCAGGTGGGGGCTTTAATAAGCTAAAGTGGCTGCTGGCCTGGCCACTGAGTCTAGCTGCTGTTCTTGACCGTGCCCAACTGTGCCTCACCTCGTTGGGAGCGCTGGTATATGGTCTCGTTCATCAACTCCACCATCTGGATCGCTTTCTTCTCTTACATCATGGTGTGGATGGTAAGGCTTGCCACAGAAATATAGATTTTATAAATTCTTAAACTTCTTTTTTAGAATCGTTCAGTGACCTGTTGACACTTTCATGGCAGGTCACAGTGATCGGTTACACTATGGGCATCCCTGATGTCATTATGGGCATCACTTTCTTGGCTGCTGGCACCAGCGTTCCTGACTGTTTGGCCAGTCTAATTGTGGCACGGCAAGGTAGGAACTAATGATTATTTCTTCACACTTTAGCATTATTATTTACACTCATTCTCTGAATAAAATAATCGGTTTGCTTTGTCCGGAAGAGATTGAATAAATAATAGAATTCAATTAAAAAGAAATGTATTAACACATTGTTAATTTACATATACTACTGACAATACAAAGCTGGCAGATTTTTGACAGACATTTGTTAAAACTATTGATCAAACTCCAGAATTTTTGTATTCCTGCCCCTGGACAGTCGGATCGACAAAGGTGCGGAGTGAAAATCAAAAGTGCATTATGGGTGTTGAAGTTTTATTAGCAGATATGAAATTGTTTGTAGATTATGACGATCGTAATATGTTCAGCCTTTAAACTGTCTATCAATCTTTTTCAGGAATGGGTGACATGGCTGTGTCCAACTCCATTGGTAGTAATGTGTTTGATATCCTGATAGGGCTTGGTCTGCCCTGGACCCTCCAGACTTTGGCCATCGACTATGGTTCCACAGTAAGTGCAAAAAATTCATAATCTTTATTTTTGTTTAACTTAGAAAATAGCGTTTTTGTTAAAGACTACGTCTAGATTATTTGGCTGTGGTTTGATCTGAAAACAATATACTCGTTCAGGATATTATACCTTATAACAGCGATAACACGGGAACGCGGTAAAATCTTGTCAATGGCAAACGTAATCTAAATATAAAAATAAAGGAAATGAGCATGAACAATTAAATATCCAATATCGGATGATATTGATAAATGCAGAATGTTTTTGTTAGTCAAGTGAGAGGAAGCAGAAAATTGGAAAACTATTGTAAGTTTAAAGTAGAAATTTAGACAAAAAGAAAATAGCCAATTTTGGGTCTGTGTACATGTTTGTCTACATCTGGTCTAAATGGAAAACACATTTCGAGTCACGGTAGAATAAACATAGGGCTTTGTTTGAAACTATTTGCCAACATTTTATAAGTGCAAGTTCTAACATTTCTGCATCTCTTCTCAGATTCACCTGAACAGTAAAGGCCTCATCTTCTCGGTCGGGCTGCTGCTGGCATCTGTGTTTCTCACAGTATGTGAGAGCAATTAAAAACACTTATTCAAATAAATGTCCTTTGAATCCATCTCTCACAATCTACCCTTTCTTTCCCTCTCAGGTTCTCGGTGTACATTTGAACAACTGGAAACTGGACAAGCGTTTGGGTTTCGTTTGTTTGCTGATGTACGCTGTCTTTCTGTGTTTCTCCATCCTCATCGAGTTCAACGTATTCACCTTCGTCAATCTGCCCACCTGCCGCGAAGAATGAGAAACGTTCCTTTTCCCGGCCCTCCTTCCTTGACCTTGCGAGGATAATGGCACAAGTCCTTGATCAGAGGCAGACCGGCTCTTGTTCTGAAGGAATATTTATTTATTGATCTAGCTGATCCTCTATCGATCCTCTCTTTTTCTTTTCAATGGGTGCAATATTGATGGAGTCTCTGGGTCTGTGGTGTTACAAGAGGAGAGAGGATTGTGTGTGAGGAATGGTCCTGTTGACTGATAATGTATAAAAACTGTTCTGACGGGACAGGAATGTAGTAAAAGTTGACTACTGCCTGGTTTGATGTGAATACTTTTTGTTTTTCAAAATATTTTGCATATTACATATTTAAAAAATAGGATCTAAATGTATTTTATGATGGCATTTATTTTGTTAGCTGCTAATTGACGGAAGAAGAGACTTGACTTGTTAATATCGGTAAAATGATAGATTTATGAGGGTTCTCTTTTTTTGACCTCTAGTACATACTTGTGAACAGTCCTCTTTTTAATTTGGGCATTACCAAGTCACTTTCAACCTTCATATGACAGATTGATCCGGATACCAGGGTCATCAGTGTCTACGTTTTTCCAATGAGAATATGTTTACCGTGCAGAGAAGGTAATAAAAGCGAAAGGTTTTGAGATCGCTTTTAGAGAGACAGCGGGCATTTGTTTGCAGCTGTGTGGAGGAGACACATGTTGGACCGCTACAACCAACATATTGATGTTTAGTGAGACGATATATGGGATTTCTATAGATGTGTTTATGAACATTCTTTCGTCTCTAACACTCTGTATATACTGAAAACAGAGAAAAGTTTATTTATTAATTTATTGAAAACTATTTATGCACATTGCTTTCCTATGACGTACAGAAACGAAACCAACCCACAGCTGTCCCAAAGAAGAGACCGTTCTGGAGTTTCAGCCAGGCTACGCTGTATTGTCCTTCAGAGCTTGTGTGTCAGCCTTTTCTACTGGATTCCTTCTCCTTCATCTCTGAATAGTATGCACCCTTTTAGATGCACCTTTGACTTGATGCGTAAAACAGTTTCTACAATTTGATATCGGTGTGACGTGACATCCGAGGTAATTGTAGAGATTTTTTGAACATTCAAAACTTCGGCAGACAAGGGGAAAACATATAAATAATTATATATATATATATATTAAAACGCATATATTTTATACTTAACTGTTTTGACATTTTAAGGTCGGCCCATTCCCTGTTAAGAGTGAATGGAGTGAGTGAGCCACGAACCTAAGAAGCTGATTAACAGGAACTTGTCCTGGTAAAATGAAGCTAACATCTAACGTTGATAAGACTGTTTCAAAGTCAAACCATAGATGTAAAACAATCAAATTTGCTCTAGACAAGGTCGAGTCATTTTTCTCTTAGCATGCCGCTCTAATCTTAGTTTATCAAGGAATTTTTCAAGAAATCCTCTCAGTAGAACAAGGATCAGAATTCATTTCCAAGGATGCAGTTAATAATTTCAATTTTTCAGACGTTCTTTATGCTGATGTGACCAGGACTCATTTCTCGGCCTTCTTTTAGAAGGACGATTTAAATACTTTGTTTTGTACGCCTCTGCTTCTGGGGGTTGTAAAAAGACACCGCCACAATGTATCACAGCTGTAAACTTTTAACTGTGGCACAATGTGTGGATGCTTGGACTATTTCTCCTTACAGAGGTTTTTAGTGAGCTGACAAAGTAGCGATTCTATGGACTCTTTTAGTCTAGTTAGAAACTTCATGCAGGTTTTCTAGTCCGAAGGCACATTGCAGGGAAATTTTGTGTTTTATGCACTGGTTGATAATGGGTGTGTGGTTGTTTGTCATATTTTAAGGATAGAATTTAGATGACATATCTGGAAGAGTATTGCGGCAAAGTATTTTTATTACAAACGCAACTTTGTATTTTGTAACGCAAAATGTTTAGAAATGTTTTCTGCTGTTAAAAGTCTGTAGGATGTGCTTCAAGTGAATTCTTTAGCTAAAAAAAAACCTAATTTGTCAGCTTACTGTCAAAGTACTTTTAGCATGTTTAAAATCAAAGGTCACACTTCGTAGGTCATTCTTTTATCAACGATGTAAAAAAGAGAGTAATTTTTCCCTAGGTTGGCAGATTATATGAGCAAATATGAACATTTTATCTTCTATATTACTCATAATAGACATTGAGGCCTAGTTTACTTCCCAAAAATGCAACAGGAGGCCTAGGGTTTAAGCAATGTGATATTCCTGGTAAATATAAGCTAGGTGTAATCCAAGTAGAGTGTACGAGCTGTGTTTGGATGCTGAAGATTGTTAGTTCATTATTTTCTTCTTCGTAAAGCAGGGTATTTTAAGGAAGATTTCGGGAAGGCAGGGTTTAATGAAAAGTTTTGTTCATCAAATGCAATAATGTGTAGATTAATTACTGTGTTTGTGTTTTTTCTTGTAAATCCTAAACATGACACATCACATTCTTAGAGTCATATATATGCTACTTACTTTCGGTAAGGTTTGACAGAGTTTGTGCACTCTATATGCTCGATATCAAGGATAGCAAAAAGAGGCTTTGAGATGCAACTAAATTAACTATCACTGCAACTGAATATGAGCACTGCTGCTTATAGGTTGTGGGACATTAATGCCTATGTTTATGCAGCGGTCGTAGCGGTCGATTCAATAGTTATTATGTACTGATTGATGCTATTTGGTCATCATCACTTCTGAAAATCAAAGTGCTGCTGTTCGTTTGTACGCACAAATATAATGATAATAATAATGGGGGCATGCACAACCAATTAGCCCACAATTAGACTAGTTACACTCATATTTCCTTTTCTTGTCTGCTGATATTTCTTCATGGATTCAGGCATATTTTAATAAAAAGTGACTTTTACAGGGTGATGCATTGCTGATGTACATAATTATACATACAAGAAAATATCTTCATATTTTTTGTCTTTGCCTGTATATCTGTTGACAATATTTTCATAGATACTGTACAATGTTTGGGTCCTTTATTTGTTTATTTTATTTTTTGTTGTTGTGTTGAGGGTTTGATTAAACACCCTTGGTTTGCTAAGTCGCATGGGATATTTTAATATAAGGAATTATTTATGTTCATTACTATTACACATTGTTGAGCACTGGACAGACAGCAGTGGAATTAGATCTCTTAGATTATTGCATGTTTTCATTTTTCTTTTTCTTTTTTTCCAATGGAAAACTCTCCAATGAAAGCATAGATATTTCATTCAGATTAATTGATGTCTTCTCCATTTCAGGAATCATAAAAAGAATGGTGGTTGGCTTTATGTACTAAACTATTTTGTTCAGGTGTTTCAGTTGTATATCAGAGGAATATTTGTTTTTGCTATTTGAGCATAATTAAAATGATCTTTGCTGAGGTAAACACTATTGTTCGCTAATTGTCATTTCAGCCATAAAAGCAGGCATGTTTGCTTTCACTGTATAAGGGCATAAATGGATTGGTTCTACAGAGATAAGGATATTTCCAAAATATCAAACCTACCCCTAGTCCTCACACAAAACTGTTGTTATTAGTTTATTTAGAGCAAAGTAGTCAAGAAGTCTGCTTGTTTTACTACTAAATTTATCGATTACATTTTCAAACATTTAGCCCTCATAAGCACAGATGCATCTCAAACAACATAGCCCATTACACTTCCTTGATTTGTGCATGAATATATATTGGCATGAAAAACATGGATAATATAAAATAATAATACAAGTATCCTAAATAGAAAGGGGGGATTGCTTACCCTAGTAATTCAATAAAAATTTTCATATATATCTGAATATGTAATATAACATTTTTGCTTATGTATATGGTATTTCCCCGTAATCAAACAAAGATTAACAATAAAGGCCAGATTTGGTGGTAGCCTAATCTAAAATAAAACTTTATCTTTTCAGAAAAGTAAACTTTCATGCCTAAGCATTTACAAAGGAAACATTCAAAATATATCCAAAACATTTTGCTATAAATGCATAAAAAAAAATAAGTGGACAACATTTTGATTAAGTTAAATTTAACTGGGCGCCTGTAAGCGACGGGTGACGTCGCGGTATGCTTGTGGGAATTGTAGTTCTTTCAAAATTCCCAACGTTCTGCCAACGTTGCTGTGACGTTTGCGTAACGTGATACGTGCGCTGGCTGGGGACAGTTTGATAACCATTTCCGCCTTTTTCTCGCATATATCGCTGTGTTTATCAAGAGTAGCACATTTTGCATAAAGTGCTATTTGTAAATTAATAAATACACCCATATAAATGGACCCAAACAGTGTCGGTCGTTCGAGCTGGGCCATAAACCGCCGGGCGGAGGGTTTAGTGAGTAAACACATGGCAGAAATGGCACAGAGACGCTTAGCGGTGCCTGAGGAGGATATGAACCCTCTGCCCGGAGACTTGAGAAGGAGCGCAGAAGACATCCCGGGGCGGGCGGAGGTGGATTTCAGCGCGGATTCACAGTCCTACAATCCTGCAGGAGTGGCAGAAAAGTTAATGCTAGAGAATGCATCTTCATCTTCAGGTACTGTAGACAGGGAAAATGACCACTTTACATCGCTTTTCTTATCGTGTTATGGAACTTATTTGTTGTGTTATGTCTTGACTTTAAGTTTTTTTTTTTAATGGAAGTTACATTATCTTTTTAAATTAAAAAAAAATCGAATGATTTTAAACCTCCACTCTACTCCAACCTCCATAGAACCTCCTTAAAAAAAAATAAAAAAAAAAACTCACCATGAAATCAAAACGGACTTTTTTTTATGGAATTAGTGCTGCATTTGTTATATGCTAAATTATTTATACATGCACAACAATATTTTTTTCATTTATGTACCCTACTAAACTTTAATGAAAGTAACTTTACTTCTCTGTTGCAATGATCTCTTCAGATGACGCGTTTACTGGCTGTATTTAATGTGTTTTTGAATTGTTCTGCTGACTAAACTATTCGTCACTGCAGAACAGAGCTAACAAGATCTTATGATGTATTTTACTAAGCACTATCAATTAACAACCTCATAGCTTACAGTAAGGCTGTCTTTAAAGGTGCTTTAAGCGATGTCACACTTTTTTTAGGCCAAAACATTTTTTATCACATACAGCAAACGTCTCTTCACTATCCGCTAGCTGCCTGTCCCCTGAACACACTGTAAAAAGACGCAGTCTCTGCAGACACCCCAGGCTCCACAAACGGCAACAAAAACAAACTGTAGCAAGCCATGAAACATAACAAACTGTTCCAGCCAATAACCGACAAGAAGGATTTGGGGGTGGGGTTAGTGCGCGGATGAGGAGGAGGGAGGGTCTAGCTAGCCTCTGTTTTGTTTGACAATACTTTAAACGTCAACAAGAAGTGACGTCACCCGACATCGCTTAGAGCACCTTTAATGGTTTAGAAGTTATTGTTAAAATGGAGTTTTTACATTCAGAACCTGACTGTTGCACTCTACAGCAAACGACAATGAACCAACGATTCAATAAATTCCCGATGGACAAAATCAAGTCTCTATGTAGAGTACTGTCAGATGTACAACATTAAAATTCCTGTTAATAGAATAAAATATTTAAATTAAACTGTACTGTCTATATAGAAACCGCTTACAGAAACAACCTAGAACACATTATAGCAGCATTTAACAGCAAGTAGACAAGTGGATACCTGCACACATATGGAACTCAGCTTATGCAGTTTATATCAATGCTGAATTTTAACCCTTTGTAAGTTTTCACTAAATCTACCTTTTTACAACAACAGAGACCGCGGCCCACAAGAAAATCATATCCCTTCTTATTGAGATCAAGGAGGAGCAACAGAGGCAGTGGGAAGTTCTGAAAGACCTGCAGGCCAGGATTCATGGACAAGTGTGTGAAGAGGAGGACGAACCACTTGACATAGATCTTCCACTGAGAACTATGGAACAGCTTGATGAAACGGAGCAGCATTTAGAGGATACTGAATCTCAGAGGAGAATGGTAAATAATATGTAGGTTACTTTAAATCTACTCTTCCATTTACAGTTTCTACAGCACATGTAATTATGGGTTATGTCATTTGGAAAACCTCAATCAAACATTTTCTAGTAACACTCTTCCCTTCTTCACCTATGAGTATTTCTTCATATTTTGATTTTTCCATAGGTGTCACATCTCTCAAGGATGGGCGGAGCCACAGTGGATGATGCGGTCCGGCGTCTTATGCACGCTGTTCTCTCTTTCAGTGTGGGCTCGGAGCTCAACTGGGTTGGCAGAGGACAGAAACGGAGCTTCAGAAACACCAGACTGCAGGGGGTTTTATTTCGTAAGCAACCTTTAAAATTATGTTTCAGTACAACAGTTTTAGATCTTCATGTGAAGTAATGTTTCAACTCTGTTCTCTGCAGGTGCCTTGAAGAGGACACCCGTAGGAAAGGAGGCCACACACCACCAGTTTGCTGATGTAGTGAAGAAATGGTTGCGGTTTGCCCCTTTCCGACAAAGAGGAAGTGGACGAAGACCACACTGGAAACCTGTTGAGTTCATCTGTCCCAAATTTGACAGTACTGTGGAGGATCATAACCAGCTTAATCTGGAATCTGATGAGATTCAGGTCACAATATAATTACATTCAGTGCTCAAAGTGGGGGTGGGAAATTGCCTGTACTCCCGAGGGTTGAAACCGCAGTCCCTAACACTTTCAGCACTAAATATTGTATAACTAAATGTAAAAAAACAGGTAAAGTGAACTCCGTGAATGAAGAAATGTGACCCATCCTGGAAAAATGTGTCGAAATGCGCACAGGCTAATTACAAGCTACAGGCAAAACAAGTGAAATATGTCAACTTTGGTCAAATTTGTGGTTTTCACAAAACTTTGTTCATTAAGCCCGCATCTAGCGATCCCAATGCTCCAAATAACATTAAACATCTAAAAGTATCTTTATTTGTACTGCCATTTTTCTCTGCTCGCTTCTCGACGACTAGAGCTTCCCCTCAGCACAATATTCATAGCAAATTCTCGATGGCATGAGTCTGAACCAATGCAATGTGATTTTCAAACTCATGCTGATGTAAAAAAAATGATCTTGCACTGACTAACACAAAGCGTGCTCACGAAGACGCCTCAGACAGTCGATCCGAAATATACAGAATTACAGTATTTCATAATATATCTCTTGCCATTTATTCACACAAACATTATCTGTTTTGTCTTAAGTGAACGTTTGGTTAACTGTAGGGGAGAAAACATCTGATGTGTACCATATTATTAGATCTGTGCAGTATATATAGGCTTAATATATAGGCTGTCTGTTGCTAGGTTATTTTCTTTTGGAACCTTCAGAAAGTTTTATCTCGATTTTTCTCAAAACAAATAATTTTGAAGGTTTCTTTAATAAAGAATATGAAAATAACAATAACTATTTTTTTTTTATTTGCTCATGGCGACTCATTTTGCCAGCAAGGGTCACAAACCAAATGACAAGACTTTCAAAGGATGAATGTTACTTTTTTCGTCATATTACATTCTTCTTAATATAATATTTTCTTTCCTATTTTAAAGTTATATACTGTAATTGCAGCATAGAGCTTTGAAACGTAATTGGCAAACGTAAAACAATCTGTGTATAATGTTTGCTTTGTGCCTGCAAATATATTTTGAATATATTGTAATATGTTTCAATTTAAACACTGATGGCAATTTATTTGTTTTCAAAGTTTTGGATTAAAATAGTTTTGCAATCCATTTTTCAAGTTGGAAGTTGTTAAGAATGTTATGCGTTTTGCATGGTTTGGTGCTATTATGTTTAACAATAAATGGACATCAGATTGAATTAGTTCAAACATGAAAAAGTTAAGTGCTACAACACAAAATTTAGCAGATTGCTGTAAAAAACACAAAAATTACATTTCTCAAATGTAATTTAATGATTTTGCTTAATACAATGAATTATTTTAGAATTGTCTTGTAATAAATTTGGCAATGTGAATAGTTTTCTAAGAACTTTTGCTTCCTGACATCCATAAAAACAGGTTTTAAAAATGTCTCTGTGACTTTTTTTGTGTTCATAATGCCACTCTATTCTATTTAGGGCAAGGCAAGTTTATTTATATAGCACATTTCATACACAATGGTAATTCAAAGTGCTTTACATAGAAGAAATTAAAATAAAAGAAATCAGAATAATTAAAACAGTTTTGAATAAAAAAAAATGCAGTACAAACAGTATTTAAGTAATACAGTAATATAACTTTATTACTCTATGTGAGTAAAGTGCAATATTATTTTACCAAATTTTCAGCTTTGGAACCCATGCCCATATTTAGCATGGAAATAAATAAATGCAGAAATCAATAGGTGTTCTGATCTCTGGCTCTGTGGAAAATTCTCTGCAAAAACACTTTAAACTGTCACTATAGTATTTTATTTGTTTACTAACAATATCCAAATCCATACAGTGGATATAATGGTCTACACACTCCTGTTAAAACAGCTTATTTTTTTAGAAATGAAACAAGATAAATTATACTGGAACTTTAATGCAGAAATTACAACCTGCAATGCCACTGAAAACCAAAGTGACATATTTCAGAGAAAAAAAGAAAAAATTACCTAATCCTGGATTTCCAACGGCTGCGGATCGGCTCCATGCTCAGCCGTCCTTCAATACCTGTCAGAAAGTCCGTCCTGCAACAAATTGGTCCTTCGAGCCGGATTGGCAACAGTAAACAGTATGGACACAGCAGCTAGCGATGCATCTGACACAGTGGATAGACCCAAGAGACAGAGTAAACTGCCTTCCCATCTGGGTGACTATGAGGTTGGCTACATACCTCCTGTGGACCCTCCTCCAACCGCTTCTTCTCGCTGTCACAGCCAACATAAGAGCCAGTCGAGGAAAAACGTCCCATAGTAAAGTCAGCTCTCGTTCCAGATCCAGTTGTCATTCCATTGTATCTGGTGTTCAAGCTACATCTGCACTCACAAGCAGCCAGGCAGCCATAGTGGAGGAAAAAATAAAACAGCGGCAGTATGACGACCTACTTCAACAAATGGAGGAGGACACGCTGGCAGAAGTAGAGTACCAGAGACTACAAACCCAAGCCAAAGAGGCACAACGTGCTCAAGAAGAGGCTCTCATGGCAAAGGAGGTCTTATCTAACCAGTTAGAACGACGGCGCAAGCTGAAAAAGGCGGAAGCTGATCTAGAAGTGGCCAAGCTGGTGAGTTCCCTGCTCAGCCAAGACACAAGTTTGACTGATCCAGAGCATCAAGCATCGCCAGACACAACTGGGCCACCATCACAGTTCCACCAAGCCAGCTCAGCTCACTCACCTGTATTTCAACAGTCTTCTTGCCCCTCATCTTCCATGATGCAAGCCACACAGACAGTTACAGAGGCACAGAACACATTAAGGGACATACGCACAGTCCAGTCAACACCCAAGCAACCTTATTTGGCACTACAAGCGACTATGCCTACACGAGTTCCAGCTCTCACAGCGCAATTGTCTTCATGTGTAGTCACTCAAGTCCAAGGGAGACCAGACATCGCATCTAGGGAGAACATGTCACCTGTCCCACAGCAGTTCAGTCCAGTCTCAATGCCACTACCTCGATTCAACTCAATGCAATCAGCAGTCACCCGATTTGCGACACCACACACAGATAGTGGTTTGATATTGCAGCCTGCACTCCCTGTTGCAACCATTGCATCAACCTCAGATGTGAACACTCCGTTACCAAGCTATGTAGCCCCCACTATTGGTCAGAACCCATTTTTTACAGCCCCTCAGCGAGTGACTGTATCATCTACTGCACCCATCTGCCATCAACCTTATCCACATCCACCTGTTCCCCAAACTGGTTACTTACCTCAACCCGGAACAGAGCTTCTGATGGCAGCAGCCTACGGCATCCCTCGCCCCACACTACCAGTGTTTGAGAGTGGTACAGAAAGTGACTTTGCTTTGTTGAAACTGGCTTTAGACAATCTATTAAGTCACCATACTCACATCAGCGAGCAGTACAAATACCAAGTGTTACTGAGCCACTTGAAGTTCGCTAGTGCTCAGCAGTTGGGTAAGGCATATATGCACCACCCGCAACCATACACCGCAGCCTTGCAAGCTTTGCAGGAAAAGTATGGCCAGCCCAGGCAGCTTGTTCAATCAGAATTAGGAGCTATCATGAGTACTCCACCGCTCAGAATGGGTGATACAAATGCCTTCGATTCATTTGCCTTATCCGTGCAATCCCTGGTGGGCATGCTAAGGACGTTGGAGGGACAGTACGGATATGAGCTTATGTGTGGTTCTCACGTGGACCGTCTTCTGGGAAAGATGCCACCCGCTTACCGAGATGGCTTTGTAGAATACTGTTTAAGCCATGGTATCCTTCAAACTGGTACGGATAGAACCTACACTCTTCCCGACTTGGCGGTTTGGTTACAAAAGAAGTCACAGGCAAAGCGCATCTCGAGTCGAGCTGCTGCCATGTTTCAGTTTGACACAACAAAGTCATCTGTAAAGAGTAAAGGTACTTCATATCATCGAGAGCGTTCAACACCTGTACTTCTGACGTCAGAGAGAGCTGCCAAACCCTCTGAACGTGCCCAGACTAAAGCCATTTCCAAGCTAAAGCCCTACTGTCCTCATTGCGACAACCAAGATCACTTTCTAATCTCATGTGATAAATTCAAAAGCTTGACCACCACCCAGATCGTCACCTGGATCACAGAGGGTAAACGTTGTTGGAAATGTGGTCGGAATCATCCAGTGGACTCCTGTAATCTCAAGCGTCCCTGTAAAGTCTGCAAAGAACTGCACCTGACTGTACTGCATGACTCTATCAGAGATACTTCGGGAGCGGTGCTTATGGTGAGTTTGCCAACCACTCAAATCTATCTCGACAGACCCAACCGCTCACAGAAAGTTATGCTTAAGGTTGTTAAAGTCCTCTTGCACAGTGGTGGCCAAAGGATGGAAGCTCATGCTGTTTTAGATGATGGCTCAGAAAGAACAATAGTTCTTCCTCCAGTAATTCAGCAGCTTGGGTTGAATGGAGCTCCAGAGGTTCTTTCTCTCCAGACAATCCAACAAGGTCATACCAAACTTGAAGGGTCCACAGTAACCTTGGAGGTTTCTCCCATCACCAAACCCACAGAAAGGTATGTCATTCGTGATGCCTTTACTGCCTCTGCTTTAAGCCTGGCTGAACATAATTACCCAGTGGCAGCACTCCAGAAAGCATATCGCCACCTGAGAGGTCTACCCTTGCAGTCTGTAGACAAAGTGAAACCCTTACTCCTCATAGGGTCTGATATGCCACACCTCCTGACTCCTATTCAGCCAGTCCGTAGAGGAGCAGAAGGTGGTCCCGTTGCCATATGTACCAAGCTTGGTTGGGTACTGCAAGGCCCAATGTGTCCGATTCAGCCCCCTAAAGGCCAGCAACAATGCCTGCATCTAATGACAGCCCCAACACGTGACGAGTTGTATCAACATGTGGAGCGCTTGTGGAAAATTGACACCTTGCCATACAATGAAAAGCTGATCACAATATCAAAGCAGGACCAACAATCCTACAACCTCTTGCAGTCTGCTATGGTCAGAATAGAAGTAAATGGTATCCAGCGGTATGCTACCCCGCTACTAAGGCGTACTCCTATCACCAGGCTTTATGCAGGCAAAGAGGCTGTGCTCCCCAGTCTCAGAAACATTGAGAGGAAACTGGGCAAGAACCCTAAGCAAGCTCAAACCTACTGCTCTGAAATTCGAAAGATTGAATCTGAAGGCTACATTGCCAAGATAACACCAGAGGAGGCAGAAGAGTCCATAGAGTCGTGGTTCATCCCGCACCACATGGTGCATCATAATGGGAAAGACCGAATAGTCTTCAACTGTTCCTTCCAGTACCATGGGCAAAGCTTAAACGAACAACTCCTTCCAGGGCCAACACTGGGGCCATCTTTGTTAGGTGTCATACTGAGGTTCAGACAACATGCAGTTGCAGTGAGTGGGGACATCAAAGGCATGTTCCACCAAGTACGTTTATTACCTGGTGACAAGTCTGTGCTGCGATTCATCTGGAGGAACATGGATAGGGAAGCGGACCTAGACATCTATGAGTGGCAGGTATTGCCCTTCGGTACGACCTGCAGTCCATGCTGCGCCATTTATGCCCTTCAGTTTCATGCCCAGGAACACCAAGACACCATGGCTGGCTTAGCTGACATTGTGGAGAACTCATTCTACGTCGACAACTGTCTTCACAGTACTCCCGACCAAGGGGAGGCTAGGGCCATAATAGATGGGTTGCGTCAGTCTTTGCTAAAGGGAGGCTTTGAGATCAGACAATGGGCGTGCAATATACCATCAGTTCTCAAACACCTCCCATCGGAAGCCAGATCAGTT
Source organism: Chrosomus eos (assembly GCA_036326025.1). NCBI lineage: Eukaryota > Metazoa > Chordata > Actinopteri > Cypriniformes > Leuciscidae > Chrosomus > Chrosomus eos. The sequence goes on from CM070833.1 coordinate 18,148,347, forward strand.
AGTAGCGAGTGCTGGTTGTCTCAGAGCAGCACTGACATGCAAGAACCTACTCTCGGTCTTCAATGGAATTGCCTCGATGACACCCTCGGGTATAAGAACCGCATAGCAGAGCCTGTTCAGCCCACCATGAGGAATCTGTACAAGACTTTGGCCAGCCAATTTGACCCCCTGGGTTTCATAGTCCCATTCACGACGAGGGCTAAAACTCTTATCCAGGATCTCTGGAAACACAACCTTGGCTGGGATGACCCTATCGAACCCCTACACCTGCGTGAGATATGGTCCAAGTGGGTTGCTGAGCTTTCCAGTATCACCAGTCTGCAATTCCCTCGAACTTATGCGCCTGGCGGTGCTGACACTCCTTCCACTGTTCGGGAGCTCCATGTCTTTTGTGACACTTCGGAGAGGGTATATGGTTCCGTGGCCTACCTTCGGGTCACAGACGACAGTGAGAAAGTCCATGTCACCTTTGTCCTAGCTCGGTCTAGAGTGGCCCCTCGTAAATGTATATCTATGCCCCGCTTAGAGTTGTGCGCTGCACTTTGTGGAGCTCAGATGGCCAAAGTGATACAGACTGAACTGACCATTCCCATACACCAAGTCATATATTGGGCTGATTTAACACGGTGCTGCATTGGTTAAAATCTGAATCCTGCCTATACAAGGTCTTTGTGGCGTCTAGAGTAGCATAGATTCAGACTTTGACAGATGTTACCAGATGGAGGTATGACCATATCACTGACCATATCACTAGAGGTCTTACCTTAGATGAAATAGCAGGTCCTCATCAATGGAGATCTGGGCCATCCTTCCTGACTGAACCACAGGATATGTGGCCATTGACACCCAGTACGGAGTCCGCACCTGACCTGAGCGAGATGAGGAAAGCATCCTTTGTTGGAGCAGTCACTGTCATTCCCAGTCCAGTGCCTTCAGACCTCAGTCAATTCAGAACCTGGAACGAGCTAGTTCAAGCTACTGTCAAGTCCTGTAATGGGGCGGCCAACATCAACTCCTTTGAAGCCTCAATGTATACACAGGCAGAAAAGCTCCTCTTAGCACAGTCACAGCTAGATTCATTCCCGGAGGAACTCAGAGCTTTGAAAGATGGAAAGCCTATCCCGACAGACAGCCGTTTGGGTTCGCTCGCCCCAGAGTACGACAAAATTACTGGTCTTATCAGAGTGGGTGGACGCCTTCGTCGTGTTGAAACCATGCCTTCTGATATCATTCACCCGATCGTCCTAGAGCCTCAACATCAGGTCACAAAGCTACTCATCCAAGACATAGATCAGCAACTCCATCATCCAGGTGCAGAGCGAGTGCTAGCAGAGCTACGTCGTAGATACTGGGTGCTTAGAGGTCGTGAAGCTGTGCGTAAACACCAGCATTCCTGTCAGAATTGCCAGTTTTGGCGTGCCAAGCCACAGAACCCACAGATGGCCGACCTTCCACCCTGTAGGCTACGCCTGTTTAAGCCACCATTTTACTCCACTGGCGTAGACTGCTTCGGGCCCTTTCAGGTAAAGATAGGCCGACGCCAGGAAAAGAGATGGGGAATCGTATATAAGTGCTTGACAACCAGATGTTTACATCTTGATCTCCTTGAACACCTGGACACTGACGCCTTCCTCCTTTCTTTGCGACGCTTTATAGCACGTAGAGGAAAGCCTTTCGAGATTCTATGTGACAATGGCACTAACTTTACTGGAGGTGATCACGAGTTACAGGACTCCTTTCGTCGAATGGCTCCTGAGCTGCAGGAACAACTGGCGAAACAGCAGATCCAGTTTCGCTATAACCCACCGAGTGCCCCTCACTTTGGCGGGGCATGGGAGCGAGAGGTAAAATCGATTAAGACTGCCTTACGAGTCATTCTACGTGAACAATCCGTGCCTGAATCTGTTCTGCAGACTTTGCTAGTTGAAGTTGACGGGCATACTCAATTCCAAGCCGCTTGGCTATGTCTCATCGGACATTGCAGACCCTGATCCTGTGACTCCGAACCTGTTACTCATGGGACGTCATGATGCTTCACTACCACAAGTCCTTTACGACTCTGACGAACTCTTGGGGAAACGCAGGTGGAGACACAGTCAGGTATTGGCCGACCAGTTCTGGACCGCTTTCATTCGTTGCTACTTACCAGAACTACAGGGTAGACAGAAATGGAGATCAGATGGCAAAGAGATGGCAGTGGGACAAGTGGTACTCTTAATTGACCATCAACTCCCACGAGCATTATGGCCTGTGGGTACAGTGACAGAAACCTACGCAGGGGCTGACGGGAAAATCCGGACAGCCAAAGTTCAGATCAAAGGCAAGATGTACACACGCCCTGTCGTGAAACTGATTCCACTTCCTCCAATGAGGGATAATGAGACAGACCCTCCAGACGGCCTTTCTTAAGGAATTCAATTATCCTGACTGATAATTGGGGGCGGCTATGTCAGAAAGTCCGTCCCGGAACCGATAATAGGCAGTGGTTTTTCTGACGGACTAATATTATAGTTGCTACTTCCAGTAGACTGAGGCAGCAGCCAGTTTCAGATGCGCTCTCCCTGATCTCGTTCAATGTTGTGCGTTTATGCAACAAATACCACAACATAACGTGATATCATCTTACAATGTTCCTACCATTCTGAGATTGTAACTGGATGTCACTTACTGCCTGACAAGTGTTATTAAAGAGAAGTTTGATGAGGATATACTTCTACCTTGCCTGATTCTCTTACCGGAATCACTGTCCATAATTGTCCGCCTACAGAACTGTAAATTCAAGGTTGCCAGAGGTGCTACTCAGGTCCGGATTTGTTGCGGGACGGCTGCGGACATGACTGACAGCTAAAGTCACGAGGACCCACGAGATCGTCTCTGGTTACTCACGTAACCGTAGTTCCCTGAGAGGAGGGAACGAGACATTACGTATGGGGAAATCCATTTTCCTCGAATTATGAAGTCTGATTGAATAACTCTTTTGCTTGCAAATAGCCAATGGCGATCCCGCCCTCACCTGATTGGCTGACACTCCTCAATATAGGTGACGGCGAGCGCCAAAAACCTCAGAATCTTAGCTGAACGAGAGTAAGGAGACTGTACGTCCTTCCCACACGGCAGGTTACGTAATGTCTCGTTCCCTCCTCTCAGGGAACTACGGTTACGTGAGTAACCAGAGACGTTCCCTTATCGAGTCGGTCTCTCGACATTACGTATGGGGAACAATAAAACCCCCGCCGCGTGGGAAAGCCTGCCCAGCTCGCAACGAGCTCAAGTAAGCACAAGCACTAATCCCTACCTCAAACAGCTGAGGATCAGACACCGGACCTGGTTGAAACACACATTGGCACAGAGCCAAGTCGGCATCCGCATCAACGTAGCCCCTCCCACATAGTTAAGCAACGCTGAACTGAGTGAATGGGGAATTGCAGCAATGTGATTGGTGCTTAGGAATACACTGGCGGCTTATTAATGCGGGCATAATAAAGAACACAATATAGTGAACATGATCGCTATTGTTAATAACTGGCACTGTCTGCACGACTTGGTCGAACCGCAGCTAGAGCGCGCGCCAGCCGGGGCGTACCTAGTCCAATGACAGCTCAGCTTCTCCCTGCACTGACAGAACATGTGGTGCGAACGAGGGAATATTCAAGTTATAGAATCTCGCAAACGTGTTACGAGATGACCAGCCTGCCGCGAAACAGATGTCCTGAATAGACATGCCTTTCGCCCATGCCCAAGATGACGCCAAACTCCTAGTGGAGTGGGCGTGCACTCCTATAGGGCAAACGACTCCCCGAGAAGCATAAGCCAGTCGCACAGCTTCCACTATCCAGTGAGATAGCCTCTGTTTCGACAGCGCGCCGCCCTTCTTGGCACCCGCGTAGCAGACGAAAAGCTGCTCTGAAGTTCGAAAAAGGCTAGTTCTGTTCACATAAGCACGCAGGGCACGCACGGGGCACAAAGCGTGCCTCTGAGACACTGAAACACTGTCCTCATCAGGGCAAAATGCTGGAATTGTGACCACCTGGGCTCTGAACGGCGTTGAGAGCACTTTAGGCGAATATCCGCGCTTGGGTAAAAGTCTGACCATGCAATCGTCCGGTCCAAACTGCATGCATGCACTGTTTACTGACAAGGCATGCAAGTCCCCCACCCGTTTTCCGCAAGCTAGCGCGAGCAGAAACGCCGTCTTGAATGAGAGTACTTTAATGTCGCTAGACTCAGCTGGTTCAAAAGGTGGGTCGGACAGCGCACTAAGTACTAACGACAGATCCCAGACCGGCATCTGACGAAGGCGGGGGGGAAAAAGCCGCCTCGCTCCCCGGAGGAAACTCGTTATCAAAGGGTGTTTCCCCACTGAATGTCCATCCAGCACATCACGAAAAGCAGCAATAGCGGCCACGTAAACTTTCAGTGTAGATGGCGAACTGCCAACATAGACGTTCCTGTAGGAAGGTCAAAATAATGGAAATATCGCAATTCTTGGGGTCCTCCTTTTTGTCAACACACCAGTTAGCAAACACTTTCCACTTCAGAGCGTATAAGCGCCTCGTCGAAGGGGCTCTAGCCTCTGCTATTGTCTGCAGCACCAGTTGTGATACTCCGTGTTGATCTGCCACACATGCAGGTCCCACAGCTCCGGGTTGGGGTGCCATATGGTGCCCTTCGTCTGAGATAGGAGGTCTCTTCTCGGCGGTATCCGCCACGGGGGAAAACGCGCCATGTTCACTAGCTCCGGGAACCACGGCTGGTTGGGCCATTTGGGCGCTACCAGAACCAACGCACATTTCTCCTCCCTGATCTTTTGCAGCACCAGCGGCATTAGCTTGATCGGAGGAAAAGCATACTTCCGACCCTTCGGCCAGCGGCTCGACAGTGCGTCTCCCTCTAGAGGGGCTGTCGTCAATGCAAAGTACAGCGGACAGTGGGCGTTCTCCTGCAAAGCAAAGAGGTCGATCTCCGCTTTGCCAAACAGATTCCAGATCATGTTTACCGTCTGCGGATGAAGCCTCCACTCCCCGTGCACAATGCCATCCCTGGACAGCATGTCTGCGCCGCAATTCAAACTGCCCGGCAAATGCACTGCTCGAATCGACAGTAGTACTCTGTCTGTCCATAGTAACAGCCGCCTCGCTAGCCCCTGCAGGGATCGCGAACGTAAACCTCCCTGGCGATTTATGTACGCCACCACCGCCGTGTTGTCCGTCCTGACGAGAACATGACGGTCTTTCACAAACGGGAGGAAAACCCGCAGCGCTAGATGAACCGCTTCCATCTCCAAGCAGTTTATATGCCAGCGCGTCTGGTCTCCTGTCCACGTACCGAATGCCGGTCTGCCATCGCAGAGGGCTCCCCAGCCTGACAGTGACGCATCCGTAGTGACCACTACGCGTCTGACCACTCTGCCCAAAGTAGCCCCCTGCTCGAACATGGTCGTGTCGAACCAAGGCGCTAGAGTCTCCAGACATGAACGCGTTATTATAAGGCGTTCCGTTCCCGCTCTCCACGCCCGCGACTGCACTCGTCTCTGTAACCAGTGCTGAAGCGGTCTCATGTGCAACAAGCCCAGTCTGCAGACGGAGGCTGCAGCTGCCATGAGACCGAGTAGCCTCTGAAACGTTTTTAAGGGGATGGCTCTGCCTTGAACGAATAGGGCTAATGAACTCTGAATCGACTGGATTCTCGACTCTGACAGCTTTGCGATCATAGCGCGTGAGTCCAGCACCATACCAAGGAATGTGATAGACTGGCACGGTCGAAGCGCGCTCTTCTGCATGTTCACAGACAGTCCCAAACCTGTCAGGTGGGCGAGGAGTCTGTGTTTGTGTTCCTCGAGGGCACTCTCCGACCGCGCGATGACTAACCAGTCGTCGAGATAGTTCAGAATGCACATTCCACTGAGCTTCAGGGGAGCAAGCGCTGCATTCATGCACATTGTAAATACACGGGGGGCCAGGGCCAGCCCGAACGGCAACACTTTGAACTGGTACGCCACACCCTCGAATGCAAACCGAAGGAAGCGCCTGTGATGTGGGGCTATCTGAATGTGGAAGTATGCATCCTTTAGATCCACTGCAATGAAGTAATCGTCGGGCTGAATGTGCGCGAGGATCTGCTTCACTGTTATCATTTTGAACGCGCGTTTTGCGAGCGCTTTGTTCAGTAATCTCAGATCCAAAACGGGGCGCATACCTCCGTCCTTCTTTGGTACTAGAAAATAACGGCTGTAGAAACCGGAATTTTTTCGCTCCTCGGGCACTGTCTCTACTGCTTGTTTGGCCAGGAGCGAGGAGATTTCTGCCCGGAGTAACAGAGCGCTCTGTTCTGACACCTCTGTCATAATCACGCCGCCGAAGCGGGGTGGTCTGCGAGCGAATTGGAGCGTATAGCCGCGTCTTATCGTGTTTAATACCCAATGTGATGCCGTCGGTATCGTCGACCACGCGCTCAGGTGACTCGATAAGGGGGGCTTTAATGAATGCTGCGGCGGGGCAGGGCCCACGGGAGGCATTGACCGCTACATGAAGGACAGGTGACTCGTCCGCGGTCTTTTGCACGGGGACAAAAATAGCCACCTTCTCGGGTTTCCCCGAGCTTCCGCTTTGCGAAGCGTCTCCCGGGGGAGAGGTTTCGCTTATGACGCGGGTAATAGTATAGGGAGGAAGAAATCTCTTTTGCTGAGACATGTAATGCACTTTGTTTATTGAAACAGAACACAGCGGTTTCAAAATCAACACATTCACGTCGAACTCTGGGCGGGAACACGCCCTCTTCGCAGCGGGTCCGAACGAACACGTCCCGCGCTCTCTCCTCCCCGACACGCACATCAGGACCGCTGCTCTTTTTTGCCCGCCGGGCGCCCTTGGCTGCTAGAGGCCGGCTTCGCACCAAAGCGGGGCTTCCTGAACTGCTGCCTCTGATGGAAGGGAGTCTCCGGCTCGCGACGCTCTGCCGCGCTTGGTGACGCGCGTCTGGCAGGTCCCGCCGGGCGCTGCGCAGATGAAGATCTGGATCTCGCTGCAGGGGGGGCTTGAGACCGTTTCGGCAGTAGATGGGGCATCATCCTAGACTGCTTGACGGTCTCGGCGTACTTATCAGATAGCGACTCCACCGCAACGCCGAAAAGGCCCGTAGGGCTTACCGGCGCGTCCAGGAACTGCTTTTTATCCGTGTCGCGCATCCCCGACAGCGTCAGCCACAGATGGCGATGTAGGGCCACGAGACTGCCCATATTGCGGCCGATCCCCTGGGCGACCTTTTTTGACACCGCCAGAGTGAGATCAGCCGCCGTGCGCAGTTTCCTGAGCAACTCAGGGTCCGGGATTCCCTCATCCAGGGACCCTAGGAGTCGCGTCTGGAAAACTTGCAGAATTGCCATCGTGTGGAGGGCAGATGCTGCATGTCCAGCTGAAGTATAGGCCTTCTCAGCGATGTGAGCAGTAGCGCGACATGGCCTAGAAGGCAGTTGGGCGGTCTTCCAGCCAGGAGAAGACGCTAGATGAGCCGCGATGGCATCCTCGACGGGAGGCAATCGCGTGTACCCCAATTTCTCCGCCCCTTCCACTGTAGTCAGCAGCTGGGTACCTTGTGCATGGGCTCGGGCTGAGTAAGGGGAGCGCCATGATCTGGTGAGTTCCTCGTGGACCTCCGAGAAAAAGGGGGCGGGTCTCCGCGGGGCTTCAGCCTGACGGCTCGCGCCGAGGAAGGAGCCATCCATCCATCTCTTAGACGGCATCTCCTTGGGCGCTGTCCACTCCAGCTCCATATCCGCCACAGCCTCTGTGAGAATGGCCATAAGCTCCGTATCCAGAGAGGCGGGGGCGCCTTCAGACGGAGACTCGGACCACGCTCCTGGGTCGGAGGCACTGGTAGACATGACGTCGTCATAGTCGTATCCGAACGAGACCATTTCCCCGCGCTTCCTTAGGAGGGCGGTAACAGGCCTCAGAGTAACTCACGGGTTCTGCCATGTGAGGATGGCGTGGGCCTTGGGCCGATGTCAGCGCCTCGACAGAATCCACGGATGGAGTTCTCTGCCGTCTCCCGGTCCGCGGCTCGATGGCGGCAGACTGGGGAGAGGCAGGAGACACAAGGCCGTCATTACGTGTATCGGCCAGCCTTGCACGAAGGATCTTGATGGGAAGCTCCTCACAGGCACGACATCCCGATCCCTCGAGTGCCCGCCTCCGCGTGGGCCCGGCCCAGGCACAGCACACAGTTTTCGTGTGCGTCCGGGAAATCGATGGGTCCACCACACATGCGGCAAAGAGACATTCTATAATCCACCGAAACGCGAGAGGGGAAAAAACTCCTTGCTATATTCCGCTCTGAATGCATACATCAACGGTGAAACAGACTCGAGTGAAGAAAAAGGATTCTGAGGTTTTTGGCGCTCGCCGTCACCTATATTGAGGAGTGTCAGCCAATCAGGTGAGGGCGGGATCGCCATTGGCTATTTGCAAGCAAAAGAGTTATTCAATTAGACTTCATAATTCGAGGAAAATGGATTTCCCCATACGTAATGTCGAGAGACCGACTCGATAAGGGAACTCGCAAATTCTGCCAATCTAACAATCTGCCCTGTGCTGAGTTGCTACGTAGCTCTCCGGCATCCGGCAAAAATGGAAGCCATGCGTGACCCCCAATTTCCACCAACTGCGGAACGGCTGCGGATCCGCTCAGGAACGGCGGCGGAGTCAATAGGTTTCCATTAAAGTCAATGTGTGTATTTTCACTGACTGCGGAACGGCTGCGTTCCGACTCCGTCCCAGCTCCGGCGACCGCAGCCCTCCGGAGAACATACGCAGAGTTTCATTTTTGCCGGATGCCGGAGAGCGCCGCAGGAAGTCGAGCACAGAAACTAAATAAAACATCCGGTAATTTTCAAAATAATATACTCCGTGCTTACAGCGGATCGTATTTCCCTTCACTACACCTCGAAAACGTCATAATGGGCGGAGATTTTGTTTTATATACTTTTTTCTTTTTCCACAAGAACAATAGTTACCTTTATTTACACAGCCTACTACTTTCCCAATACATTCATAAAGGAACCCAATATAAACATTTAGTATTTTATAAATTGATTATATAATTATAAATATTGTACTTATATGGTAGAATCACAATAATTTCCTCAAAAAAGGGAGATCAGCAGGTCAGCACAGAGTTTCTACTCTGGATGGAAACAAACTTGCTGGTTTTGTGATTCTGTTTAGAAACATCATCATCATCATCATACGTAAATTTGGGAGATATCGTATGTCCTCGTGACTTCAGCTGTCAGTCATGGCCGCAGCCGTTCCGCAATAAATCCGGATCTGGTAGGTTTTGAAGGACGGCGGAGCACGGATCCGACACGCAGCGGAGCCGATCCGCAGCCGTTCTGCAGTTGGTGGAAATCCGGGGTAACTGTTCTGGAGGGCTGCGGATCGCCGGAGCTGGGAAGGAGTCGGAACCCAGCCGTTCCGCAGTCAGTGAAAATACACACATTGACTTGAATGGAAACCTATTGACTCCGCAACCGTTCCGGTGCAGATGCGCAGCCGTTCCGCAGTTGGTGGAACTGCATTGTGCATAACAATTTGGTATGTAGCTATGCTCAGAATGAACCAATCATCAAGCTCATGTGAAATAGTACACACCTGCCTTCACCAGAAGTGACTCTGATTAACTCCAAATAAATAGCAGCTGTTCTTGTAAGATTTGTATGTCATCTTGGTTGCATGCTATTACAAGAACAACCGTTGGCTACAAAGAGTTTACAAATCACTGACCAGGATCTCATTGTTGAAAAGTTTCACACAGGTGAGGGCAACACATACATTTTTCGAAGGCATTAGATATGCCATGTGAAGACAGTCATCAACAAGTGGTGAAAGTACAGTGACATTATGAAGAACAGGATGTCCCTCCAAATTGATGAGAAGACAAAGATGGGAGGATAGGCTATCGAGAGGCCTACGGCAACATTAAAAATAGTTGCAGCTCATTCTTTCAAATAGGTTCCTCCCTACATGTGACAGCTAGGCCTATCTCCTCTTTTGTTCATTTGTCTGGGTTATAGGGCAGACCTCGATACAAATACCAATGTGATCTGATTCCTAAATGACAAAGATTTGACTGTGTGTTGTGTATTAAACCTTTTTTTCACAAAAATCACACATTTGGACATTCAAATCTGCGTTTCCGCTGCTTTCTGGTCCAGAGAGAGGAGTTGGCAAAGGTGAAACCGCTTCACAAACAGTCTTATCAAACTTCACAGTATCGTTATCTCTTTGTTACACGTATTCATCACAGAAGTGGGATGAAAGTTTATAATTATATATATATATATATATATTGTGAGTATCAATTTATCCAGAATTGTGTCGCTTTAATGTTTTGGAATGGCCCTGAAAGAGGACCGTGCACAGGAGATGCCCTCAAGGTAACAGATCCGTAACATTTTTGCAAAGAAGAATGGGAAAATATTCCCAAATCAAGATGTGCCAACTGCCAAGCTGATAAGACTCCTATTCAAACAGACTGAGTATTGTAATAAAAATACAGGGTGCTTCAATGACGGATGCAAAACCTGATAGATGGGTGAGCCTGGATTAAGTAGAGGTGGCCCTGAATCTAGGGTGTCCCGAAATCAAAGCAGGTGTCCAGAATCCAGGAAATTATACTAGCAGCAGAGTCTTGAGTTGCCTGATGAAACATTAAACTGATGTTCACTGAATAGAAAACTCATAATGTAGGCTAATAAATCACGTCTTCTCCGGTTTATTTCACATACATGCTATATACAGCATCTGCCAGGGCACTTAGTCCAAAGGTGTGCATATTTGGAGAAATAATGATTTATTATCACATGTTTGTAAAACATTATTTGTTTTCTAACAAGACTTAAAATAATAGGTGGATTCATGTATAGTGGGATGAAAGATGTGTAGATGGCCAAGCCATAATCAGAATAAAGGCTATAATGGCTGAATTCAAACAAAAGAATAAGGATAAAAGAATAATGAAGATTAGTTCTCATACAGGCAGAGGTGTTAAAGGTTCGTCGATTGACATCAATATAGCATGAATGACCAGTCCTCGCCAGACATTAGTCAAAGACTGTAAATGGGTGTACAGGCCAGGGCAACCAATACAATATTTGATAAGCATCAATAACTTTTTCGTTATTTTCGTTATGTTTGCGCCAGATTGCAATAGTGCTGGATGTTGCATTGACCAATGAAAACACCAACACGTGACACTTAACTTTTTTAATGGTTATAAGGCTTACTTATAATTTTACTGTTTTTAACATGCCTAGATAAAATACACCATAAAGTAGGCTACTAATAGGGTTTAACTGTACAGATAATTTATATATTTTTGTATTGTAGTTTAAATTGTTTAATCGGCTTTTATTATGGAAATTACATGTAGGCCTAATAAAATGTTTTGGAATTTTGATTGGAAATGACAACGCAGCCTATATTTGTAATAGCCTACCATATGAAACAAATGATATTTTAGTGCGCTCTGTTTGCATTAATAAAGCAATGAGGTTGTTTAAACTTTTACATTTGTCGATTACTTTTAAATTGTTTATTTTCGAATTGTGTCCTCCATTCGTTCTTTCGTGTTCTTCTTTGAGTTACATGGTTTCTGGGTCTATTTTTTTTTTATGTCAGTCTAACAAAGGCTTTTCCCTCCCAGAGACATTCCCAGCTGGAACACGTGACGTGAAACTCAATGCACATCAACTTTTGTTCTCCTCCTGGAGTTTGTTTTTGCCGGGAGAGGTCGCATGCTTTAACACAGCTATTAGTTAGAGTCTTTCTTGCGAAGTACAAGGACACAACCTTGCATAGGTCATGTAGGAACATCTTAAACTGTTAACAGCAACTGAGCTTTTGGAGAAACATCATCCAGCTCTTATAAATGCGTAAATGTGCTTTTGTTAGCGGGTGTTTTGGTTTCGAGCCGTCGAGGTGAGTCTCACACTTTATTACCGCAAGTCTATGGCGAATGTTTAAGTTTATTTTTATTTATTTATTAACACCTAAGTAAGTGTCAGATAGCCTAGCATATATAAGTCTCAGATGTTAAAGCGTAAATATTGATATATTTTCGCCTATTTTATGCATGTATGTTTTATTACCACGTAATTAGCCGTGATATTATGTAGTGCTTTGTAGTCATGAATCAAAACTATTGTTGTTGCCAGCCGGTTGCCAGTTTACTGTGTACAGTGACACACAATTGTCTATTTGGAACATAAATGTAATGATGTTGTGTTTTTGAATGTCATCATTAATAATGTTATGAAAGTCTTAAGGATGGTCTTAAGGAAGGTCCAAAATTTACAAGACCTGTAAAAACTGTAGGATCACTGTACTAACTTATCGATACACAAAATGTTGTCATGAGTATGAGTCAGCTTAGATTTTGACACATTCATATAGGCTACTTCTCATGAAAGATATATAGACAATAATTATGTGGATTTCTCGAGCTCAGCTTTAATAGAGCACTGAACAGTGTTGCCTATTTTTGTATTATTAGAATATGCACTTTCAAAGTTTTCATGTTAAAAATGTTTTAAAAGATCATATCATATTTGCATTGGAAAACTGCATGCACTTCCTCATATGCTCAATTGTGAACTTTGTGTTAGGGAAGTAAAATGAATTTTGGGGTCAAGTTAGCACAGTATGTCCTTATTTGTACACAATGATTTCAGTAAGTTATTACATCAAAATGTAAGGTAGCTATAAAATATATTTGGCATCCCTTAAAACTGCTGGAATAGTGTGTCCCAGTTTTGCTTGTATTGCGTGGAGTATGTGGACCAAATGTCCCCTGATCATAAAACCTGAAATCGAAAAAAAAAAAAAAAAATTCCAACAACGCCTATGTGGAAAATAACTTAAATACTAAATTATGTCTTAAAGTATAAACATGCAAAAAGAATAGTGTTAAAGGATAGAAAAGTAATACGCCTGTATAATAGAAAACAATGGATCATCCCTATGATATTGTGTGCGATTACTTATCGAACATTTGTACTTTACCGTATGCATTAATTATCTCTTGCTGTCAGAAAAATTGATGGCATTCATTAATAACTTGATTTTTCCCACCAGACTTTTTGTTTCTTCCCCACCAATATTTCAGCAGTGGCTCTGAGGCCTGTTAAGAGGATTAGTCTCAGGCACAGGGAAGTAACTTAACTGATTTTGAGCAGAACATGCGTCACTTGACAAAAATTTCAGAGTTGTGGAGTGACTGCCATTGGATTAGTTTGGCAAGAGAATTTTTTTACATGACACCAGTCGTGTTTACTTTAAGCTGCGGTTTGCCGGAATTGCTTATGCGACCACTGAGCTTTTTTACTCAAATGCTGAGGTGTCAGCCGTGACTGAGGTGTCTTCATTATGCTAATTCTGTTTGTACTGTGATTTGTCAGCATAATTTTAGTGCCTGCTGACATTATTGAGAGTTGTTACACTGATTTCATTGAATGTGGTGGGCAGGCATGTGATTAAGTTTAAAATATATGCAACGCTCTCCCGTGGTCAGCCGATCAGAGCAATGAATGTAAAGTTAGAGAGATAATGAGGTAATGAAATGTCAGTTTAACCACAGAATTTTGAAAATAAGCCAAAAACTCACACAGTGTGAAATTGTAGTGTTTTTTGCTGTCAAAGTGCACATATTTTCAGTTTTTTTTTTTAACTTAAATTTCCTTGCTTGTTGCTTCCTTTACTTTTCAACTTGTTTATATTCATTTATTATACACTATTGTTCAAAAGTTTGGGGTCAGTAATTTTTTTAAATAATCATTTATAAGAAATTTTTAATGTTTCAAAAGATTTCTATTTCAAATAAACCCTTCTATTTTTTCTAAATAGATCTATTTCAGTTTCCACAAAAATATGAAGCAGCTCAACTATTTTCAACAATGATAATAATAAGATAATAATAATAATAAGTTTCTTAAGCACCAAATCAGTATACTTGAATGCTTTATTATAATAATTGTACACACATATATATATACACACATATATATAATATATATATATATATATATATATACACACATATATATATATATATATATATATATATATATATATATATATATAATCTATATATATTTATTTATTTATTTTTAATTTTTTTTTTTTACTGTATTTTGATCAAATATATGCAGCCCTTGTGAGGATAAGAGACTTCTTCCCTACCGACCCCAAACTTTTGTATGCACACTGAAAATGTTTTGCCTAATGCCTAGTTTACATTTTGTGGGCCAATTGGAGGTTCAAACACAGAGCAAACCTCAGATATTTGAAACACAGAGACCCATTGGGACTAGTGCTGTTTTGAAGCAGATAATGCTGACAAGAAAATTTTCCCATCACGAAAACAACACCCCCCCCCCCCCCCCCCCCCCCCCCCCCCCCCCAAAAAAAAAGAACTCACTCACCAGTCTTGCACAATTTTGCCTGGCTGTGCATCTGAATATGTGGTGGGGAAAAAACACGTTTTTATGTCTTCTCTTTATGTTCTGTAGGAATAGGGAAATACTAAATAATGGAAGAATACATGATGAAAGAGATCCTGGAAGCGAAACATTAAAGTAGAGTAAGGGGAGCCGGCTTCACATGTCTACTTCTTAAGTGTGATTTATTTGAACAAGATCTTATGGTTTATCTGTCTTTCTTGCTGAAGCGAGACTGTAGTCAGCACATGCAGACCTCATTTTCTCTTAAAGGGATGTTTCAGCTTCAATACAGATAAGCTCAACCAGCAGCTTTTGTGGCATAATGTCAATTACCACAGAAAATGATTTGGACTTACCACTTAAAGCATACTTGCACCAGCCAGAAGCAATCTAAAATATAGCTGCGAGCAGCGATTACGGGCCCAAGCCGTGGCACCGCAACCCTGGTGCACCAGGGTGGCGGTACCGCCGGCTTTGGCCCTTCATCGCTGCTCGCAGCTATATTTATATATATATATATCACTGGTGCCTTAGGGTTATTGTGCACGACGTGACACAAAATATCTGCTCGCTATCTGCCGAACGGCTCTGGTAGTCCCGCTTCAGCACTGATGATGTTGTAGAAATAGTGTGCTCTGGTTGGTCTGGATTATTCAGGATTTATTATTTTATACAGAAATAAGTTATTTATAATTCAGATGAGAATAAAGTTAGTGTTGATTAAAATGAAGGAAAACAAATATATTGATCTGAAATATAGCACATTCATTTTACATTTATTTAGGTTCAATTACCAAACATACAATCTTAATTTAATTTAAAGCAAACAATACATTTAAAATACATGGGTTGTATATATATAATATATATATATATATATATATATATATATATATATATATATATATATATATATATATATATATCCAAAAAGACAAGGCTTAAAAACTCTTGTCACTGTAACAGACACAATCTCTCTCTCTCTCTCTCACACACACACACACACACACACACACACACACACGTCAAGTCACTTACATTTTAGATGCAATATTTAATAAGCAGAAAAATCGAATTTTCTGCTCTGAAAATATAAATAAGCATACAAATTGAATAAGCACTTTGAATATTCTAAACAGAATAAGCACTAGTCGTTAATGAATAAGTACTAGTACTTAATGGAATAGATACTAATATCTAAAAAATAAGTACTAGTAGTAGCATGAAAATAGAGACTTCGTATCTCCAGAGCCCGTCTAACTTGTCCGCTTGTCCGGGACAAATGGATTTTTGAAGGACAAGTAAAAGAGAATTTTACTTGCCCGAACGGACAAGTCAAGTAGCCTGATTAGAACATCAATAACAAACAAAATACATAACTAGGGAATCACTAAACCGAGAGAATGATTCTGATTTTATTACATTTATTGTATGTTGTTGCGATCGATTGTGGATAATAAATAGGTTGCGCTGTTGACGCTCGCGCAGCCTCTCGAGGAGAAATCTATATGAGCGCAGCACACACACACACACTCAGTTAACAACATACTGTAACTGCCTCTAAAAATCTAAATGTGGAGTTTCTATATTTTAACATATGTGTTAAGCAGCCTCAATTGTTTTTCCTGAATACCATATCAAAATGTGACATTGATTTCCTACAACAGTTCAATAAACAGTTAAAATGTAGTCACTTACATTTTAGATGTAATATTGGCTGTTTTTCTTCTGTTCCAGCAGCGAAAATAGTTCCAAACAAAAATCACAGCAGAACCACGGCGCATCTCACAGGAACACTCATTGTTTTCATTACTGAATGATTCAGCATTTTGACCCGAATCGGTTCGGTTGAGTCAAAGATTCAATGAGCCATTCCTAAACATCTGTCTCATTCTTGAATGAATCAACCGTATAAACAAATCGTTTGAATGAATGAATAAATGACTCACTCATTAATACGGCCGCCTGCCGCCACCTATTGGCAATTTAGTGTTATGTTTATAAGTAGCCTAGTATACTTCTTTCCACTGTTTCTTATTTGTACATTTAAATCAATTTCATAACATTATTTTATGCAATTGTAATTTTTCAGTGTAAATGATTTAATTTGATCAGCCCTACCTAGGGTAACAGTAGCCTATGCTTCATCTTTCATTTTAAATTCCTAAATTTGATCAATAAATTCAATTATTTAGAATAATAAGACACTAGTAGGACATTTAATAATATTGGGGGAGGGGATGCCCTTCATGGGACACTATTATGCGACAGTATCGCACTTTAAGATATATAACTAACACCGTATTGCATTTAGGGTGATTGATAACATACATAATATTCAATATTCTTAGTCAATATCCACAACATTCAATGCAGATATTACAATATGCCGATTTAAATATCAAAGCTGATTGAACACTGATGAGAATATTGCTTCAGAATAAATAAATAAATAAATAAATAAATAAATAAATAAATAAATAAATAAATAAATAAATAAATAAATCCGGACAAGCAACTTTTTTCTCAGACAAGTGAATGACAGATTTACTTGTCCGGAGGACAAGCACATGAAAAAAAAAAAAAAAAAAAAAAAATTATGCTCTCTCTCTCTCTCACACACACACACACACACACACACACACACATCAAGTCTTTTAAATATACTATTGCCACCCACCGTCAATTTGATGTGTGTGTGGGTTGGTTTATGTGATTTATGAGGACACAAATTTGTATAATGGCATGTGTATTACACTGGTATTACAACTTATGGGTGGTTTATGAGGACATTTCAAAAGTCCTCATAAATCAAATGGCTTGAAAAACATAAAAAACAATGTTTTATTAAAAAAATTTAAATGCAGCATGTCTGTTATATGCCTTTATTAAAAAAAACGTATTTAAAAAATACAAGGCTTAAGACATTTATTTTCTTTTTAATGAAGGCCAAACCACACAGCAGTGAAATGGTTAATATAGCCCCACTCCCCTCCTCCTTCCCACACTCACAGACACACACACAGAGAGCAGGCACATAGCCCCACTCCCCCTCCCCCTTCCCACACTCACAGACACACACACAGAGAGCAGTCACAGAGACGTAGGCTCAGAGAGAAATGACCATATTCAAACCAAAATATCTGACTTCCTCTTGGTTATTGCTAATGACTGTAAATTAGAAAGTTGTCTGGCTGGAGGAGAACTATATAAATACAGATTTTTGTAACTCTAGATGAAACTAACCCCCCCACTTTTGTCAAAAGGTGGCGCTAATGAGTCCCTGCACCACGCCCGTTTCTGAAACTATGCACATGTCACCTGGCTAATAAATGTGATCTGTCTGTCGAGTTTCATGCAATTTTAAGCAATTTCAGGCATGCTAAGAGTCTCAAAAGCATCCAAAAAGAATATTAAAGTTTGATGGATTGCCACAGCAACAGTTTCAAAGATATCAAGAATCCATTCACAGGTCTTCATCTGCCGTGTATTTACATTATACAGATGAAGTTTGAAGCAAATCGGGTAAAAATAAGAGGGTGATTTCAAAGCATTTTGAAAGTGACACACTTCCTGCTGCCAGTTGGTGGCGCTATAACTTTGACTCACAATAGTCACATCCATGTGATCGGCCTCTTACAACGAACACACTGCTGAAGTTTCATCAAGATCAGTTAATGTATGCTGAAGTTATGACACACTTCCCGTTTCACGTTTCTCGCCATAATTTCGTTTCCTCGCCACGGCCAAACCGTTCGAGATATCAAAAATCCCCTCGCAAACTTTCATCCTCAATGTCTTGACTTCACGCTGACCGAGTTTCGTGCCGTGTGTTTGAATTCTCTAGGAGGAGTACTTCACATTCCTTTGCATGCGTTTTCCAAACAAGCCTAAATAGCCGACTTCCTGTTGGGCTGGGGTAAAAAGTTAGAGTGCGAAGTATATATGAAACGATGAGATCTACATGTAAGCTCAACCAGCAGCTTTTGTGGCATAATGTCAATTACCACAGAAAATGATTTGGACTTACCACTTAAAGCATACTTGCACCAGCCAGAAGCAATCTAAACAAGGGCGTTCTGCTACCCGATGGCAGGTGAAGCTGATGAACTAGCAACAACACCTACAGATGTTACAACTGTACAGCTCAGATAACAGTTTTATGGAAGAATTTAGTTCTTTAACAAAAATTTGCAGTTCTCTTACGAGAGTATCTCTCGTACTGCGTAATATCTTACGCTACGGGGAAAACTCTTTTCCACGAGATATTGAAGCCAAAAAAAATCCTTAATTTTTTATTAATGTAAAACGCTTTGCGGCAGCAAGCAGACATAGGCGAGACAGCTCGCGCGCCTATTGGCTGCCCTGCGGCAAAAGCAGCAGCCTATCGAGAGAGGCTCTGCGTGACGTCACGACGAATGGGGGCCTTTCGCGCCCATATCGTCACGTCCCACCAGAAAGGGCATGGTCTCGCCCTATAAATGGGCTCGATAGCTGCTCTTACGTTGATTTTCATCTCTTCAGCGAAGCCTCCCGCATCGCTGGATCCAGAGTGAGAAGCCGCGCCGTCGACTTGTAGCCTTTCAGCGGGACGTGCCATCGAGCCTGGAGTCGCTGGCCTCGCCGCCTTCAGCCGCCGTACCTACTGCGCTTTCCGGCGTACATATCTTTTCCTCTGCTTAGAGTGTGTGTGATTGCATTATCTGCCCAGCGCGCGCCCGAGCTATCTCCAGCCCGCCAGAGCTCGCCGGTTCGCCCGCCAGCTTCGCCGGCTTCGCTCGAGTCGCTCCCGGACGGACAGCAGCCGCCGTATGCCGCGGCATACGCCGTCGAGTTGGACGACAACTCTGAGGCACGTTCTCTTTTGGCTTCGGATAGCGAGGATCGGGCGAGCTCTGTGGACCTCCCCTCCGCTAACGTTTCCCGCCAACCCTCTGGGAAGAGAGCCGGCATTGAGGCTGAGCTGATGCGTCTGCTCACCCAGGCCGTGGAAAGCATCGGCCTCGATTGGGAGGCGCCCACGCTGCCGCCGCGCAACAGGCTGGACGGACGCTTTCTCGGGAAAGACGAAGCTTCGTCACAGTCGAGACCCGCGCCCTTCCTCCCTGGACGGTGAGAGACATTCGTGGCTAACGCTATCCGAGATGACGGAAGCTGAGCGCTCCGTGTTCCTCGACGCACCGCGCTCTCGCTCTGCTGGACGCCGGCCCCCTCAGCGCGGGCCCCGGCCGAGGATTGAGGTAAAGCCCGAGGTCTCAAGGCCTTCCTAGTCTCTCTAGGAAAGTGACTTTGTTCAGATCCCGCTGCGGCCGGATTTCCACCAAAACTTCTCGCTCGTTCAGTTCCATGCTTTGTGACTGTCCCAGTGTATTTAGCAGTGAAGCAGCCGGTGTCTCAGCCCGCTTGCCTGCGCACAAAAGCCGTTTCTATGGCTACCCAGATAAATCCAATAAAGAGTGTATTTTCTGGTGTTCCGGCCACAGCCGATGGTGTTATGAGTGTTGTAAGAATGCCCATGCCCCAGTGCCCATTCCCACACCCAGACACAGCCCGCCACGGTGCAGGGCTAGCACACATAAAATCGACTCAGGTCGATTGTGCAGACTATGTAGTGAACGCGCCCATACAATGCCCGCTTACACTACACACTGCGTGTCCCTTGGTTTCTGTAAAAACGAAACCAACACACATTCAGTCGGCTCCGGCCGAAAGTGTTCTCAGTGCAGTAAATGTGCCCGCTGTCCCGCGCCCGCATCCTCTCACTGACACGCCGAATCCCACGAGATTCACCCCCGTTCGCTTCCTCTGCGCAACCCGTCATAGAGAAGCTGAGCGCGGCCAGGCTGCCCGCTATAATCAGCGCGCGGCTTGCACGCTGTAAACACAGCAGCGTTGATTCAGTCAGCGCTAGCTGACAGTGTTCTCAGTACAGTTAATGTGCCCACAGTCTCGCGCCTACATTCTGGCACACACGCCGAATCCCACGGGATTCACCCCCGCTCGCTTCCTCTGCACAACCTGTCACAGAGAAGCTGAGCGCGGCCAGGCTGCCAGCTGTGATCAGCGCGCGCCTCGCACGCTGTAAACACAGCATTGATTCAGTCGGCGCGAGCTGACAGTATTCTCAGTGTAGTAAATGTGCCCGCATTTAGTAAATGTGCCCACATTCTCTAACACACGCCGAATCCCACGGGATTCGCCCCGCTCGCATTCTCTGCGCGTCCCGCCATAGAGAAGCTGAGCGCGGCCAGGCTGCCCGCTGTGATCAGCGCACCCCCCGCCTCGAACGCTGTAAACACGGTGTTGTGTTCCCAGTACACAGGGGCTCTCGAGCCGCCGTTCTGCCACGGCCAAAGCCCAGGTTTCATTCTACCCTTAGCTATTCACGCAGAAGCGTGGTCAAGGCTTCCCGGGGTATCAGAATGGGTGTTGAACAATATAACGAGAGGCTATTCGCTACAATTCGCTCGACGCCCTCGCCGTTACACGGCGCGCGTCGGAACTACGGTGAAAAGCGAAGTATCTCATCTACTTCGAGCCGATATAGCGAAACTACTGAGGAAAGGGGTTATAGAACCTTTATCTCAGGCTCAGAGCGAAGGGGCTTATACAGCAGATATTTTCTGGTACCGAAAAAAGATGGTGGGCTCAGACCCATTCTAGATCTGCGACTGCTGAACAGAACGCTCGTGAAGCGCCAGTTCAGAATGCTTACGACCAGGAAAATCCTCGCGCAAGTGCGCCAAGGAGACTGGTTCATGTCAATAGATCTTAAAGACGCCTATTTTCAAATACAAATAGCGTCCCATCACAGGCGATTCTTGAGATTCGCCTTCGAGGGACAGGCATATCAATACACAGTCCTGCCGTTCGGCCTGTCCCTAGCACCCCGTACGTTCACGAAGTGCATGGACGCGGCCCTCGCCCCCCTGAGACTTTGGGGCATGCGAGTTTTGAACTACTTGGACGATTGGCTGATTCTAGCTCGTTCACGAACGGAGCTCATAGAACACAGGGCCGCATTACTCGAGCACCTCGAGGAGCTGGGCCTTACAGTCAATTGGGCGAAAAGCTCACTGCTCCCCAGTCGGAGAATTTCCTTTCTGGGAACAGTGGTAGACTCGCTATCCATGACGGCACGCCTGTCACCGGAGCGCGGATTGAATATTCAGCACGTCGCGAAATCCTTCCGCCACGGCTCTATAGTCCCGCTCAGAAGGTTTCAGAAAATGCTGGGTCTGATGGCCTCAGCAGCCTCCGTACTCCAGTTGGGCCTGCTCCGCATGCGCCCACTGCAGCTATGGCTAAAAGCACGAGTTCCCCCCAGGGCGTGGACCGCAGGTCTATTTCGCCTCAGGGTCGACCTTCAGTGCATTTCGGCTCTGAAACCATGAAAAGCAACTGACTGGTATCAGTCAGGTGTGAGTCTGGGGATCCCCTCGAGTGTGAAGGTGGTGTCTACGGACGCCTCCACATCGGGGTGGGGAGCGCTGCTCGAGGGCAGACCGCTAGCTGGCCTATGGTCAGTACGGGAGAAGCTCCTTCACATAAACTGCTTGGAATTAATAGCAGTCGACAAAGCGCTACGGCGCTTCTGTCCCCAGATAAAAGGCCACCACGTATTGGTCCGGTCGGACAACATGTCAGTGGTGGCGTACATAAATCGCCAGGGCGGCGTCAGGTCCCGAAACCTTTACAGGCTGATGGAACGCCTCCTGGTCTGGGCTCAGCACAACCTGCTCTCGCTGAGAGCGGCGCATGTGCCTGGTCACCTAAATGTGGGGCCAGACAGGCTGTCCAGAAACAACGTCCCAGCATGAGAATGGTCTCTGCACCCGCAGACGATCCAGCTGCTGTGGGAAACGTTTGGCAAAGCGCAGGTGGACCTGTTCGCGTCCCAAGAAAACGCTCACTGCCCGAGATTCTTCTCGAAAAGCCGGGACGCGCTGGCCCATGTTTTGCCCCGCCGCCCCCTATATGCTTTTCCCCCTGTCTCACTCCTGCCTCAGGTGTTGGAGCGAATCAGGAGGGAGGGATGCTCAGTGCTACTCATAGCTCCGCTCTGGACAAACCAGTCGTGGTTCCCTGTCCTGATGCAGCTGACCAGTGCTGCCCCATGGCCTTTACCGTTGAGGAGAGACCTCCTCTCTCAGGCAGAAGGCTCGATTTGGCATCCTCGCCCGGATTTGTGGTCCCTGCACGCATGGGCCATCAACGGGTACCCGCTGACCTCCCAGAGGGAGTGTTAAACACGATCGCGCAGGCTAGAGCCCCGTCTACCAGACGGCTCTACTCCTCGAAGTGGTCTGTGTTCTCTGCTTGGTGTCAAGCGCAGGGCTTTTCACCTGTAGACTGCGGGGTTACGGAAGTACTTTCCTTCCTTCAGGAGCTACTGGATAGCAACGTTTGCAAAACCGGTGTCTGGCCAGTCACTGGGAAAGAACGACTTAGTCGTGCGTTTCCTTAGAGGAGCTCGGAGGCTAAACCCTCCCAGGCCCCCTTCAGTCCCGACACGGGACCTTTCCACGGTCTTGGAGGCCATGAAAGGTGCCCCATTCGAGCCAATCCAGTCATCAGACATGAAACACTTGTCTTTCAAGACAGCGTTTCTTATGGCTCTCGCTTCAGTGAAGCGCGTAGGGGACTTGCAAGCGCTTTCAGTAAGCGCGTCATGCATGGAGTTTGGACCTAATGACTCAAAGGTCATACTCAAACCGAAGCACGGCTACGTGCCAAAATCCCTCAACACACCGTTCAGGGCCCAGGTGATTTCCCTGTCTGCCCTTCCGGTTCTCAATGAGGAAAAGGACGCGAGTCTCCTTTGCCCTGTCAGGGCACTAAGGGCTTATGTGTCCCGCTCGTCTGGTTTCAGACAGACTGAGCAGCTTTTCATTTCGTTTGGCGGCCGTGCTAAGGGACTTGCCGCTTCGAAACAGAGCCTATCCAGATGGATAGTCGGTGCCATAGCGCTGGCTTACACTTCTAAGGGCCTACAATGCCCTTTGTGTGTTAGAGCGCACTCCACAAGAGGCATGGCCTCCTCGTGGGCATGGTCTAGCGGGGTTACCCTGCAAGATATTTGTATGGCCGCGGGCTGGGCCTCGCCGTCTACATTTATAAAATACTATAACCTGGAGGTTCCCGCCTTACAAGCTAAGCTTTTGGCGGTATAAAATTCAGTGCTATCTGCCCGCTGTGCGGCTCGGATACTGAGTTTGACCTGCGTATTGCTCACTGACCGGTACAGCAGCTCATTAAAATGTTGACACACATGTGGCCACCCAGTTCAGGCTGAATGTTCACCCTGACGGTATGGTCTATTTGTCACATGATTAGCTCCTTTCGGATGCTATTTTACAGGGAACGATGCTTCTAGCCTCTCTTCCCTCACTCTCTGTGAGTTTATGGTGATTATGCACTATATGCGCCCCGGGCTTCGGCCCCTGGGACTTTGGTGTTGGATCCCTACCAGCACGGCGTGTTGCATTGTGTTCCTCAAAGCGTAAGATATTACGCAGTACGAGAGATACTCTCGTAAGAGAACGTACTCGGTTACTAACGTAAC
This sequence comes from Chrosomus eos, assembly GCA_036326025.1. Taxonomy (NCBI): domain Eukaryota; kingdom Metazoa; phylum Chordata; class Actinopteri; order Cypriniformes; family Leuciscidae; genus Chrosomus; species Chrosomus eos. The sequence goes on from CM070833.1 coordinate 18,172,406, forward strand.
CTCGGTTGTCTCTAGAGAGGGAACGAGTACTGCGTATCTTGCCGTGCTTGGAATACGCTCTGGTTCGCTTCGGCGATGAAAACCAACGTAAGAGCAGCTATCGAGCCCATTTATAGGGCGAGACCATGCCCTTTCTGGCGGGACGTGACGATATGGGCTCGAAAGGCCCCCATTCGTCGTGACGTCACGCAGAGCCTCTCTCGATAGGCTGCTGCTTTTGCCGCAGGGCAGCCAATAGGCGCGCGAGCTGTCTCGCCTATGTTCTGCTTGCTGCCGCAAAGCGTTTTACATTAATAAAAAATTAAGGATAATTTTTGGCTTCAATATCTCGTGGAAAAGAGTTTTCCCCGTAGCGTAAGATATTACGCAGTACTCGTTCCCTCTCTAGAGAGAACCGAGGTTACGTTAGTAACCGAGTACGTTCACAATCTGTTAAATTCTATTGTAAGTACCTTACTATGAGTTCTTTACTTACTTTTTTATAGTTATGGATATTATACATCAAATGATGTATTCAACTTGTATTGAACCTTTAATCAAATTTGCAAGTTTTTTTTTCAGTGACAAGCACAATACATTTATAGAAATGTTTACTTGTATCTTCATTTTAACTGGCACACATCCTCATACCTCAGTTTGGATGATGTGTTGTGACTGGAATCCAGCTTTAGCAATGAAACTTGTTTGATTTCTTTAGTGTTGCTATTTTGGTATTTAAAAAAAACCTTTCAAACTGTTTTTTTTTTGTTTTGGATGGGAGGGGTTATGTTTGACCGAAATCAAAGCGATAAATCAATGTAAACCTATGGGCTGAATCAAAGAGGGTTTGCACTCAGTACCTCTGCTCATCATGATAACCTACTCTAGACCTTTTCTAAAGACGTGAGAAAAGGATAATAATAGCTTGATGGGCAAGTTGCGGCAATTTTGTTTCTCTGTGGACGATCGTTCAGTTTCCAGTCCAAGACTCCAGAAATGATATCAGTCAGGAAGATGCCAGTCTGCCAAGAGCTTTTCCATGGAATCACCTCACGCTTTTACACTGCACTGTCTGAATGAGAGGCCTCTTTGTGTCTGACACAAAAACCTAGAAATGGAGATACTGAGTAAAAGCGAGAGAAAGAGTAAGTTCTGAGGAATTGGAAACTTTTAAAGTATCAAAAGCTACTATTCGGAGACAGATTCAGGGCACCAGAGGAAAGGAAACTTGATGAAACCAAATGGAAGATGTGCACTAAGCACTTAAATGCAAGAACAGTCCAATATATACGAGTCTGGAATTTGTCAGCACATGTATAAATCGTTGTTTGATCCTCATTTTGTCTGGTTATTGCTCTGGGACATGCTATGTTGGGTGGAGCCGGCCACATCCTGTAGAGCACTGGCCTCTGCCTGCTCCCTTCGAGTGAGTGTTTATGTGGTTCTCCTGTCTGTGTGCCTGGGAAGGTATCATGCCCATCCCATGTTATGAGTAGGCCTAGATATGTTTAAGATAAAACTTTGTGAAATAAGGAATCCGATGGTCATCTTTTAGCCTTCTCTAATGCAGTCTGACCAGTAGCATTCAGATGGATTGGGTTTGTTGGTCTGTGCCACAGACTGCGGTAACTAGAGGCTATTTTGAGTGTGTTTTCTCACTGTTTTCCCTGCTTTTGCAGCTGTGCCTGTTAATGTCATTTTTCTGAGCCTTTCTGAGTCACTCCTCAATCCTTTCATACAGCAGCAGGAGACTAGCTACAAAAACACTTTAACTTGAATTAACTGTCAATCAGATTCAGGGTTTTCAGGGGGTTTTATTATTGTTATTTTTAAGTTTGTGCATTCTGAAACTGCATCAACGGTTGCAAAAAAGTGCAATTTACTTGTGTGACAGTCACTGTACTATGGAGATTAGACTCAAACACACAGGTATTCCTGAGTGAATCAGTTTGTTTGTTTCAGTCACTTGTTTCAATTGATTAGATGATTCAGTGACTCATCACTTGTTTAGGGTGCATCTCAATCAAATCCCTAGTTTCCTAGGTCGTGAACCCGTAGGCCTACCTAGTGTACAAGAATTTAGGCACTGGTAAGGACCCTGGCTCTGGCTCACTACACATTGGACACTGATGACTCTATTTCCGGCGACATGACAATGTCCTCATTATACAACAGCAGAACTGATATCTTTATTATATTGTTTTAATGTTATTTAAAGTAGCATATCAAAAGCAGCATTTCAGCCGTAAATAAATAATAAATATGAACTAGATTATTTTCATTAACTGGCTAGCAATGTATGTTTATTCTGACATATAAGTAATGGTTTGTATTTTTAAAACATCTATCACGTGTATGTCTCATGTGATTTATGTTTCGCGCTTTGGAAGTGACCATCTATGCTGACTGGTTTTCACGGCACATTGTGGAACTTTTTAGGGAGCGAACGTTTCAGTGCACTGGAAGGATTTTGTGATTGAGATAGCCCTTCAAAATTACCAACTCCATGATCAGTGCCCTGACTACTGAACTAGGGAGCTGATTGAGATGCACCCTTAGTTAGTGAATGAATTGGTGTCTTTAAATGAATCAGTTGAGAAAATGGAACTCATATGCCCCAAAATCGCAAGATGTCGAGGAAAACATTTCACTGTAATTTAAATTAATTAGATACATAATAAAATAGTAGTAAAAATAATATTAAGTGTTGCACATTTTATTGGTGCAAAGATGAGTATGGTATGTTTAGGCCTATTTTGTACAACATTTGCAACTGTTTTTATCACTTAATTAGAAGCACCACAATTTAAAATGTTTGTCTTCTGTTTAGCGACTACTGAACAGACGTTTATTTTAAAATATAATATATATAATATATATAAATATAAAATATTATGAAAATATAATAAATAAAGCTCTTAAAAACTTGCATTTTTTGCAAGACTATAAGTGTGTCCAATTGAGTAATCAAAAGTTCTACACACACTTGCAGTCTTCACGCCTACTTGAACACTTGAGCCAAATAGAGGAAATACGTCATGCAAGTAGACAAGTGGTCAAGTGCAAAGACCGCAAGTGTGGGTATTTGGACAAGGCAATTCAATCAATCATCACTTGTTTTGTTTCTGAATGAATCAGTGTGTTTGAACTAATCAGTTGTGTAAATGATTCAATGACGTCATCGACTGTCATATTAATGTAACTTGCAGAATGTGTCACTCAAAAATCCCCATCACTAATACACACTGACAGTCTGTCTGGGACACGCAACACAGACAAGTGGAATGATACAGATATTTTAGTGTTTGGCAGTTTAAATTGGCTATTATGTTTTCACAATAACCGTTTAACTACTAAATAACTAACTATAGTTACAGCAAATAAAGTAAATATCGAAGTAAATATGTAAATATGGTGTCGGCATAACAACAGAAAAGTCTTATCACACTGAACGAATCTAATCGAGGCGCGAGTTTATCCCTCACTTGTTATTAAAAGTGGCTTTACATGAGTGTGCAGCACAACATTGGGCATTTGGGTTGTAAACAGACCACAAAACCGATTAGAGACGCCATGATGTAGGAAAGACTGGATCTAAATCTTCGGATCACAGCTTGTATCTCCGTCTCTGTAAGTTATGTAAGCACCACTTGAAAAGACGAGTGGGTTGCGTTGCATGTATAATATGTTGATGTTGTTTCTAAAGCAGGGATGTCTGTACTGTAGTGTGCAGTGTTTTTAACTATTGTAGTCTCAAGGCTGCTGTCCCCTTACCTCAGCTGGGGAGAGCTCTCTGCAGGCTCTGAGCCGAGCTGGATTTACTCCAGCTGGGTTTTTGTGAGGTGGAGGGCCATGTAGCAGCAGGGTCCTAACACAGTGCCAGATGACTTTATTATCCAATAGAAACACAGTCTCTATTTCCTCTCCCTTCCCCTTCTCACATACTGTCTAACCACTGCATCAGACTTGAGGGTGATTTATTAGTATAATGCTTTGAATGTTTGTTTGTGAGATGTGCTGTAATTTAGTTATGGTCTCTATGCCATATGTTGTAAATGTTCAATATGTCAACAATTAAGTTGGTTCTAAAATTCACTCCCAAAAATATGGGGACTTCAGGGAAATTAAATAATTTAGCATAATGATTATTTCAATAATTTTAGGGTTATTTATAGACTCAGCACTCTGCACTGCATGGGTACATTTGTTGGGCTTTTGTTTAGACTTTCATTTGTTTGCTGTGTTAAATATAACTCACAAGATCACTTTAATACAAACATGAACTATACAAACTGCACGTCTGATTTCATTAGCTCTGAATCACACTTTGAGTCTAAACCAACACATTTCCAGTTCAACAGGTCTGGAAAGACTACATCATTCAGCAACACGCTGTGACTTCCTCTGTCAGTTGCATTAACAGGAATGGGGCAAAAGCCCATTGCTTAATTGCTTAATGATTATACAGATGCACTTTGATTGCAAAGCAACACCATCTTTTTTCCTTGACAGTGAAGTAATAATGTGGAAGTAGGATATATCCTATTAATCATCAATAGAAGATCCAGCTGATATTTTACAAATTATGTAAAGAGTAAGTGCTGTTGTGCAACTTGCATACAAAGTTAGACAATCAGAGAGCGTTTACATCAGTGTTTAAGAGTATGGAGAGAGAGAGAAAGAAAGGATGGAAAAAATAAAAATCTGTTTTTTGGTGCACAAAACTTTGACTAACATTATACCTTAAGGTATAACATGTATCATGTGTCCCTTTTATGTTTTATTTAAAGATTTTTTTTAAAAAAAAATACATTCATACTAATTCAGCAAGACTGCATTAAATAGATATAAAGTTACTGTAAAGACAATTTTAATTACAGAAGATTTCTAATTGAAATAAATGCTGTTCTTTTGAACCTAGAATTTTTGTCTTTTTAACAAAAAATGTTAGAATGATTTCTGAAGGATCATGTGACACTGAAAGACTGGAGTAATGATGCTGAGAACTCTGCTTTGCCATCACAAGAATAAATTCCATTTTAATATATTATTTTTAATTGTGGTAAAATATCACAATATTTTAAAAAAATCGTACCGCCCCCAACCTTTTGAACGTTAGTGTAAATGTGTATGGTGGTGTAATGCACAAGACATAACATAAAGGCAATATAGTCACAGGGAAACACAAACACAGATCTTTTACAGAATCTCAGTGTTGTTGTTTTTTTCATATAAGGAAATCAGGAAATCCATCTATGGGGGAACTATCCCTTTAATGTTGATTTTGTTTGTGTGTCACAGTTGAATTTTTTTTTTGAATTTCTTGACTTGTGCTAAATCCAAGCAATGTTCCAAGGCTGTCAATCAACTCTGTATGTTTTTTTTTTCAGTGTCATGATGTTTTTTTTGGCCTAAAAAACTGTTCACTGTCAAGCTGACTCTTAAATATTAAGTTCCTGTTTACATCAGCCCAGATAAGAATACCAGAAATACCATAGCAGAGAATAACAGAGTTGTCTTGCTCACATTTTTGTTATATTTGTTCTCTTTGTTTATATCTCAGCCCCCTTAATTGCTTGCAAGCTCCATTTCCTGTCAGGCCCTGCCAGGTCTCGCCAGACTACAGAAAATCCTCTCTGCTACCACGCACCTGTTAAATGTGCAGGACACAGACACGCTCTGTGCCTCGTAGTTCAGATGTGCCTTTGTGTGGGTCCGAACAGCCCAGCTGAGCAGACTCCTACATCAATACACACATTAAGGAATTAAATAATATAAGGATTAAAAGGGATTTAAGGAAATAAAGAAAAACGAATACGAACTGTTGTTTTCAAGTAATACATTTAAACTGTTTGCAAATAATATATATATATATTGTTGTTTAATAAAATGTAAACAGTCACTCTTATTAGTAATCTATGGTATTCAATGTCTATGGTAGTTACGGCCCTAGTAGTGGTGTCATAAAATAAGGAGACAAAGTCCTCACATTTATATATAGCCAATACAGTGTATATATATATATATGTATGTACAGTACAGTACACACACTCACACACACACACACATATATTATATATGTGATTATATGTAATCTGGATTGTGTAATTAGATTCCAAAAATGAAATACTTATAATTAGATTACATTACATTTTAAAATACTGGTAATCAGAATACAGTTACTTTTTTATTGATTACATGATTACTTAATACTCACAAAATGACAGTAAATTATTCAGAATTTGTTGATCCTCCCTAAATCTTATTTTTTACCTTTTAAAGTTTCCTTCTTCCAAAGTTTTGTGGAATTGCACACACGGACTGACCACTACTCGGGTAACTATGATTACATGGAAAATTGAGAAGGCCGCACAGCCGAAACAAATAAATTATATATTTTTTCGTTAGTGATTTATTTTGATTGTTTTTATTTATCAACCCTGCAGTTCCTGATGTAATGTAATGCTTAGTGCACTTCATGTTGTTGATAACAAAAAAAAAAAAAATGTTTCTCTTTGGATTTTTTATCAAACTAGTGCAAGATTATTTAAATCACTAAACAATTTAGGTCGAAAGTAATCAAAAAGTAGTCAAGTTAAATTATCTAAAATGTGTAATTATGTAACTAAAAACAAATCTGTACAAGTAATTTGTATTCAATGATGGACTACAATTTCTAATTAATACCCAGCACTACACACACACACAAACACACACACAAAACTGGTGTGTTGAACCTTTTGTACAATTGTATAAGCCGCCCAGCACATTATAGCAAATTACCCTGTTTGGTTGGAAACAGGATATGAGTTAGCCTTTAGTCTAGTGTTGTTTGCAGTTGTTGACATTTCAGATGCACTAACAAAAGCTGTTCCTTTCAACTGTAATTTTCAGTGTACCCCAGTGCCATGATATCTCTATTGAGATGACAGTGGGTGAGGGAGATAAATGACCAATTGAACTGGACTCTGGACCTCTCTCTCTCTCTCTCTCTCTCTCTCTCTCTCTCTCTCTCTCTCTCTCTCTCTCTCTCTCTCTCTCTCTCTCTCTCTCTCTCTCTCTCTTGGCTTGGGCCTTTACTTTCTCAATTGGAAGAATGGTGTATAGTTTTGGGAGAGGTGTTCTCTTACGAGAGTATCTCTCGTACTGCGTAATATCTTACGCTATGGGGAAAACTCTTTTCCTCGAGATATTGAAGCCAAAAATTATCCTTAATTTTAAACATGCAAAACGCTTTGCAGCAGCAAGCAGACAAGGGCGAGACGGCTCGCGCGCCCATTGGCTGCCTTGCTGGAAAAGCTGCAGCCTATCGAGGTGAGGCACTGCGTGACGTAATGACGAATGGGGACGCTTCGCACCCATTTCGTCATGTCCCGCCAGTAGAGGCGTGGTCTCGCCCTATAAAATTACCCCCTCGATAGCTGAATTTCCTCTGATTTTTCTACTCTTCACGCGAAGCTCACGCATCGCTGGATCCAGAGTGAGAAGCCGCGCCGTTGACTTGTAGCCTTATCAGCGGGACGTGCCATTTCTGAAGTCGCTGGCCCAGCCGCCTTCAACCGCCGTACCTGCTGCGCTTTCCGGCGTACTATATCCTTTTACTCTGCTAAGTGTGTGTGTGTTTGCTTACGTGACGCAACACCCATTCTCTGTTCTAAAAGAGCTGCGTCTTTTTAAAGATGCCTTTCTGTGGCTCGTGCCGCGCCCAACTCAGTGATGAGGACCGTCACGTCATCTGTGTGTCCTGCCTGGGTCATGAGCACGCGGCTATCGCGCTCGCGGATGGTGGATGCCCGCACTGCGAACTTCTGCCCATGGTGACTCTGAGGACTCGCCTGGCGTCGTTCTCTGAGCCCGCGTCCCAGCCTTCTCTGCCGCGCCGCAAGAAGCGTCGCGCCCAGCGCACTCCCGAGCCTTCTCCAGCCCGCCAAAGCTCGCCGGTTCGCCCGCCTGCTTCGCCGGCTTCACTTGAATCGCTCCCGGACGGACAGCGCCCGCCGTCTGCCGCCGCTTCCGCTCCCGAGTTGGACGAACCTGCTGAGGTATGCTCTCTTGTGGCTTCTGATAGCGAGGATTGGGCGAGCTCTGTGGACCTCCCCCTCGCTGACATATCTAGCCAACCCTCTGGAAAGAGACCCGGCATTGAGGCTGAGCTGATGTGTCTGCTCACCCAGGCCGTGGAGTGCATCGGCCTCGAGTGGGAGGCGCCTGCTTTGCCGCCGCGCAACAGACTCGACGGGCGCTTTCTCAAGAAGGACGAAGCCCCGTCTAGGTCTAGGGCCGCCCCCTTCCTCCCTGAGCTCCACGACGAAGTCGCTAAGTCATGGACTGCCCCTTTCTCCGCCAGGATGCGCACTTCCACCTCTGCGGCTTTTTCCTCTGTCGTCGGCGCGGGAGATAAAGGATATCTCTCCATTCCTCCTGTGGAGGCGGCGGTCGCGTCGCATCTCTGCCCGCCCTCTGCGGGACGGCGCGCGCAGATGACGCTTCCTTCTAAAGCCTGCCGGGTGACTTCATCGCTGCACGGGCGTGCTTACACAGCCGCTGGACAGGCGGTCTCAGCGCTGCATACTATGGCGATCTTGCAGATTTACCAGGCTGACCTTCTCCTTAAATTGGACGAGGAAGGGCCGGGTGCTGTCAGTGTGGCGGATTTACGAGGCGCTACGGACCTTGCTCTACGCGCCGCTAAAGCCGCTGCTCAGGCCATGGGGCGGAATATGGCCTCTCTCACCGTTGCTGAGAGACATCTGTGGTTGACGCTGTCTGAGATGACGGAAGCTGAGCGCTCTGTATTCCTCGACGCGCCCATTTCCCCTGCGGGCCTCTTCGGATCTGCCGTCAAAGATTTCGCGGACAGATATTCTGAGGTGCAGAAGACTTCGCAGGCCATGAAGCACTTCCTTCCGAAGCGCTCGAGCTCCGCTGCAGGTCGCTCTAAGCAGCCGTCTGCTCGCAGCTCGTAGCCTCGGCCTGCATCGCCCGCAGCCGCCGCTACACAGCGCCGCCAGGCCCGGGATCAGAGACCGCGCTCTCGCTCTGCTGGACGCCGCCCCGCTCAGCGCGGGCCCCGGCCTAAGATTGAGCTCAAGCCCGAGGCCTCGAAGCTTTCCTAGCCACTCTAGGAAAGCGACGGTGTTCGGATCCCGCTGCGGCCGGTTCCCCACCGAAACGATTCGCTCGTTCAGTTCCTTGCGATGTGACTGTGCCAGTGTATTTAGCAGTGAAGCAGCCGGTGTCTCAGCCCGCTTGCCTGCACACAAAAGCCGTTTTTATGGCTACCCAGATAAATCCAATAAAGAGTGTATTTTCTGGTATACCGGCCACGGCCGATGGTGTTATGAGTGTTGTAAGAATGCCCACGCCCCAGTGCCCATTCCCACACCCAGACACAGCCCGCCACGGTGCGAGGCTAGCACACATAAATCTGACTCAGGTCGATTGTGCACACAATGTAGTGAATGCGCCCATACAATGCCCGCTCACGCTACATGCCGCGTGTCCCTTGGTTTCTGTAAAAACGAAACCAACACACATTCTATCGGCTCCGACCGAAAGCGTGTACAGTGCAGTAGATGTGCCCGTAAGTTTGCGCCCACATCCCCCCGCAAGCACGCCGAATCCCACGGGATTCGCCCCGCTCACTCTCGCTGTGCGTCCCGCCATAGAGAATTTGAGCGCGGCCAGGCTGCCCGCTGTGTTCAGCGCGCCCCCCGCCTCGAACGCTGTAAACACGGCGTTGTGTTCCCAGGGTACCGGGGCTCTCGAGCCGTTGCCTGGTCACGGCCAGAGCCCGGTCTGCATTCTACCTCTAGCTATTCACGCAGAAGCGTGGTCAAAGCTACCCGGGGTATCAGACTGGGTGCTGAACACTATAAAGAGAGGCTACTCGCTACAATTCGCACCGTCCCCGCCACTATACGGCGCGCGTCGAGACTACGGTGAGAAACGAAGTATCTCATCTACTTCGAGCCGAGATAGCGAAACTGCTGAGCAAGGGGGCCATAGAGCCCCTTTCTCAGGCTCAGAGCGAAGGGGGCTTATACAGCAGATATTTTCTGGTACCGAAAAAAGATGGGGGCTTCAGACCCATTCTAGATCTGAGACAGCTGAACAAAGCGCTTGTGAAGCGCCAGTTCAGGATGCTTACGACCAGGGGAATCCTCGCGCAAGTGCGCCAAGGGGACTGGTTTATGTCAATAGATCTGAAAGACGCCTATTTCCAAATACAAATAGCGTCCCATCACAGGCGATTCTTGAGATTCGCGTTCGAGGGCCAGGCATATCAATACACAGTCCTGCCGTTCGGCCTGTCCTTGGCACCCCGTACATTTACGAAGTGCATGGACGCGGCTCTCGCACCCCTGAGACTTCAGGGCATGCGAGTTATGAACTACTTGGACGATTGGCTGATTCTAGCTCGATCACGGTCAGAGCTCATAGAACACAGGGCCACACTGCTCGAGCACCTCGAGAAACTGGGCCTGACAGTCAACTGGGAAAAGAGCTCGCTGTGTCCCAGCCAGAGAATTTCTTTCCTGGGAACAGTGTTAGACTCGCTATCCATGACGGCACACCTGTCACCGGAGCGCGTACTAAGTATTCAGCGCGTCGCGGAATCCTTCCGCCACGGCTCTATAGTCCCGCTCAGACGGTTTCAGAAAATGCTGGGCCTGATGGCCGCAGCATCCTCTGTACTCCAGCTGGGCCTGCTTCGCATGCGCCCACTGCAGAGGTTGCTGAAACCACGGGTCCCGCCCCGGGCGTGGACCACGGGCCGGTGTCGCCTCAGGGTCGACCAATGGTGCGTTTCGGCTCTGGAACCCTGGAAAGTAACCAGCTGGTATCAGACTGGTGTGAGTCTGGGGACCGCCTCAAGGGTGAAAGTGGTGTCTACGGTCGCCTCCACCACGGGGTGGGGAGCGCTGCTCGAGGGCAGACCGCTGGCTGGCCTATGGTCAGAGCGGGAGAAGCTCCTTCACATAAACTGCTTGGAAATGATAGCAGTCGACAAAGCTTCCGTCCCCTGATAAAGGGCCACCACGTCTTGGTCCGGTCGGACAACACGTCAGTGGTGGCGTACATAAATCGCCAGGGCGGCGTCGGGTCCACACGCCTTTGCAGGCTGACGGAACCCCTCTTGGTCTGGGCCCAGCGCAACCTCCTTTCTCTGAAAGCGGCGCACGTGCCTGGGCACCTGAATGCGGGTCCAGACAGGCTGTCCAGAAACAACGTCCCGACAGGAGAATGGTCGCTGCATCCGCAGACGGTCCAGCTGCTGTGGGAGACGTTTGGCAGAGCGCAGGTGGACCTGTTCGCGTCCCGCGAGAACGCTCACTGCCCAGTATTCTTCTCGAAAAGCAGGGACGCGCTGGCCCATGCTTGGCCCAGTGGTCCCCTGTATGCTTTTCCCCCCGTCTCGCTCCTGCCTCAGGTGTTGGAGCGGATCAGGGAAAATGGATGCCCAGTGCTGCTTGTGGCTCCGCTCTGGACGAACCAGGCTTGGTTTCCGGTCCTGATGCGGCTGGCCAGCACTGCCCCGTGGCCTGTACCATTGAGGAGAGGAGATCTCTCTCAGGCAGAGGGCTCGATTTGGCATCCTCGCCCGGATCTGTGGTCCCTGCACGCATGGGCCATCAACGGGTACCCGCTAGCCTCCCGGAAGGAGTGCTAAACACGATCGCGCAGGCTAGAGCTCCGTCTAGCAGACGGCTCTATGCCTCGAAAAGGTCGGTGTTCTCTACTTGGTGTCGAGCCCGTGGCTTTGCACCTGTGGACTGCGGGGTTAAGGAAGTGCTTGCCTTCCTTCAGGAGCTGATGGATAAGGGTAGGACCCCATCCACGCTCAAAGTTTATGTGGCGGCCATAGCAACGTTTGCTAAACCGGTGTCTGGCCAGTCGCTGGGGAAAAACGACTTAGTCGTGCGTTTCCTACGAGGAGCTCGGAGGTTAAACCCTCCCAGGCCCCCTTCAGTCCTGGCTTGGGACCTTTCCACGGTCTTGGAGGCCATGAAAGGCGCCCCGTTTGAGCCGATCCAGCTGTCGGACATGAAGCACCTGTCCCTTAAGACGGTGCTCCTATTGGCTCTCGCTTCAGTGAAGCGTGTAGGGGACTTACAGGCGCTTTCTGTAAGCGCGTCATGTCTGGAGTTTGGGCCTAACGACTCAAAGGTCGTACTCAAACCGAGGCACGGCTACGTGCCAAAATCCCTCAATACACCGTTTAGGGCCCAGGTAATTTCCCTGTCTGCCCTTCCGGTTCTCAATGAGGAGAGGGACGCGAGTCTCCTTTGCCCTGTCAGGGCGTTAAGGGCTTATGTGTCCCGCTCGGCTGGGTTCAGACAGACCGAGCAGCTTTTCGTGTTGTTTGGCGGCCGTTCTAAGGGACTTGCCGCTTCAAAACAGAGCCTATCCAGATGGATAGTGGATGCCATATCGCTGGCTTACACTTCCAAGGGCCTGCAGTGCCCATTGGGTGTCAAAGCGCACTCCACGAGAGGCGTGGCCTCGTCGTGGGCATGGTATAGCGGGGTCTCCCTGCAGGATATCTGTACGGCTGCGGGCTGTGCCTCGCCGTCTACATTTATCAAGTACTATAACCTGGAGGTGCCCGCCTTACAAGCTAAGCTTCTGGCTGTCTGAACTTCGGGCTTATCGGCCGCCATGCGGCTTATGTGTACCCCTACGGGTCTGTTACCCCTACGGGACTTTTATGAGGGAGTGATGCTTCTAGCCTCTCCTCCTCTACTCTGTGTGAGTTGTGGTGATTGTGCACTAGATGCGGCCCGGGCTTGGCCCCGGGACTCTGGTGTTGGATCCCTGTCCGCACGGCATGTTGCATGGTGTTCCCCATAGCGTAAGATATTACGCAGTACGAGAGATACTCTCGTAAGAGAACGTACTCGGTTACTAACGTAACCTCGGTTCTCTCTAGAGAGGGAACAAGTACTGCGTATCTTGCCGTGCTTGGAATACGCTCTGGTTCGCTTCGGCGTTGAAAAATCAGAGGAAATTCAGCTATCGAGGGGGTATTTATAGGGCAAGACCACGCCTCTACTGGCGGGACATGACGAAATGGGCGCGAAGCGTCCCCATTCGTCATTACGTCACGCAGTGCCTCACCTCGATAGGCTGCAGCTTTTCCAGCAAGGCAGCCAATGGGCGCGCGAGCCGTCTCGCCCTTGTCTGCTTGCTGCTGCAAAGCGTTTTGCATGTTTAAAATTAAGGATAATTTTTGGCTTCAATATCTCGAGGAAAAGAGTTTTCCCCATAGCGTAAGATATTATGCAGTACTCGTTCCCTCTCTAGAGAGAACCGAGGTTACGTTAGTAACCGAGTACGTTTTCACCTATGTTATTTATCTATGGACCAAAGTATAGCAGAAACAGAAAGCAGATCCATGTTTTGCTTAATTTTTTGTTTGGGCAAGCAAAAATGGGAATTTGGATTTCACGTAAAAGCAAAATAAATAATGCTGGGTCAATTGATGCAATGTTAATTGTAAAAGGTTTAATTAAAACTAGATTAAAGGTGGAATATGCATACTATAACTTGGTTAAAGACCTGGAGACTTTCAATCATATTTGGGGAGTAAACCAGTGCATATGTGAATCTGATTTTGATGGTGCTTTGCAAATTTATATTTAATTGTGTTATTGTTTTTATTGTTTTTTTTTTTTTTTTTTGTGTGCTATTTATTATTGTATGTCTTAAAAAAAAAGGAAAAAAAAAAGAAAAGAATTTTTTTTTTAAAACTATGTGAGGTTTAATTAAACCCTGATATTTTTGTAATAAAGGAGGGTTAAAAGTAAAAAAAAGTCTCTCTCTCTCTCTCTCTTCTCTCTCTCTCTCTCTCTCTCTCTCTCTCTCTCTCTCTCTCTCTCTCTCTCTCTCTCTCTCTCTTTCTCTTTCTCTTTCTCTCTTTTGCGTGTCTGTGCTCCACAGTGGCCAGTTAATAACTTTGCCTGTGTTTGTTCTGCCCGTGCTGGCAGTCCGAAGGGTTTCCTGTTTACTCATGAGTCAAATGTGCGTGCGTTTTGTTGAGTCTTTCAAAAACAGATACAGGCACAGAAACGGGATGATGCAAGGTAAATAACAGCTTGCTTTCTCTGCTTGACATACTGAGCAGGGCTCAAAAGGGGCTTGCTTAAATTCATAGGGCAATTGAGAGAGAGTTTCGAGCCAGATGATGGAACTGTTACTTGTTTTGTATCATATAATATGACATTGTTTTCCAGCAAATGTGCATATGTTTATTAATATAGCTATGGACAGTGACTATATAATGTTGGCAGCGCAAGAAGATTTTTTTTATTGTTGAGCCCTGCTGAGGAAAGATGAATGTGTGTTGTGATGGCTCATTACAGCAACAACATGAGGTGAAGCCTCTTCACAGAGAGGAGTAGATTAACATGTCCAACTCAATCCATATCTGTCAACACGGGAAGAACACTTCACAGGAAATACATGGAACTGTATTTAGGGGTTGTAGACTTGTAGTACTGAATTTTCCTAGTCTGAACTTATAAGCACTGCTGATAATTGGTTCTGGAGGACACAAGAGTCCATAGCAATATGTGTAGAAGAAAGCAAAGGTTTGGGGGAAGATGCTGCTTTCTTTCAAATCTTCTTGATGGTCACATCAAAGGCTTTGTGAGCTGAGCTCCACATGTTTGCCACAATTTTCTTTTCAGTGTCAGCACTGAGACAGCAGCTTTGTGTTAGCTCAACACATAAATTCAACCAGCGAATAAAGGCTTTGTGTTTTCTTTGTCGACAGTAAGAGTGGAGTCAGGTTGACTGTGCAAGCAAGAAAAGACTGTGCTGTTTGTGAAGGAAAAAGCTGTTGTACATAACTCAGACAGCTGTGCTGGATCAAAGCATTTCTGGGTGTTGGGTATCTACAGCATCTGGAAGTGGGTCAGCGCTGGCTCTTGCTTTAGCTGATGACAATCTTATGCAGCAGTAGAGAGATGCTCACTCCTCGGGAACAAAGTGACCTGCAGAAGCAGTGTGGCTGTTTTAAATGGCTGTATTGTTTACGCTTTGTGGCTGTTATTCGCATATCTCTCGAACTGTTAATCCAATGGATTTCAAACTTGACAGGTGTCTTGCTACGGGCACGAGTAAGTGCAGTGCAAAGTTTGACGTTGTTTTGATTAGAAATGCAAAAGATTTCGGGAAATATATATCGGTAAAAGCAGCACACATTGGCTTTTGCCGCTCTAGCCGCTGGCCACTCCCCCTCTCACACTGCACACTAAGTTAGCACAGCGCAGGACCAGAAACAGAGAGGGTCGAAGAAAGTAGCGGAGCTTTGGCAGCTACTATGTGAAATACACCTCAGACCCACAAAAATGCGCAAAATAGCACTGCTTGGACTGTTTTTGACTTTGAATAAACAAACTACAATTCCCGAATTTAAGGATGTTTCACCATTGCATGAACCTCCGCTGAATCGCTGCGCTTTTTCATTTGTGGATGTTAACTGAATCTGTAAGTATCTGCACTGTTTAATTCTGATTATTATATTTTATTCTGGTGCACTTAACGTTATAATTTTTTCAGAGTTTAGGCTACTGTGACAACAATTACTAAAAACGCACACAATAGCAGATTTTGCATGGGTACTACACTAGTATCTTAAAATTGTAATTTATTCTTGTAAAGGCAAGGCTGATGTTTCAGCATTACTCAAGTGATCCTTCAGAAATCATTCTAATATGCTGATTTAGTGCTCAAATAACATTTATTTTTATTATCAATGTTAAAATCAGTTGTTCTGCTTACTATTTTTTTTGTAGGAAACATATATTTTTTTCATGATTCTTTGATGAATAGAAAGTTTTTCAAAATCTGCATCTATTTGAAATAGAAATCTTTAGTTACGAGGTAAAAGTCTTTACGGTCACTTTTGATCAATTTAAAGCAGTCTTGTTGAGTACAATTAATTTATAAAAAAAAAAAAAAAAATCTTACCCCAAACTTTTGATTGGTAGTGCCTCCCATATAGCTTTAGGGAGGAGGATGAAAAAACAGTTTTCATACCCTGACTGTACTGTATGTTGGCCTTGTGAATAGTAATCGCTACATTCCACGGGTTTTATTTTTGCTATGGAGCTGGTTTTGATTTTTACCTGTGCTGAGTCATGCATTTACAGCTGATAAAGTGCATGATAAAGTGCATAAGAAAGCGTTATGTTCCTCCTCCAGCACTCTTCCGCCACCCTTTCTCATGGCTTGACCTTTGCCCTGGTTTTGTCTCCACCAGTCTCCCAGCTGATCCCTCTCCCTGTATTATGCCTGAAACTGTTTTGAAAACTTCTTTAGAAAAGTGGGTGAACAAAAGATTTAAACTCAGACTGTCATCTCTGTTTTCACTAATGCTGCATTCACACTACCAACGACTTTGTCGCAGCATGTCGACAGTGGCTGGCGGTGAGGTCGCTGGTGGGCTTCCCACTACAGGTTGCCTTGTAACGTTCGAATGACATTCACAGATGTTACTCCATGTTGTAGACCAGGGGTTCTCAAACATTTTGGAGCCAGGGACCCCTTACAGGGGAAAAACATTTCCAAGGACCCCCTCATATTTATAACAGTGACTGAGCTGAAAGTTAATGTGGGAGCGGTTAATGAAATATATTTTCATACACCCAGGGTCGTATGCAGGGTTTTCTAAATAGCCTACTGAGGTCCTAGGACAAGATGTGTTTGAGCTTGTGACTGTGTGAATGTATAAAACAGTGTTAAAGTGTGTGTGAAGGGTGTAGTTTAGGTTAATCCACAAAGCAGGAAATGAGGTGCAAGGGCTTCTGATGAAGTTTAGAGTGTGCATGAAGTGAATGTATTCCAGTCTCCTGCTCTACAAGTCTTGCATGCTCGTTTCTCTGACCTATCCATGTGGAATGGGTTGAGATTTCCTTTTTCTGGGCTTCAAAATAAAGCATGTATTATGTCTGTGATCCACAGAAACCCAGCCCGACACAGAAGAGCTGCATACACTAAATCATGTCTGCAGAGATGATGATGCAGTCCTGCCTCATGGACCGGAACAGCAGCTTTTTTAAGGTGAGGGGAGAGTCCTCTGAGCTTTGCCTTGTTTGTCTGTGTGTGCCTGTCTGCATGTTCTGGATATGAATTTGCATGTACTATATTTTATCATTACATGAGTTTCTCTAACTGAGCCTCCCTGTATTAAAAAACTGGTTTTGCTTTTTTTGTAATTTAGACCCAGTTTACAACCGTAGTCGGTTGCATAAACTGCTTACTGGTCTTACAAGTTTTTTCTACAACTTTTTAAGTATGTTACATCCAATTTAGATCGGTCTGATATAATTGTGTGTTTTTGTTTTTTTTTACCAACTGGTAGTTGGTAAGCCTAGTTCAGTCTTAACATAGTGGTTGTGTTTATGCAACTGGCCCCGGGGTATTAAAACTATGTAAAACCTCCAATTACTTATTCCAAACCTGAATGACTTTTTGGTTAAAACTACTTTTTGTCCACACCATTAAAGTTAATGGGTTCTGAAATAATGTTGTTTTGGACCCCATTGACATTCATTGTATGGGCAAAAAATATAGATTTTATAAATATGTTTTTATGTTCCACAGACATATGAGAAAAGTTTTGGATGAATTGTCCCTTTTAAGTTCCATCTCAGGTGATCCCAATTAGTCAATGCTAAATACAGTTATGGGGCTTTTCCACTGCATGGTACATCTCGGCTCGCTTTGCTTTGCTCGGATTGCTTTTCCACTGCAGTTTAGTACCGCTTCAAAGTGGGTGGGATTATAGACTGATCGTTATAGGTGCACCTAGTCTACTGTACACAATACTGCCATTTCTTGTTTCAAGTTGCGTGCGGCGACGGTTAAAGCAAAAAGTTTTGTGTGAACAAATAATACTGTGTGGCTGTTGCTGACTATTTAAATCTAGCGGGTTTGGTGTCTCAATGTCGCAAATCCAATGACGCTGGTAAGTGACGTTTCTTTCTGACCAATCAGTGATCTGCAGTGTTTACACGTCACATTTTAGTATGCCTACGGCTTGCTTGGAACCTCAACTGAGGTGGTACAAAAAAAAAGTAGTAAGTAGGCTACTGTACACACATAACCCCCAGCCTTATCGAGTCGTACCATGCAGTGGAAAAGCGCCTTTAGAAGGTTCCAAAATGTTTTGTGATCCAATCACTAAAACCGCATTCAGAGGTAGTCAGAAATACATGTGACCACATGGTCTACAAATGAACGTCACGACTGAACAGCACTATTGTTTACATCTTCCACAGTAATATGTCAACGAGCAATAAATGACACACTGAAAACCACCATCACTGGATAAGTTTGCTTTCTGTAAGTGTCCTACTTTAGAGCCAGACAGCGCAGGTTAGTCAGGGCCTCTGGAGACCACGTGGAATGCTGTCCGTTCTCTCTGCCAGCACTAAAGCTGCCGAGCTTAAGAGGTTCTCAGAGGATGATAGATCCAGCTGTTATCTCTGCAAGCTATTCTTCCAACAAACATAAAGCCTTTTTGTGTGAATGTCTATGTAATTGTTTCAGGGTGACCTTACTTATCCTCCAGCATGTGTTGTGATCATTTCATGCAGGAGGAAGTTGTAGTTGCAGTTGCAAGCTTTGTTTCATGTAAACAATTAGATGCAGCCAAAGGCAAATAAACCAGGCTTTCGCTCTGACACTAATCGGCCTTGACGAATGCATGATAAGATTATGAACGTCAGTGAACACAAATTTATATTCCTCCTTGTTTCCTTAACAGAAAACTGTCCTGTAACATCTCTTCCCTGTCATCAATTTAGATGATACTTCAGTGGAATGTGGTGAGCGGATTGAATTTTACCTTCGTCATCTAAAGGAATAGTTCAACGACAACAACAAAAAGAAAATTCTGTCATCATTTACTCTCTCTTATGTCGTTCCTAATGTGTACGACTTTCTTGCTTTCTTGGAGCACAGAAGGTGAATTTTTTTAATAATAAATGCCTGCCCTTTTTTTAATGAAATATGGCATTGAATACTGTCATATTGCAAAAGACTTGAAATCCAAGCTATAGTGCTTTTATGATGTTAAAGATGCACAATATCAAAATTCTGGCAGATAATGATAAGTGAACAATTACCAAGAAGTACAAGAAGTGTGGGGTCCACAATAAAACTTCAGATCATTAAACCACTGCTATATGATATAATTTACTTTAGTTTTTCATGGGGAAAAAATGGCCAAGATGTTCCTCAAAATTTAAACTTTTGTGTTTCATGGAATAAACATGTTGGAATGACATGAGGGTGAGTGAAGGATCACTGAATGTTCATTTTTGAGCGAACAGTCCCTTTAATTGAATAACTCTGCTGCTGTCACTGAGTGTTTATATTTCGAACACTCCTTTCAGTGTTAGGACTGTGTTTGGCTGAAACAAGCGTGCTAGTAAAATGTCAGCACATAGTTTCCTAGAGACTTTCTTGGCTGCTTTGTATGCTATGAATGACTTTACCTCACGGCTGATTAAATAGAGGCACAGATGACTGCAGCATTTGGAAGAGCTCTTGATCTCACCAGTCTCCAGAACACCAGCCAGCACCTCACAGGCATCAGAATTTCCTAACAAATGTCCAGCGGGTGAAATTGCACCTTTTTTTCTGCTTCATCACCTCTTTTAATGGCTCATCACTAAATCTAAAGTCATTCTCTGCTTCTGGATGAATTTATCAACACAAGCTGAATGATTTTTACATCAGATCTCTGTCTCTGTCTCTCTCCATCTCGGCAGGTTTGAGTCTGTTTGCTCTATTGTGTAAATGATAGGTGGTCCTATTGTCTTCCTTCTGGTTGACATTAGCTCAGAGGAATTTTCTGTGTTCTTGCAAATCTTTTGAAAAAGTATCTTCCGTTTTTCTCTCTCATTGCTGCTCATTGATATGAGTGGGGAAATTCCTTAGCAGGAAACCATTCTTTTTTTACTCTATTTTATAAAATAAGAGCAAATTATATATTTATATGTTTAAAAGAATAAAATGAGTAATATTCAAAAATAAATTGCGATTAAAACAAGTTTTCAAAGCTGAGTTTTCAGCAGCCATTACTCCAGTCTTTCGTCAAGAAAAAAAAAATCTTGATAAATGTATTTTCTTTGATTCATTTTCATGATAATTTTTTCTTTGATAAATAGAAAGTCCAAAAGAACAGCATATATTTGAAATAACAATGTAAAAGTCTTTACTGTTTCTTTTGATCAACTTATTTTACCCTCGCTAAATATATATATTTTTTTGAAAAGACTCTTACTAAACCCAAACATTTGAACAGTAGTGTACATGTACACACAATAATTCATATATTATACACATTTGTAAATACTCTGCTATTTAGGCCATGGTGACAAGTGTGTATAAACTCATGCATGCCTGTTCCTGAGTCTTTTTAAGACGATAAGCTTTGTTTTCGGCTGTATTTCTTGTCCGTCTCAGATAATGAGCCGTATCAAGCCATTGCAGTGAGCCCGTTTATTTTATGTTGGTTGGATAATTCTTGACCTTTCAAGTTTGTAGCCCACTCAGCAATAATCTACAGCAAGTAAGCACTTTGGTATCACTGAAGTACTTTACGTCTTTACGGAGTGCTTTTCTTGGCTGTGAGCTCGTTGGTGTGTAATTGTGGTTTTCTAACTAAGTCTGAGATGAAGTTAGAGAAATACCTCATGACTATATAAGCGGAAAATGCTGGCTCAGATAAAAAGAAAGAAAGAAGAAAACACAACCGAAAGTGTGGATGGGTCTTTACTTGTCTGGTTCATGGTCGAGTCTTTACTGAAATCTTGACTGTCTCCTCACACGTATGAGTGTTAGTGTTAATGGGAATTTGTGCAGGCTAAAAGAAGTTCAAGCAATGAAAACAAAAAATAAATAAATAAAAAAGGGAGAGAGAAAAAAACAAATAACTGCCTGCCCCCTGGTGGCCATCAAGAATAACTCAGATCTATGAAAAGATCACTGTGCTTCGTGTCTGATCTAAGCAGTTAGGTAGAGATCACCTTGCCTTATACCACACATAATACATTTGTCTTTCAATATTGTTTATTTTATTTATAGTGACTGCTCTTCAGTGCTTAATTTTAGAGTAATGAAAGGAATAATCAAAGGAAACTGCTGTTCAGTGCTTCATTTTAAAATAATGAAAGGAAAATTAACTGCACAGTTCTTTGATGTCTCTGTTTCTGAATTAGTTTCACTGTTAGTTGTTGAAAGGAAATGGCTGCAGTTGCTGGTTTACTGGGAATCATTTCATGATGACGAATTCCAGAAACAGCCACTTCCCATTCATAGAAAACATGCATGACACATGAGCACGTATTAAGAATGTCTTCAGATTTTCGGCCCATTATGCTCATATGGTGTGCGTGTGTGTGATTACAGCTGATTGACACATTCTCCTCGGAGATCTCAGAGCTAAAGCAGGAGATGGTTCAGCCAGCCAGAGAGCCGGAGACAGAGATCTTACAGGGGTGAGTCCATCATTCATTACTTTCATCCTCCTCACTGGCATTAATGGGAGTTTTAGGGTACATTATATGCTGTTTTCTTTTGTATTTGTGCTCAATTGTATAGTGGGATCCAAAGATCTGAGACCACATTGAAAAACGTGGAAATTCAAAACGGTTGAAAATAAACACAGTTGTGATAAAAACAAATGTTTAAATAAAACAAAGGTTTTAGGGTTTTGTAAACGCAAAAAAACTCATGCAACTGGCTATTTTGATTGTTTGTCTCTTGCTGAGTCTTTTGTGGACTGTGTAGATTCATTGTGTTTGTTTTTGTACTTCCTATGTTCTCCACCAGGTAGAGCATGTCTTATTTATACACCGTAGGACATGGTTTTGCAATACCACATATCCATGAAATTAAAAGGAAGTGAATGGAACAAATAAATTCAGTTTCACAATCAGCTTTCAAAAATTTGGAAAACAACTGAAGTGACATCCAAAACAAGCTTCTAATCTTTTTTTCTTCTTCATTTGGTATTCATATTTATTGGTATTGCTATTATATATATATATATATATATATATATATATATATATATATATATATATATATATATATATATATATATATATATATATAAATAATAATATATGCATTATTTTTACTTACTGTACTCTATATTTTTAATCAGCTAAGTCACAGACCACTTGAAACTACAGCTTGAGAGACAAAGTCAGTAAGACCTTTCTAAACCCAGACTGACCTATCATACTGTTAAAAACAAAACTCAGATCTGCCACATGAAAACATTTGACAACCACTGCTTCAATACAAGACCAAGTGTTGTTTTTATCTTGTGATGTTGTGAAATAAAGGTTTCTTTTAGAGTAAACCAAAGTTGTATGTTATTGTATGCATATATTTTAGCCAACATTTAGTCTCGTTAGCTTAGACTCACAGTCAGGCAGTTCTAAGATACAGGTTATAAACAACCATTCAGAATTTTGTGGTTAGTACGATTTTTTTCCAATAAATAATATAAAATGTTACTGTTGAAGGGATCTGCCACCTGAAAACATTTGACTACTGCTTCAATCAAGTGTTTTTAATCAAGTTTCTCTCTCTCTCTCTATGTGTATATCTGTAGTCTGGAAGGAGAGGTGAGTGGTCTGTTCCTGCAGTCTTCTGCCTGCGCTGGTGCACCTGGAGTGAGGGATTCTGGGTATGACTCTCTACGCAGACACATGAGCATCTTGGACAGATTGATGCAGACACACTCTGTATGGTTGCTGCTGTCACTCAGCGATGAGGAAGCCAGACGCATTCTGCAGCCGCAGCCGGCAGGGGTAAAGACACTGTCTGCGCAGATGCAGCTGCCAAATATCTCAACAACAATAGGTTATTTTGCAATTTATTTTTTATTCACGTTCTCGTTTTTTCCTTTCATTTGTGTGTCTGTTTTTTACCTAGAGGTTTGTGGTGAGGAGGTGTTATAAATTGCAGAAAAAGGTGATTTCCCTGCGGATGGACAGTGACACGCTGATTGTTCGGGACTTCCCTGTTAAAGAGAGTCAATATAGTAAGTACTATACCAAATTTCTTTCCCATTTGCAGACCACTAATAGTGTGTGTGTGTGTGTATGTCACCTTTTTCACTTCCTCCTGCCTGACGTTTTTGGTGTTTTTTATTTACCCTTCCACATCCTGTCTAATTGTTCTCTCGTCAGAGCAGCAGTTAACTTAGTAATAAACTACAGACGTTTGTTTAATCGAGAATTTGAAATTTGAAAAGGTTCCTAATTTTGTTTTGGAGTCTCGTACAAAAGGTTTACATGCATCTAAGGTAAAAAAAAAAATCGTTGAATTTTCTTATAATAAAGATTGCACATCATGTAATTTCTCAAAGAGTCTGAAAAGGTTTTGTTCAAAGATTGTCTCTCTAAACCCCTCCTTTTCACAAGCCTACTCTGCTCTGATTTTGCCACATGGCCCAGCCTGTTGTAATTTGTCTACTTCGTACAGTGCGTGTCGGAAATGAAACGTCCATTACCGTATCTGAATTTCAGCTTTGGAGCCTTCTTCAGCACGATTGCAATGTTTTTTTTATTAATCAATTCCAGTGTGAGTCCACATCCTATTGAAGTGATGCAAAGTGGATTCCCAGCGCTGAAAACAGCGTCTTTCTTGACATGTTTACAACACAAACCAAACTACACAAACCAGCAACAATTACAGTGTTTGAGGGTGGGTCAAAGTAGAACTTGTTTGCGGGCAGACAATAAAGACCATAGGCTGGCGTTATGCAAATTTGTTATATAGGTATGTAACAGGAAATGAGAATGGAATTGCGGATGACTTGTTTCAGCAGTTCAGGATCAGTTCTTTCTTTTAAGAGACAACTACTTTATTTGTCATGCACTTTGATCTTTAAAACTTTGTAGACCTTACGTTCACAAACAGCTATATTCATACACACTGCATGAAAGGTAATATTTGAAAAGCATAATAGGGCACTTTAACTTAATTTATTAATCGTGTTATTCTGTCAAACACTCATTTCATATGACAGGGTGATAAGAGTGCTGTGGTACTGAATGTCAGTACAATATATGTGTATTGTGATCTGATCTATATAGATAATATATTCATATATGCATAATTTTAAATTGATCAAAAGTGACAGAAAGGACTTTTACCTAATTACAAAAGATTTCTGTTTCAAATAAATACTTTTCCCCCCAGGATTTTTCAGTTCAAAATAATTATCACGGTTTTTACAAAAATATGAAGTGTATATCAGCATATTAGAATGATTTCACTATCTGCCTTTGTTTGTCACTCTCTGCACATATAGTAAGTGGGTCAGATCCTGTGGAGCTTGTGTAAAGGAAGTTTAAATGTACAATTTTGGCTCTGTTTACTTTTCCCTTTGAGAGAGGCTGTTAGGTCATTCCACTTTTTCCAATTGCAAGTCCAGTGTAACCTTCTGTGGTGTGTCTTTATTACAGCTTTTTCCCTGGAGGGCTCAGGGATCAGCTTTGCAGACCTCTTTCGACTGGTGGCGTTCTGCTGTATCAGCAGGTAAGATGATCCCATTCTGAAAACAAATGAAACTGCTACAAAAACTGCTTTTGTTTCCAAGATAATTCACTGGTCTGTTTTATATTTAAAAGATGGAGGACCGCGACCTTTATGTTTTGTTGGTGTATATATTATTCATTTATAAGAATTCTTGGTCCTTCCATAAGAAAGTCTAAACAGGTTTATACTAAAACTACATGTAGTAATGATTACCCAAGCATACAGACTCAGCCTAACACAGCAATATTAGCTCAACCGATGGCATGAGTTTAGGGCGGGACTATCTGTTGGACTTGGCCAATGGAAAGGAGAGGTGTTGTTATTTTTGTAATGCATGGAAATTATACCCTGCACCTTTAAGAAAATCTGAAGTTCAGAGAATAAATTAAAAAGTTTGTGGGTAAGTAAAACCAGATGATGCTTATTCAATTGCATTCCAGTGCAACACAGATAATAACAGGAAGGAAGAGTCTAACTGGAAACATGGACTCTTTTTGCTTGAAAGAACAGAATGTAGTCAAAGTTAGTTTGTTTTAACCTGTTTACATACCACCCATATAAACTCTGTAATGAAGAGGCTTGGTAGACTTAACAAATCCAAGCTAGGTCTGTGCCAATGCCACGCAGAAAAGTCAGTGGATGGATAAACACATACCTCTTTCTCCCTCACCTACTAATTCTTTCTTTCACTCTCTCCACAAGTGCAGACAACAACTCTCAGCACGTTTAGTTTTTAGTATTTGTCATCAGTCTTTTGAAGAATGTTTGTAATGATTCTCAACATTAATTTGTGATCTTTAGGGACGTTCTGCCCTTTACCCTGAAGCTCCCTGAGGCCATCGCAGCTGCAAAGACCCTCACAGATCTGGACGAAGTGGCTCAGCTCGGGAGAGGTGAATTTTCTTCTCTGTGCATGAATGTTTTAATGAGCCTGACTGCTGACTGTTGGGTTTCAGCGTTACTCAGACAGCATAACTGCTCCTCTAATGACCCTCAGCTTTTTGTGTGTTTATTATGTCTGTGTGTTTGGGTTTAATGCTGTGTGTACTTTAATGTGTACTTTACCTAATGCAAATGTTTGCATTCCATCTTCAATTCAGGTCAAAGTTTAATACTGTAATAAGTGTAGCAAAGTTTAATCGTTGATGAGCATTCGGCAGTTTTTCATGGTTAAAATAAAGCGTTTAGCTAAGCATTTCATTTACAAGTAACCACCAACTCTACATAAAGACAAAAATATACAGCATATCTCTCTCTCTCTCTCTCTCTCCTCTCTCTCTCTCTCTCTCTCTCTCTCTCTCTCTCTCTCTCTCTATATAGAGAGAGAGAGAGAGAGAGAGAGAGAGAGAGAGAGAGAGAGAACATTAAAATCTGATAAACTGATATTTATGTTCATGTTATAGCCAATAACCAATTGATATCTATTATTAAAATTATTTACTGTTATACTGTCTAAATAAATATTAAAATCAGTCATTTTAAATTCTCTCTCTTGTGAATTTATGCATCACAACATAATAATGTGCATTAAAAATGCATATTAGTTTTGACATTTGTTAAAGATAAAATTTATCAGTGTTATTAAATTATTAGTTTTTTTTTAAAGATTAACTTTAAGTGAGCGTTGGATGACATCTAAATGTAAAAATGTAGGAAATTAACAATTAAAAATCCAATATACACTAATAACCATGGCGGCACCAATCATGTGGTGTCCATATATTGTGCATCCCTAATATACAGTATTGGAGTGACCAATTATGGAAAAATAAAAAGGCAGCTAATTCAACATAATGTTGTATGATCTTTCCATCTACTTGTATTGTTTTTAAGTCTTAAAGCCCTAAACCTGCAGGCTGCATGAACATGCTAGATTCTGTAGTACAGCAACATCTAGCTTAGTGAAGAACAGAACGTCAGTTGGATACATCCTGGAGTATTGACAATACAGGTGATACTGTGCCAGCAAACACACGACAGCATTCGATACGTGGCATTTTACAAACAGCTCATCCGGACAACATATATGGATGATAAGACTTTGGCTATGTGAAATTGACCACAGGTGGTTGACGCTAGTAAATATCTCCGTCAAACAGAGATCTGCCTGTTTGCTTTGTTTCTGATTCATGTTGTAACTTTGTACTTTAATTGACGTATGTGGTGTATGACATTCCTCTAGTAAGACGTAAAAAAACTAAATTGTTGTAGGTTTTCTTTGATTAGCAGAAATTATGAGGTACATTACAAAAGAAAATGATCCTGGCTGCAACTTTATGTACCTCATATGATTGCATTGTTTGATTTGAGTCAAAAGCATTTTTTTTTAATCATAATCTGAATATGAAATCAGTAAATGACTTGTTTAGGGTCATGTTCTCATCTAAGAGTTTAAGAGCATTAAGATCATATTTTAGTTTTGTAAAATGACATACTTAAAATCGCAGAGGGGATCATATCAGGCAGTCCTATTGGGATAGGTGAGACAGCGAGTTTTGGCAGGTTATGCCACCTGTAATAATACGGTTAGGCAGTAATGAATGCTGAAATGGCCATGTAGAGTTGAGCTGACAGCAGTGATGGGTGTGGTACCTCAAACTAAGATCATTTCCAAGAGAAACTCCACCAAGGCAAAATTCCAGTGGCTCATTGACTGCCGATTATGATCAGGAAACTGTGGGGGTTAGCTGGGGATAACAAGAGAAGAAAGTTAAGAAAGAGAGCAGACAGAGCAAAAGAGACAAAGGCAACACAACGTAATGGTAGCATTTTGTTAACAGAGAGTGAGGCAAAGAAGAGATCAAATAAAAGAACAATTGTGTACACAGGTAAAGGTTTCCAGTCATTCCATGCCTGTACAGGTGCCACTTCGGCAGAACTGATCTGTGTGACGCAAACACTTCCTGCTCTTATCTCAGATGTTATCAGTTAAGAGACAACTATAACTGATTAAGAAAAAGAATCTAATTTCCTGTCAATCCTTTATTTCTGTTCTAGCTTTCGGGCAATTTACTATTATTGCTATTATTATTTAATTAAAATCATTTGAAATGTCTGGCCATACTACACCAATTTTGTTCTAAACTACATTGGCAAAGGTTTCAATTTATTTACCTTAAAAATATATTAAATGATGCATCACCCAGTACATGTGAAACATATCTCTAAATATGTTAATTTACCTCAATTTATTGGTAAATTAATCAGCACATTATTCTTAAGTACAACATTTTCCCCTTTTGTTTATTTATTTTTATATCTTATATTGTATAGTTACAGTCAATACTTATAGTGTTGATTACCTAAAACTGAAAATGATCAAAAATGTCTGTTTACTGAATAACCAAACCAAAAATAAGAAAAGTCATTCTTGTATTGCATCAAATGAAAACGTTTGAAGGGGCGGCCTTTAGTATAAACGAGTGAGTAATATGAGAGGAGGAACTGAGAGCTGGATTGTCTGTGCTCCTCCCACCTTCTCATCAGAATGCATGATCTCACCATTCACTGCGTGTGTATCAGCAGCACTACTCTACCACTCACAACTCAGACAGCAGAGTCACTGCATGGACTGTAGACGTGTACACTTTTCTGCTCACACTATTTACATACAGACTGAAGAGAAGACTTAATTATTAGATGTAGCGTAAGTTTAATTCTCCTTTTCTTGTCTCATTGTTTTTAGATTTTGTTGATTGTTCACTTCAATGTTTTTTTCATTAGTTTCTGTCATGGAATTTTGTGGTTTTGTGTTTGCGCCCACTCTATTGTGTCATTGTGTTCTGAATGCCAGTGCTTGGATTTGTAGGATAACCCTTTCAGAAGCATTATCTGAAGTGTCTGTTAATGTTCTTGAGCATTTTTGTTAATAACTTGATATTGTGCTTAATATTTCGAATTTTCTGAAATTTCTCTTTTATTAGTTTTTTACAGTAATTACGTTAAAAAAAAGGATTCATCAAATTCAGAGAATGAGCTTTTCTTGATCTTCTCTTTATCCAAATTTTTTTATTCAAATGAAGCCTCATTGAGTTATCTTTCTGCAGGTTTCTGGGACTCTGAACTGTGCAATAAGAAGAAGTCTTCTGAGTCTGGGGAGACTGTTGACAGTCAAAATCTAAAACAGTTGGGCATTCATTTCTCTCAAAGAGTCCCGGGCATCCCATTTACTCGGACCCCTTCTGAACTTGAATACAGTCAATCCAACGGAGCGCTGTGCTTCATCAATCCCCTCTTCCTGCAGACACACCAACCTAACCCTTCACCCAAAAAGCAAGAAACATCCCCTGGTAACGCAAGTGGCTCTCAGCACCACCACAGTGCTCTGCATAGAATAGATCGCAGCATCTTCTGCCGTACAAGCAGCACACAAAACAAACCACACGCAGGTGTGACTAGATCCAAGAGTGAGAGATCCCCACCACCTCGACCCCCACCTCCCTGCTTTGCCTCTGGCAAATCAGCAGATCTCCGTAAACAGAAGACCATGCCTGAGACGGTCTGTTGGATCAAAACGCCTCAGGAAAAGAGCAGCCTTCTGGGGAGGTTGGGATCATCCTTTAGTTCTTTATCTCCCTCATCCTCTCCACCCAAAAAGTTCAGTAAGCCCATCCTGGTGCCCTCATCTCGCAGTAAGAATTCCTCCGGTCTGCTTGACGCAGACGGCCTCCGCTGCCACATGGCCCTGGATGACCAGACCATTGAGGAAGCCGTGTCTTGGAGCCTGGCCAAGCTTTCTTCATGCAACTCCACCACCCTGGAGAACTGCAGCCCCACAGATGAGCACTGCTCCACTGGACGAGAGCGTCTGAGCGACCTCAGCATCTCCACCTCGTCCTCAGATTCTTTCGACTTCACCCACAGCTTCACGCTGCCTATGGAGGCCAGTCCCTCCAGAACTGAACGTCCCACTGGCGACAGCAGCCTGGAGGAGGAAGAAGAGGAAGAAGACGACGGCATCAACTTGGAGAGCGACCAGGAGGCGCCACCACCCTTCAAGTCAAAAAAGCGGAACGGTGCTGGTACATTCGTGCTGCCACGTGCACTGAGAGGACATTTGCGCAAAATGAGTGGCGTTCTCAATTCTCTGATGACACCTGAGAGGAGAGCCATTCGGAAGATCGTTGAGCAGTCCAGGGATAAAGGGACTTACTTTGGCTGCCTGGTGCAGGACTATGTGAGCTTTTTGCAGGAGAATGGCGGCAGCCACACGTCGGGCTTGGACCTGCTGCAGACTCTCAGGCAGTTCATGACTCAGATGAAGTCCTACCTGCTGCAGAGCTCGGAGCTTGACCCACCTATTGAGTCCCTTATCCCCGAAGATCAAATTGGTAAGGCTTCCTTCCTTTTAAAAAAAGAATTTGCAAAAGTGTGCATTGACTCCACAAAGGGGGTGCTATGTGGTCTAGAATTTACACTCTGCAGTCTCTTAGAAATTCACAAGCGGCCATCGCAAGACCACAAATACACATCAGATGTGCCATTTGGAGCTGGGCCATTGAGCACTAAACACACTAAATTGACACTCCTTTGCAGTATTAAGGCACTTATTTATCTTGTCAATTTTAATTAACTTACTCCCAATGCAGAGGATTAGAGGAAATAATATTTGCTCTGACATCTGGTAAACTGTCTTTGTAGTAGAGGTGTATATACAGTAATAATACAATTACTGAAGACAGATCTCATCTTGCAAGCGCTGTGTACCATAGGCTTACCAACATAATCATGAATTGATATTCATATAGATTCCTTATTGAACTATTTGGAATAATCCGCTGTGCATCAGAATGTTGCTTATTTTTAAGGGTCTATAGGATCAAAAAGTGACATTGAGAATGATCCAATGCAATTTTGTGGTCACCAAACATTGGATGAGAGTCTCACAGGCTGAGAATGTCTTGGCGGACTGTTTATGATATGATTCTTCTTGTAAAATGAGGCACCAGTCTGTCTCCATTGCCACTGATTTACAATTCCACCGCTCACAGCACAACAAATAGGGCCCCTGGGAAGAGGGCCCGTGTTTATAATGTTTCTCATTATGTCCAGTGGTGTGTTGAATACTGTCAGGTTACAGTTCTTTTACCCTCAAAGACCCATTGTAGCAAAATTACTCTCAAATGTTTCACAACAAGAAATTTGGCAGGGAATTATTTACTGTTTGAATGTCATAGTATGCACAGTATATAATATTACACAACATGATTACTGCGTATTTTGACATCATTGCACCATTGCAAACTGTTTTGGATAATATATATCTGCAACATTTAGAAGAAGTGGAAAGTGTGACATATATACTGTACACAATAATTTCTTTAAATATTTTAAAAACCTGTTTAAACATGAAACATTGTTTTCAGATAAATATCATGATTTTTATAACCAGTGCCTTCCTAAAAACATGTTTTTGGGTGTAAACAAACAGTACACCATCCGTATGAATGCTGGGTCTCTGGGTTAAACCTGTGAGCGCGTGTGCATAAGGCAAAGCTCTCATGTCTGTTCATCTCGGCCTGGAGGCGTTTTACTCTATGTGAGCGACACACACAAGGGACATTGAGCTGAGATATACTCTGGCATACTCTAGTGTGGGCAGAGAACCATTAGTATGGCTTTTGTATAACTGGGCACACGCACTTTCACTGTCTGCGACAGGCAATAAAAATACTTTATACATAGACACACTAGCTGTAAAAGCCTAACAGATCTACATGCTGAAGTAGTTTCGTTATCACAAATTTGCTTGAGGTTAATGTTGGTAAATTCTAAAGTATTAATGAGGATTTTCAGCTCAGCCGGGTTTTGTTTTGGTTTATCAGGCAATTTGCATCATCCACCATCGCCCTGAGCGTCCTCCTCCTCATCTCTCTCTTATGGGTTGTAAACAAATTCTTGCTCTGCTATGTGTTTTGAGGAATAAATCACTTTCCAGATGTTCCCAAAATGGACCTCAGCCAAACAAGCCAGTGTCTCCGATATATCTCTACTATGATCCGGCGTAACCCCTCCTGCTTGTTGATTCAGGCATCAAGTATGTGGGTGTTAGGCAAGAATGTAGAGAAAAGGGCTCTTGTTCAGAGCTCCTAACCTGATGCTGCTGCCTTTTGTGAACTGGCAGATTTTGTTGTATTCATGTTGTGTTTAAACAAGCACAATAAGGGCCATAGCTATGAGATCATGCTGCCATGGACAGCAATCCTTTTCTGTGACTTAACAAAGCAATAAGAACAAGCTTGAATGCACAGTTAATGACCTTTGACAGATGTCACCCTTTTTTCCCCCCGAAGTCTGTTTTTAAGTCTGTGTTCCAGCTCAGCTCTCATAACTCACTTTTGAGTCATAACAGGGTTAAGACACTGTTTTATCAAGATGTGTCTGGAAAGACTTATTGTTTCTACTTCAGGCCCAAGGATTTTTTGTTGTTGTTGTGCCTTTGCCTCTATTCTGATACTCCACTTTTTTTGGAAATAAGCTAATTTTACAACTCCCCCAGATTAAACAGTTGGGTTTTACCATTTTCGAATCCATTAAGCCGATTTTCTGATATTTAGAAGAATATCAGTAACCAGACAGTTTCTGGTCCCATTGACTTCCATATATATATTTTTTCCTAAGAAAACTTTTCCCAGAAAATGTCTGGTTACTGATATTCTTCTAAATATCAGAAAATCGGCTGAATGGATTTGAAAATGGTAAAACCCAACTGTTTAACTCTGGGGAGTTGTAAAATGAGCCTATTTCCAAAAAAAGTGGAGTATCCCTTTAAAGTACCTTAAAAACACGTCTGAGACTAGGATTCAGTTTGGGAGTTATCATTCATTTTCCTGAAAGACTTTGTTTATTTGGAGGGGTCAATAGACTATGAAGGGGAATTTTATTTGGTCTGTTTGTCTGGTATACCGGTAATTTGTGTGTGCCTTTTGTTCTGTGCTGTGACGTACTTTGCGGCCTTGTCTCGTAACTTTAGTGCTAGCGTGTTCTTGTTGTGTGGGAAGCATCAGTGGATTCACTTCTCCTGTCACTGCGACTTCATTTTCCAGACTGCAGTGCAGACATGGAGTGAGAGAGAGACAGAGAGAGCGCTATGTATGAGAGACACTGAGGAGAATAGGAGATTGTTTGAGGGGATGTTTATAAGCCTTGGAAGATAGCCTTTCAAGTAGAGGTGGCCTTGACGAATGAGTGTTTCTGATCTGAGCCGCATTCCTGTAAACATTCCTGTTGCCATCAATGCTGTGGTTTCCTGTTGACCTGATGTGCAGTGACATCCTAGCCAAATATTAATGGCCCAAATCACAAGAATTTGCTAAATAATAAAGGCAGTACACATAACATTATATAGTATGTAATCTGTACCTCTCCCAGTCCCGTCGCTTTCACTGTGTTTGCGGTTGTTCCACAGAATAAAACTCTTAAGTGGAACTACAAACCAGTTCAGTTCCTCTAAATCTTTGGCTCTGTGCCACCCTCACGCCTTCATTAGCAAGTCTTTCATCTCACAAAAGTGACAGGAGCGGCTTGTTTACTGAGCTGTCGTCTTACTCCTGGGACAGATGACCATGTAAACACATTTTTAGCAGCTGATTCTGTTTAAGCATTCAGCTGTGTCAAAGTTCAAGTCAGACCTCTAAAACGCCCTGATGTAAGGCACAATAATCTGGCTATTTATTAGTTGTGCTTCTGATACATAATTTCTTGTGAATGGAGTGACTGAGTGGGAGTATATGTAGCCTTGGCTAGTGAAGAAAAGGAAGTTGATATTTCCCCTTGGATATTTTCCCCTACACTTGTAGATAGCATTTGACCCCATTGTGTCCACTGACTACAAACAGCTTTGTTTTTACATTTTGCATTGATGCCATATGGAATACATCTGAAAAAAAAGGTTTAGTTTACTTTATTTCCTAAAAATGGTTTGACAAGTTTTACGGTCACAAGCAGTTGAGTCACGCTGCTACACGTTGAAGACGTTTACTGACAAGTGAAGTGTAATCTGTCATGTTACAAGTTGTGATGTGAAATCATCCGACCTTTCATGGATATAATGCACTGGTTTCCTTGAAAACAGTCTGCCTAGAAAACATTATGCTATTTACAGTATATTAACTTAAAAACTTAGTCATATAGAATTTGTTTTACACATACACTTATAATTTACATTTGTAATAGACCCAAAAAAAAGAAAAGGAAGCTCACAAATGGTATTAGTTTGAGTTCACTACTATACATACATAAAATAAAAAAAAGCATATTCAGTGCCACAAAAGCATGCCTGTTGTCACCACATATGACGGTGTTTCTTCTACTCAGTGGTTTAGTGTGCTGACAGAAGCAGTGCTGTCAGCATTTTCCAAAGCCTGATTAAACATTACATTCTGTTCTTTAGATCAGATGATTTTAGTTACACATACACTCCCCTACAGTTTATAGATGATTTACAATTTAGGTATGGTCTTCAAGCCCTGTTTGCACAATCAAAGTTACAAGACAAAACTTGTTGTTATATGTGAGCAATACCAGAGACTGTTGAGCTGTCGGGAGACATTTTGTACTTGTTTTGGAACAAGATTTTTGGAAAAGTAGGTGTAAAAATACTGCGAGCAGGTATTCCCCTATAAAGGAGGAAATGGAACGATGAGCCATGTCGGATATCCCAGTCAGAATGCTCATGGTCACAGTCATTTCATCCACAAATAGGCTTGTCCACAAATAGACAAAAAAAAATTGAGATTTTATTTATGTTCCAATGTTTTTTTTCTGTTCCTTTGCCTTTTATAATTATGGAGTGCACCAAAACAAATTCCAAAACATATGATGTGTTTTGGAGATTAAATTAACAGTTTTTGTTTTTTTTTTCCAAAACAACTTTTGTTGCATTTACTGCATCTAGCTTTGTCCTATTACCATTGTTATACAACTGTTCTATGTAACTATTTCAATATAATTATCAAATATCTATTTCTTCCTCCATAGATCAGGTGATGGAGAAAGCCATGCACAAGTGTGTGCTGAAGCCCCTGAAGCCTGTGATAGAGGCGGCTCTGCAGGACTTCCAGGTGAGCAGCGGGACTTGGCAGCAGCTGAAGGAGAATCTGGTTTCGGCCAAAGCCAAGCAGCCCCAGGAGATGGGCGTGGATGGTGCTCTTCCCCCTGACCATGTGGCCATAGAGAAGATTCGCCACAAGTTCCACAACATGTGCAAGATGTACTCGCCAGAGAAAAAAGTGGCTCTGCTTCTCAGTGTGTGCAAGCTTATCTACACCATAATGGAGAGCAACTCAGGTACATTAGTGTGATGTAGTTGTGTGAATCCATTAATGTGGTTGTCCACAGAATGCTTATAATACTTCTGCGTAGACTCATGATTTCAATCTTTGTTGTAATAATGGCAGGGAGGATGTATGGGGCAGATGACTTCCTGCCCATGCTGACATATGTGATGGCCCAGTGTGACATGCCACAGCTGGATGCTGAAATACAGTACATGATGGAGTTACTGGACCCATCATTTCTTCATGGAGAAGGTACATTAGACCCCAATGTGTGTGTGGGCTACAGCAGTAACTACTCAAGTTATTGCATAATTTTGTCGGGCATCAAACTTTTATAATGTTCCAATATTTCTTATCTGATTTTAGGAGGCTATTACCTGACCAGTGCATATGGGGCAATGTCTCTCATCAAGAACTTCCAGGAGGACCAGGCAGCGCGTGTGTTGAGCTCTGAGACCCGGAACACACTCCACCAGTGGCACCGCAGACGCACAACCCAGCGTTCCACGCCATCTGTGGATGATTTCCAGGTAAATCCCTGGTAAAGTTCTTATCTATTCTTCCTTAAAACAATATAACATAAGTATAATTTAAGAACATAAGTATTATTAATAATATAATTATTACTGCTAAATAATTATTAACTGTAAAACTGTGTGTGTGTGTACTGTGTATAATTATTTTGTACTATATATGTTATTTATATATTAAATATGAATATTTATACATAATAATAAATTATATATACATATATATATACAGTATATACATGCAAATATTTCTTAAATATATACATGCATGTATGTGTATTTATATATACAAAATAATTATACTCCGTACACACATATATTATGTAAACACAAACTTTTATTTTGTATGCGATTTATCACGATTAATCGTTGCACAGCCCTATTACTTTCAATAATCAAGAAATTATCATAAATTTAACCAAATTTTGTGATTATTAAGTGCAATAGACCATTTGCAATAATAATAATAAAGGCAATGAACTTGTGCAGTAATAATAATAACAATATTTTATATTATTATGATAACTTAATTATGGGAGTAAAGTGCTTGATATATATTGGCATGCACCTCTAAATTTCTTCTTGTCTATATTCAGAACTACTTGCGGGTGGCACTGCAAGATGCAAGCAACGGCTGCACAGCCAAAACCCTTCAGGTTCATCCTTACGCCACAACGGAGGATGTGTGTCAGATATGCGCGGACAAGTTTAAAATTTCGGACCCGGAGAACTACGCCCTTTTCCTCTTGACAGATGAAACCACACAGCAGTTGGCCCCGGACACTCATCCACAGAGGATCAAGGCCGAACTACATAGCCGCCCACAGCCACAACTGTTCTTCTTTGTGTACCGCCAGATTCAAGACCTCACTGTTCCTTTAGACCAGCTCAATGAAAACACTTTGTCCAACTGAGAGAGCAAACCTGAATTCAATCAGGTCCTCTCGAAACTCCTTCTCAGCCCCTTTATTCATCTCCTTCCTTAGGAACACTGCTAATGTCTGCACTGTTTTGAAAAAAGCTGGAGGGAAGCGGAAAATGTGCTTAGGGGGAAATAGGGAAGGAAGGATGTGTCTGACAGATGCAGCATTTTTTATGCTCTGTCTTCACTATTTTCAAAACTTTTTGGGAAGTTGCACACGACCATCACGAGAGAATAGCTGTATCCAAACTGCAAATGTTACAGTATGCCTGTTTATTTTTTCATGAATGCCCAATACACATTGTGTAAGCTTTACACATTCCACATTGAATGCACTCCAGGACTGTGCCAGGATTGTACATACTATAGCTATCCTGTCGCCTATTTTTCGCTATGCTGAGAGACTGTAACATTTTTTCGTGTGACTGCTCTCCCTGCAGAATGAGAGAGCTGTTCAGTGCCTTGATGTGAAGACTTTCAGGAAGTTCCTACCTTCAGCATTTGTTTAGTAACATGGACATCTCACTCTAATGTAAAATTGATTCATGATATTTTTTTGCAGTTGCTGGTAAACTGCATTCTTTTTATATATATGATTTATTGTTAAAGTTTTGCATGTATCTCTGTGATAAGAGTAAGACCAATTAAAGAACCAGGCATTGTTGCCAGTGATGTTTTATCATATTGCTTTTGTATGAATTATGGTTTGTTAAAGTCATCTGTAGTAATGGAGATGGTAGAAATGGTGAGGTTTAGTTCTAAAATACTGTACTACTACTGACAAGCTAAATATTTAGGGCTTGTGGTAATCTGGATCTCTGTTGTACTGATATTGGTTCTGATTTACAGGTTTTTAAGAACTGACAAAGGGCTTTTGGCAAGTAGAACTAATGGAAAGATATGTAAAGTAAGAAATAATAAGGGAAAAAATGACATGGACTTTTAAAGCAGGTTCAGAGACATTGGTAGAAAGGATCAGCAAAGAGAAATGATTTATGTGTCACTGTAAAGTGTATCAGGGAATACTGGGAAGGATGAGTCACATAGAGGAGAATAGTTCTTTAACATTCATATCTATACTCATAACCTCTTAACTGCAATAACTTACCAAGTATGTTCTATTAATGTACTTTACATTTGCATGTTTTGATGTAAACTCTGGGCATTGTTTTTTTTTAAGAGACAGGGGTGCTGAAATGCTCTAATCCCATGTAACGATGATATATAAACACTAGTCTGAAACACAAACTACATGTTTCAAGTCTTGAAATGTATTTTAACAAGATATTTGAAGTCTGATAAGTGTATACATATTTATATGCAATCTGTGCAGGATTTTTTCACAGATTTGAAATTCAAAAATATTGTGTATTCATTTGGAGAAAAGCTCATCCTCATTCTTTAGTCAGTTCTTCATATTTGCCTTTTTTTAAATGTACTCTTTTGCACAAAATAAATTGATGTTGAACGTGTATCGTCTCTGTCATCTTTTATTACAAGCTCCCACAAGTCTTTGCCTATTCTATGTTGTTGTGTACCCTGCCAGTTCCTTTCTTGGAAAAGGTAAGTACTTTCGCATTTATGATTCCAAGTAAATTGAAATCATTAGAAGGCCCATCTGATTGTTTTCTCACTAAGTGACTGTGAGGATCATTTAGGGTGTGTGTGTGTGTGAGAGAGACAGAAGAGTTGTCTGGTTTCCAAAAAATGTCAAAACATGCGTTCAACTGAAGAAAGAAACTCATACAGGTTTAGTATGAGCAACTATCCCTTTTAATAGATAATCACTGTAAAATTATGAAAAATTCTGCCATCATTTTCTCATGCTCAAGTTGTTCTAAACCTTTATGAGCTTCTTTCTTCAGTTGAATGCATGTTTTGACATTTTTTGGAAACCAGACAGTTGACGGTAGGTAGCCATTGACTTCCATGGTATTTTTCCTTCTGGAATTCAATATGGGCCGGCGTCAACTGTCTGGTTGAGTAAATGATGCCAGAATTTTCATTTTTGAATGAACTATCCCTTTAAAACGTGGACTGCTGTAATACTTTAGCTCCTCTTAGTGGATTATTATTTCAATAATAAAGAACACCAACTGCAATAAGCAGAAACACTTTTTGTGAATGGATCTGTGAAAAAAACAGTCACAATAAGAAAATATCTACAGGGAAATATTTCTTATTAAAAAAATACTATTATTATAATTTTAATTATTGCACTGTATTTTACAATCTGGCCTTTAGAAAACATTTAGATAAATTATATTAGTAAAAAGTTGTATCTGTTGTTGTTATACGATCAGCAGGGTGACTTTCTGGAGAAAAAAAGACACTTTTTTTCTTTGGGTGACCACGGGACTTTTATTTTGGTATGTGTTTTCGCTGACGGTGAGACACACGGATGGTTCCGCAGTCGTTGTTGTTTTGCTTCTGGTCACTCATCAGGCGGACGGCAGCCGCTGAAGATGATGGAGCATTCAGCATCAGACTCAGAAACTGAAGATCATGGTCAGCCTTTACTTCGCAGGAAAGACACCGGAGACATTCAGAAAGGTAGAAAGATATTATGCATGTCTTTTATGTATTTGTAGGTTTAAAACATGTGATCCATGGTACCATAAGTTCCATAATAGGACTTTCAAACTAATATTATATATGCAGTTATCGTTATGCTTAATCGTTCAGTGACAATGGCTGTGCTTAACATCAGTGACAATGGCTCATTGTTAACTTGTAATTAAATTAGCTAGAACAACCCCATGTTAAGAAATTCCTTATTTATATTTTAATATCCATGTCAGATTTCATTCATGATTCATCTCAAAAGTGCAGACTTCATTTCTTTAGTTCAATGTGATTGTCCCAGCACTTAACACAGTCTGCATAAATAATGCGAGAGCTTATAAGATGTGCTTTCAAAACAGCAGTCACGTGAAGGAGGAAGTGTGTTAGTCATGCAGGTAACTGCCCTGAAAATGTACGGTGTATGGCAAGGCGTATTAACATTTAATATTTAAAACGTACTAGTATCTATTTTCATGCTACTAGTACAATTTTTTTCGATTACTAGTGCTTTTTAAATGTACATTACTGCATATTATGCTAATAATACATTGAATATTAATTATCCAACAACGTATAAGAGAGAGGTTAGAAATAGAGGCACTACAGGTGATATAAAATTAGATGATGATGATGATGTTGTGTGTGTGTGTGTGGGTGTGTTGTGTGTGTGGGGTGTGTGTGTGTGTGTGTGTGTGTGTGTGTGTGTGTGTTGTGTGGTGTGTGTGTGTGTGATGTATCTTTCTATCCTGGTGGGGACTTCAACCTAATACAACCCTGACTCATGGGGACCTAAATGTCATGGGGTCCCCATTAGGAAACAAGCTTATAAATCATACAGAATTAGTTTTTTTTTTTTGAAAATGTAAAAAATACAGATATTTTTCTGTGATGCTAGAATTAGGGGTAGGGTTAGTGTAAGGGGATAGAATTATGGAGAGTCCCCACAAAGATAGCAAACCATGTATGTAAATGTAGAAATGCAGTTTGGTGTGTGAAAGGTATAGAGGAATAAGACGCCTATATTTTTTTATTTATTGTTTCCCTTATTTATGCCATTATGTTTCATTGTTTGGCAGTTCTCAGGTCTCTTTGATTTTATTTTTATAATCAAATGGCCATACTCATAAACAAAAATTCACAAACTGTAGCAAATTTTACTCTTCAAATAGCTGAAAAATATTTCGGGCAGACCTATTTCACAGAGAGAATGACTCCTATTTTGACATGCCTCACATTCTCAGATGCAGATACATATTTATTTTTTATTTTAAGGAATTATAAGTATCTCCAAAAAGGATCAATCTCTTGTGGTGAATGCTGTGGGTATTGTAGCTGGTGTGCATGATTTATATATATACAGTAGAGATCAAAATTAGAGAACAATGAAGAAACGCTTGATTATTTTCAGAAATATTGTTAATCTTGATTGGTTGAAATTTTGAGGGATATTCACTGTGGGCATACCATTGTTCTACTAGCATTTTTTACAAAATAACCAAGGTACTTCAACAAAAACCTTTATTTTGTGGAAAACACAGCGATCAAAATTAGAGAACAATAACCCTTGCAGCACAAAAGCAAGCATTACAACAAAAATTTGAGGATTCCATCAGTCAAAATTTAGTAGGAAGTGTAGAGGCCCTTGCTTTGAATGACCTGAGCACGTCTGCGGCCACTGGACATCACTAGAGTCTCACACTGTCTCTGCTGTGATCGGGGTCCACTCTTCTTCCAGTCTCTTCCACAGTTCGGTAACTGTAGTGGGTTTATAGCCATTACTTTGTCGCCAAGGATTTTCAGTCAGGTTTAGATCAGGACTCTGGGCTGGCCATTTCATTATTTCAATTTTTTGAGCTTCAAGGAACTGTTTTACCCATTTTGCAGTGTGACGGGGCATTGTCTTGCATGAAAATAGCGGGCTGATTGGGAGATGCTTGCAGTGAAGGAACCACATGTTGCAGAAGGAGGTTCTGATAAACATTTGCATTCACCTTGCCGTGTAGCTGTATAATAGGCCCAACTAGACTATCCTTTGTGGAGGAGCATGTCACGTGGACAGTCTAGTTGGGCCTATTATACAGCTACACGGCATGGTGAATGCAAATGTTTATCAGAACATTAGCGGGCTGATTGGGAGATGCTTGCAGGGAGGGAACCACATGTTGCAGAAGGAGATTCTGATAAACATTTGCATTCACCTTGCCGTGTAGCTGTATAATAGGCCCAACTAGACCGTCCACATGACATGCTCCTCCACAAAGGTTAGTCTACATGTGTATATATATATACGCATGCTTCTTTATTGTGTTTGTGTTTTTTAACAATGAAAATGTTTGCTATTTGGAGAGGATTAATAAAGGTTAAAAACTCTGAATAATTCATTCAGTGAACAATTCACCAGACTGATTCAAACCTGTTAGCCTGCTCATAACTTCGTACTTCTTTTTGAATGATTCTTTCAATGATCCAAAAAAGTATTTTGCTCGTGAATTGGAGTGTTTTGGGTGCTGTACAAAGTGTGTTTCTTTTAGCTCACCGCATTCAATTTACAATTCACTTTCACAACTAGGGTACAAAAAGACATACAGGTGTTGGGAGAGTCTTTTAACCACTATTTGACAATGGTTTCTGTTTGTTCTCCCAGCTCCAGCTTGCTGCTCCTCACGTTACGGGTTGGCCTTTTTGTCGTGTTATGGCTTCTTTGTGGCATATGCCCTCCGGGTGAACCTCAGTGTGGCAATGGTGGACATGCTGAAAAACCGTACCAGTGCCAACAGCAGTTCCTCCGTCTGTCCTCATCACAGCAGCCCTGTTCCCAAACACAATCACACCGTAAGGGCCTCTACTTTATGGTGTCACATATTACATATGCAAACTGCCATTGTTTTATTATATGACTTGGAAAAAAGTCATTTTTAAGTTAATAATTATATAAACATATATACACGGTTTCATGAGTATTTCAAATAAATATTTTAAAGGAGTATACACATTTTTGCATTTCTATATTATGAACAATTACAGAAATGATTTTTGAAGTATTTATATAAATGATATGCGACAGTACACATTTTAAATAATTTAAGCCTATTCATGAGATTTTAGAAGAGTTTATCATATTCAGTTCAATATCTCAACAGGCCAGTGTATATGACTGGGATTCAGAGACTCAGGGCTGGATCCTGGGCTCTTTTTTCTATGGATATATACTTACTCAGATACCAGGTGGCTACTTGGCACGCAAGTACGGTGCCAAGTGGCTCTTGGGTATTGGCATCCTTTGCACTGTGATCTTCACCCTGCTGACTCCAGTAGCTGCTGATCTAGGAGCTGGTTACCTCATCGCTGTCAGGGTGTTGGAAGGTATTGGGGAGGTAACCTCAAAACTAATTACCTAAAATATGCTTTATAATTTGTTATATATGGTTTACATGGTTCATAATATAGATCATACTATTATGATACATATAGGTGTTATTCATTTTGTAAAATAAAAGTTCTTCTTGGGCTTCTAGGGAGTGTCATATCCTGCTATGCATGCAATGTGGGCGTCATGGGCACCACCTCTGGAGAGAAGTCGACTGCTCACTATCTCTTACACAGGTGCCCTAGAGCGCATATGGTTTCATGTGTAACAATCTCCTTAAGATTTGCAAATTTGTACTATTCTTTCTTTCTTTACTTTTAAAGGTGCTCAACTGGGAACTGTAGTGGCTCTCCCTCTTTCTGGTCAGATATGTTTCTATCTAGACTGGACATACGTCTTTTATATATTTGGTAAGGTTTTATTATCCTACTCATTTAAAAGTGAACTGTGTGAACAAGCAGCATGAAATGTAATACTAAATATGCGATCACAGGCTTGTCTCTTGAGTATATTCTTAATGTACACTTCATCTAATTAGTATTTCTCTTTGAATCATAGGAGTTGTTGGACTTCTTTGGTTTGTCCTTTGGGCTTGTTTAGTCAGTAACACTCCTAGCTCACACAAAAGGATAACAGAGGCTGAGAAGACATACATATTGGCATCTTTAAAAAATGAAGTAGGCATTGGTATCCTACAGTGCTTTATGTTGCATCTTTATTGTAAAACCAGTTAATGTTTGACTCATTAATTGACTGTATGCGCATTATAATGTGTCATTTCCTGCTGCAGCTGTCCCCAACCACAGATTACATCCCATGGAAATCAATCCTCAAGTCTTTGCCATTATGGGCCATAGTTGTGGCACACTTCTCCTACAACTGGACATTTTACACTCTGCTGACTCTCTTACCCACCTACATGAATGATATTCTTGGATTCAGCATCCAGCAGGTGAGTGCAAAGCAGGCTGATTATCAGAACAATTTGAATTTTACCAAATGTATTTTAATGTTTGAATGATTTGTATGTTGAAGATGCATCATACATCTGTTATATTTTTATATATATATATATTATATTTTTTACTCAAAATTGAGTTTGAACTATATATATATCTAAAATATATTTTTCTGCCTAATTTGTTTTGCAGAAACTGTGATACATTCAGAATTCTTGAATGAATTGAAAGTTCAAAAGAACTGCATTTGTCTTTACTGTAACTTAAGCAATTTAATAAATTTTTGGGTGAAAAAGCATTAATTTCTTTTAAAAAAAACTGACCCCAAACTTTTAAATGGTAGTGTATTTCATGTAAAATGCCTCATCCGAGAGTAAACGTTGACTCTTATCAAAAGGCCCATTTGCTGTGTAGTAAATGTGAACTCGTGTTATTTTCAGAATGGAATGCTCTCAGCTCTGCCCTACCTTGGTTGTTGGTTTCTGGCTTTGCTGGGTGGACAGCTGGCAGACTTCTTGAGAGAGAAATGTTTTATGCGCACTGTAATTGTGCGCAAGGCTTTCACTATAGTAGGTAAGGTATTCATAGACCCTTTACACTTTTTGTTATGCTGAACTGTCTGCACATTTGCAGAAATGTTGATGGGATGATTGGACTGATGCTGTGAGGTGTGTCAATGCTTTAAATAAATCAGTGTGTCTGTTTTGAATGTGTCCAGGAATGGTGGGACCAGCTGTCTTCCTGGTGGCTGCTGGCTACACTGGCTGTAACTACACCTTGGCCATTGCCTTCCTTACCATCTCTTCTGCTCTAGGGGGCATTTCAGCATCTGGATTTAACATCAACCATTTGGATATCGCTCCCTCGTAAGACAATGCTTTTTGTTGGCAGCTTTTTATGGTTTAGGAGAACTGTACGTCGTGCATGAAATCCATATTATATGTTAACGATAGTTTCAACAGGGTATAAAGTGCCCCTGCATTTTCTGATATAGTTTTATGAAAGGTTTTTTTTTCTTCTTCACAGCTATGCTGGGATATTGCTTGGGATCACAAACACATTTGCCACTATACCTGGAATGGTGGGCCCAGTAATAGCAAGATCTCTGACCAAATCTGTAAGTTATAGTTTCTTGCAAAAATTATTCTTTTTAATGTAAAGACTGCATTATGTTGTGAAATGTGCTGCATAAAATAGGAAATGTGCTGTACATTTTTAAATACTATGCGTGTTGCTGATGTAAGGGTGGTCCCATGTTCATTATGTGAGAATTCTTAACATAATTTAAAACATTCATAACATAAAATGCTTCATTTCAAGAGAAATCCATTTTTTCAACAACTTTACATCATTGTTCAGCTTTTATTTAACGATTATTTTGACTGTTTTTTGACAATGGAGTAACAAATGCCTAAATATTTTGTTTTAATCTAGAACACCATTCCAGAGTGGCAAATTGTCTTCTACATCTCTGCAGCGATCAATATATTTGGAGCAGTTTTCTTCACAATATTTGGCAAGGGCACAGTTCAGCCTTGGGCTGTTCAGAGAATAAACATTCAATAAAGCATATCTACCATTAGCCATTTCCAAAAGGCCAAAGGGATGTACCTATTGTAAATTCCATAGAGATCCTGTAGGTAATTGCATATGGTTTGCAAACTAATGAATATTGCACAATCCAATGTTGTTGTTGTTTTTTAAACATACCAACAAACACTATGAATTCTGA
This sequence comes from Chrosomus eos, assembly GCA_036326025.1. NCBI lineage: Eukaryota > Metazoa > Chordata > Actinopteri > Cypriniformes > Leuciscidae > Chrosomus > Chrosomus eos. Next base: position 18,217,316 of record CM070833.1, read on the forward strand.
TATTGTAATACACGTCAGTAGTTGTTAAGACAATTTCTTTTCTTTTTTCCTCAAATGAAGGGTGAAGGGAGGATACACGTTTATCTTTCATGGTACATCCAGTCATGATAAGGAGATAGTATATAAAGGTTTAATCACACTACCAGTATATTCTGATTCCTGAAAAAATTACTCATGAGTTGAGTCTGTTTAGTGAATAAAACCCCTGTATGAAGTCAGAGAGGGTAATGAAATAATCTACTTTCAGTACTTACAAGTTACTACTTTCATCATGTCCAACTCATGAATTGGTTTGAACTACTTAAGGCTTGTGAAACCCAAAGTAGTTGTTCTCACTTGTAAGAACTAAATTAATTTACATATGTTTTGTTGAAAACTGAAATAATTGTTTGGAAACAGACCGCTGCGCTGAATGCAGTAAATCAAATTGCATTTTCCTCAAATACATTAAACTAATTGGGATCTCCTCAAGTTTTTATAATGGGAATATTTTACTTAATTTTTTACGATGATCATCCCTATGAAATATGCCATAATTTAGGCCTAGCACAACTTGCCTTAACCTTGCTCAAGCAACAGGACAACAAGGGACATTTTCGTTTAATTCATGTTTTGCCTTTTTGTACAGTATAACTAAATTATGTGTATTTTGTATTTCTTGTTTTGTGCAATCGTTTAAAAAATGACGAATAAAAGACATTGCCAATTGTCAAGATGCTGCAATCATCGCCTGTCAAATAAGTGTAGGCTACATTTAATAAAATTATTGCACTCGTTTATTTTGTTGATGAATATGTATTAATTGTTAGGATTTTAAGTTATATTTCGCCAAATAATTAACTGCGTCGTCATTTATGTAACCCATGTATCTATCTCCGCAGTTTAGGTCCACCTGACACCTTAACGCTAATGCGTCTGCAGAACAAACTCTTAACCATTTTCCTTTCTCGTCCGTCAATTTTAAATGATCGTTTCTTTACAATAGCAGTCTGACCTCAAGCATCCTCTGTGACTGATGTAGAAAGCAATATTGCGCTCGTCTGCGCATGCACAGTCGCTTGCGTCTGTTCTGTATAATAACAAGATCAGACGCTCAGCCTCTTCAGCACCGTTCCAGTGTCCCCAACTCACGCGCAGGTACAGTACCGCACATTCACGCGCATCTTTAACTGCGAATTTAAAAACAAACCAATCAAACGTGTCCGTAATTATATACTATTATATCGTCTTTCTATTTATGTCTTCAAGATAATTGCTTTTTGTAATAGATCTTACTGATGCTTCGACATTGTGCTAGATACAGGCTGGGAATGGGAGAACATGGCGGCAGCTGCAGAGGAAGGGATTGCTCTATTAAATCCCCTAGACATCTAAATGATCTCTTCTGCTGTTCGTTGGCGACTATACTTGTAATGATTTTGTGCAAATGAACACCAAAAGGAACAGCTTTCTGAAGTCATGTTGGGCTGATTTGATTGTCAGGCATAACAGGAATAATTTCAAGTCCTTTTTAAAGAATGCGTCTCTGTTAGGTAACCTCAACAAGAATAGTCCTTCTGTTAACCTCTCAAGTTAAGCTGAGAATTAGCTTCCTTACACTAATGGCAGTCTAGCTTTTGCCTTTAAGGAACCTTTTGGATTGCTGTCCCTGACAAATTACTTATCAGCTTATTTGAAATTATGATGATGCAATAATCTTGCATGCTGAGTTCATGATGCAGCTTAATCTTAATGCACTACTTTAGAATTGACTATGAATTCTAGCTTAAATAGCTGCTCCAATATTTCTTTTTCTTAACAATATCGACTACATGAGTGGCTCACAAATGGCTGCCAGTCTTTTAAATCGGTAGGCGAATCTTTACAAAATGGAGGTCTGCAGGACAAAGATGTACCAGGCGTAAAAAAAATGCATGCCCTGTCTTTTAAAGAAGTTGCTAGTTACTTGGCTGAGCTAGAAACCTAAATAGCCTGAAATGATCAACTTACTGCTGCTCTAAGGGTTGAAAAAAGGAGATGTAGTAAATACCGTATTTGTTAATCAAATTTCTTTGTTTGCATTTCTTTCAGTGTCCATTGAGTGAAATTCAAATAATACATTTAAGATAATTACATAAATTACCACAGCCAAAAAAAAAATACATTTCAGGTATTGTTCACCCAGATGTCTCGTGTGGTTTACTTTAGCAGAACACCAGAGTTTTTTTTTTTTAAAGAATGCAGCTTTGTCTTTTCTTTGAGAATTTTGCATTGAGCCTTTTCAAGGCTTTACATCTTCAGTCCCCTTTTTTGTCATTCAGTGGAAAAGAATGATCAGGACATTCTTCGAATTTCTCCTTTTATATTCCATAGATGGAACAACATTGGCTGAATAATTTATATAATTTTCATTTTGGATTACACTGTATTGTCAGATGTACTGAAGAACAGTGCTTGTATTTGAATGGGTGCTTCTTTAGACCTTGGAATGAGTGGGTTTTAAATTGGGTAAAAAGCATTTTCTAGCAAGGGATCATGCATTTATCTTACCATGTCCCATGCCTGTCCATTATAGAATTTGCACAATAACTGTTTCTTGGTGTCTGTGTAAAGCTTTACAGATACATTGGCACTTTAAATAAAGCAATCAGCCATGGGAAAGGAGAAGCTCCACATCAATATTGTGGTTATTGGCCACGTGGACTCTGGAAAGTCCACTACAACTGGCCACCTTATCTACAAGTGTGGTGGGATTGACAAGCGAACGATTGAGAAGTTTGAGAAAGAGGCTGCAGAGGTAAGATGGAGATATTTTAACTAATATATGATTAAATCAATTTCAGATGATCTATAATGGTATGTTTATGTCTATCACTCCTAGATGGGAAAGGGCTCTTTTAAGTATGCCTGGGTGCTGGACAAGCTTAAAGCTGAAAGAGAGAGAGGAATCACCATTGACATCTCCCTGTGGAAGTTTGAGACCAGCAAATACTATGTCACCATCATTGATGCTCCAGGACACAGGGACTTCATCAAAAACATGATCACTGGAACCTCACAGGTTATGAGCTTAACAGGCACACAAATATATATTTAGTAGCTGCTATTTATTTATGTTTAAGAAATAATCCCAACGTGTTTTCTGACCCTCAGGCAGACTGTGCCGTGCTGATCGTGGCGGCAGGTGTCGGGGAGTTTGAGGCTGGCATCTCGAAGAACGGTCAGACCAGAGAGCACGCTCTTCTGGCCTACACATTGGGTGTGAAGCAGCTGATTGTGGGTGTCAACAAGATGGATTCCACTGAACCCAGTTACAGCCAGAAGCGTTATGAGGAAATTGTGAAAGAAGTTAGCACCTACATCAAGAAGATTGGCTATAATCCTGACACCGTGGCATTTGTGCCCATCTCTGGCTGGAATGGAGATAACATGCTTGAGGCCAGTCCCAATGTAAGTATGGCAGTGGAAATAAAGCATTGTTTCCACTAAGGTTGCATCATTAATCGACATAAAAACAAAATTGCATTTTCCATTTCTTGGAACGGCTCGATTTGCGGTAAAAGCTGCACCATACAAATTTATCTCTGTATCGGTTTTGAGATTGGGTCATTTATACCGGGCATTTTGGAACGCAACATGTGCCAACCATCTTCCAAAACATGTAATGAGAAGTGTTTATAAACCATCTGTTGCCAAAAGACGCTTTAAGGGCTGCCTGTGGTTCCCTTTCAATCGAGAATTTCAGACGTAGTCTTAAGTCGACTGAATGGGATCACGCCATTCAGTCGACGTAAGACTACGTCCCGGAACGGTGGGTTGCATATGCAACCAGGATGTTTTTCCACCAATATAAAAGCTTGATTGGTTTAACATTTGAAAATGAAGAAATTGAGACAGACATAAATGAAATAAATAATTGAGATATTACAATAGTGATTCTTATTTTAATATTTTTATTTAGTAATACTATGAATAAAAAAATATTTATTTTTACATATAATATTAATATAATAATAACAATTATTATTATAGCCATATCAATGGCCAAATTATGCAGCATTATAAACAAGCACAGCAAACCTGGAGCATAAAATAAATAAATAAATCACATTTTAATATTGCATTCACAATTTTTATCAGAAAAAAAAAAAAAAAAAAAACTCGCACTTTTGTTAGGTAACCTCAACAAGAATAGTCCTCTGTTAACCTCTCAAGTTAAGCTGAGAATTAGCTTCCTTACACTAATGGCATCTAGCTTTGCCTTTAAGGAACCTTTGGATTGCTGTCACTGACAAATTACTTTCAGCTCATTGAAATTATGATGATGCAATAATCTTGCATGGTGATGTTCATGATGCAACTTAATCTTAATGCACTACTTTAGAATTGACTATGAATTCTAGCTTAAATAGTGCTCATATTTCTTTTCTTTAACAATATCGGCTAACATGAGGGGCTCACAAATGCTGCCAGTCTTTAAATCGGTATGGCGAATCTTTACAAAATGGAGGTTGCATGACAAAGATGTACCAGCATAAAAAAATGCATGCCCTGTCTTTTAAAGAGTTGCTAGTTTACTTGGCTGAGCTAGAAACCTAAATAGCCTGAAATGATCAACTTACTGCTGCGTTGAAAAAAGGAGATGTAGTGAATACCATATTTGTTAATCAAATTTCTTTGAAATAATAAATAAATCACATTTTAATATTGCATTCACAATTTTTATCAGGAAAAAAAAAAAAAACTCGCACTTTGTTTTTTTCATCCCCCAAATTCCCCTAGTGTCTGTATATCAGTTTGGAGCATTAAGACTTTCTTCAGTGAATATGAACACTTTATATTCGTGCAAAATGCATCCCAACTGGTTGGTTTCCATCAGTGTCTTCATCAGGTTTCTATGACTTTGCTTTAGATGACTTGGTTCAAAGGTTGGAAAATTACCCGGAAAGAGGGAAATGCATCTGGGACCACCCTATTGGAAGCTCTGGATGCCATTCAGCCTCCATCACGTCCAACTGACAAACCCCTCCGCCTGCCTCTTCAGGACGTCTACAAGATTGGAGGTTTGCATTCCTGCAAGCTATATTGCATATAGGCTACAACTAAATTAAATAGATACCGGTTATCATCTTTTAACCTTAAAACAAAGGCAATAAGGCTAACATAAAACAGAGCTGAATGATAAGCAATGTTTTCACTAGGTATTGGAACCGTCCCTGTTGGCCGTGTGGAGACTGGCGTTTTGAAGCCAGGTATGGTGGTGACCTTTGCCCCTGTGAACGTGACAACTGAAGTCAAGTCTGTGGAGATGCATCACGAGGCTCTTTCGGAGGCCTATCCCGGGGACAACGTTGGGTTTAACGTTAAGAACGTCTCCGTCAAGGACATCCGTCGTGGCAACGTCGCTGGAGACAGCAAAAACGACCCACCCCAGGAGGCCGCCAGCTTCACGGCTCAAGTAAGCTTGGTTAACTTCTGTTTTCATTACTCATTTCAGGAAGCCTGAGTAATCATTACAAACTTGTTTCCCATCAGGTGATCATCTTGAATCACCCAGGGCAGATCAGTGCTGGCTACGCCCCTGTGCTAGATTGCCACACTGCGCACATCGCCTGCAAGTTCGCAGAGCTGAAAGAGAAGATTGATCGTCGTTCTGGGAAGAAGCTTGAGGACAACCCCAAGAGCCTCAAGTCAGGAGACGCGGCCATTGTTGACATGATCCCTGGGAAGCCCATGTGTGTGGAGAGCTTTTCAGAGTATCCTCCTCTGGGTAAGTGCTATCCCAACATTCCACTCGAAGAGCGAAATGTTCATTTCATTATTATTTAAAGAGATCATCGGATGCCCATTTTCCACAAGTTGGTATGATTCTTTAGGGTCTTCATATAAAGTTGGTAACATACTTTGGTTAAAATTCCTCAATGGTTGTGTAAAACAACACCCTTTTTACCTCCTCAAAAACAGCTCTGTTCACAGTGACCCGTTTTGGTGCATGGCTCTTTAATTGATAATGAGCAACTGCTCACCCCACCCGCCTCTTCCGTGGGGCATGTCGACACAAGACACAAGCAAATCCAAACGGCTTGATTATTGAGAGTGTTTAGGCTTTTTGAGGATAAAAAAAGAAGTATATGGATATTTTTTTCCATTGTATGGTGGTGTGTCCACACACTGCAAAGACACATTTATATGCAAACACCATATAAAAGTGAATTTTGCATCCGATGACCCGTTTAATGTAACTGAGGTTAAATTCTTTAGACTTTATTTCTTGATATTTTGTAATTCCTCTTTTATGTATATCTAAAATCTATGCCAAATAAATAAAATTAAGAAACGTTTGATTGTTGATATAATGATACAAGGTTGATGACTGATCATTGCTTGCCTTTTTTGAAATGTTAAAGGCATAGGAAATTATATTAGTTTTATTTTCACATTCTGTTATTTACTTACAAACCAGTATAAATATATTTATTCTGCAAAAAATATATTTTAAAACAAGGTCCCAGTGTTTTTTGTCCATAAAGTGAATGGTCTCTATTGTCATTTTGGGCTTCAATGATTTTGATTATATTGACAAAAACAGTTAAAACATTTAACACACACAATTTTTTGGTGGTGAAATTAAGGTAGCGATAGGTAATTTGTAATTTCATCTATATTGTGACTTCCAAATAACACAATTGAAAAAAAAAAAAACATGTAGACTATTCTATCTATTGGTTGTAGATTGGGTGGAGGCTGATCTGGGGTCATATGTATAAAGCTGCTCTGAGTACAATTTTAGTCTTGTGTCAAAATTCTAAGAATGATGTCCTTTAAGTCTTATTCCTAGACTTAAGAGTAAGTGGGATTCAGAAAGGTTCCTATGTGTTAAGACTAGGTCTCAGCTCCTTAAATTATGTAAGAGTGCTGGAGAGGTATCTTAACCTAGTCTGGAGTAACAAGATGGTAGCAGAGAAGAGGAAACAAAACACTCTCTCAGAAAAAGATATAATATATTGGAGTTATATGATGACAAAGAGTTGATAAAACGATACAAGCTTAATCGTCAAAGTATTCATTTTGTAACTGACCTAGTAAGAAATTGAATAGCTTCTCCCACTCTACAAATCTATGCTCTAACTGCAGAAATGACAGTAATTATTAGACGACAAAAAAACAAACAAAAAACAAATGCAGCACTGGTGATGACTTGGGCTCATCAGTCCAATAAGCATGCTCTTAAAAAGCACTATTGTGGCACTGACCACACCAAACATACAGTAGTGGCCAAAAGTGATATCTGAAAGTGATATTTGTTATTAATGACCCTACAAGTTTGATTAAACCAACAAAATATGAGGACAATATTTTATATATTTTTTAAATATTAGGGAAGAAAACACTAAACTTGGTTAAAGTATTTATCAGACAAAATATTTTGGCCAAAAAGGCACCTATTTTTTTTTGAAAAACAAAAAAAGCTCAGAGAATTGACATCATCAGTTATTAATATTTCGTTGGTTCTCTTGTTTTTGCACCATCATTTCTTTGTATGACAGCCTGACAAAATTATGTCTGCATAGTTTGGCATGTTTTACTGTGTTATCACAAATTAGCACAACTATGAAAAATGCTTTCAGAATTTTTACACGTTTTTTATATTTGGATAAAGGGTAAAGATGTCAATTTTCCTATACTGGACATCACTTTTGGCATCTACTGTATGTTAGTTCAATCCATGCGGCAAAAGTAAGCCACTTTTATGAGGATTGCAAGCTTACCTGGAGTTGTTTGGGCCGTTGATCAAACTCATGTTTGCATCATTGCTCCAACTGTAAATGAGACGTATATCAATAGAAAATGATTCCACATCATCAATACTTGTTTGTGATAATTTTGCACAATGCAAATTATGTGTGGTTATGTTTGCACAAGCTCTGCATTCGGCACTCTAGTAAAGTCACATCACGTCTATTTATATATCACTTTATTCACAATAGATTGCTTAAAAGCAAGCAGCTTTACCGTATTAAACATGAAAAACATTGTCAGTGTCTTGTTTCATCAGAAGAACGGCTTCATTTTCTACTAAGCAGCTCTCCAGTGTGTTCATGTTTTCACCGATTGACGTCTGACCTCTACGGACTCAACAGGAGAAATGAACTGGAAAAGATTACAGCATGAAAGAAAGCGGAGCCTCAGCGCACACCTACCTATTATGTAATCGCCACGGACCAATGGTAGAACAAAGGCGTTTTAAAGCCGGAGCGAACTTTATGGCAAGTTTGCCTTGCAAGCTGTTTCTAACTCCTGAAACGAACTTTGTTTTGGCCTGATTTTGTTCGAAATGACGTTACATCAGTTTGTTCTTTTCTTTTTCATTTTCGTTTAGGGGTCAAATTAAGTTGGATATACTATTATTAGCAAACATCTGACGTCACCCACACTGCTTGGAGCGGCGTTTAGATGAATATGTAAATATGTGCTGCGCGCTTTCCTGTCAATAACAAAATGAACAACAAAATTGAGAAAACAGCAAGCATTTTTAGTAAAGCATAAGAAAAGCATCTGATCATAACAACGATATGTTTGCACAGGCTCTGCAATTCGGCACTCTAGTAATGTCACGTCATGTTTATTTATATAGCACTTTATACAACAGATTGATTAAAAGCACGTAGTTTTACCGTATTAAACATGAAAAACAATGTCAGTGTCTCATTTGATCAGAAGTACATCACTTTCTACTATAAAGTGAGATTCCAGTGTATTAAATGTTTTCACTTATGGACGTCTGTCCTTGACAGACTCAACAGAAATAATAAACCAGAGAAGAGTTCCATGCGAAAGAAGGTGCACACCTCAGCGCACACCTACCTATTATGTAATCGCACACGGACCAATGGGAGTATGAAAGTGTTTACCAGCTGGAGCAAAGTTTTCTGGAAAGTTCGCTTTGGCAAGCCGTTTCGAACTCTTGAAATGAAGGGCCTGTTTGGGCCTGATTTTGTTCGAAATTATGTCATGTCAGTTCGTTCTTCGATTTCGCTTGAAGTATATAAGGGCCTTTAGACATTGCTGAAAGTTGCTTTTAGCTTCTTTATATTAATTGCTCCTACTCTTAAACAAGTCCTACTTTTTTACACTTAAGCCTATTCTTAAGAGCATTTTTGAGAAGTTTTATACATATGGCCTCTGAATCCGAGTTTGCAGTTGATTGTAAGAAATGGGCGGAGTTTAAGCAAACTAAATGATTGGAGAAATCGTCTCAGGTTAGGACTGTAACCCTAGCTCCCCGAGAAGGGAACGAGACGCTGCGTCGATGACACCTTGGGAACACCCCTGTGTGATTGCGCCTGAAGCATGTATGTCAACTAGTCCAATGGCGAGAGTGAGCGTCATGGGCGGTTGACGCCACGACCAGTAAAGGATAAAAGCACATCCGGTCTGACCGGCATTAGCTTAGAAATGGCCGAAGCAAGTCGATCACAGGAATGCAGGAAGTATGGCAGGGCAACAAAGCGCCTCGTTCCCTTCTCAGGGAACTAGAGTTACAGTCATAACCTGAGACGTTCCCTTTCGAGGGAACTCGCGCTGCGTCGATGACGCCTTGGGAACGAGAATACCCAATACCATACGTACAATTGACCCTTCGCAAAGACCCGCCCTCCTTAGTTACTGTCGCTATGTTCCGACAAGCTACGCCACTCTCACGCTCATGCTCTCACCATGTTCTCACGCAGTGAAAAATACATCGCGGAGCAGAGAGGAGACTGACAACACGCGGACAGACAGGACAGACCAGGTTACTTTTCGGTTACTTTTGATATTAAGCATGTAAAACAAAGTCTCACCTTTCAAATATGGTCATTTTTTGAAAGAAATTTAAACAATAAATACCGTTTTGTGGCTCTTTAATGTGCCGTGACAGATCGCTGTAGAGCATCAGTTAAAGCTGCACGTGATCCGATCATCTCTTCCTTCTAGTTCATTTATAGCATCAAATAAACATGAACGAACATAAGAAGTAATGTTGTTTTAACCGCGGAAAGGCGTCAGTATATTAATTTTACCAAGTTAAAATCCTCCTAACTCTACTGGCTGCTTTTTCGGACAAAATGGCGGATGGCGAAGTATGATTGGTTAGAACACCTGTCAATCAAGCTCCACGCGAAGGGTCAATTGCCTGATGTAAAACTGTTGGCAATCTAAGTATGAAGCACCTGAGACCCTGGGGCAGCATCCAAGTCCAGGCTATAAAACTTTACAAATGTGAGCGGCGAGGACCACCCTGCCACATCACAAACCTCTTGAAGGGAAACCCCTGATAAGGCTTTAGAGGCTGCCACTCTCCTAGAAGAATGAGCTCTGACACAAAAAGGCCAACGATGGCCAGAGGACTCATAGGCAAGAACAATAGCCTCAACTATCTACTTGCCGATTGATCTTAAATGATCCAAAGCAGACAAACAACTGATCTGATTTTCTCCACGGGGCAGCCCTGTGGACATAAGTATCCAGTGCTCGCACTGGACACAAGAGATTCAGTTTTTCCTGGTCCAACGAAGCAGGACAGAACACCTGCAGCACGATAGGCCTCGGAACATTGGTCGGCACCTTAGGGACGTATCCCTGTTTAGAGTATAAGAATGCCTTGACCGTCCCGGGTGGGAGAAACTGAAAGGGCCTGAAGGTCTCCGACTCTTTTGGGGGATGAAATAGCTAGAAGAAAGATAGTCTTGAATGTCAGAAATTTCTCTGAAACCGACTCTAGGGGCTCGAATGGAACCCCTGATAGGACTTCCAAAACTAGTGCCAGGTCCTAAACCGGCACTCTAGTGTGAGTTGCAGGCCTCAGCCTCAAAGTACCACGAAGAAAATGTATGATCAGGGGGTCTCGACCCAAGGATGTACTACCCACCGGGGCAAGGAAAGCCGCAATGGCCACCAAGTAGACCTTTAAGGTGGATGGATATAAACCTGATACAAAGCGATCTTGCAGAAACTCAAGTACTGTACTAACTGAATCACACTGACGCTGGTGACACCAGGAAGTGAAAACTCTCCACTTTAGTGCATATCATTTCCTAGTAGCTGGAGCTCTGGAGCTTAGGATGGTCTTGGTGGCCCTGAGAGACAGATCTGCAGCCGGGTCCAACTCCCTCGCTCTTATCCAAATCCCCCAGCAGATCAGCCTGTAACAATGCCATTTTGTGGAGCCTGACCTGCTGCTATGCTTTACCCACTAAATTAGATGTTGTTTTGAGTGGCTTAGTGGGTAGCACTGGGGCCTTCAGGGACGATGCTGAACCGGGAGACAGATAGCTTGGAAGTGTCTGTTCAGCCGAGGGCATCGTCCCATAGCCATATTCTTTCAGCCCCCTTATATAAGAATATACATGGATTTGGGGGCTAAAAAGACCGAACAAATATGGCTTATTCCACGATCTAGACCGCTCGCTGTGCAGATCGGCAAAAATTTGAAGGCCCCTTGATGGAGGTGATGCATTAGAAGATGCATCAGGAAGCGGAACTGGATAGTTCCTCGGAACTAGAGCACTGGAGCATTGGGCTCTCTCTGCCGGGCGGAAGAAGCTGCTGGGCAAGGCTTCCGACACTGGCGAGAGAGCACTGGATCAATCGGGTGAAGGAAGAGAAAAGGCAGAGCCCGTCTCTAACCCCGCCAAGATATCCATTCGCAATCCTCAGGAATGCCCTCTCCATGCTGCCTCAGCAGCGGCTCCGGATCCCTGAGGATCGCGAGCCTAACCACTTTCCTCAAAGTAACAGGCGAGAGTGGAGCATGTGAAGCAGAAGCCTCTCACAATGTTGACAGTGAGCCCCCTCGAAGGCTAACATAGCATGCTCCACTCCCAAACATGACACATAAATCGTGTGTATCCGCCACCCGTTAAATAGTGCGGGCAGGGAGAAGGACACAATTTAAACATCTCTTTCGCCATTATGTACTTTAAATTGCTTGTGAACGGTCAACAGTAAATGGACATTTTTGACAAAGTACTTGCTGATGCACAGAAGCTAATGCCAGTCAGACAGGATGTGCTTTTATCCTTTCCTGGTCATGATGTCATCCGCCCATGACGCTCACTCTCGCCATTGGACTAATTGACATACGTGCTTTAGACACAATCACGCAGGGGCGTTCCAAAGGCGTCATCGACGCAGAGCGAGTTCCCTCGAAAGGGAACTAGTATACATCACCAGAGCAAAGTCTGTCTTTTCACTAGAAGTTCGAGTTATGACATTTTGATAAAAAAAATATATTAAAATGGTCTAATTAAACCTGTGCATGGCTGAATCATTCACAATAACATAGGCTACCTTGGGAAAATAGATAGGATTCATTTTCTTTGCATTCAACACACCTAGAACTTTTCTCTTATTGTTAATGTCATGACAGTGACAGCACAACTCATCCAAAGGGCTTTTTAGGATCCATTATAGTACACAGATGACCTGCTTGGATCAAAACCATCCTTTTGGTTTGCAGGTCGTTTTGCTGTGCGTGACATGCGTCAGACAGTGGCAGTGGGTGTGATTAAAGGAGTGGAGAAGAAGACCGCGACGAGCGGAAAGATCACCAAATCTGCTCAGAAAGCCCAGAAGGTCAAATGAATGTTGTGTTTGACTGCCAACTCCAGAGACACATATGGAAAAGCAGAGGTCATCCAGCTCTTCTATCCTATTGGCTGCCTAGGTTCCATAGTTAGAGACTGCTTAATAGTTCCAATGCATCGCAAAAGTATCAGAAGGAAAAAAATATTAACAAAAGCAGTCCTTTAGATAACTCTAGTTTGTATGTTGACTCTTAAATCTTAAATCCACACCATTATTTGTGTTTTGATAGTTGTGCTCTTCTCTTCGATGATGGCTGTTGAAACCATATGTGATTTTTAATATCTTGAGAGGTCTGACCTCTCCTTCTCTGGAGTGCAGTTTTAGCATGGTTCTCACAATGTTGTCTTTGCTTGTTTGCAAAATACCATGTGTTCAGTATCCACTGGTGGTTAGCTACTTAAACAGCACTATTTAGTAGACTTTGAGAACCTGTATGTTTATCTTTGCAGACCAATGAAAATCTAAAATGAAGCTCTTAATTAGCCCATGTCTGGGCTCATGCAATCTTTGGTGCACTGACAGCTTTATGTTTAGCACTTTGACTGGCTAACCCCCGCACAAGCACTTGTTGACTTTAATTGGCATTAGCTACTGCACCTTATAAAAAATAAAAGCTTTCATGTCATATTAAAGATGTCTCAACTATGATAATGGTGTTTGTTTTCATTTCACTCTCAAACAGGACACTACATACAAGCTATATAGTTAGACCATTTACCTGTGTATTTAGAAATTACCTGTATGAATGGTGAGTTTAGACTCCAAATAAAGTTTACAAAGTCCATAAAATAAACTGTCTAAGAACAGATTAGAATAGATCATATTTTGCTTTTTTTGTTCAATAAAGTATTTTTGAGTAAGTTTGAAGTTCTATTCTGAATGTCTTCGTCTTTGGTTGAACAAAATGTTTAAACGTTGTGTGGATAAATCGCTACTTTAGCCACAAGTAACGCTTCATTTAGCCAAGGCTGCAAAGCCGACTCCGTGTTACAAATATGTTAGACCTATTACTTCTGCCACTAAAGATTGCTTAATTAATAATCTTCCTGATCAGTTTAATCTCAGCATCCTAGATAGCTTAGAAGAACTCGATATTGCGACAGAAACTTGTAACTCTCTTTTCCAGCACTTTAGATACAGTTGCTCCGTTGCGCAGAGGTATTTCACATTTCACAGACGGAGAGCTCGATTGCATACAGAGAGGCCTTAAAAGCTGCTAGATCTGTTTATTTTTCAACCCTAATAGAAGAAATTAAACTAAACCCTACTGTAGGTATTTATTTGAAACAGTTGATAAACTAACGAAAAATAAAGCTTTAAGCCCAGAAGTTTCAGCACAACAGTAATGACTTTATGACCTTCTTCACTTTACAAGATTGATAATATCAGGGAGAAAATTATAACTATGTAACCGTCTACTATAGCATCGCATCAGGGAGTGCACGGTTGTCTCACCAAGGAAAAATTCGATTCATTCATTGCCATAGAAAAGGAAGAATTTTTTAAACTCGTAAAATCATCTAAATCGACAACATGTATGTTAGACCCTATACCAACTAAGCTATTGAAAGAGATGCTTACAGAGGTCATAGATCCTCTTCTCAATATTATTAATTCATCTTTGTCACTAGGATACGTACCAAAAACGTTTAAGCTGGCTATGATTAAACCGCTTGTTAATAAACCGTAACTTGATCCTACAGAATTAGTCAATTACAGGCCGATCTCGAATCTACCTTTTCTGTCAAAGATACTAGAAAAGGCAGTATCCTCACAACTATGTTCCTTTTTAGAAAGAAATGATATCTGCAAGGATTTTCATACTTTTGACCACAACATTCTTTTAAATAGACTCGAAAATTATGTTGGCATTAGTGGAATTGCATTAGCATGGTTTAAATCACCTGACTGTTATCAGTTTGTAGCAGTAAATGAAGATATGTCTTATCGATCACAAGTTCAGTATGGCCTACCACAAGGCTCAGTACTAGGACCGTTGCTGTTCACTCTGTATGTGCTACCCTTAGGAGATATCATTAAGAAGCATGGCATTAGTTTTCACTGTTATGCTGATGATATTCTATATTTCTTTACGCCCTGACGAAACTTAATTCACAAAATTAACGGAAATTACTAGTCATCCATTTTTTTTATATCAGCTATGCATTCTAACTAAATTCTGGAAAAACAAAGATTCTAATTATTGGACAAAATACGTCCTCACGTAATAACCTAGAATACTGTCTAACACTTGAAGACTGCTCTGTCAAGTCCTCGTCGTCGGTTAGGAACCTGGGTGTGCTCTTTGATGGCAATCTTTCATTTGAAAGTCACGTGAATAGTATCTGTAAAACCGCATTTTTCCATCTTAAAAATATATTTAAATTACGTCATGCTCTCATTGACGAATGCGGAACGATTAGTTCATGCGTTCATGACATCAAGGATAAATTATTGTAATGCTCTACTGGGTAGTTGCCCTGCACGCTTAATAAACAAATTACAGCTGGTCCAAAACGCAGCCACTAGAGTTCTTACCAGAACCTGGAAGTATGACCATATTAGCCCGGTTCGGTCAACACTGCACCCTGTTAAACATTGTAAGTAATTAACAATATTTAAAAAAAATTCGAAGCACTAAATGGTTTAGCTCCCCATGTACTCGAGCGACCTCTTAACGCATTATAGTCCTTCACGTCTATTGCGATCTCAAAATTCTGGCCAGTTGATTATACCTAGAATATCAAAATCGACTGCTGGCAGTAGATCCTTTTCCTATTTCCGGAAAATAATAATAATAAAAAATAATTCCGTTTCACGTGACTACGTCGAAGCGATAAATTTTGTATTATTAATTTTAAGGCCAGACAAGTAGTTTGTTGAGGGTTGGTTTTGTAGGGAAGGACTACATGCCTGCACATAATACGCATGTGCACACCATCAGCGTTTTCGCGGGTTTGCGTTTTTAAAGTTTGTGTAGAGAGAACTTAAGAGTTTTCTGTTAATAAAAAAAAGTGTTTTTTTTTATTATGATCGCGCTGCTCGCGAGCAACAAAGCTGATCATCATCGGATTTGAAAGTAACGGCTCCTCTCGTCAAAGCCTGCCACATGCAGCTCCCGCCGTTTGTTCGGCTCTTTCGTTACAAGGTTTGTAAACGCGCCAAATACAGTCTCACTGTATATTCAAACACCAGAGGCGAACAGAGTACACTGCTTCATTACTTGAGTAAAAGTACAGATACCCCTTGCTAAATTTTACTCAAGTACAAGTAAAGGTACTACAGTCAGATGTCTACTTAAGTAAAAGTAGCCTACTGAAGTACTTGTTTTTAAAAGTACTTGAGTATCAAGAGTACAAGAGTAGCCTACATTTTCTAAATATTGCATTACTACTGCCACAGTGCTTAGATTTATGTACAGAAACGTCCTACATGGAGTTTTGAAAAATGTTAATGTTAATTCCTTGGAGAATGTAAAATGAATTGAAGGTAAAATCAAGTCATTTTCATAGTTTTACCATGTTGCTTTATTTAACATTTAAGACAATTTCAGAAAATTGAAATAGTCTGGCGAGATGGGACCTGCTGCATCCATTGTTTCGTCCATGGTTTCGTCTCTTATTTAAATCTGACCAGAGTTGACTTTGGCGAAAGCTGAAGGTGATTGCTGATAGGCTGTCCCAATCAGTGGCGCTTGCACAATCCAGAGCCGTTGCTCTGCCACAATCCAATCACGTTTGAGAGGGAAACAACAAATTGAGGTTTTCCGAGATTTTTCTTTTTTCCTTTTTTTTTTTAGAAGTAGTAACGGTACTCACGGTTATGGGTAGAAATGTAGTGGAGTAAAGAGTAGTATTTGCCTCTCAAATGTACTTGAGTAAAGTCATGAGTACTCCCCAAAAATGATACTCGAGTAAAGTACTGGGGCCTGTTTCAATAAGGAGGTTCAACCAACTCTGAGTTAAAACTTGAACTCTGAGTTGACTTACACTGAGATGGGAAACTCTGAGTTTTCGGTTACAGAACAGCTGAAATGAGTTGGTTCAATCAACTCTGAGTTGACTGACTCTGAGTTAAGCGCGTGCACCACAACTATAAAAAGCCATTATCAATGGAGCACAGATATATGAGTCACCATGGAAACAGCGCAAGACAAAAAGAGGTGTTGGGTGTAATTAATTATCAAGTAATCTAAATATTGCAATTTGATTAAAGGGATTACTCTTAATTCTTCTGTAATGTAAAATAAAATATGATGCAATTCCATTAAATAGGCTACTGCATAAACTATAGACCAATTCAGTATAAAACAATAGTGGATTTTACTTTTTTTAAAAGGTATATTTTTTATGTAACCTTCTCCCTCTACACACTTTGATCAATTCAAGAATAATTCATGCAACTGTATATTGTTAATTTGAAAGGAGTAAAAGTGCAGTTTCTTGTCTCTCTTATTGTTCAAGTAGTTGAGGTTGATATAGGATTTAGTAATTAGTAATAATATGTAGACCAATACTTTCTAAAAATAGTAATTATTACATGAATTTAATTACACTGTTGAAGATGTCATTTGTAGTTAATAATTCGTAACTATTTTAGAGTAACTTACTGTTATAATATCAGAGGTGAAACTGGAAGAAAGTTATTCATCCTAAAGTAGGCTACTATTACTTTGATAAAATTTTACTTTAGTAGGCTACAAGTAAAAATACCAGTCTAAAAATCTACTCAAGTGTAAAAAGTATCTAATTTAAAATGTGAGTAAAAGTTGCTGAGTAACTTTTTTAACAGCGGGGGTTGGGGGGGACTCTCCCATGTAGGGTTGGGGGGGGGGGGGGGACTCTCCCATGTAGGGTTGTAACGTATGAGAGTTTCACAGTATGATAGCCGTCTCAGAAAATATCACGGTTTATGGTATTAAAACTATTACATATATAAACTGCATTATTAAATTACGGTTATTTTTATCATCAGTTAAAATGAAAAATTTTGAGTTTGTACAATAAAACATATCTAATCAACTAATTTCAATAATTGATTATGAATTAGACATCTTATTTTTTATCTTTAATAACTTATTAAATTATGTTTAATAAATAGAGTTCTATGAATTTTTTTTATTCCTTTTTTTAAAAAATATGATTTAATACAAATATATTATCAAAAACGGTGGTAATCAAATAAAAGTTTAGCAAACGTTTTAATCCTTTTATTTTTTGGCAAAGTGCTGCAAAACAGATTTAGTCAATTAAACCATGGACAAACAATATATATTCCTTAAAGAATGTGTAAATACATTTTAGTATTATTGTTGGTGTTTAAACACCGCTTCCTCTTTAAAAAAAGGGGAGGAGACCGCAAGAAACTCTGGGTTTACTGAAGAAAACGTCTCCGGTTACTTTCGTAACCTCGGTTCCCTGAAAGGCAAGGAACGAGACATTACGGATGTCGTATATGGGAACTCTCTCTCATCCTTCACTTCCGCTGAAATCTTATTGGCTAACGCCAGCAACGCTGGCCAATTGACGCAAATATGCAAATACTGAAACCCCGTGCAGTATAATGCAAGTGCAGCGTCAATTCCTCCTCAGAATCGAACAGAACGCCAAATCAATAGCGAACACGGCGGCGAGCGTAATGTCTCGTTCCTTGCCTTTCAGGGAACCGAGGTTACGAAAGTAACTGGAGACGTTCCCTTTCAAGGCTACGGAACTTCGACATTACGGATGTCGTATATGGGAACTGTATAGAATCCCGCCGTGGAAGCAAGCAAACCACAGAACAGAACCCAATACAAAACCCCGACACCGCCCCCCCAGAATGCCAGCATTGTGATAGGACGAGACTGGCCAATAGCGAGCCTCTAACCTCTGATAGGTCCAAGGGGACGAATCACAAACTCACAAAACACTGCCAGAATTTGCATATCCCGAACAGTATAACCGGGGGGAAGTCTGCACTGTAGACCAACAGGGCAACAACAACAGTAAAATAAGGCCAACGCATAGCGGTGACAACAGTCTTAATACACATAAGCACACAGAACAACTCATGAGCAAAGCGCAGAGAGCTCTAAATGCTGTGCAAGAATTCAACTCACCGAAAGCACTTGAGACGCCACAGAGGTTAAATCCAACTTGTAAAACCTGGCGAACGTATTCTGAGAAGACCAGCCAGCCGCAAGACATAAATCCTGAATAGACATACCCTTAGTCCAGGCCCACGAAGAGGCGATCGCCCTGGTCGAATGGGCCTTAACATTGAGGGGGCATTCCTGTCCCATACAGTCATAAGCCAAAACAATAGCGTCCACAATCCAGTGAGCAAGCCTCTGTTTAGAGACTCCCCGTCCCTTATTGCATCCACCAAAGCACACAAATAGCTGGTCCGAGCTTCGGAAAGCAGCCGAGCGAGAGATGTACTCCCGGAGCGCTCTGACTGGGCAGATAGCACTTTGAGCATCCGAACCTAGAGAGGTCGATGGCTCAACAGACATGGCAGGCAAAGAAACAATCTGCGCCCTGAACGGGGTATTGAGCGATTTAGGGACATAACCCGGCCTCGGTCTGAGAGTCACGTTACAGTTTCCGGGTCCAAAGCGAATACAATCTTCGCTGACAGAGAAAGCCTGTAAATCCCCAACCCGCTTCGCCGAAGCGAGAGCGAGAAGCAGCGCCGTTTTAATCGAAAGCTCCTTAACTGCAATCGACACTAAGGGTTCAAAGGGCGGCCGTGACAAAGCTTCCAAGACCAAAGTCAAATCCCAAGGCGGCACGGATGGCGGCCGTGCAGGGCATAATCTCTTAGCTCCTTTAAGGAACCGAGTCACCAACGCATGTCTACCGATAGACTGTCCATCAACAGGCGGGTGAAACGCAGCAATAGCAGCTACGTATACCTTCAGGGTGGATGGCAGGCTCCCTTCGTCCATTCGGTACTGAAGGAAGCGTAGAATATCCGACACCGAGCAGTTCGCTGGGTCTAAACCGATATCCTGACACCATTTAGAGAAAACACCCCACTTCAGAGCGTACAGGCGCCGGGTAGACGGGGCTCGCGCTTCCGCGATGGTATTTTGAACCCGCGAATGAAGCACATCGATCCCGCTCAGCGTCCCTGCAGCGGCCACACATGGAGCCTCCACAGCCCGGGGCTGGGATGCCAAATCGATCCGCTCGCCTGAGACAGTAGGTCCTTCCTGAGCGGAATTTCCCACGGTTGCTCCGTTAGTAACTCCACCAAGTCCGCGAACCAGGGCTGATTCGGCCAGTACGGGGCCACTAGAGTCACCGCCGCCTTTTCCTCCCTGACTTTGCACAACACCATTGGCAAAATTTTCACCGGAGGAAAGGCATAGAGACGGGCTTTCGGCCATCGCGCAGTTAGCGCGTCCATCTCCCGGGGGGAACGGGACAGCGAGAAAAACATCCGACAATGCGCGTTCTCGCTCGTCGCGAAGAGGTCGATCTCCGCTCTGCCGGAACGATCCCATATCAGTTGAACCGTCCCGGGGTGAAGCCTCCATTCCCCTTGAGGAATCCCGTTCCTCGAGAGCATATCCGCCCCCCGATTTAGAACACCGGGGATGTGTGTCGCTCTCACCGAGAGAAAAAACCGATCCGCCCACAGCAGGAGATATTCCGCCTGCTTGAATAGGTCCCTGGAATGCAAACCGCCTTGGCGATTGATGTAAGAGACCACAGAAGTGTTGTCGGTTCGAATCAACACATGCCGCTGTTCCAGTCGAGACCGGAAAACTTTTAGGGCTAGAGAGACCGCTTCCAGTTCCAAGCGATTTATGTGCCACTCCATCTGCCTCTCCGACCACCGACCGGAGGCGGGCTTGCCCAGGCAGACCGCTCCCCACCCGGTGGACGAAGCATCCGTCAGGACCTCCACGCGTCGCGTCACTATACCCATAGGGACACCTGAACTGTAGAGATCCGGGTTCTTCCACGGGGCCAGGGCACGGGCGCACACACGGTTGACCATAATGCGCTTGCGGCCGGAGTGCCACGCGCTAGGGTTGACGCGCGCTTTCAGCCAGTGCTGAAGCGGTCTCATATGTAGCAGTCCCAGATGACACACTGACGAAGCGGCTGCCATCCGCCCCAATAGCCTCTGAAACTCTTTCAGAGGGACGAGTCTGCCCGGTCTGAAGAGACCTAGCGAAGAAGTCAGAGCCTCCGCTCGTTCGGGGGAGAGACGCGCTTTCATACTCACTGAGTCCAAGCATACTCCCAGGAATGTGGTAGTTTGGCTCGGTGTGAGCACACTTTTTTGGACGTTTACCCTCAAACCAAGCGTTTTCAAATGGCGAAGTAGGGCTTCCACATGGCCGACCAATGTCTCCCTCGACTGCGCGAGAACCAGCCAGTCGTCCAGATAGTTCAAGACGCGCATCCCGCTCGACCTGAGGGGTGAAAGTGCCGCGTCTACACATTTCGAAAAGGTGCGGGGGGCGAGGGCTAGCCCGAACGGGAGTACCGTGTATTGGTACGCCGCATTCTCAAACGCAAACCTCAGGAATCGCCTGTGGCGCTTCGCTATCTGGACGTGAAAATAAGCGTCCTCTAGATCCACTGAAGCGAACCAATCCCCGGGGCGAATTTGCGCTAGGATCTGTTTCAGTGTAGTCATCCTGAAAGCGCGCTTGTGAAGCGCTCTGTTGACGGGTCTCAGGTCCAGTATGGGGCGGAGACCCCCTCCCTTCTTCGGCACTACAAAGTAGCGGCTGTAGAATCCGCTTCCCCGCTCGCTCGGGGGAACCGGCTCTATCGCTCCCTTGTCGAGTAAACTGCACACTTCCTGCCTCAGTACATGAGCATTTTGGGGCAAAGTTAACGACTGGATTACGCCGCGGAAGCGGGGTGGTCTGCGTTTGAACTGAAGTGTGTACCGTGTCGAATTACATTCAGCACCCACGGCGAGATGCCCGGAATAGCTTCCCACGCCGTGAGGAACGACTGAGTGTGGGCCGGTCTAGACCTGCGGTCATCGCCGCTATGTGAGGGCTGGGGATAGACACCTCGCGCTTCCCGCGAGGCGCCTTTATAGTTAATGACCGTGACTCTGCGCTGCTCGAAGACAGGGCGGGTAACACAGTGTGAAGTGCAAGAGGAGAAAAAAGCTCTGTTTGTGAAGAAGTAATTTGCTTTATTGAACAACACACAACATTCACAACATGACTTCACGCGTCACTCGCCGAACGCAGAGGGACCGCGTGCTCTAGAGCGCGCCGCTTGGAAGCGGGGCCATCCGTGCGCTCTCCTCACCTCTTGCCCGAGCGGTCAGGACGACTGCTTGGGCCTCGCTGGGGACGCGGCGGGTTTTCTGCGCGGGCTCCTCTGAGCCGGTCTCTTGTTTCCCGCTCCCTGCCACTGCCCGTGTCGGCCTTTACGGGCATCCGGTCTCGGACGGGAGGCTGGCTGATGTCTGGCCGCAGCCTGGGACTGGCGCCCCGAGGCGGAAGACGAGCGAGAGCGAGGGCGCTGCGGCGGGGGCGGTGGCGGCGCTCGCCGAGGGATCACATGGCTCATCGCCTTCGCCTTCTTCTGAGTCTCGGAGTACCGCTCGGTGACCTTCTCCACGGCATCTCCGAACAGGCCATCAGGGGAGATCGGTGCGTTTAGCAGCGTCTTCCTGTCCGCCTCCTGCACGTCCGATAGGGTGAGCCACAGGTGTCTGTGGAGGACCACCAAATACCCCATCGAACGGCCAATCGCCTGGGCCGAGCGCTTCGTGGCCAGGAGCGCGAGGTCCGTTGCAGAACGGAGGTCTCGGATGGCGTCAGCGTCGACAGAGGCGGCGCCATCCAGAGATTTCAGTCGCTTGGCCTGCAGCACTTGAAGAACGGCCATAGCGTGTAGTGCAGAAACCGCCTCCCCCGCGGCGCCGTAGGCCTTGTTAGCCTGGTGAGCCGTAAACCTGCAGGCTCAGGACGGCAGGCTGCGGTCCGAGCCCAGGGCGGGAGCTGACGGGCAAAGATGTGCAGCGACGGTCTCCTCGACAGGAGGGATGCGGAGGTAGCCGTGGTCCCCCGCCTCGTCCACGGGGGGGAACATGGCCTGGGTCGAAGTGAGGGTGCGCACCGATTGCGGGGCCACCCACGACTTCACCACGTGCTCGTGCACATCAGGGAAGAACGGGGTTCCCCTTTTCGAAGCGGCCTGATGGCGGCTCGATTGGAGGAACCACGCGTCCAACTTGCTCTTTGAGGGCTCGTCGGGAGCCTTCCAGGATAAATCCAGTTCCTCGACGGCCTTCGAGAGGATACGGAAGAGCTCTTCCTGCAGATCCGCGGGGGTCTCTTCCGTGGGTGCCAGAGGGGCGGTCTGCTCCGCACCGTAGTCGTTCTCGGAGGCCGACAAGGACATAGAGTCGTCCTCCTCACTCACCCCGAAGGACACGAAGTCAGCAACGTCGCGGGGAGGATGGAACGAAGGGTCCGGAAAACTCACCGGGGGTCGAACCTCGACTCCGCGGTTGGGGGGGCCTGCCAGCGGCTCGGTGGCGGCAGCAGGCCCAATCCCCGCAGCAGCGCGAGCTTCGTCCCGCCTGGCCTTGAGGGCTCGGAGGGGCATGTCCGCACAGAAGTCGCAGGACCCTTCATCCCTGAGGGCCGACTCCGCGTGGGCCAGCCCCATGCACGCGATGCAGAACAGGTGCAGGTCGGGGGGCACTATGGGGCCCGAGCATAAATTGCAGACGGTCGCCTTCGGATGCTGGAGACAGTTCAGGTATCTCCGGTGCACCTTCAACGATAGCAAAAATCCAAGTAGTAGTAGTATCAGCTTTCTAGCACACGATTTGAGCGTGAAGAGAGAGATTCTGAGGAGGAATTGACGCTGCACTTGCATTATACTGCACGGGGTTTCAGTATTTGCATATTTGCGTCAATTGGCCAGCGTTGCTGGCGTTAGCCAATAAGATTTCAGCGGAAGTGAAGGATGAGAGAGAGTTCCCATATACGACATCCGTAATGTCGAAGTTCCGTAGCCTTGAAAGGGAACCTGCTCCCGACCAGGTTAGGTTCACAGAGTAAGTTACCATGGTAACTGACTCTGAGTATAAGTTACCTCTCTTTCAGAAACAAGCTTGACTTACCCTGCTTTCTCAGGTTTGACTTACCTCCCTTTCTGAAACGGAAAACCCAGAGTTTCCCTCATTTCAGGGTTAACATACTCAGAGTTTTCACTTAACCTCCTTTCTGAAACAGGCCCCAGATCCCTCAAAATTGTACTTAAGTACTGTACTCAAGTAAACCTACTCCGTTACTGTCCGGCTCTGTCAAACACATACATCAACTAAATGTAGTATAAGTTACATTAATACGTCTTTAAAGTGTTTACCACCCGTTTATTTCATAGCCTCTGTTACAGTAAGTTACCTCCAAGCCAGGGCAGGACTTAGGGGGCTGGGGGCTCCTGGGATTGAGTTTATGTTTGATACCTACTTACTACAAACATCAATATGGAGCAGCACAATGCCTATAGTCAAAGTTAGTTTAGTGGTAGGCTAATATTAATAAGTCGTTATAATACAAAGTAATGCAGGATGTGCTCTCTGGTTGAGATTAAAATTCTAATAATAAAGCCAAGAGAAAACAGTATTTTTAAATTCATTGTCATAGCTATCAGTCCTCTTATGTCAGATTCTTAAATTTAGTCAACACTTTTAATCCGAATGCAAAGACACTGTGTAATAGTGTATCTATTATGAATCATGATCAAATAATAGGAAGTCGGTATCAATAAAATCCATTTTGGATGACAGGCTGTTTAGACATGGCATGCATGGATTTACACAGCAAATTATAATTGCATAAATTATGTTAAGAGATTAATGTTTAAAATGTAGACATTGTATGTAGACATATGAAATGATTGAATAAAAACGAAATAAGTCTACTTTTTTAACTATAAAACAACACCAGTAGGTGGCGGCAAGTCTCCAGTTTAATGAGGGAGTTAATTCAACCGATTCACTCAAAAATCCAAATTTAACCTAGCAAACGACTATTTATGAATGGGTAGCCTAAATTAATAATTTACTCTGATTGCAGTGCAGGCTGCACCACATGCAAGTACTTTACTATGAACGTTTCTGTGTGAAATTGTATTGTTTGACTGTGTACTTGTGTGTCTTAATCAGTTATTCTCTGAAAATCTTCCCTCATGCTCTCAAATCTCATTCATGTTATTTTTACATGTAAAATAATATCACAGGTTTGGCACTAATAATGGTATGCACGTTTTCTTATACCTTTAACATTTGAACTCTGAATTATAACTTCAAGTTTAGTCTTTTTAGACCAAAAAAAAAAAAGCTATTATATGCCTTCAGAAGACTTACAACAACCCATAACACATGAGTTGTGGACTCATGTGATTATTTTTAGTATCTTTTCTGGGATATTTTTGGAGCTTATATTTATCCAATTTTTTACATAAATTGTTTCATTGAATTGAACTAGACAAGTGTACATAATATGATTTACACTTTTTCTGCTTGTGTTTCATGCAGTGAAAGCGAACGGTGACTGTGGTTGCATTATGCCTGAGATCTGCTTTTGGGTTCCACAGACAGAAAGTCAAACAAGTTTGGAATGTCACTAGGCTGAGGAAATAATTTTAAGTTCACAACTAACACTTTAATAACATTAGCCTACATGTTGTTCTTTGCAGGGATCTCAGTAAGCTGAAATACAAGTTTGAACAAGAATAAAAATCCTCATGTAGACCTGAAAATCATTAAAGTGTCTGGACCATCCACTAGAAAAGAGGAAAAAAAAAAAACGGAAAACGAAGCAAACTTGGTGCCATATTGAAATTGACCACACACGAAATAGCTGATCGTGTGGATTCTTATTGAAATGACAGGAATTCACCAGTGAAAATTCACAGAACAACAGATAATTTTACTGCACCTGAACTCTGTTATAATGGAAAATGTGTTCTGCTTGTCTGGGTTGAAGCCTCTACTTCTACTTCCTCTATCTTGTTTCTAGTGACAATAATCAACAACCATTTATGAGCACTGTTGATTCAAGTCACACATTTGTGTGTGCCATAGTGCACATTACAGTCTCAAGGCATCCCAGACTTCAACATTTTATAATTCAAAATAGCTGAATAACTAACCATCTGAGATTTCGGTATATAGATAAAGGTTAGGATCATAATTTTCAGGAATATTACAGCACAATGAGTGTATATGGGTGATTATTCATGTTGCTTAAATATACATTTGTTTTGTGTATTCCATTCATTGATATTAATCTATTACTAGCTTTTTTTCCCAAGTGCATGGAAGTGTATGTGCTTTAATATAGGAGTAAGATTTAAATTTTAATGTCAGTTACTGTGACAGATAGGCTACTACTGGAAATTTTTGTGTGTGCACTTTTTACGTTATTGAACAATATATAATTCTTCCTGGACATTGGACAATAATGGTGAAATGACCAACAAAGCACATTGTAAATGGTAACATTCAAAAATGTAAAACTTTTTTTTTTGGTCAACACAGATATTGTAATTAATATATTATAGTCCTTATGACAAAGTTTTTTATCGGTCTGTACAGTTTGGCTACTTAACACGAACCACGACGGAAACCCTAATAAATAAATATAGCCTACGATATGGCCTAGATAACGTCAGATAAATACGTAATAACACAGTTTTTTTTTTACACGTCTAAACTTACATAGTACCATCTGCATCCTGACGTCATAGTTTATGTAACAGAAACTTTCCTTTAATGCAAAACTGCGCGCGTCGCCTTCGGTACACCTGTAATCATGAGCAGCCAGAGAAGACAAAGCAGCGTCCGCGCGACAAGTCCTGGCCAACACAAAGCTCCAGCGACAGCGACAAGAAGAAGAGTAAAGAGCAAAGTGATCACCAAACTAATGACATGGAGAAATCTCCGGAACGCGCCGAGGACGAGGGCGCACCAAAACAGGAAAGCAGAAAGCGGCAGAGTAAAAAGGAGAAAGATTCTCGTGAAACCCCGACATCAATTGGAGGCACCGGAAGCAAAAACCGAGAACTAGTCAGAGTTAGTCAGTCTCTGAAGATCCCCGAGAGCAAGTCCGAAGAAATACCCAGTGCATGTAGAAGATCTGTTCCTAATAAAGCAAACAATGCTGCGAGAATGGCAGACAAGACAGTGCAAAAAGCAAACCTCAGCAGACTACCAAGAGCAAGCCCGGTGAAAAAACAGCACCGACACGACAGAATAAAAAGCAGAGAGAGCCTTCAAAACCTGGCAGAGGAGAATCTCTGGAGAGCTCCGAAAGCAAATCACTAGAAAAATCCGTAGCAAAACCTAGAAGGCGGCATGAATCTGCTGCTGAAAGAGACTTTTCTGACCCGAGCCACACGGACGCTCCTCCGGAGCTTAGCGCGCGCAGCTCTGACCGCAAAAAGAAAAGCGCAGAAAAAACAACTGCTATGAGAGGACCAAGCGTCGATGACGCAGACGCACTGGGAAAGGTTCTTAAAACAACTATTGAGAAGTTAAAGATCAAGAAGTTCGAGCGATCCAATGCATCCAGATGTGTTAATGACATCACGGATAAAGTCATTGCACACCTTAAACAAAACACGACCTGGTGTACAGATGTCGAGCGTTTACGGACGGGAAGTTATTATGAAAATGTTAAAGTAAGTGTTGCAGTGTGACATAGGCACCCTACGATTAGGAGAGCGATCAATTGGCCTGTTAGGCGAATTTATTTTTTTAACGAATGTGCAAGTGTATAAAAGGCATTACTTTATTAGTTTATAACAGCCTGTTTATAAAAATATGAATAAGACAGGTGGCATATGCCTGTATTAGCCTAATTAGAATTCCAGGATATACAAACTCATTCATTTACATCAGAGCATGTCCAAAAACGGCAAGAAATGGTGATATTAGATACAGGATTTTTTTAAGAGTTTTGGGCCTGTTTTTATATTGCACACCGGTGTGTTCAATGATATGATTTAGAACTACCACGTTGATTCATTTATTGTTAAAGAATATAATAAGAGAATTCCAGAAGAGAAAAATATGCATAGTAAGATAACATGGTGGGATGTAATATTACAATAGCATTGCAGTTGTTTACAGGCAAGATGTAAAAATAGCCTATATTCTAGAATATGTGCATGTAAACCTGGTGATGGAATGTCTCTTTAAGAATAAGGAAATGCTTTATACGCCCTCAAAGGCTACAGATTATATGGCCATGAGGCTTCTAATCAATGGAATTCATGGCAAAAAGTTTAACAGTTTAAAACAACCAACATCAACTTTAACGTTGTTACATTTTAGATTTGTGAACCAGATGAATTTGATGTTATGCTGACTATTCCTGTGGAGAGAGTGGATTTAGAGCAGTTCGATGAGGCTGGCGCATTTTACAGTGTTGCACTTAAACGACATCTGAATAGCCATCCTCTGGACATATTCCTAAATGAAGACAAGACCATTCAGGCCAGCAAAATGCTGAGTGAATTCAGAGATGCCGTTAAGGAGGCTGTGGAGAAACTGCAATGTAGGTACAATCTAGATTTTTATAAATATTTATAAGGTTATAAGAGACATCAGTATCAGTAATACTGGTAACATAAAAATGGTATTATATATTAATTGCACCTAACATTTAAATATTTGCACACTGTAACATTCCCATATTATCGAATAGTCCTTGCAGCCCTAGAAATAGTCCTTTTAAAAACACAAGATTAAATATTACATTTACGAATGTTTCTGTTTTTTTCTTTTAAGTATTGTAACGAAAGAAAAAAAAAATATATACATTTGTGTAAAGAACATTTTAATGTTGAAATGTGGCTATTTTCTAAACAGTTTAAAGTGAATCTGCAAATGTTTACTTATGATTTACAATCAAGCTAACTTAAGAAATCCACTGGAAAAACATTTCACCATAAACATCTTGCTTTAACAGACATCCCAGCTATCTCTCCATCTCCAACATCCTTCCCACCTGCTCTAAACTAAAAGGCCATTGTATTTCTTTTTGGTAATCTTTGCATGTATTTTTTTTTTTTTTTGCATTCTATAGACAAAATTATCATACAGCGAAAGAAGGCAAGGTGCCCTGCAGTGACACTGGAAGTAACAGAAAATGGAAAGACAATTTCCATCGACTTCGTTCTTGGTCTTAAGGTTCACCGTGCAAGCTGGCCAGACTTTACAAAAGGTGGCTTCAAAATAGACAACTGGCTTGGTAAAAAGGAAAAAGCTGATATGAAGCGTCAACCATTCTACCTGGTGCCTAAATACGTGGGAAAAGGAGATGCAGAGCATGATGGAGTTGTTGCTAAAGGTATACTGCTTATTGTTCTCAGTAATTTACTTTGTGTTTTATATGTATATGAGCTAAGCTACTGCAGCCAAACAAAATGTTTTCTACACAGATGCGTGGCGAATCTCTTTTTCACATGTTGAAAAAGAAATTCTGCAAAGGCACGGCCACTCCAAGACATGTTGCGAGACCGTTGGAGAGAAATGTTGTCGGTAAATATTCTGTTTCGATGCTTTGATGTATTTGAAATTGAATACAACAGACCAATTTTAGTTTTGGTGCATAAATTATCTGTTTTGATAGTTCTTTATTGCTTGCATGAAAATACTGGTCTGTAAAAAAAAATAAGGTCAAGCTTCAAGCTCTAAACATTAACTGATTAATTTAACTTTTGTCCACTTCTACAGGAAGGAGTGTCTAAAGCTTCTGAAGTATCTTCTTCAACAGCTCAAAGAGGATGACTCCAAATTCAATAAAATGTCCAACTTCTGCTCCTATCATGCAAAGACCACCCTGCTCCACGCTTGCGCTAAAAGGGGAGATGACAGCGAGTGGGCATACCGTCAGCTGGCCGACTGCTTCCAGCAGCTTTTGGAAGACTTTGTCAAACACCTAAGAGATCGTGATCTCCCTAACTTTTTCATTCCATCCCATAACCTCCTACATCAAGCTACTCCGAGTAGCTGTGATTTCCTGGCCAACGCAATTGAAATTCAACGCAATAATAACTTTCCTATATTCAGTTAATTCTCATTTTCTTTTAGTTGCATTTATGTATGATTGGTCTTTTTCCCTTGATAGTCATCTGTAGTTAAATTCAATAAACATCTTCCAAATCATTTTACAGGATTTTATTTGATACACATTGAACTGAACAAGAAATATACGTCATCTAAAGTTAGGGGCATTTTACCTCATATCAACGTTGATAATAATAAATGTAACTGAACTGAAAAAAAAAAAAATCCCATTAAAGAAATACATCATGCATATAAAACGAATAGTTTTTTCTTAAACACAACAAAACTTAAATGGTCAATTACAAGTACTTCACAAGCCTCTCTACAAATGAGAGGATTAACACTTTAAAATTATATGAATTAACTCAAGTGAGTACAGTCACATCAACCTGAAAGACAGAATTAATTATCAATATTACTACTGGCACAAGATACAAATGCTTAAAAAAACTACACATTTGGATAGGAAAAACATCTGGTGAATGCTGAAAAAATTAAGTTAAATTGTGGTTGATTTAATGTATTCTTAAAAATCTGTCGTCATTTAAAACTTTTCATTTATGTTGATATGATTAAGAAAGCAAGATAAAATGAGACAAATATTAGCCCACCTTTTAAGAGATCAGAACCTCCGGTCTGAGCCTCCTCTGAAACGACCTCTCTGACCTCCTCCTCGGCCTCTGGGCGCAAACATTTCTTTTTCCTTCTGGTGTTTTTCAAAACGTTCAGCCATCAGTACCAGTTCTTCTGGTACATCCTAAAGAAGGAAAAAAACTCCCCTTTATCCAGATTCTCCATTAGGATGTTGTGTACATATACAGTATAAAACTGTATACAATATAATACAATCACACTAAATACACACTAAAACACACTAAATACAATCTCATGGAATAAGGCCATTTCTATTTTATTTGACCTATGATGTAACTTAGTGGTATTAAATCATATTTTTGAAAACAAGCAAAAATTAAGAAGTCTTTACCAATAAATTCAATTAAAAATTAATTTGAAAAATCTTCTCCAGGACAGTTCAAATATTTACAATAATATAATATGAAAAAATTAACCAGTTACACTGACATGGTTTGGGACAACAATAAAGTATTTTTGTATAGTAAATTATTGGCTACGGGCAGCATTAAAAAATCAAAATTAAGATTTTTTTATTGCTAATGAATTTCCAATATTTTCTTTTTCAAGGGGGTTTCAAACTTTTTAATGGTAAGGAAGCTTTAAACAATCCCCTTGTGAGATCAATTCTCTATTAGGCTTATAATAAAATAAAAGTATTTAAAGTGATATATCATCATCATCATTATATCTATATAAAGACTTTAAATTGATCTAATAGCTAAAATTTTCAAATATTTTCATTGTAAACTCTTTTATATTCATCTCTAAACATCCCTGAAACTAATCTTTATATAAATATTTTAATATTTTAAATATTTTCCCAATATTTCTCATTTAACCCTTTGAAGACGACGGGAGCGCCATTTGCGTGTATCTGTTTAAAAGCATATAGAAACTGAAACCAAATGGCTAGCTCAATCATTCTTTTTGCATACAAAACCAGAGATGTAACATGTTCAGATCAAGCCTCCAACATGCCCATGTTGTGTTGTTTTTACCCTCTAATCAGTATGTACAAACTGCGTAATATTCGTTTACAAAAAAAACAAACATGCATTGCACGTCTTTGCACACATGTTCTGTAGATCTGCGATTGATAGTTACGTCTTCCGATGGCTCATTGACATATCACGTTCTGTGCGCTATGACCCACGGGTGTGTCGCATGTTGTGACGTCACAAGCTGCGTCATTTGACCATGCGTTTGACTCGCGTGATTCTTTTTTCCCCCAAACCACTTCAGCGGAAATTCCGCCCTCCGCCCTGCGATTCTAAAGTTTTCATTGGTCATGTCAATCACTGTACAGATTTCCTACACCAAACACTGATCCCTAAACCTACCCGTCACTGTAACCTAAACCAATGAAATCGGCTGCAGGGCGGGATTTCCGCTGAAGTGGTTTGAAAAAAAAAAAAAAAAAAAAAAAAAAAAAAAAATCACGCGTTTAAATCCCATTTGCTATATGTTCCTTCTTATTGTTATTGTCTTTTTACCATTGCTATATTTTATCATTTCTTTCTCCTTTAGACACTCACAAATACAAGCACATTCACACACACACGCACGCAACGTTATGTCTAAACGAAAGTACACGGACGCGGAGGTTTTGGAAATACCAATTGCGTCCGATGACGATGAACTCTACGTCTGCGCATCTATTTATTTTATATTTTAACCAATTCAATGTTCAATCAATATTCAAAGCAAAATGTTATCTGTTTGACCACAAATGTAATTTAATATTTACATGGCATTTCCCCTCCCTTGTTTTGAATGAGTGTATCTTAAAAACTAATTTATGTAAACAGTTCAAATCAATTCTGTATAGTTTTAAATTGCTTTATGCACGTTTTTCACATTGACAAGTTTGAGGTTGACATTTATCCATTTTTTGTATTGAATAAAATTTTTCTTTTTGTTTATTGCACTTTTGAGATATTTATCTAGTTACTATTGATTTTTTACAAACATAGCCTTCAAATTGGGAGAGTAAGGATTATTTTGATGTATGGCATATGAAAATGCTCAAAAAAATGACAGCACAGCATGTAAAAATACTCAGGTCTTAAAGGGTTAAACACGTCTGTCCTTTGAGTGGTATTTTCTTCTTTCTCCACGGTAGAGATGCGCGGATGGGCTATTATTTCATCCGCAACCGCATCACAAAACTCATCATCCGTCCGCCATCCATCCGCACCAACGTTTTTGACCAATTTTCAAAACCGCAACCGCCCGCCATCCGCTGATTGAGCGATACAAGGCGCTGCTGATGACAGCCGCGAGACTAGAAAGCTCTCAGAATATCAGCAGTGAACTCCGTCTCTGGGGTGCGTTCCCGAAAGCATCGTTAGCCAACTATGGTCGCAAGTTCCGTCGATGCTTTCGGGAAACGCAACTCAGATCGGCGCGCAGGGATAAACATAAATAAATAGCCTAAATTAAACGCACTTCGGCAAAACTGATAGGCAGTAGCGGCCTGGGTTCTGGGTTTCAATAACTAATATGGGGCCCTACCCATATAAAACATAACCTAAACATAGAACAGAAAAGGCAAGGATTCCTGTTGGTTTGCATCAATTGTATATTATTTTATTACGTGCACTTTCAGCTTCATGAACAGGCAGCTCAACATATAAATAACCCAACCTTATTTGATTAAAACTATATACAATTATACAGCGTTTTAGGTTGGAATAAGCCTCGCCCTTAAATTACTATTATTTGAAGTTAACATTATACAATATACGTAGACCTACTTCACCACAAAACTAGTTTAGGATAAATCCTTAAAATTGGGGAATGCGTTACGGACGTGAGCGCTCTGAAAGCGGCACTAAAAGACTGCTTTAAAACTTTCAGAAACCTCAAACAGAAAGCACAAAGCCTTTCTTTAAAGTGAATTTCGTTTTGTTTTAATTGTATCTTAATTTTAATCATTTTTTCGTCAACCAAATGCCTGGATTTAATAAGTGAATATAGCAGATATAGCCTAGGAATCACAAAACGGATCGCCCCCCGCGCGTGAACTGGCGCGTCTCATAAATTAACCAAAACTCAGCCTATACTTGCCTCACAGACCTGAGAAATATATCTAAAATGTCTACTTCTAAAAAGAACATTTCAAAACGAAAGAAAACACTGCTGTCTGTTTATGTAATCCGTATGAAATGTGCATTTCTCTCTGGCGCGTTCACTGCGAAGATCATGATCAGCATCGTCAACTTCATCTTTGCAGGCAAAAATAACACAGAAAACACGTTTATAAACAATTAAATTGTCTCCTTGTTATAGGCCTTTTCGACATATTCATAATCATTACTTTTACCGGTTCTTTGTGACAACTTTTAGGTGCTTTATTGGCAGCGCGCCACCCTTACATGTTACATGAATGAACGCCTCACCACAACATCAGCACCGAAAACATGGGGATTTTTTACAATAAATGACAAGCTGCTAGTGACGTTAGTTAATCGCCTGTCGCGGGTGCAAATGCAAAGTTGCAAAGCTGATTTAATCATGGTAAAACTGAATTAATTTACAAAATAGTTTTCATTTGTATTTCAGCACTTCGCGAATGGACAGCGGTGTATTCACAACCTTTCTTTTACTGTCTATCTATGGTCACACCGAACGCGAATAGAGCGTCAAATATGCGTCTAGTTAGACGCTTGAACATATATTTTTCATTTGATTGGTTCAACCGCCCGCCACCCGCCCGAATTTAATTAAAATATTTTTTTTCGTCACGTCATCCGCCCGATCCGCGGTTTATCCGCGGAGTCCGCGGCTGTAACCGCCAACCGCGCATCTCTACTCCACGGCATCAGAAGCGCACAGCTTTGAGGGAACATTGCACTGAGCCCAACGATGAAAAATACTAATATATCTTGATATGCCACACCTGTGAGGTGGATGGATTATCTCGGCAAAGGAGAACTAAGATTTAGACAGATTTGTGAACAATATTTGAGAAATAGGCCTTGTGTACATAGAAAAAGTCTTAGATCTTTGAGTTCAGCTCATGAAAAATGGAGTGCAAAAACAAAAAAGTGTTGCGTTTATAATTTTGTTCAGTGTAATTATATGCAAGAATGCAACGATATGGTCGATATTAGATCAATCCATATTTATGAGACTGAATAATATAAATAAACCAACCCCTGGAGAAATCTACAGATTTTAACTGACACCACATATGTAGTGAAAAATATGTATTTTTTTCAAATGACAGAAAATGTGTATAATGTGCTCATGATAAGTTTGACTATAATTTATGGTCTTAAATATACTGGATTATTTCACTTATTGGGCAGATTCTCAAGTCCCTTTTATAGTGATATGATCATAATATATTGTGCATTCCTAGTGCAATATTTTTTATATTTTGTCTACATACAGAGAGGAATGTGTCCCAATAACTAAAAAAGGTCTCAGACATTTCAGTACATCCTTATTTCATATCATATCAATACAACTTACATTCTTACAAACACAATCTTCAGTGAGAACTGAAGTTTCTGATTTGATGTGTTCTTCACATAGCAGAGTGTCATAAACATAATGAAAAGAGTGGATGCCTGCAGGTGTGTTTACCTGACCAGATCTTTCCAGGATGGTGATCAACTCGGAAGCTACTCTCCAGTCATCTCTTGTTACCAGGGTTATAGAGGCACCGGACCTCCTGAGTCAAGACATTGACGTATTTACATAAAGAGCCTGAACGGTTGCATTCTTATTACAATTCTCATTGTTTCCATCATTTCAGTCACACCCATCCCTGTTTGACTCACCCTGCACGACCTGTTCTCCCGATGCGGTGCACATACTCCTCCACATTCCGAGGGAAGTCATAGTTGAAAACATGCGTGATGTCATGAACGTCTAGCCCCCGGGAGGCCAGGTCAGTCGCCACCAGAATCCGCACACGACCTTTCACATCGACCACGGACAAGTAGATAGCAATCTCAGAGATCAATTTTGGTTAAATCTTTAAGGTCCAGGTACAAACGCTGACTGCAGCGAAAGTTGTCATTTTGTTTAATAAGGTATGCATTTTCTGTGCGGACTAGTTGTACCAAACAGAATTGCAGTAGATGGACAACAACATTGACTAAACTAAAGGAGTGAGTTTGGGACTACATGTTTGTTTAAACAAGGAAAATGGCATCAGCATTTTTACAATTCTGGTGCCATTACAGAAATTACCACACTTTTCTATTTACTGCTTTACATACACACCATCTCTAAAGTCCTGCAGTGCCTCTTCTCTGTCGCATTGCTCTCGGTCTCCATGCAGAGACTGAACCGTTAAACCTTGCAGACACATGTCACTGGAGAGGTCATCGGCTCTACACAGCAGCAGGAAAGAGAAATCACAGTGAGAATCGGATTTCTCAGATGGTTTCGTTTCAGGATTTTACTTCGGAATCAACAGTTTGGCATTCAATTTTGATTGATCATACTCTTGCAGGCCTTTAATTCTCCACACAAAATAAATTGTGCTCATTGTTTTTCCTTGTTGCAAGTAAAGTCTTAATGTGGTCAGGCTTGTACTTTTACCTGTTTTTTTTTTCTTCATGGTTTGAGGATAAACTAGCACAGCACTTCTAGAATAGAAACAACCTTTGCTGCTATAAAAACAATAAACCACGAGTATATGGTTCTAACATTTGCTTAACTTTTTAAATGAATTCTCTCAAGCTGCCCACTGTATTGGGGAATGGAAGAACAAAACCTATAGCTACTAAAGCATGTGAAAGGAAGAATTTTATAACCACATACTAAACGGCCACTCCCTCTGACAATGGAGAAATGCAAAGTTTCATTTTTAGAAAAGAGAAGCATTTCCCCATAATCACACATTTCAAAGGCACACATGAGCTGATGGGCACTGACTGATGTACACGTCTAGAGTGATCATAATACAAATGATATTATGCAATACCATTTCAGCAGAACTTGAGTGTGCTTGCAAAAACTCCTCCCATTTCCTGTTTTTTGGAATGAGTTATAACTTTCGTTCTGAGAAACTCACTTTATTTTTTTCCCGACAAATATTAGTACTTTGTCCTGAGGCTCCATTCGGTGGATGAAGTCGAAAACATAGTCTTTTTTTTCTTCCTCCTGCACGAAAAGCACTGTCTGCTGAACAGTGTTCACCGCCTGAGGGAGACAGATGCAGAAGGGGAATTAACTGGGGACTTTTAATAAGGAGGCCAAACAGAAATGTTATATTTGACCTGGTATATGGGCATTACCCATTAGAACTAACTGTTCACTCACTGCTAGATCTAAGGTGCCCACATAAACCATCATGGGGTCTTTCAGGTAGGATTTGGCCAGCCGCCTGACACCTGTTGGCCAGGTGGCACTGTAGTAGAAATAGAGAAAAGTACATTAAACTCATGCAGCAAAAGAGTAATCATCCAAATGTCCAAACTTCATGATAATAAAGCATTCAAAGTCTTTTGAAAATTAGCCCCAATTCTACATTTAAAGTAGGAATGTTACAGTGAGGAAATTGATTCCCACCGGTTAATCGACACCGGACATTTAAGTTTTTTCCCTTTTTTGCACCTCGCTAATTGCTAATTCGCATCTGCTCGCAATTTGCTCCGTGCCAGCAAATTAGCACCAATTCAGGAGCGGCAATTACTTGAATGGTGGGTTCATTATTATTCTTAATGAAAAACAGAACAACTAGGCAAAATGTGTATGCAGCTGAACACCGGGTAACACCAACTATCACAGCAAGCCTAATTTAATGGCTAATTTACACTGCAACGTCATCAATTGCAATTTGTCGTGAAATATCTTGGAAGTGATGTACTTTAATCTGATGAATCTCGCTGTTTTCAGATTTTAAAAAAAATATTTTTAAATCACCTAGTCATTAAAGTTTGTCTGTCAGGTCGAATATCCAGAATGATTTTCATGATTTGAGGTTCAAAGCCCATATCCAACATTCTGTCAGCCTCATCCAGTACCTGAAACAAGAGGAAAATCAAAAGACATCAATGTACCCAAAATTAATTCAAACCAATTTTTTTTCATGGCTTTTTAAATGCTCACAAAAACAATGCATAAAAACATATCCATTACTGTCCCAATATGCACTTTTGCCATTTACTTACCAGATAGGTGATGGAGCGCAAGTTGATGAGCTCGTTCATCTGCAGATCGTTTAATCGTCCTGGTGTGGCAATGACTATGTCCACACCACTGGTCACTGCTTTAATCTGGGCCTTTCGGTCACCTCCTCCATAGATACAGATGCTACCATAATGAAAGGTATTTTGATCAA
Source organism: Chrosomus eos (assembly GCA_036326025.1). Taxonomy (NCBI): domain Eukaryota; kingdom Metazoa; phylum Chordata; class Actinopteri; order Cypriniformes; family Leuciscidae; genus Chrosomus; species Chrosomus eos. Next base: position 18,254,925 of record CM070833.1, read on the forward strand.
ACAGACAAAGCAGGACACTAGAGGAATTCATAAATGTTATGTTTTGCATAACATTTTGAGAACTTATGGTTCCATCACCTTTTAAACCCTTTGTAGCTGTATTTGTTGCACTCGGCTTCAATCTGGAGGGCCAGCTCACGGGTGGGAGTCAAAACCAACATGCCGGGCCCATCTTTTCTGTCCCTGCGCCTACAATAAATATGTACAGTTGGTACTCAACCAGAATAATACTTTTAACACCACGGAATTATTCTCTCTATTGGGTAATCTGCCGCTGCTTGTTGAAAACTGGCCAGCAGATAAATTCAAGTGAACATAGTTAAACTAATTCGTAAAATGAAAACATTGTCAGGACTTGCTAACTGATGTTAGTTGGCAGCATTTGTGTTTTAGGATTAATTAAGAATTAAATAGGCTTACAGTAGGCTGTTATGATTAGCATCATTTTCTTTAATAAATGATGAATACATTTCAACAAACATTGCAATAGAAAAGTGTCACATCAATGAGGCTCTGCGTAAGAGGTTAAGCTCATGCTCATAAGACAGCGTTCAGACAATAACAGTGTGGTCAACGCTACAACATGAGCCTCGCGGGACTTCAAACAGTCTTAGTTCGACTCTCAGCTCTAGCTACCGTCTTCAGAATTTTGTTTCTAGTTTAATATGCCATTTGTCAAAAATAAAAACTTCTGAAATTATTGATTCAAAACTTTTCGGAGCTTTGTTATTTATTTCTGACATTTTTTATTAATAGGTGTTTAGATAACATTGTAGCCTACATGCTGTTAACCGATGTTGGCCGACAGCGTTTATGTTTTACCGTTCTTGATGCTTAAATAGGTAACAGATTATTAAAGTCAAGCGTTTTGTTTAATTAATATTGGCACATTACAACATAAATTTGCAACATTCCAATAGAGCCTCTGTTGCGCTGCACAGACGACAAAACCCGAATTATCGATTATCCAATATCATTGCTGTGCTTTATTTTAAAACAAAATATGAAATATAAAAAATAAATAAGAGCAATGACATTCAGGGTAAAAAATAATAAATTTAGCACCATTATCTCAGTTATCATAAGAAACATAAGAGTTACCGGGAACTGATAAGATTATCAATATCAATGCCACTGACGATTCTGCTTATCGATCCGATTCTTTAACAATTCTCTTATCGATTCCTGATAGCACTGTGTGGAAAAAAGTAGTCTCATGCTTTTTCGGGGGGGAACAAGTGGTTAAAAATGCAGTTTGCTTACTCAAGTGTAAGCTTTAAAACAAGTTAATGTAATTTTTGTAATAAATGAAACCTTATTGTAAAGTGTTACCGATTAGTTAAACACCGATTCAGACGTCTCGTGAGTTCAGTGTTGGAAAGATCAGTTGTTTAGTGGATAATTCATTACAATTGTCTTAAACTTATTAAATGAATTAATTCATTAAAACGAATCGGTTCAAATGAGTCATTAGTACGCGAATTGGACGTGTCATTATCAGACGTGTGCACGTTGTCATCACAGAAAACATTTCATCACTGGATAGTATTTTTTTTCGTTTATTTAAAGTGTGGTTTATGTCAGCTGAATGTGCGGAATGCTTTTCAGAGAAGATAAGGCACATGAAACTTTAGTCTTCCGACCTTACCATCGTGTCGATTTAATTTGATTAATATGTGGGAGAGAGAGCAAGACAGCGCTTAGTTTTGAGACAAAAGACTTTCGCCTGGCTCCGCAGAGAGAGAGAGAGAGAGAGAGAGATGCTCGGCTCGTTCAGTTAAACATGCGCCCTGTCACATGAGCAGCAGTTCATCTAAGTTACATTACTCACCGATCAAATAAGACTTTGGCGGGACAAAAATTCGCTGTAGTGTTTGTCACATGACAGCTGCAGCTTCAAAAGTGACAAAAGTGTACAAAAGTGTTTGTTTGTCATTGTATTGTCGAAAAAACATTTTATTATGCAATTTTATTATGTGTTTGTACAGCACATTGGTGAACATCACGTTGTTTTAATAGTGCTTTATAAATAAAGTAAATAAAAAATATATATATAAATGTGGATGTATATATAAGATTGCATAATTTTTCCTCTTGTACAATTCTTGCAATGTCGCCCCACCGACAACGCATAGTATTGCGTGCATCGGTGCATCGCGTATCAAAAACTAAGACAACGCATAATGGTGTCCGAAGCGTAGCAACGCGTAACGATGCGTTGACTATGTAACGACCCTACGACTTAACTCGCTATTCTAGACATTAGCATTATTAAAGTGTTAACAATGAACGAATTAAATCATTTAGGCTACATGTAGTAACATTACTGTCATAAAAGTTTATTAATAACTAAATATTTCATAATTTCAATAGGCTAATCAAAGAATTAAAACGCTACTCAGGTTTAGGCTTAATTATACTTAATTGAAGTTACTTAATTATAAACTTATATTTTTGTTCAAAACAATCCCAAAACGCTTTGTGACAAGCTGTGCATGCATTAAGGCCACTCGAACCAGGATCGTATTTGAAACGCGCAGCATGTTCTCTCAATACAGGAGCAGAGGTGCTGGTTTTATTGTTTAAACGCGCGTGTTGGATCTCTTTATTGGAATAATTATACAAATGTAAATTCAGTCATTCTTTGTTCCTTAGTGTAAAATGGAAATACATAAAATACATTTTATTTTATAAATATAAGCAAATAAAACTGTATGGTGTAACAGTTTTAGAAATAGACAAATCTATCTCCATTAAAGGGGGGGGGGTGAAATGCTGTTAAAGAGTTGGGTTCCCATGCTAAACATGGACAAAGTTTCAAAACTGAAGTTGTAAGTTTGATGGAGTATTTCTGTTCCAAAAATACTCCTTCCGGTTTGTCACAAGTTTCGGAAAGTTTTTTTCGAGTATGGGTCTGTGTGACGTCAGAGTGGGGCGGAATTTCCTTATACGGGTCTTAAGAGCAATTCTCCCGGAAGGGCGCGCGCGCAGCTGTAGCCTAGTGCGTGCGAGAGATCAGAGAGATCAGAGCGCTGGGCTCGCCTGCGCTGCAATAAAAAAAGAGGCACCAAAAAAGTGTGTTTTTGGTTGCCAGGGCAAGACAACACTGCACAAATTTCCAAAGAACCCAGCGTTAAGGGACCTGTGGATGGATTTTGTTTTTCCAGAGCAGCAACGGAGTTGTGCAAGTGTTCTTGTTTGTTCCCTTCATTTCGACGGTAGTAGTTGTATAAACAAGGCCCAGTTCGACGCCGGATTTGCAGATCGCCTAATACTTAAAGATGGAGCAGTCCCAACGATAAAGGTTCAAGGTCGTGCTTTGGAACCGCAGGCGGTGAGTAAAACTGCTCAAATGTCTGTGTGTTGTTAACTATCGGCGTGTAACGTTAAGCACAGCAAGTAAACAACATGATCACGTACAGTTAATGTATCGATGGAGCATGCGATGTATGGTGTGTGTGTGTGTTTGTGCGTTTAAATACATTTGTTTAGCTGGCCACTGTAGGTGTCAGTTTGTTTATTGTAAAAATAAATCATGTCCAATACATGCAATACTACTCTATAGGTACTCAAGATTAACATGAGATTGAGTGAAACTGAGTGTTTCACCCCCCTTTAATAATAAAAAAAATTACAGTAGCCTATGTTTGTTCGGGATTTGAACCCATGTCATCTAAAATAAATGATTGATACCAGTATACACCGACACGAATTTACTAGAAAACCAGAAGTTTGGTTGTCCAGCAGTCAGTGTTCGCTCACACGAGAGAGAAGCGCTCTTCATTCGTCTCATTCCTCAATAGAATAGTAAAAATAATCAGCGTCATTGCACCTACTTTATTTTCACTGACTGCGAGACATGCCTATAATGGTCTTTTGGTGTATGCTTGTTATTGCACTGCTCCCCCGGGAAACAGGGTTCTGTTGCCACCGACGTCTGTTCTACAAGTTTATTCTTGAAAATCTACTTTTACATATTTAATTTTTGCTTTCATTAAATTTAAACAATTCTGTTGTAGCCTTAATAGGCATATAACAATTTTTTTTAAAAAGTTCTTTTTGTTCTAAAAGTTTGTTCCATTCTTCTAAAAGTTTGTTCCATTCTGTTTTGTTTGTTTATTATTTTACTATTTTATGTAATCAGTCTCATTCTTGTTGAAATAATGAAATAGGAATATTAGTGTTGTAGTCAAGACCACCTAACCCGAGACCAAGACAAGACCAAGACCAGAGTGTATCAAGACCGAGACAAGACCAAGACTTTTAAGGGCCGCGAGACAAGACGAGGGAAGGCGAGGACCAAGACCAAGACCAGCGCCCCACACTACATGACACAATAAAATTGTGAAACATGATCAAAAGAGCTTCTCAAATTGATCTGAAAGATCCACATTCCCATAAAAATACATAGATTTTAAACACTCAAAGTTTAAATAAACGTATCCATCTTTATGCAATACTCCTGGGTGACTTCCATCATTTAGTATAGAATGCAAAACAATTATTCATTGTTCATCACTAAAGTCTTCACTTTCCTCCGCCTTTTATAAACAATACATAAAGTTATGTTGTTTTTAAAGATACAACCCTTTTTTAGACGTATTTTAGCACAATTCACAACCAGCAGTAATTCAGGAAAAAATATCCGAATGCTCCACATGAAACTGGTCTTCCGACCTTTTACCATCGTGTCGATTTATTTTTATTAATATGTGCCATGCAAGACAGCGCTTAGGAGACGGTGAACCCTTGTTTATACTTCCGCCTGGCTCAGAAGAGAAAGAGTGCGCGCGCGACCGGTGCGTTCTCTCGCTCTGCTCTCTCTCTGTCACACGCACAGCAGTTCGTCTACATTACTCATCCAGGGTTCCTGCACACTTTTTAAAGTCAAATTTAAGTCTTTTTAAGACCTTTTTAAGACCTGAAGAAATCAAAATTAATACCATACATTAGGGGTGCGCAATATTGACAAAAATAATATATCTAGATATTTTCAACGTTTTGTTGATAATAATTAGATGATATTTTACTGATTGTGTTTTTGTGCTGGTGCCATGGCTTGTTTAGGCCTGTTGTTATCAGCTGACTCACGAAGATATTAATATTTTTTATATTCTATGCAGTGGTCAGTTCACAGCAGTGACAGAAATGGTTAATTAATATGCAATATTTGCCACCTTAAATTGACTTCCAGGGGCATTTTCACCTATATATGGACATTCTTTCCAAACTTATTTAGAGTTATGCATCACCTTTTATGTCAAACACTAACATTCAAATTATTCAAATTAAATTATACAGTAATTATACAGTAATACTTAATTACACAATTATACAGTACCACCTTTACCAGTCAAATTAAATCATTCAATCAAAATCCATCTTTGCAGTGCAGAGGTGACACAGAAGCAGAATCAGAAGTGGCATTAATATTACACTCCATGCTATGAGAGTTTTTTTTTTTTTTAAATCAATATTCAATCTTTAAATGATTTCTAATTTTAACGTTTTAATTAAAGGGTACTTTAAATATGAAACTAAAACCGCCAGTAGGTGGTGGCAAGTCACTGTCTTAATAAGCGAGTTTAGGGAATCATTCATTCAACCAATTCGTTCAAACGGCAGATTCATTCGGGAAATAAACATAGGAAATAAACAAAGCTGGGTCCCAATGTGCATACTATGCTATGCCCTAAATAGTATTGACAATTACTAATGTCACATACTATTTAGGATGGATATGCACATTGGGACGCAGCTCAAGTGATTGTTCATTGAATCGTTAAAAAGACTCGTTCAAAACGCGGATTTCAGTCAAGAAATCATCGCTGTCTGTTGCATTGAGACTCTGACTGCTACGGGTTCACTTTGAAATTCTAGTCGCCAAAATAAAGTAAAAAACAATATTGTGTCTAGAAAGTAACTCACAATGTTAATTTATTTTTAATTTAACCATTGTATATCATAAACATCGCACTTGTGCACGGGGAAACGGCACTCACTGATGTGATATTCTAATTAGTGCTGGGTATTGACACAAATTTCACAATTCGATTCGATTTCGATTCACAAGCTTGCAATTCGATTCGATTTCGATTCCGATTCGATTTGATTCAATATTGATTATTTTGGATATCAGTTACAATAAATGGCAAATTTTCTCAAGGAAATCAAATCTCTTAACTAATGCTGTAAACTATGGGAGTCTAGTTGTAGCCTACTAGGCTTCATTAGCTTAATATGAAGGTAATAATGTTTTATAACTGTTTTGTAGCTATAAAAACACTTAAATTACACTTATTTAATAAGATTATATGAAATATAAACATTTAAATGGTGGCTGTCATAAAAACTTGCCAGATTTATTCAAATATGCATTAAATATTGAAGAACATTAAGATTATAATGCATATTTAATATGATATTGAAGAACATTAAGATTATAATGCATATTTAATATGATATTGAAGAACATTAAGATTATAATGCATATGTAATATGGTGCATATATTTAGCAAAATGCTCCTCTCTAGAGTTATTTTTTCTAGTTGACTAACGAGTTTATGGTCACATGTGGTTTTTCTGAGGTAAATATGACGATACATGACATTGATTACAAGCTGTTTAACTGACGTCTTTTCCACGGTTGAAACGCTGATTAAGCGAATCAATGTGACATGATACGGATTTCGATAAGTTGTACTCTATCTTTTAACACACTTTCTGATGCTCATTCATGTTTATTTCGCGCTGTAACTGGTATTATTAAGCCGGAAGAGAGATCAGCGCTGCTGCTTCTCTGTAGCTGCGCCAGAGCGATCTCACGCCACAGCGCCAAAACGGTATTTATGTTTTTGAATTTTGAAAGAAAATGGACGTAATTTGAAAATTGAGACTTTGTTTCATATCAATAGTAACAAGGGACAAAGATTTTTGCGATTTTTTGGATGCGCGCAGCCGTGCTACAATGTTCCATTCATTAAATGAAACAGGATGACTAATCGATTCTTGAGATTTAAGAATCGATATCGGTTCGTAAAAATGAGAATCGATTAATATCGAGAAATCGATATTTATTACCCAGCCCTAATTCTAATAATTTGGGGACATAGCCTACTGCACACATCACGCAGTGAAAGCACGAGAGACAAATGCGATGTCAGCTCAGCTCACAGTGCCTCATACATCGTTAAAACAATGATTACAATATCATAATAGACAATACACATCGCACACCCCTACGCACATAAAGAATGAACTTACGACTGAACTGACATTTTTGCGAACTTTCTTCTTCTCTCCTCTCTCGCGTGCAGGAGACAGACGTTACTCTGCCGCGAATGTGATGTGAATTGTCATGTGAACAAGCAAATCCACAAAGATAGAATAAAAAATAATACTCCGCTAATTAGTTTAAATTTGGAAAACATTTAGATATGTCTAAGTCGAAGTGTCATCTAAAATTTAAGACCTTTTATAAGTAAAAATAAGACTTTATAAGACTTTTTATGGCCTTAAATTTTAAAAATCTAATTTAAGACTTTTTAAGACTTTTTAAGGATCCGCGGGAACCCTGCTCATTGATCGTTTTACATCCAATAAAAGCAAGGATGTTAACAAAAAAAATGAGAATATACTGGCAATTTAGTGATATTTCCACAGTTATGGTCTTGAAAAAAAAAATCGCGAGTCCTCAATGTCCGAGACCGAGACAAGACCGAGACCAAATGCGGTCGAGTCCGAGACCATCAAAAAGTGGTCTCGAGAACTACAACACTAAGGAATATATTATAGTTCACTGTTCGTTCAAATAATAGTCTATATTTGTGTCGTCGTTTAAACAATTTTTTTTTTATTTAATAAAATTATTACTTTATAACATGCACATTTAACTCCACCAAATCTTAGGTTGTTTTATTATTGTACAGCAAATGTCAATAGCTCTTTTTATTTTTCATGTTTGTTGTAGGCTTATTTGGAAATGACCATAGTTGTAGTATTTCATCCTTACTGTTAATTGACATTTTGTTTTTCAAAATGTCCCTTTGCACCACTCGGTCATTTTGGGAACGACGTTGACGACTGGTTTATTTTTGCTGTGGCAGCTAGCGCAGCAGTAATAGGGCTGGGTATTGACACAAATTTCACAATTCGATTCGATTTCGATTCACAAGCTTGCAATTCGATTCGATTTCGATTCTAATTCGATTCGATTCGATATTGATTATTTTGGATATCAGTTACAATAAATGGCAAATTTTCTCAAGGAAATCAAATCTCTTAACTAATTCTGTAAAATATGGGAGTCTAGTTGTAGCCTACTAAGCTTCATTAGCCTAATATGAAGGTAATAATTAACTGTTTTGTAGCTATACAAACAGTAGGCTACTTCACAATTCACAGTCTTTGTAATTTGTTTTAGCAATACATTTCTAACATTTATAATGTGTTTAGAATTTTTTTTTAAATTGCCTTTACAGGGACTTTAAATTAGACTTTTATTTATTTTTATAATAAGAAGATTATATGAAATATAAACATTTAAATGGTGGCTGTCATAAAAACTTGCCAGATTTATTAAAATATGCATTAAATATTGAAGAACATTAAGATTATAATGCATATGTAATATGGTGCATATATTAGCAAAATGCTTCTCTCTCGAGTTTCTAGCTGACTAACGAGTTTATGGTCACATGTGTTTTTTCTGAGGTAAATATGACGATACATGACATTGATTACAAGCCGTTTAACTGACGTCTTTCCACGGTTGAAACGCTGATTGAGCGAATCAATGTGACATGATACGGATTTCGATAAGTTGTACTCTATATCTTTTAACACACCTTCAGATGCTCATTGATGTTTATTTCACGCTGTATTTGGTGTCAAAGCGCTCGCGCTGCTGCTTTTCTTGAGCTGAGCCAGAGCGATCTCACGCCACAGCGCCAAAACGGTATTTATGTTTTTGAATTTCAAAAGAAAATGGACGTAATTTGAAAATTCACACTGTTTCATATAAACAGTAACAAATGACAAAGATTATTGCGATGTTTTGGATGCGTGCTACAATGTTCCATTCATTCAAATGAAACAGGATGACTAATCAATTCTTGAGATTTAAGAATCGATATCGGTTCGTAAAAATGAGAATCGATTAATATCGAGAAATCGATATTTATTACCCAGCCCTAAGTAATAGGCATTCTGGTTGACTACCAATTGTATACCAATCAGAGTGAGTGTTAAGGAATGTACAGGAGTATAAACAACTAAATAAATAATATTTGTTTACAAAAAGGTGGAGCACTGATACTCTTGTACAGACTTACACAGGTTGCTCATCCATATGAATAAAGCCAGGAAGCAGGTAGGCCAAAGTTTTGCCTGTTCCTGTCTGGGCTATTCCAATCAGATCAATTCCTTGCAGGACGACTGGCCAGGCTTGTGACTGAACCACGAGACAAAATAACCAGGATTACATTCATCCCATGTCAAGCTTTACATCCAGTGAAAAAACAATATTGTATAAACAAACAAATGAGATAGATGTTTCTTCACCTGAATGGGAGTTGGCTTTTGAAATCCCACTCTGACAATGTTTTCCATTATTCCAGGATAGTGAGCAAAAGCCTCTTCAAATGTGCACACTGGATTGGGAATGGTTCTTTTCTCCTCGTCTTTCAAATCATCCACAAATATGTTGTTGTTCTCTTTTCTTTTAGAGTGAAGAAAAGCAGAAGTTCAAAAACAAAACAAACATGCAGAGTGTTGCAATAATGCCATTTCAATAGTTTTAGATGTTTCTGATTTGTGTCAAAGAATTTAAATGATTGAATTCATTATCTTTTTTCAAAAACCGATTTCTAACTTATGCTATAATTTAGCCTTTCAAGGGGTCTCAAAATAAGCTAAAACAACTAAAAACATGAATCTATACTTTTTAATCCTTATCCTTACAGAGTCATGTAAATTCATCTAAATTCAAAAGAAGAAAGAGTAGGAACACTGGAAACTTCTGGAATTCAATGTTTTAATTTTAATAATTTATATTTATTTTTCAGAAACTAAGAGTGGAAAACTATGGCTAGAGGGACTTTGAATATTTTTTTTGGACAATTGAGGGTCTTGGAGTGAAAGGTTGAGAACCACAGCTACATGGCTTCTTTTAAGAATTAGATTAAGTATTAAAAGAGACTATAAGAGAAAAAACAGAACACAAACAACACACAAAAGACATTGTACTTTGCTAAATGTATCACTAGGGTTGGGTATCGTTTGAATTTTAACGATTCCGATTCCAATTCCGATTCCTAGTTTCGATTCCGGTTCCTAACGATTCTCGATTTCGATTCTTTTAATAGGCAGGGTCAAAAAAGTTTAGGATATTTTAAATGAGCTAGCTAACCAACGGTCTTTCTGAAGGAAATAGTCTGACCTTCTCCATCAATTTTAATCTATCTTTTAACCTTTTACTTTTTATGAACATATATGAATTTCTCACAGGGCTGTTTTCAACTACAATATAAATATCAAATCTATGAACGTGAATATAAATATTATGGTAACACTTTACAATAAGGTTCATTAGTTAAAATTAGTTAATGTATTTACTAACATGAACTAACCACGTGCAATACATTTGTTACTGCATTTGTTCATCTTTGTTAATGTTAGTTCATAAAAATACAGCTGTTCATTGTTTGTTCATGTTAGTTCACGGTGCATTAACTAATGTTAACAAGATTTTAATAAAGTATTAGTAAATGTTGAAATTAACATTAACAAAGATCAAGAAATGCTGCATATGTGCAGCTCATTATTAGTTCATATTAACTAATGTAGTTAACTAATGTTAACTAACGAACCTTATTGTAAAGTGTTAACAATATTATAAATTATGGATATATTTTCACAGGGGTACACTTTCCTCAAGAGAGCTTTATTTTTGAAAACCTCATGAAAGCACATTTACACATGATGTATGATGCTGCAGGTACTTAAACATGTTAATGTGCTTCCACTGATGGGCTAACCTGGTGCAGAATAGCAAATAAACAATAAGAAACAACTTGTAAAACCTTTGTCATCTGGCGAGGAGAGAGCAACCAGTGAAATAACCGGTGCTCTTAACGCCGTCGAGAGCACTTTTGAACATATCCATGCCTTGGTTTGATGCTGCGTTCACACCAGACGCGTCTGGCGCGAGTGATTTCAATGTCAAGTCAATGCATAGACGCGTTACGCGCGTAAACAATTCCTGTGGCGCGAATGGGGACAGGCCCGCTTTTCAGTTTATAATATCCGTTTATATAGACGCGAATACTCCTTTTTTACGCACGTCATTTTGCTCTTGACGCGCGAATGGATTCAAAGTGTTCAAGCGTATAACTACGCGGTAGGCGCGAATTTGACGCGCTATTCGCGTTTGGAGTGAACGCAGCATAGGACGACTCTCGAGTTACTTCGCTCGGTTATGCCAACACTTCTGGTGGACGCTTCTTCATTGGTGTTCAGCGGTTTCTTCTTCCGGTCGGTGGAATCGAAACTAGGAATCGAAATTTAAACTTTTGAACGATTCCGGGAAAATCGCAAAGCAAGTCCCGGTTCCAATCGATACTCGATACCCAAGCCTATGTATCACTATTACAAAATGATACATTGTTTTTCTCAACTAACACATTGAAATAATAAAACATCCACATTTAAAGTCTAGCATAACGATGCATATTAACGGATAAATGCCGCCATCTGTGGGCTAATGTGAAGAAAGCAAGTTCAGACAACTCTTACCTCCAAATTTGGACTTCTTCTGCACTACGAGCAGCCACTGACTTTGCTTCAATATAGAAATCCTTCTTTAGAGTGGGAAGATCTGCAGAAAGCAAAATGATTGTTGAATCGGGTATAGTATTTATAGGCCTGGTTTCACAGAGAGGGCTTAAATTAGGTCAGGATTATACCTTAGTTCAATTAGGAAATTTAAGTAGCTTTTATAACCATGCCTTAGAAAAAAACATTACTGGTGTGCATTTTGAGACAAAACAATGGCACTGACATATTTTAAGATATGCCAAACTTGAAATTAAAGGATATTTCAGGATATTTCAGCGTCATATGCTCTCACTGACAAATGCGGAACAATTAGTTCATGCTTTCATGACCTCAAGGCTAGATTATTGTAATGCTCTATTGGGTGGTTGCCCTGCACGCTTATTAAACAAACTACAGCTAGTTCAAAACGCAGCCGCTAGAGTTCTTACCAGAACCAGGAAGTATGACCATATTAGCCCGGTTCTGTCAACACTGCATTGGCTGCCTGTTAAACATCGTATCAATTTTAAAATATTGCTGATTACTTACAAAGCACTAAATGGTTTAGCTCCCCAGTACTTGAGCGAGCTCTTAACGCATTATAGTCCTTCACGTCTATTGCGATCTCAAAATTCTGGCCAGTTGATAATACCTAGAATATCAAAATCGACTTCTGGCGGTAGATCCTTTTCCTATTTAGCACCAAAACTTTGGAACAATCTTCCTAACACGGTCCGGGAAGCAGATACAGTCTGTCAGTTTAAATCTAGACTAAAAAACACATCTCTTTGGCTTAGCATACACATAACACATTATAGATTTCTATAATTCAATGTTAGGCTGCATAGATTAGATCAGCCGGAACCGGGAACACTTCCCATAATTCCTGATGTACTTTGTACATCATAAGAAGGATGGCGTCTACGCTAATATTAGTCTCTCTGTTTATCCCGAGGTTTACCGCAAACCGCCGGATCCAGGGCATATCCAGATCTGATGAAGGACCATCACATGGACACGACGACACGCATTATCAGGGCTGTGAAGGCCCATGGACACCTCACCACACTCATCTCCTCACCGGCCGGATGACCCAACCCAACCAGATGAACTGGATAATATCGTGAAAGTTCTGATCCCATCTGACTCCTGACATTATGCTGCCTAACTCATAATCATACACTGTTCATTCGTTGGCCAAAGGAGGACTGGCCCCCCGACTGAGCCTGGGTTCTCCCAAGGTTTTTTCTCCATTCTGTCACCTGATGGAGTTTTGGTTCCTTGCCACTGTTGCCTTCGCCTTTTGGCTTGCTTAGTTGGGGACATTTAATTTTCAATTGAACAATACTATTACAACATTGTTTTCCTGTTATCTCTGTAAAGCTGCTTTGAAACAATTTGTATTGTAAAAGCGCTATATAAATAAAGGTGACTTGACTTGACTTGATAATTCCGGTATTTAGCACTTTGAGTCTCTTTTCTAGTTTATTTTGGACGAACTAGAGTGGTGGACAGAAATTGACGATGGGTTCATTTTTCAAAACTGTGCAACTCACCGAGTGGTTAGTGGTGTTCGTTGATGTTCCAAAACAAGTAGCGTAGTGAAATACAGTTTCTGTCGTGTTTTATTGCAATGAGTCCTCCAACAGAAATAAATGGCAAATAAAACACGACAGAAACTATTTTGCTACGCTACTTGTTTTGGAACATCAACGAACACCACTTACCACTCGGTGAGTTGCAGTTTTGAAAACAAATGTTAAGGGTTGTTTTAAGGACATGTTTGTGCATGCTCATAGACAACTCTGAAGCGCGTCAGAGGCGATTCTAAATTTATACTTATAGGGGTGTAACGATACCCTCATGTCACGATTCGATACATATCACGATACTGAACTCACAATACGATATTATTGCGGTACTCTAAGACATATGGTAAAAGGTTAACAAAAAATGTACTGTGCATAAAAATGCAAAAATTTTATATAACATTGAGGGTGTAAATGAATAGGCTTGGACTTGGTGCTGGTAACCCAATGCACAGGACAATGGTGACACCAGAATACAAATATTCATTATTCTGAAGCTGACAATACAGAATTATTTTAGACTAATATGCTTGCACTCTGTCACTGACTAGCCACTTTTTACTGGTCATTATCACATAAGACATTTAGCATTATCAGGACCCACAGATATTCCCTCATTGCATTATTATACATTATATATAGTAGTTTAATGCAGTACTGACACCAAAATAAATGACACCTTAAATAATAGTAAATCTTAAGACATTTTTGCCATTGATTCTGCGTTTTTAAAAGAGCACAAGGAGATTTTAACTCCAGTGCTAAGTAAAGTTATAAATCAGTCTATAAATGAAAGTATCTTCTCTACAGCTTTGAAAACAGCTATAGAAAAGCCTATACACAAGTCAGGAGACAAGCTCCAGGTCTCAAACCATCGACCTATAAGCATCCTTCCCACTATCTCCAAAGTCTTTGAAAAAATAGTTGTATCACAGCTAGTGGAACATCTTGATTACAATGCTGCATTACATCCTCTCCAGTTTGGTTTCAGAAAACGATACTCAACGGAGACAGCATGTTGGTATTTAATAGAATAAATAAAATCAAGCCTAGATAGCGGAGGAGTTGTAGGGGCGGTCTTCTTGACTTGCGTAAGGCTTTCGATACAGTAAACCATGAACTACTGATAGATTAACACATTTTCTCTATTAGTATAAGTACAATTAATTGGATTAAATCTTTTCTCAGTGCTAGGCAGCAGTGTGTATCGATAAATGTATCATGTCCTTTACGAGCATGCACTATGGGTGTGCCGCAGGGCTCTATATTAGGGCCCTTGTTGTTTTCTCTTTATATTAATGATTTTCCGTCTGTGTGTATAATGCTAAAATGATAATGTACGCTGATGAAACAGTGGTGTATATTCATGGTAAAACTGTTAAGAATATTGCCCAAAAGTTAACGGAGGAAATGAAAAAAGATTTCCATTTGGCTAAAAAAAAAACTCATTTAACTTCGAATGTTGACAAAACGGTTTCTATGTTTTTCACAAACCGCAGTTCTCACTATGTAAAACTGAACCAAAAATCATTATTGATTTGAGAGTCAGGAAATTTCAAGGGTTGACCAAATTAAATATTTAGGAGTCATTCTTGACCCAAATTTAAATTTCAATAAACATTAAAGGGTCATGAAACCCTAAACCAAATTTTAAGAGAGGTATGTGTGTTGAACACCATTGAAGACAATGTTAGCATCTGTTAGATTTAATAGTAGGGTGAAAATGGTTAAATTTTAGTTTTTTTCAGCTATTTTCAGCATATTTTTTCCGGGTTTAAAATCCTCATTGTGTCCACGTCACAAGCTGATTTTTCCAATGACAGACATGTCAAACTGTGATATCGCGTAGATGAGAGAGCCAATAACGGGACGCAAGTGTTTGTTTTTTTGTGGTGCAGAAGTTCAAGTGCGTTGAATATGTTTCCCCGCGATGCTGCCAGGGCCAGACTGCGGCTCCGGGCGGTTGGTTGGCCATCAACCACGGACACATCTAAATTATATGTGAGCAGCAAACATGTTTCTCGAGAGAGAGAGAGCTTCGAGAACTGGAGAATGATGGACTTCGGCCTTGTTGATGACCAATGCAGGTTGCGTCTTGCGAGTAATGCGGTACCAAGTCCCGAGGACTTTTCTATCCCTTCAGAGGTATGTATGTGTCCAAAATGTAACCCTAATCGTTTTACTTGCCTTTTGTTAAATAAGCACTCGTTATTAAAATTTGAAATATTTCAAAAATACCTCAATTGTATGCTTAATTCGTGTAATTAAATATATGTCATTGGGGTTCAGGGGGCGCGTAGATCTAGGCTATGCACGGAACTTTTTTTTTAAGCAGACAATTATTTTCAAATATATGCATTTATAGTGTGTATATAAACAACTATATATTTTATAATGACATAATTAGACATGTACATTAATATGTTTTAAATAGAATAACGATTACTGTAAGCTAATATATGTAGCAGGGCATTCAGTTACTTTTGAAAGGACAATAATAAAGTGTCAGTGAATTTCATTAGACTTCAACTTTGCCAGCTATAAAAATAATCTAGCATTTCCTCACGTTTTACCACTGCTTTTTAGTGACAGTCGATATGCATTGGCCACTGGCTGATGACAGTTCCTCCTCTCCCCTGCCGTGCCATCCCACACCCACTCCCTCTCCCTTCTTCTCACAGCCATCCACGCCCATTTAAGTTGCAACAAACACGTTGAAAATGAACATAGCACATTTTAGATATACAAGGAACTGTTTGACCATAAATGCATCTAATTTATATCTAAATGTTATGATAACTCCGCACTTTCGATACTGCATGACGAGTTGGTCACAGGCATGTAAAACAGCATTAAGGCCCCTGGAATCATTGTACTAGGTTCTCTTAAGGTTCATGACAAGAAATCTCGGTTATATCACCATTGTCATATTCTTAAAAAATATAGTATTTTAGATTTTGAAAATAATCATATATTCAAATATTGTTTAAGATAATATACTGCAGCCCCTGAAAAAGAAAAAATGGCTTCTTTTAAACCAAACATGTTCACATAATGTATTGTAATTGGTAGATTGTAAATGTTAGAGTGTATTTGTAATGCTGAGGAATGAATGAAGGGTGTGATTTTTTTTAATGCTGTTTTTGGGATAAATGTATTATTAATATGTGTATTTGTTGACATCAGCCTGCTCAGGGACTAAAGGTGGAAATTAGCACAAGTGCTACAACCTGGTAAAATGCATCTCTCCTTTCCAAGGTTAATGTATAGTTTACATTGTCCCTGTCCAAAAATAAATAAATTAAATTAAAAACCGCACAAATATTTAGTTGCATTTTTGTATTCCGACATTTTGCGAAACGATATATTGTTACACCCCACTAGTTTACATTTTAAAGTGTGCACAAGTGTAAATATGTCATATACAGGTTAGGGACAACATGAGGGAGAGTAAATGATGAAAGAACTAATCTGAAGTAATGATCACATTATCTAGACTAGAGCTTCTAGAGACTCACCTTGCCATTTAATAGCTTCATATTTATCACGGTTTTCTCTAAGCGCAGTCCAGTCAATAGGTGCAGGTGTTGGGGCAGCTGCAGACACTGCTCGTACAGCAGAAGTTGGCCAGCATGAGTCATTCTGATATCCTGCATTGCTATTTCCTGGAGATTCAAATGTAAATGTTAAACCTAAAATATCAGTAATTAACAAAGCAATAAAAAAAAAGCACAGATTCTTGTAGCTTAGGGAATTCCATGCTCTACAACCATTGCGGCAGCCAGGAGAGATTCCATGAACCAGATCTTCAATCATGTCTTTGGCTTTAAGCTGAGCATCACTGCTTCCAAAGATAACCACCTCAGCTTCATAGTCACCATGGTTTATCTGCCAATCATACATAATTCAGTGTCAAGTGTTAAATTAGAAAGGATTGTAATGGTTTACTTGCATATGAAAATAGTCATGAATGTCATTGCATGTTGTTCTAAACCCATACACCCTAATTCACACAAACAAGTGAATTTTCAAAGACTATACCACACATATGACAACAGATTCATTAAAACTAAATCAAATCAACATTGACCTGAAATGAGCTGAATAATGACACTATTGTCTTCTGTAGAGCTGATTATAGCTGAAATTGGAGTAGATTCATTATGGATGAACTGTGCAGTTATTGAAAGCTATTGAACTGAATAATAACACTTCTGTAGAGCTTCTTAACAGCTGATATTGAAGTCATTTTATAACTGATGAATTTGGCAAAATAAACAATGTTCATTTTTGGATGAATTATCCCTTGCACTTAATTTGCGAGTCCAAAGTATTTAAGTTGCTTTATCTGTGATGGGCTAAAAGTGGGATCTAACTTAACTCTTTGCCTGCCAGTGTTTATTTTTTAAGTTGCCAGTCACCTCAACATTTTTTATTTAAAAAATAGAACAGTTTTATCATCACTTAAACGTGGCTAAGTTTAATTAAAAAAAAGCAACATTTTGAATAAAAAGATGAGAAAATCAATGCTTTCATTGCTTGGTTCTACTACTTTTTTCCCTGTGTTTTGCTCTAAGCTGCAAAGATTTTCAACTCTTTCAGAAGTTTAGCAATAGCGTTCTCTGCCTTATTAACGTTACAGTGAAAACACGGAAAGTCAATGGCGGTGAAGCGTCGTCTTATAAATGACGGGAAATTCTGTCAATGGCGGGGAAAGAGTAAAGCTCAAGTGTTTAGATACAGGCTCTTCTGAGCTTTCCAAACAGCATATAACGGTAGTGTATTTAACTTGCCTTTATCCATGCTTTACTGCTCTCTTCAAGCTCCCGAATTTTCGCTCCACCTCGACCTGGGCAAACAGACAGAGAGACAATAATCACACAACAGTGATGGACGTCCAACCAACTTTTGAACGACAAAGACCCGGTTGAAAAACCAATTCAGTCATTCTTCGATCAGCCAGATGATCGGTTCACTAACGTTACAACAAATTAACTCATTGGTTGTCGGAACATTGGGGAAGGTTATCTGTCCTTGAGAATCGCACGTCCCTGATTAGAACGCTAGAGAATCTGACTTTTTGAAAAAAAGCTGCATGGCTAACGTTAAATGTTCCTCAGACACCCGTGTCTTACCTATTATTTTTCCCACCGAAGAGTTTTCCACATGCAGAGTTACCGCTGGTGAACCTGATCGGTCTCCATTACCACGGCATCCTGTAGGTCCAGTCCTGGAACGACTGTAACTGCTGTTTTTGCCGGCTGCACCATCACAGATATTTGATTCAAAGTCTCGGGTTCTTCGGTTTGTCCACTGCTCGCCCTCAACACCAAACTTCGCGCCGACACTCGTGGTTTCTCGGCTCCGCGCGCCTCTTGAAGACGGAGGCCTCGATGACTTTACGGGCACGGTTTGAACGAATGACGGCTTTGAAATCGCCACACCATCCGCATCGTAATCATCTTCCCAGTCCGACATTTACAACAAACATAAAGAACACAATTTTTGATAAACGACGCTTCCCTCTCGAAGTGACCCAAGACAGTCACTGATCAGAAATCTCGATCAATATCCGGTCACGTGATCCCAAATGGCAACCAGACAACTGGAAATTTACGGTAGTTACTGCTGTGAAAAAATAAAAAAGCTTTAATAATATTTCTGTCTTTCTTGTTTATTTATTGACAGTGGCAACTAATATCAAATTACCATTTTTTTGTAACAGAGGTATTTTGGTGGACGAAATTGTTTACTTTATGCTGTCTATTTTTATAAAATTATTTATAGAAAATATAATTAAAGGCCTCATACTAATTGATGCAGTACCTCTGCTGACCACTTGATGTTGACAGCCACTTCAATATAGGGCTTTTGGACTAATAAAGGCCCAATAACTAATATTATTAGTAAGACATGGCACACAAAGACATTAACATCAAGTACACCAGGCCAAGTTTCAAGTCTTTTGTTTATTTAAGTATTACCATGATCATAAATTTTCATTTTGCATTTTTCAATCACAGAGCATCAACTCTGTTATGTGCACAATGATGAAATAAATTATTCTGAATGACAGAACGCTAACATCATCAAGCATGTATATTAAGGCCAGTTTCTGTGTAATAAATTATTTGATCTAGTGGTAAAACAAAGAAATGCTGCTTTAACTGACAGACGCTTTAAGTTCACAGCCAAACAGAGAATGTGCAATTATCGAAATATAAACATAACCATTTCAATAAGAGTTTAAGGTATGAGTGCTGTTATGAATACAGTTTTATAACTGTTTAATAAAATGCAAAAGGCACAGTAAAACATTGAATTACAAATTAAAGAAAACTTTCAGAAAATCAATAACAATAGTAATATTAATAATGTTAATTATAATATAACTATTATTTCTGTACAACCTTTTTCTGCATTTCAAGCATCAGGTGCCTATATTATTTACCTCAACCCTAGAGCAAAATAAGCATATCAACTACCAGGATTATAAATCTTATTTAAAGCAAATTCATTAAACAATTAATCACATTTGCAGGTTTCCTCATCACATCTGACTTCCAATTGTACAGTGCCAAAAACATTGTCAATGTACACCTCAGATGCTTTTAACGAAAAGGAAAAACAAAACAAATTAACACAGCTAATCTTGATTATTTGACATACACATAACGATACAAGTTACATTCTCTAAGTTATACAGACAAGCATTTTAGCTAAAGCACTCATTGTACCATTCAGAATTATGGAATATAATTTTTTTTTAGAACAGAGGTTACAAAGCTGATGTTTAGGTATAAGACGCAACAGAATTTGGTCTGGGGGGGGGGGGGGGGGCATAGAAAATACAACAGAAATTAGTTTGTGGGAATGTCCAACATGTTCAAACACATGTGTGGGACTTTCTACTTGACATTTCTGATTAAATGGATGCAGGTTACAAAGCAATCAAAATACACGTAAAATTTAATTACAATCATTAGTGACTGTGATTTATTGTCATGATGAAAAGGATGTATTATTATTTCCTTATTATTTTACATTTTAGCAGCCAAATATTACACAAGGACTCGGAATTAGTCAATTCAAAAATGGGTGCTCTTCTAAAATCCTGATTGCCACGAATATCTCCTCACAGGACTTTACTCCAAAACACACCATAACATCCCTCTAGTAACAGCATTCATCTTTCTTCAGATGCTAAGACTCTCGGGTTTTAAAGGACATGGTTATATTAAGAAAGCTAGAAGTGTAAAAATGCATTTGTTAACGGTTTAAGACCCAAGACCATCTGGTTTACTGCTATTCCTCCTATAATTCTTAACACATGCAAATGAGTGGACCGCCAACCATACAGAAAGAAGTGAGAAATGAATCCTAATGCTGAGCGAGGGCTTATTACTACAGGTGCATACACACTTCCAACCCTATTTGCCTTTGCATTTTAAACATGCCGATCTCATGCAAGACTGAAAGAAGTACTCATTCAGTACCATAACTCTTTATAATAAAATAATATTATGGGTTAAATACAAGTTAAGCTCAAACAACACTGTTTATGGCATATTGTTGATGAACACAAAATAATTTCACCTTCACAACTCATTCCTTCTGAAGTTGGCATGAAATAAAAATGCACCCTCTCTAAAAGCATATACAGAGTTTATAGATTCCACTTACAATGGAAGTGAATGGAGCCAATGTAAGTGCTGTAAGCTTCACATCAATCCCTTTGTTAAAACATATATTATTTAATCTGTAAATCCCACATTCTATAATCAAACTCACACCCGTAAAACAGCCATGCTGAATGATTGGTACTGTAATACTTCATACATATGTGTGTCTAACATGTTGAAAGTGTTACAGTGAGGCTTCGGTAACTTAAGAAGATGCATCATGCAGATATGATTTGTGAGTCATCTTAAGTTTGAGTCACTGTCTTACCGGAACTGCTCTTGTTAGTTTTGTGGTCTGTGCGTAACTCAAATACTTTCAGATATAAAAGCTATTGTCTGTTAATGAAGATTTGACAGATGAACTTGTGCCTCAAATGAACTTGTTGTGTGAATATGACTTCTATGACCATTATGATATTACTTTAGTCACAGTTGCTGTTCGGTAACAGATTTTTATTTTTATTGTAAGCTGCTGTGTGAACACGACATTTCAAGACTCACATCTGTAAGTAAATAATACTACTGACAGGGTTAATGTAGACGTAGTAGGCAATTTTTTTCCACACTAACTTGTACTGTTTGTCATGTGGCTATACTATTGAAACCGTGAGTACTGTATATTAATGTTTACCAATTAGCCCCATTTACTTCCATTGTACGTGCCTCACTATTATGCCACAAATGCTGTCGATTGAGTTTAACATATATTAACCAGAATATTTAATTCATGTTTCTTCCCCAACAGTTTCTCATTAATATAAATTCTCCTTTTTGACAAATTGTCCATGCAATGATATGTACGTATGAACAAAAATGTATGAACATCATGTCTTTTTCTTGTGAAAATTAGAAAACATATAGAGCGTACAGGGCGCTCCATTTCCTTTGGAAAAGAAGAACATGAGGGACATGAGGTTGTGTCCAGTCTCCACAGTGAGGTTCCTGTGCTCCGGGGTTTTTTCGAGTTATACTTGAGGCAAGTTTTGGGACTCGAGACTATCTCTTGATCCAGTCTGGCTGGGAGACGGCCCACTGGCTCCTGTCCGTAGCAGCTCAGAAGAGAAGGTTGTATTGTTGCTTTGTTGGTCGAGGAGGTCGTGGCTGCCCTCCGTGGTGTCCAACTCTTTATCATTGATCAACAGCTCTGTATCGCCCCAGTCAGTCAGCGGCTCGCGGTCGCTGGACTCATTGTTGCTGCTGCCGCTGCTCCGAGTGGACAGGCTGGGATGGCAGTCCGCAGCAGTCGGTAGCATGAGGTTCTGAGTAGAAAGAGACTTACCGAGCCCACGCTCAACCTGTAGCGAGGCTGCTGCTGTGGAAGACATGAGCTTTAGAGGATCAATGTCAAGGCTCAAGTGTCTTCTCCACGATCCATCTTCCTTGGAGTTGCGCTCGGGCTTGTCCCGTAGCTGTACCGTGCTTTGGGTACTCTCAGCCTCCCTGTCCGACTCAACATCGGTTTGGGTACTCACGAGGCAATTGCTCAGACTCTCTGCCCGGCTCTCCAGTAGCGTCTCTGGGATGAGGCTGGTAGGCCGGCCTTGAGGTGTTGGTACCATAGGGGGGAGCTGAAGGGTTTTTGAGGTCGAATGGATTGTCGGGATCGGCCTGGTCAGCTCACTGAATCGCTGGTGACTTCTGGAAAGGTTGTTGGGGGTGAGAATGGGAGGAGGGGACACTGGGTAGAAACTGTCCGGGCTGGAGGGTTGGTTGTTGAGAAGAGGAGAGGTTGAGTAGGAGGAGGCAGAATGTGGGTAACCAGTACCCAAGTTGAGTTCACTGGGGGCCAGAGCAAGATGCAGACCACGGTGTAGGTTACTGCTACCTGAATGAGACACGCCGCTGCCAGTAAGCTGGGAGGATGACGACAAATCCTTGCTATGGATGGAGCTTTGGTAGTCGGAGGTCTGATCCAGCTCAAACAGTGGAAAAGCAGACAGACCAAGCATCGAAGATGAGCCTTTCTGCAACACCTGCCGGTATATATCCAGTAACGAGTCCAGCTTTGACTCAATGGACTGGACCTGTATTATAGAAGAAGAAATCACATCGAATGTTTCTGAATTTTATGCTTAATTATCATAAATGAGTGCATGTACACAACTGTTCAAAAGTTTGGGGTTTGTATAATTTTTGCTTGCTTATTTGTTTGTTTTTGAAAGCTGTTATGTTCACCAAGGCTGCATATAATTGAAAAAAAAAAACCAGTAATATTGCGAAATATTATTACAAATTAAAATAACTGTTTCTATGTTAATATATTTTAGAATGCAATTTATTCCTGTAATGCCAAATCTGAATTTTCAGAATCCATTTCTTCAGTCTACAGTGTCACATGAAATCATGATAATATGTTTAATACTTCAGAAATCATGATAGTATGCTGATTTGGTGCCTAAGAAACATTTCTTATTATTATCAATGTTAAAAACAATTGTGTTGCTTAATACTTTGTGGAAATCATGATAAATAATTCAGGATTCTTTGAATAAAAATAAAAAGAACAAAAAATGTTTTAAATAAAATCCTATAAATAACTTTACAGTCACTTTTTATCAACTTAATGTATCATTTCAGAATAAAAGTATTAATTTATTTGCCAAAAAATGTAAGAAATAAAGAAATAAAATCAGACCCCAAAGTTTTAAACGTAGTGTATGTTTCATTAGACCAAGTTAATATGGCTTACTTGTCTCTCTACTTTACAGACACGTCCAAGCATGCTCATGTCATGCTCCAGGGACTCTCCTTCTGGGAGGATTTTCTCCCTGCCTTTTCTGTCTACTGAAATCTGGCCTTTTCCTAGTATCTGATCCACCCTATGAGAAAAAAAGTGATTTTGAGCACAGGTGAGGATTGCACACCTTTACACTTCTGTTCCTCAAGCTTGAGCATGGCACAGCACAGCAGGATAAGACTGGACTTTGGTTAGTGAAAAAAGAAGTTAGTGCATCACCATCATCTATTTTTTCTATGTTACAAAGACAGTAAGAAAGAGATGCTGATTTATTTATTTATTTTCTAAATTATATAACTACAGTCAATTCAATTGAGAATTGGATTATTTACATTTTAAATGTTTCTTGCTCTAAATGTAAGGATAGGCAGTATCTAATCTACCTATGGTTCAAATATTAAATTCAAAATGATACAGTAAACGGTACTCCATAAAAGCACCTAGTGTGCAAGATTAATGTGCTAGTGAAATGTAGTTTTTTTTATTTTCAGGTGTAGTGTATGATTAAGTGTGTCCATGCAGAAAGCAGACTATGTATACTATTTATAATCATTCCTGAATTTCACATTTCAGTATTTGACTTTCTGTTTTTGTGTTGTTAGAAAAACTGTCTAATGCTTCCTCATCTCTCCAAATATATCATGCAAGAGTAGTTTGCGTTAAATCAACATCAATCAGCTGAACCAATTGTGTAGAGTGTGTACTACACAATTTATAATCATCTCCTTGATTGAAAACATCACTATTTATTAATCACTTTGAAGTCCAATGATGAAGATTATGTTTAATACACTGAAAAGTAAAGAGGTTTGTAATTCCCATATATCAATGGTTATCAACCAGGGGGCCGACCGAGCCGACCAAGCCGACTGATCCCGCTAAATTTAGGCTATGTTTCAAAATTTTTCACATTTAAATTTCCCCTACTGAAAGAGAGAATTTTGGTATAACAAATATAAAAAGTCTATACAAAAATGGTAGCTAGGCTATTTGTTATTTTTATTCGTCTTGTAAAGATAAAAAAATATTTTAATATTTTACTGTCAATTTTACTGTCAACGGTAGAAAAAATGTCTGAAAAAAAAGCAAAATATGAATGAACTAAAATCATTGGCTTATAGGCCTAGCTTTTGCAAAATGATATCACTTTTTTAACAGAACTATTTAACATCCATGCAAGAAAAGAATCTCATGACGACCGTTTCAGCGTCTCTCGACCAAAAACTGACCAAAGGCTGAAATTGAATGCTCTCTTCTAAGGTGCAGTCGTGACCGGGATGCAAAGAAAACAATTTGCCAGGTTGCTCAGTACAGAATTTGAAAATATATATATATTCTATACTACAGTCAACGCAAAATGTCACAAAAAAAAGTAAATTAAAGTGCAGATACGGTTGATAACCCGCGGCGCAAGAATTATGCAGACCTCTACCTTAAGATGACTTAAAATGACATTAAAATAAGCTAAAATGACTAAAAGCCAAGCCAATTCTTATTTTAACTCAGCCACTCAACAGCTGTTTTTTTATTATTTCAGAATCAGAACCAGAATCCCCACGGTCTTGATACATGAGGTGGCTTTATTTTAAAGTGTGATTTGTAGACTTGAAAAGTCATGTAAATTAATAAAATCTTAAAACTCTGTGGGCAATATTATAATGGATATACATTTCTAGTTATGCCAAACTCTAAAATATTTTGTGTAGAAATTGTGAGTAAAGAATATTTAAAAAAAAAAAATCTTTATCCAGAAAATTAAGATCGATTGGCATGGGGCCTTTGAATATCGTTGTGGACAAAGAGGGGGCCTTGCAGTCAAAAAGGTTGAGAACCTCTGCCATTTAGATTAATTGTGGATACTGATTTTGATTACAGGGGAATATATGTGTAGGTATTTTCAGTCTAATAACATATGGTAATAAACCCTTTGAATAGTTTTAGTTAAATACATCATCAGCATTGGACCCAATGTACAGTATGAACTGATTGAGGTAAGTATAGCCCCATGACTAGTCCCCAAGCCTTCTACAGGCCTCTGACCCAGCATGCTTCTTCTTGCTTTGGCTGTAATACAATTGTAGAGAGGGAGAGGAAAGGTTCCTGGCTTTGGTGCTGAGTGTCTGATGTGGACCCACGGCTGTGGCAAGTCTAAATGAGAAAACATACGGGGGTCAAGTACATCTTTAAGGTTGTGCCATCAAGGAAAGGAAGGAAATGAGGAGAGAGAAGGCCGAGGAGAAGGAGCTTATGGCACCAAGGCAAGATACTACTGATCTCATATACATGCAGACCACATCTCAGAAACATTGAATGCCAATCAAACCAAAGGTCTCAGTAATCTAGTTTAAATTCTGTTAACTGTTGCGTCAAAGTCAGCGTTTCAAAGTCAATCACTGAGGTTTCAACAATTTAAGACTAAATGTCAGTTAGAGATGGTTGTTCAAACCAGAGTGGTTGATTAGACACCTGTTGGTTCACAATATTAAAGAATAACTACATTTTATTATGCTACTCTTTGATTAGCAGGTCATTCCATGCCGGACGAAATGTTTTACAAACTACAAAAACTAAGCTTTAAAGATACAAACCCAAATGGTAGGGAAAGCCAGGAGAAATCAATGTAAAAGTTAGTCCAATACACAGGCACATTTGTTCTAACACCATGCACTGCATAACAGTTATGCTGGTTTAGCTTTGGCCAACCTTGTTAAAACAGGAGAGAGTTCTGCATGATGAAAAACAGAGGAATCAAGAATTTGTAGGACAGAGCAAACAGCTTGAGGCTTTGGGTCTGTGACGCATCACAAATCTAATGTGCAAAAATATATATATTGTAAAAATAATAATAATAATAACAACAAAATTATATATTATATATATATATATATTCAAATAAATGTGTTCTATTTTGATACATTTTAAAATATACATCACAAGACTAAGTTAAATATTTATTCCTGTGATGTGTGTTCAGTTTGTATGTATTACTGACACTAAACTTAACAGTAGTGCATATATTTTTCTTATTCAGTATTTTTGTCTTGTTTTGCATTAAACATCTAAACATCATTAAATAATATTGCATAACGACATGTTTTCAGCGATATATATTAAATTTGATTTTGTTATAAGCATAAATGTAACAAAATATAGGCATCAACAAGCAAAACACTATTTGCCAATGAGCTAATAAACTTGATTCAATGTATTCTCTGAAAACAAGTCTTATCTTACAAAATGTATCTTGATTTAAGGATGTATTATTTGTATATAGCGTTTATCTCGGTGATGTTCATGTCCAGAAGGTTATGGTCACTAAGGATTTAGACACACAGCCTCAGCAAATGACTCATGTCTGGATGTTTCAGAGTTACATGTAAAAGGGTTTAGGATTGGGGATTGTGGGTCGGCTGACCCTGGGGCAGAGTGTTTCCTCTTGGCCTGACTGTAATACAAGTGCAGGGAAGGAGAAGAAAAGGTCTTGGCTTTGGTTCTCAAGGTCTGTGGACCCACAATGGTGTCTAACCTGAATGGGAGAGCGCAGACAGGGAAGATAAGACAGACACAGATATGTAGATGTAGAAAGTATGCATAAGAAAACAAAGTTGTTTAACTATTTTCTGTACGGTGCAGCTTAAATGCTTACTTTGAATATGTATTTGTACTTACTGCAATTGTTAATGTGTATTGTGCAAGTGAGAAATGTATGCAAAAAAAAATTTAATAACTCACCACATGTTGAAGTTGAACATATTTTTGCCATACAAAAAGGGGCTGGTTTGTCTCACCTAGTCTGGAGACTCTTGATACGGCATAACATATCCAGGTGGCCAGCAGAGTATTGCTCAATCACATCTTTCACATCATATGGTCGCAGCGTCTCCTTAAACTTCTTCTTGGCCACATGGAATTTCATTATCCTGACACAAGAAACAAGACTCAATTAACTTTTGATCAGAAATTATATAACACCATACTGAAACACACAATGTATTAAAGGTAAGGACAAATTATGTGATATTTAATCTGTTACAAGATATATTTATTTCAGACGCAAAATAGTAATTAAATAAATAAAGATTTCAGGTGACTTCAGTAAATACACCTTGATTTTAGTTTTTTTTTTTTTTTGGATAGCTTTATAAGAATAAAGCAAAAAAGTACAGAAAATTACTTTAAAAATAAACTTTGTTCAATTATGTATGCAGCTACTGTAAATCTATAAACCATACAGTATATTGTGCATATAAAGTCAGCTCAACATAAAACATCTTCGCAAATAAACAAGCCTGCAGGTTGTGTAAATTTGCTCATAACCACTAGAGGGCAGAAATCAGCACGAATAGCAGAGCAGTTTATGACCCAAAGAAAAATATAATCAGATATACATCTGCTTTAAAAACACAGTTAATAATAATATTACTCAAGTAAGGCTCATGTTCGAGTAAAGCTATGTGTGATAGATGGCATTAGCTATGTAAACACAGGTATTACCACAAGCACACAGAAACCCAAACCTATGCGTGACATTCTTCTGAGTGAAGATGGAACTGCAAATATTGACACAGAGAGGAACAAATCTCAGTGATCCATCTCTGTAACGTCTAACAGATTCAAGCCCCTGTCAGTTTTTCTTAATGTCAGATGAGCTGATGTGTAAGCAGAACTGACTGTGAGCATGTCTATCCGACACCCTGGGAAAGAGGAGTTGGAAAAATCCCAGCCCTCCTGGGAGACCCTAATAGTAAAGGGTGATGGAAGTGAAAGAAGAAGTCACCTAAAGCAACATCTGTGGCCTCACCCAGCAGGAGAGAGACAGCAGTCATGATCTAAACCTAATGTCTCCATCAACAGGGCAGGGAGGTCAAAATGAGTGCGTTTAACTCTGCAACCACAGTGTCAATCCTTCAAACTTTCTTTAGGGGAGATCAAAGCACTCTGGGAAGTCAAACTAACCTGACGGCCCTGATCACGGCCTTTAGTGGGGCAGACAGATCTTCCACAGTCACATCACAATGGCAACCCTTCTCATCAAAAGCATCATCCGGTCCAAGATTAGTGTCAGCTGTGTGTTTGAGAGAAAGGGAAAGAATGTGAATCACATCAAGAAGCAGATCCTCAAAAGGCTGAAAACAAAACTATGCTGAAAAGTAGAGAAATCCAAGGGCAGATCAATACAGCTATGAATCAAAATAGCATTCAAATCAAATCTTTCCCTTGACCGACACACACAGGCCACCGAACTCTCCACAGAGCGGTACAGCATAAAAATGGGATACAAGTATTGAAGTAAGCATTAAGATGAAAGGCAAAAATTATTAGGGATGCACTGATAGGATTTTTTTTAGCCAATACTGATCCCAATTACAACAAACAACTACCGGCCGATTCCAATATAACTATTGTAATTAAAGATTACTGTTTTGATCCTGTTTTAAATAAACAAAGTTTAAAAATGCATCCATTAAAGTATATTAGCAAGTTTATTGCTGCATCATCAAATCATCTTTATTGAACATGGATTGGATCCATTCAAAAAATAGACAGCAGCGCAGCAGGAATATTAAGGCCATTGCACACTGAGTCCGAATTTTTCGTCTGCGTTTTTTCGTGTTCATCAGCCTAAAAATTCGTCACGCACAGAAACCTTGCACACTAAGTCCGATGCGTATTTATTAAACCTTTGCGAAAAAAAACGCAAAAAATACAAAATGGATTCGTCAAGCAGTGAGGATTATTTTGTTGCCCTCTCTCTTCTTTAAAAGAGAAAAAGAGTCCATCCAATCTTGTGCCGAGAGGAAGGAGAGTTTCAGCTCCTTATCAAGGAGTTGTGCAATTATCCGAGCGATTCAAAATTTACCACAGAATGTCAATAGAACAGTTTGATGCTTTGCTAGCGATACTGGAGCCACATATTAAAAAGAAGACCACCAAAAAAGACACACACACACACGCACACGGACGGCAGAAACGCTGGGCAGACAGAACAGCTGTAGCCTATACAGGTTTGTTTATCATACAGTACTTTGTGCTGCGAGACGAAGTGTATCAACTTGTCAGATGCCATTCTGGATTGTGTCGTTCGCTTACGGTGGATCTCATAGATATATATCTATGGGTGGATCTGAATTGTCAAAAAAACCTCTCAAAATGCTGGCTGTGGATGCGAAAAAACGCAGAAAATCGAACCTGATCCGATTTTTTTTATGACGGGCGAAAGTTTCGGAGGCAGTGTGCAAGCATGATTGACATAGTGAGGTCGATTTTTTTTTTTAACGTGCGAAAATTTCGGATGCGAATTTCGGACTCAGTGTGCAATGGCCTTTAGACTGCTGTCACTTTATTAGCTGCACGATTCAATATACTGATATATACACAGTTATGTTTTATTCATTTTTATTAATTGTTTACGTTCACTAAAGACACAACCAACTGTGTTTACTAGGATACTCGCCAAGATGGGCATTTTGATAAAATTTTGTGTGAATTTTACCATTCCAGCGCAAGAAGCAGCAAAAGAGAACTTAATTCAGTATTAGCATGCTGTCTGAGATGCGCATTCTGGGCGCAAGCTATGGATGTATGCGCACACAAAACTTCTCGCACAGCGAGAACCAAATTGAGTTCCCTTTCAGTCGCTCACGTTCTACGTAGTCGACTAATTGGGATCACGCTTAGGGACCCTGTCATCTTCGAGTACTGTTAAAACGAGCCAATGCACATTGCCGTGCGTGAAATGCATCACACACTCCGCCGCCACGGCGCGGGTATAAATACGAAAGTGGATGTATGCATCAGTTGTCTTCGCTTCGGAGCCGACTGGTCTTAATGTCGATGTCTCTGAAGAGTGTTGTTATATTACAACGAGCGAGTGTGTCGGCACTTCTTCAAGTCACTCCCGGTGCTGGTGGTTCTACAGCGCGAGTGCAGCGATGGTCGCGAGCCTTCTGAGCTCTCAACTGCTGTTTTAACAGCATCACAATTCTGTGTTAAAAATTGTTTTAGTTTGTCTGACGGCTGGTTGAGGGCGAAGAAAGTGAATGCTTCACTGGTACAGGCTGCACCATCCCTGTCAGTTTTTCATTTCCGGAAAGAGCAACATGGGTGCGTTTGCGTCTTTTTCAAGATGTCATTCCACCCGTGCGTTTCTGATGCGGTTGTTCCCTGTTCCTCTCTGACATTCACAATTGCTGTTTCACGTGTTTGGGCTATCAAATGCTGAAGCAGCTTTTGTGGACGGTTCATGTTCCCATTGCGGGAATATGACTGTCTTGGTGTTGAGATCGAGACTCGCCTTTGTCCACGAAGGTGGAGTCCCCATTATCAAGCCCTACCTTAGGGTGGCGTATGGGATGGGTGATGGTTACCGCCCGGTGGGCATTCCCTGTGGGCTCCTCACTCCTCCATCACACCGCAGCCGGTGGAGTCCCCCATTGAGGGTGCTGGTCCCTCTGTAATGGACCGATCAGCCATTTTATTTGGGGTTCCCCCAAAGGACAGGATGTCGATAGCCGTATCGGAGGGTGAGCTGGCCTCTGGAGAGGACGGCTCAGCTGTGTTATCTCCCTCTGGGAGTATAATGTTACCCGAGACGAATCCAGGATTGTCAGCTGTGCTGAAATGGGCCGCCGAGGCTGCCGGGCTCGAGTGGAGTCCTCCACCGTGTTCCTGCTCAGTCTCGGTTGGAGGATTGGTAGCTCGGAACGGGCCGTGCTGGTTCTCAGCTCTCTGCCCTAGTGCCTTTCTTTCCCTAAGTGCAAGGAGAGCTTATCAGGTTGTGGACGGCACTTTTCTCTGCCAGAAACTGCCTGAATAGCTTTCCCCACCTCACTACCTTTGACGGAGGAGCGGTGAAGGATTGCCAGGCTATCCTTTCAATGGAACGGTCTGTCACAACACAGGTGCACCTGTGTCCGGTGGCTGCTGCCTTTTGGATGGGGGATCCTCTGTCTGTTCCATCGCTGGCTCCCAAAAAGCGGAGCGAGCGGTACACACACTTCAAAGGAAGAGCAAATTCCTCTGTTCCTGGGCCCCAGGAGGGCAAGTCTGGTGGTGTGCGAACCTGTAAAGCCTTGGTTGCGGTTCCTATGTATCATATATGTTGTGATCCCTATGGCGATCCCATATGTGTATTCTTCCACGGTACAGCTCCTTGCGGCGAGTCCGTGTCTTCCCTCGGCAGAACCTGCTCTGCCGTCACTGTCCGGTTGAGTCTCCCCCTGTCATAGGCTGGAGCCACCCCAGAGACATTCCAAATGTTGTACTGTCCGGTCATCCGCCCAGTCCATATGTGTATTTTCCACGTTACCTCCCTTGGCAGGATGTGGCTTTCCAACGAAAGATAACGCTTTCCCAGTGGTCTTGTGGAACAGCACTGACTTCCCTGCCCTAAGCACGGTCCCTTCTCCACCTCAAATAATGCGGGGTGATCAATGGCTTTTGTCTAGGCACTGGAAGGTGGCAGCACTAGTGGTAATTGGGATCTCAATCAGTCGACATGTCGTCTACGTCGAACGTGAGCGACTGAAAGGGAACGTCTCGGTTACGTATGTAACCCTCGTTCCCTGAAGGAGGGAACGGAGACGCAGTCCCATCGCCACTATTGCATGATCACCCCTGACTCTGGGCTCCGCTCGGCTCCTCAGCGAAAAACAACTGATGTGTGCATCCACTTCCGTATTTATACCCGCGCCGAGGGGGCTGGGTGTTTGATGCATTTCACGCATGCCAATTTACATTGGCTCATTTTAACAGTACTCGAAGATGACAGGCTCCCTAAGCGTGATCCCAATCAGTCGACTACGTCTCAGTTTCCTTCAGGGAACGAGGGTTACATTCGTAACCGAGACGTTCTCTTTTGCATCTCCTTGGGCTTGAATATTTCAATTGGCAAGTCTTAAAAACAAAAGCAAAGGATAAACTTTCATGATAAACTTTCACGATAAACTTTCATAGGGAAAGTGACAGTTCCGACAGTTGTCCCGAGCATTGTTCCTACAGTATTGGCAGCTGGCAGTCCGTATTGCCGAGCCCTGCTATATTTTGTATAGGTTTCATTTATTTTTTTGGCAAGTATTTAATTACTTTACCCAGAGAAAAAAACTTTAGATTATGAAACAGACATTATACAACTCAGTGCCTTCACGCAGTAAATCAAAACTATCAGTATTAGTCTTTTGCATGCTATAGCCGATGGTTTTAAATTGATCTGTATATTGATATATACTGTAAATAAATTTACTTATTTTTTGTATCTTGAATCCAATGAAAGTCAAGTTGCTTTAGATAAAAGCATTTGCCAAAATGCGTAAATCAAATATAAAAGGAAACAGATCACAGACAAAATATCTGGATATGATGCTTGTAGAATGAATGAATTTCTCCATTTAAACTGTGTGTGATGCCTGACCGCATCAGCACTTGTAGTACATGACACAGATAAATGTTGCCTGGAAGAGAGATTGCTATCAAGATGTGAAGAATTGTGTTCCCCTTTGCTCCCGTCTTTTAGGCTATAATATGTGGCGGATCTATAATGTGTGTATAAGAGTATGAAGCCAGTGTGTGGTAACTGCAAGTTTGAGATTAATTTTGGCTTGATGGGTCTCACACAGGGCTGAAACTAGTTTGCTGCTGACACTCAGATGCTACCTTTGCAAATTCTGCTGAATTGGGCTACCTTTGTTAAAATGTTAGAATAAATCTTACGGTACAACAACAATAACAAAACACGTAGGTGCAGTGTTGTAGAGTGATGAGAAGTAGTGAACCATTCTTTAATAGACTGACAATTGCAGCTTTTCCAGCAACAAGCTAGTTTTTAAAACACTACATTTCTGTGTACAGTTCACATTTCTATATTTTATATCACAATGTTTGCTTACTTCGCTTTAATTGGATGTGCTCTTCTAAACGAGCATTTTATTTAGCAAAATAATCTATTTTCTAAATGCATGTTATTGATCTTATTGTGAACGGTAGGCTATACCGGCATGTACGATTTAATTATTTATTTTTTGACCTCGTAATTTTTAATCAAAAGAACTTCTGGTGATAATGACAGACTTGACTTTCTCAGAATTGTTTACATTTTGTCCAGTACAAATATCTACACATAAGATATATTTACTTGAGAAGCAAAATGACTGAAGATATAAAGTGCTTTCTGAAAAATGTATTAAAATGAAATCTTTTGTTCTTGCTTTAAGCATAAACTCACACAATTTCAATAATTTAAAATGTTTCCTTTTTCTATATAATATGCAAAAAAAGATTTGTTTCTACTTCTGTTTCATCGCGACTTTCATGCTGTCACCTTGGACACATAACTTCTGCTGAAAAAAACAAGATCTATGTAAGATTTTCTACTGGCTGTGATGTGGGCCACATGGATCTATTGTTTAACATCATTGTTCAACATAAAAAAAATCACAAACATCTCTTTTCACATGCAAATTCACTACTTTGACAAGGCCAATGAACAGAAAATTGTATGGCAATATGTTGAGTTGTTGGTTCTAAAAGTTTTGCAAAAGATTTATTAAACAGGTTACTAAACATTCTCACTATGTTTTCTTTTCCCATGGGACCATGGGTTATCTGCCCTTTGTGACTAACGTACAGTATTCTGTCAATACTAAATATCCTCCTATAAACAATGTCTCTATCTCTGCTTTGCTCTCTTCTTCCCTGAGGGGCATTCTGGTGATGGGAGCATGAGCCAAGGATAACTAGTGCAAACAAAGGGCCCCATGAGAGACCATATTCTCCCACTGCAGCCCAATAGTGTGTGTAAATCCTGCCTTCATGGATAAAACCAGAAAAACACCAAGAACAATATAGGAAAAGACTCATTCTTATTTCTAAAAGGGCCAAATTGTGTGAAGACTATTTGCAAACAAAATTAAGTAATTGTTTATTTTTTGGTTAAGTAAATAAAATTATCAGCTAGTAAGAACTTATACAAATTTGCTTCTGTAAATACAGTAAAAGAGGAAAATCAGTGATTTGACCAATCACAAAAGCCTTTCACCTTCAGTTGTTGTGCGAGATTGGCTCTTGAGTCTGAGTGATGGACGGAAGCGTGTTCGGTCATTGAAGCTCCAGCTCTTCTGGACCTTGGCAGGGCTGCTGCCCTCCACACCCACCTCTGTGCCAGGAGAGCGTCTGTCGTTCACTGACATCTGTCTGCTCTTTACACTCTGACCACGAGGACTGGCCATCCGCACACGCTCACGAAAACTTAACTTTTGGCTGCAGGAGAGGACAGAAGAGGGATGGAAGAGGCCGGAAGGTGGGAAGGGACAAATAAACAGAAAAATAATTAAACATGGAATGGAGAGAAAGAGGTATTTAACTAAAGTTTGGTTAAATAAAAACAGCTGTGATGGTTTAT
The DNA here is from genome assembly GCA_036326025.1 of Chrosomus eos. Lineage (NCBI taxonomy): Eukaryota > Metazoa > Chordata > Actinopteri > Cypriniformes > Leuciscidae > Chrosomus > Chrosomus eos. The sequence continues at coordinate 18,290,142 of CM070833.1, forward strand.
TTTGGACCTGCACGCTTCCTTTCCTCAGTTTTTACCAGATTCCTCCAGTAAAACAATACTTCTTTTTTGTCAGGACTTAGATCTTACTTGGATTTTCTTTGCAGAAGCCCCATAAACTGTCTTATACTTAAATTGCATCAAAAGAACATCATGCAACACAAATCCCATTCCAAGGTTTCCACCAATCAGCAAGCAACTTCTTGAAGCATGACTCTCTGTCCACCCTAGTTCTGTTGCTACCTTCAATGTGGAGCAGCCTGACAACATCTCCATAAGCCGCCTTTCTAGGCCTGACGTAGAGGCCCGGAGAGGCATGTCATAATAAACAGTTTATGTGCAAAGCAACTATATGGTACATATTCCATCAAAGACAACAACTCCATAAGCTGGGGTTCTTAAATCATGCTGGATACATAGTACACTGTGCTTTTTAGCTCATGCTTAGTAGTTTGTGTGTGAAAGAGATGTAGTGTAAAGGAGAGTGGAGAAATAATGCTGTAAAGATGATTTACTGTACAACAACATAGAGCCAAAGTTCATGCATATGCAACATGCAAGTTTATGACTGTGTTTAATAGGTGGGATGCAAACTGAAACATATACAGTACAGTCAGAGATATCCTTAATAACTGAACTGAACCTTTAAAACGTTTTGATGTAATAATTATTCCTGCATATATTACAGTATGGAATGCTGGTAGTTTAAAGGTAAAACATTATTTTGCTACATGGATATTACTAAATAACAATTATATCTGTAAACATTTCTATTGTAGAGTAATTGCTGCATGTCAGATAGGGGGTGTTGGATAAATCAGTCAGTGGCAGTTAAATCGTTCAGGCAACAGGCACAGGACCCTCATATTAAACCCTCTGTAGGGTCTGTAAGGGGCGGGGTTATCTGAGGTGGCCCTCATCATTCATGCATAAGGTTAGTCAGCATTCACATTGGTCATATTGCTGGAGCAGTGGGGGATGCTGGGTACCTATATATCCGTGTGGTATACCTCCTGAAGAGCCTCTGTCTATTACTATGACCCTTACTATGGAAATGAGGGAGACAGATGGTAGATGAGTTAGTTAGACTGTGAGCAGAAACATCTTCCTTAAGTGGAAGAATTATATGGATAGTGCAACACAGAAACAGAGCCAGTACTTGCTGGTAAATATGGAGCAAAGTGCAAAATAAATTAGTGTGTGTTTGCAACCAAACATGGTAATAAAAAGTTGAATTAGTTTTGAATTTCTTTAGAAGTGCACCAAACCACACACACACTCACAAACACATCTACCCTAGAAATATATTCACATAAACATTGTACAAAACCTGTCTAACAACCAACTAACTTTGCCAAATGTTCTTGGATTTGTTGGTTAATTATACATTTTCTTTCTGTAAATATTTAATTCTTTTCACTCTATCCAGTACAAATGGATTATGTGGATTGTGGATTATACCTAATGTTTCCTTAAAGACTTCATGTTCGTCCATTTACTGTACAAAATTCCACAAGCTATAAAAAAAGTATTCACAGCTTAGCTGCTTGCTTTAATGCCTTTGCAATTGGAAGGTTAATTTTCCATCATATTTAATGACACATTAATGCCACACACTGTGAGCTTTTCCAACTGTAAACGACTTAATTTAAGTCTGAGCACTGGTGCTCTGCTCTTCACATATCTAATATGAACCATGCAAACATCCAATTCCAGCACTAATTGAAAGTGTGAGGATACAAATAAGGAAAAGGCTTTGGGTGCTACCATTATTTACAAGCACTGAGCAATAAGCTCCACTCCTGATGGGATTATATGAAAATTAAAAGACAAAACATCATCAGCCTGACTAAAAACATCTGACTACACTATGGTCTTGCAGATACGACAGTCTTTAATGCATATAAACGACATGCAGAGTCCTAAATGTCAACAGCTAATTCTGGAACTGAGTCACTCTTTCTTACTGCTATTACACAGTGGACCAATTGATGAAATGAATGGGGGGGGGGGGGCATTTATTGGTCAATATAAACAATATCTAAATGGAAAAAAGTGCATCATTTTATATAGTCCATGCACGTAGACAGAGAAAAGTAGGCTAAAGTACTCTACAATATTATAGAAAGAGATCTGCATGTGCACACATGTGCAGTAACATGTTCACAGTTGCTCTCACACACACACATACATTTTAGTACAGATGGACACCGTTGTGTCTATATTCACACTCACTCAAGGCTCTTCTTTAAAGTTAGCAAAGAGAAGCTGCTCCACATCTAAACTACTATTCTATGACTTAAATGGCTTTCTGGAATACCTGATTCTGACTAGACAAATTGCTGCTAATGCAGTAGTGAAACTAAACCACTAAACTATATTCGTCTGTTGTCTAAAACAACATACTGGTGCTACTTTCATGTTTCACCTATCACTCTCTGGTTTCTCTCTAGCTAGAAAATGTATATATAATATTCATACATTTATGTAATTATATATAACAATATATTGGTCAACCCACTAAAACAATTATGTTTTATTAATAATATATGTATTAATACTATCTGGATTCAACTATACTTCTGTTCAAAAGACTGGGGTCGTTTCTATTTTTGCAACAACGGTTGCATTTATTTGATCAAAAATACAAATAAAACAGTAACATTGCAAAAAATTATTACAATTTAAAATCTGCTTATTATATATATATTAGGACTCTTTGATGAATAAAAAGTTTGAAAGAACAGCATTTATATAAAATAGATTTTTTTGTTTTGTAATTGTCACGGTTCACAGATGGAACAGGCTGGATAGTAAGTTTATAAAGTTTATTTGTGCAGATGGTAATTCAGGCGGAGACAACAGGTAAGGATCAGAATGATGTTGAAACATGTAAACAGTCTTAGCTTGATGGATAAAGTCCTCTTTGTACTCTTGCAGATGGAGATGATGGCAGTGACAACGGAGATGAACGGATGGATGATCGGATGGATGAATACAGGAAGATCAGGAAGCAGGTAAGTAGCAGGTAGGCGGATGGTGAGTCTGTGAATCATGTAGCGACGAGATCAGACAGTGACTGCAGGGAGAGTGAGTGTTTTATAGTCCATGCTGGTGATGGGACACAGGTGACGGTGATCATGATGAGGTGCAGGTGCAGGTGATGATGACCGGGAATGCTGGGAAGTGTAGTGAAGACACAGATGAAGGAGGTGAAGACACAGAGGAAGGAGGTGAATGTGACATAACTCCCCCCTCCCGCTAGGCGCGACCCGCGCCGTACAAGGCAGAACACGGGAGGGCGGGGGGCATCCTGGAGTCCGTGACGGGAAGGTGGACCAGGTGCAACTGGACGGACTCCAGGATAGTCCAGGCGGAGCAGGATGAGGGCGTGGCCAGGGGGAGCAGGATGAGGGCGTGGCCAGGGCGGAGCAGAACGTGGGCGTGGCCAGGGCGGAGCAGAACGTGGGCGTGGCCAGGGCGGAGCTGTTGGACCCTCGGGTGTCCAGGGCGGAGCTGTTGGACCCTCGGGTGTCCAGGGCGGAGCTGTTGGACCCTCGGGCAACCACGGCGGTGAGGACCCTTCAGGCGGCCACGGCGGAGAGACCCCTTCGGGTGGCCATGGCGGAGAGACCCCTTCGGGTGGCCATGGCGGAGAGACCCCTTCGGGTGGCCATGGCGGAGAGACCCCTTCGGGTGGCCATGGCGGAGAGACCCCTTCGGGTGGCCATGGCGGAGAGACCCCTTCGGGTGGCCATGGCGGAGAGACCCCTTCGGGTGGCCATGGCGGAGAAGGATAGCCCCCCCCCAAAATTTTCTTGGGGAGAACCCCCTCCGGCTTAGGAACAGTCTCTGGCTGGATGCGGCTGACGTGAAGCACAGGCTTTGAACTCACAGTCACTGGCTGGACGGTCTCTGGCTGGACGGTCTCTGGCTGGACGGTCTCTGGCTGGACTCTGGTCTTCTGGCTGGACGGTCTCTGGCGGGCAGGCGACGGGCTCAGGCTCTGGCGGGCAGGCGACGGGCTCAGGCTCTGGCGGGCAGGCGACGGGCTCAGGCTCTGGCGGGCAGGCGACGGGCTCAGGCTCTGGCGGGCAGGCGACGGGCTCAGGCTCTGGCGGGCAGGCGACGGGCTCAGTGCTGGACGGGACCAGTGGTGAAGGCTCACCTGGGCTGGACGGGACCAGCGGCGAAGGCTTGACTGGGCTGGACGGGACCAGCGGTGAAGGCTTGACTGGGCTGGACGGGACCAGCGGTGAAGGCTTGACTGGGCTGGACGGGACCAGCGGTGAAGGCTTGACTGGGCTGGACGGGGACCAGCGGTGGAAGGCTTGACTGGGCTGGACGGGACCAGCGGTGAAGGCTTGACTGGGCTGGGCTGGACGGGACCAGCGGTGAAGGCTTGACTGGGCTGGACGGGACCAGCGGTGAAGGCTCTGGGAGAAGAAGCTCAGGTAGGTCGTCAAAGGGCTCGGCCATCTTGGGAGAAGTATGGAACACGGAGTTCCTGGAGAGGCATGCAGGCACGGCGTGGCGGGACCTCACCAACCCAGGATCAAAGAGGGACCAGAGTGGAGAATGGTGTCGGGACTCCTCACGACCACTGCCTCTACTGCGGCCTCCACGGGTCCCGCGAAATATGGCCAGACGGGTTCCCTCGAACGAACTTCCACGGGCAAAAGGTGGGAGATTTTGGCTCTCCTCTGCCAGGACGACAAAACTAACCCTATCGTCCATTTTAGGGGGGTCTGATCTTCTGTCACGGTTCACAGATGGAACAGGCTGGATAGTAAGTTTATAAAGTTTATTTGTGCAGATGGTAATTCAGGCGGAGACAACAGGTAAGGATCAGAATGATGTTGAAACATGTAAACAGTCTTAGCTTGATGGATAAAGTCCTCTTTGTACTCTTGCAGATGGAGATGATGGCAGTGACAACGGAGATGAACGGATGGATGATCGGATGGATGAATACAGGAAGATCAGAAAGCAGGTAAGTAGCAGGTAGGCGGATGGTGAGTCTGTGAATCATGTAGCGACAAGATCAGACAGTGACTGCAGGGAGAGTGAGTGTTTTATAGTCCATGCTGGTGATGGGACACAGGTGACGGTGATCATGATGAGGTGCAGGTGCAGGTGATGATGACCGGGAATGCTGGGAAGTGTAGTGAAGACACAGATGAAGGAGGTGAAGACACAGAGGAAGGAGGTGAATGTGACAGTAATAATGTTAATGTAAAATGTACTGTCTTTTTTGATCAATTGAATGCATCATTACATCAATTGAATGCATAATTACTGAAGAGAAGTATTAATTTCTTTAAAAAAAAACACTCACTGACCCCTTTAAGCTATAATGTAAAAGTAAGATAAAATAAAATATAAAATATATAATAAGAGAGACAATATAATTAGCTATACACTGGGATCCTGATCACCCTGTCTTGGTTTATTTTGTGATAATGAGCGATGACTGTACATACCAATATATACTATAGCTACTACTTCAAATAACGGAAAATCAGAGGGAATGAATGATAAAGCAAGACATGTAACATGCCATGACTGAATGGACTTAATTCCTCTCTCTATTCCTATTGAGGCCATGGAAGCTAAAACACAATCGATACTCAAGAAAGTAAAACATTCCGGACACTAGGATGATGTAGATACGAGAACAACAAACCTGCTGATGGATTCCCCCTGGTCTTTCCTTCAGGTGTTAGTTAAAAAACAGAGAGAAAAGAGGCAGGATATTAACACTTCACATGAATGACAGAAACTAATAAGGAGACTACAGAAGAGACACAGATGCCTCTGAAATATACTGAGTGATTCATTTTGGGAATGACACACCAATATATTTCACACTGTGTCACACAAAATACAGTTTAAATGTTAAAAAAGGAAATTAAACATAAGTAAGCCTCAGCACGCACACGCACGCACGCACGCAAGCACGCACGCACGCACGCACGCACGCACGCACACACACACGCACACACACTTTAAGAGTAGAAAGAAATGGAGACAGTATAAACAGGCAGCAAACAAGCTGGCATGCAAGCTGAGCAATGCACAGTTAAGCTGACTAAGACGAGCGCTAGCAGAGGGACAGCTGTGTTATCAAGGGCTGTTGAGTATGTAATTACTCAAGAAATTGGCCTTAATACAACAGAACACTCATTTGTCAGAGCATTGTAGTGTGTCTGTCTTCAGGTGTCTGTCCACAAACTGTCCTGGCTTCTGTGGTTTATCTATTCTGGGCAACGAAATTTCAGTTAGCCACAGGATCTACACAAGGAAGCAGGTGTGAGTCTGTGGCTCTCATCCAAACTGAAACTTTGAAGCTTCAGTTATACAGAAGGCTTGTGTTCCCAGTAAAATCCTGAATCTTGCTGTACATATGGCTGAGGTATTTCAGTAACTGTACTTCATTAAGAATTATTGGGGTAATTTGTATTAACTAAAGTTTACTATTATTTAATATCATGAAGAGATGTCTCATCAGTCACCACCAGTCTTTGACCTAAACCAACACATTATAGTTATAACTGTTGTCAATGACTGGCAAACTTGATTTGAATGTGAATACAATGAACACGTGAATGAACATATTACCGTCAATAAACAACACTATTCCAATGTCAGAGAACAATAAAATCATCTGATTCTGAAATTTAAGTAAAATAATTAAAAGTAGCGTATTGTTCTTTAATTTTAATTACTGAAAATTTGACCATTTAGAATAGTTGAGTTCCCTTTCGAGGGAACTCAAACTGCGTCGAATGATACTTTGGGGGAACACCCCTCAGCGTAGTGCCTCTGAAGCATGAATGAAACTAAGCCAATCTTGACTGGTGTTGCGTCATGACGTAACGTGTGACGGCATACACGGAAGCTATAAAAGGGATGCCGGCACACAACAGTGTCAGCTTTTTGTTCTTCAGCAAGCGCTCTCTGTTGTGTGTGTCTTATTTGATGTTGTTTGTCATTACACAATCACTCATTACACAAAAAAGAAAAGAAAAAATGGCGAGTCATGCAAACACAAATTACAAGCAGTGTGTGCACCCCTGCCCTCGTTACATCACAGGTGGAGGACACACACCAAATGTGTGTGCATTGTTTGGGAGTGCAGCATGCGCGGGCAGCTCATAAGCAGCTCATAAGCACCCCGAGGTGGTGGAGTCAACATGCCAGAGGTTCGGCCCAGTGGAGGTGGATCTGTTCGCGTCTCGAGAGATGACACACTGTCCACTGTGGTCCTCCCTCACACATCCAGCCCCGCTGGGGTTGGATGCCATTGTGCCAACGTGGCCGAGGCTGCATCTGTACATATTTCCCCTGATCGCTCTGCTCCTGGGAGTCTCAGAGAGGGTCAGTTGCGAAGGGATCAGTCTACTGTTAGTAGCCCCGTTGTGGCCGGCCAGAGTATGGTTCTCAGACATAATATCGCTCGTGGACGGCCCTCCATGGGAGATTCCCATCAGGAGGGACCTGCTGACACAGGCAGAGGGCTCAATATTTCACCCTCGGCCGGAACTATGGAAACTGTGGGTCTGGCCCCTGAGGGGGCTCAGTACCGAGAGGCTGGCCTGTCACCAGGAGTAGTAGAGACCATACTCAGCTCTAGAGCTCCCTCTACAAGCAAATTGTACAGCCTAAAATTGAATGTTTTCACCGCATGGTGTAGAGAGCGTGAGGTGGACCCAGTTAACTGCTCGGTGGCTTATATGCTGAAGTTCCTCCAAGATTACTTCTCGGCTGGTCTTACCCCGTCCACACTCAAGGTGTACATGGCTGCCATCTGCCATTGCGCCTTTCCACGCTCGTCTTTGTGATGGGCCTCTGGGGAGACATCAGCTGGTCATACGTTTCCTCCGTGGGGCTTGGAGGATTGGACCTGCGGCTCGTACCAGGGTTCCCACATTGGACCTGGCAGTAGTTCTCGAAGGGCTGGTCGAGGCCCCATTCGAACCTCTGGAGTCGGCTGAGGCCAAGAACCTTTCCCTAAAGGTAGCTTTTTTGTTTGTCATTACTTCTCTGAGGAGAGTAGGAGATCTCTAGGCGCTCTCGATATCCCAGGGATGCCTGGAATTTGCTCCAGGCAACATTAAAGCTATCCTGCATCCCAGGCCGGGCTATGTGCCCAAGGTGCCTTCTAATGTGGCTCGGCCTACAGTTCTGCCGACTTTTCATTTGTTACCGACATCCGCGACGGCGGATGAAGAGAGATTTCATTTGCTCTGCCCTGTTAGAGTTCTCAAAATATATATTCAGAGGTCCTCTTCATGGCGGAAGTCAGACCAGTTGCTAGTGTGTTTCGACTCTCTCGTCCTAAGTGTGCATGTGTGTAGCTTCACACTGGGACAGGCAGGGCTCATTGTGGCATAGTGGCTACTCGTTCCCCCAAAGTGTCATTCGACGCAGTTCGAGTTCCCTCGAAAGTGAACGTCTCGGGTTACGACTGTAACCCTTGTTCCCTGAGAAAGGGAATAAGAACTGCGTCCCTTCGCCATGCCTTTCCCTGCCTGGGAGCTACTTGCTTCATCACAGAAGCTGATGCTGTTGTGTGTCGGCATCCCTTTGTAGTTACCGTGTATGCCGTCACACGTTACGTCTAGAAGCAACACCAATCAAGATTGGCTTAGTTTCATTCATGCTTCAGAGGCGCTACGCTGAGGGGCGTGTCCCCAAAGTGTCATTTGCCCAGTTCGAGTTCCCTTTCTCAGGGAACAGAGATGTTTTTATCAATGAAAACCAAATATCTACATATCTACAGTTTGGTAATTTCAGCAATCTATGATAACACCATGGAATAAAATATCTTACAATTCTAAGTTAATATTTCACTATTCAGGCTTCAAAACTGCAAGTTTCTGATCGCATATACTGCAATTAAGAGTTTAAATCTCACAATTTTGAGCCACCCCTTAAAAGATATATACACTCTAAGAGATCTTACATATAAACTTAAATCTTACATATAAACTTAGAATTCTGATAAATAAGCCTGAATTGCGAGATAACTCCAAATTGTGAGATCTAAACACATAAAGTGAGAAATAAAGCTAGAATTGTGTTATAATGCAATTCGAATCGCAAGATATAAGCTCAAATAAAGAATTGTGAGATTAAAAACACAATTAGCTATTATTTTTTTTGCATTCAGTGGCAGAAACTGCTTCAATAGCAATACATTTCAAAAGCTGAGAAATAAGTTTATTTTCCACTTTGAAATATTATTTTTATGTTTTGACAAAGTAACCATGCTCAACTTGGTATCATTTCTATGTATTTTTGACACCTGGTCATGTGCCTTTGCTCAGTGACTTAATGAGTCCTTAAAAAAGCTTGGGTATCTAACAAGACTGCGGTGGGTTACAGAGGAAATGATTATGCTTAGGAAGAGACAGATTGAGTGAAAACAGTTTATTTGCTGAGGGAAGTGGGAAAATGAGAGCTACAGAAGCACTGACACCAAATACGACACCAGCTGCCAGAGTTGTACCTACTTTGTAGGGCTGCAGGTATGCAACGCCTTCAAATGAGGCTTCCAGGTAGCAATGGAAACCGAGTTCTCATCAGCCGCATAGCTACGCCACACACACTACGTGCAGAATATACAAAACCAGAAAAATAGGGAGGGAAATGAAGAGAGTATAAAATAAAAAGATAAATACACAAGGCCAGGAAAAAGCAGGAATTGGAAAAAAAAGAGAACAACAACAACAAAAAAAGATTAGTAACAACCGGTTCATGTAAGTGCTCTTCCATCAGTTCACTGCATAGATACATGCCTTTGAGGAGGGAGAACACTTTTATAGAACAGCCATGTGGCACTCAGGTATGTTCTGGAGAGGTCTGTGGAGTAGAGTCGCCACGCAGCCTGGTGCAGGAGACAGACACACACACACACACAGGGGACACGGGTGGAGAAAGACAATAGCATGGTGAGGGAACAGCCAGTGAATCACTGATTGGGCTCAAGACATTTCTTCAAACCACTGATTTCATTTTGTTAAAAATGCTGCAAAATTTCATATGGATTTTGGGGTCCAAATGTATGAGATCACTAGTATAAATATACTTTATAAAAAATAAAGTTGAATTAAACCATTTAAATTAATTAATTATTTTGTGAGTATTTGGTATGTCTCTCTTTTGCTTTAATAACAGCAGCATTTCAGCTGCACGAACTTCATAACATTCACAACCTGATAATCATATTCTGCAGAATTATTTGAGAATGATCCGAAAAACATCTTGAGTTTCAATGGAATCTGTCCAGAGAGTCACATGACCATAATCTCACTAATTTGCTAAATATTTCCTATTCATTTTATGTCATAATGTTACATTGTTTCAATTTTCTGAAATACTAAAACTTATATTTAAGATTAAATTACAGTGTACTTTGAATTCCAGATTTGTGAGGTTTTTGGACTTATAATTCAAATAAATTGCGAACGTAAATTTCACATGTTCCATGTCCAAAATGAGAGTGGATTAGTGTTGAATAAATGTCTTGAAGTCTTGGTGGCACACACAACATCAAAACAGCCAGGGGTCTTAAAAGTGATGTGGTGAATGAAAAGAGGCATACATTATCCAGTGAAAAGAGTTTATATGCAAGATGTGTTTATAAAGCACAATCCTTTTAAAATATATATATTTTTAAAGTAACAAATTTTTACCTAAACAAGTGCAAACCTTTGTTTGTGGCCTCATAACTGTTAATATTTCATATGTTTATGTGTGGCCATCTGGCATTAAAATATACTCGGCATTATTTCAATCTAAACAGAATTATATAATATTTATTTTCAATATTTAGATAAAATTTCAATTCGACATAAAACCCTGCTTGCAATTCATTTCTTCTGAATTTGCGATGTATAGACCCCTTATCAGTTGGTAAACATGGTGACGTTTTTCTGTGGGCGGAGCTTAGTTGGCTGCAGAACGATCCCTCTGGCCGCTTCTCTAACGTTATTTTGCAAGTTTTGTTAGCTTGTTTTTTAACAATGACTGGAGAAAATCCGGTTTTATCTTAATGTGCAAGGTCACTCAGTGTCCAGGACCGCGATTTTTATTTGCAAAAGTTAATTTTAACGGAAACACGCTCACTCAATGGACGATCTGACAGGATTAACGCTACCTCCGGTTGAGTGGCCTGACTTCTACACCTACCTGATAGAGAAACCGAGCGTAAAGAGAAACTGAGGGCATATAAATCTTTAGATGCCTATAACTATGTGCTGAATGGTCATATACAAGACTTGTGTGTACGATCCGCAGTTCTGCCGAGCCAGCGCCGAGAAGACGACAATGTAAACAGTGACAGTACATGCAATGTTAATGATCTGAATATTTTCGAGAAATAAAAATTCCAGATACAGCATACTCATTTTCCATTGATTCTTGCACCCAACAACACATCAAGATGACATTTAACAATAATAATAATAATTTAAGCTCCTTATTATGTAGCCGAATCTGTGCTGGTTTGTATTAACCGCCTGCAGTTTTCCGTTTGTTTTGCCTCCAGCTAGCGCCGTGACGTACTGTAACTGTGACGTCGGCTGATAAGGGGTCTATAGATGTAGGTAAGTGAACTGAAAAAAATGTGGGTGCAATTTCTTTATTGGAAATTAGAACGATTATGAGAATGAAGCAAGACTTGAATGTGAATTTAAGAAAACAATACCTTAATTGTTATTTTACTACATTATCCAATCATGACCTAAGTGACGCCAGTATAATGGAAAGTGGTTTCTAGGGAAGAAGTCACTTTCATTAAAAATTACGAAGACATAAAAAAAATCGAATAATGTGACCTGGTGAATCTTTCACAATAAAACCAGGAATATGCATTACGAAAGTTATTGTTTCATGCTGACTTATAATAATTTTATAATGGATAGAGTTGTATGTGTTGAGATGAGTAACTGCTTTAAGAGACAATAAGCAAGAAACAGAGGACGTGTTGTGAAAAGGAAAAACATCACAAGAGTGAAAGACTGAAGAAGGTGCTCTCAAATTGCATGACAGGTGTGAGGAGGGAGGGCATATTTTCCATCATTCTGTACAAAAATGTCAGTAAAGAGAAAACAGCAATCGTAACATGCAGGAAAGAATCCGAACCCAGACATAGCTGACAGTCATACTCCACAGATCATAATTAAGATATATATTCCTGGGTTATATAAAGACCTGAAGTGATTTAAGAGAGGGTGAGACAGCACAAATGATGAGAAATGATGCACGATGCAGTCCCTGCAACATTACACCTTAAAGAATACACCATGGTGAAAATACACAATTACTGACAACAGTAATTGAAGCTGGATGGTTGGATGCCAACTGAAAGGCCTTTGGAAAAAGAAAAGAAAATTAAAGTCAGGGTTAAAGACAGAGCAGGAAGAGAGACAAAATAAACATAAGGACCAGTGAATATATGAGATCTTCTCTGTCTGCAATATCAGAAAACAATCTGGAGAAAGAAAAGGGGTCATGGTGGTTAAAATAGTTGAGAAATTGCTTGTGGGTTTTCAACAGCAGCCAAAAGGAAGTAACTCATTTCTATAATATTACAGGACCTTATTTTTTTGTAGATTTTGTAGATGTGTGTGTGTGTGTGTGTGTGTGTGTGTGTGTGTGTGTGTGTGTGTGTGTGTGTGTGGTGTGTGTGTGTGTGTGTGTGTGTGTGTGTGTGTGTGTGTGTGTGTGTGTGTGTGTATAATGACATGCATATTACACTGGTATTACAACTTGCACGTGATAAAATGAGGACATTGCATGCATCGTCATATTTCAAATAGCTTAAAAAACATAAAAAAACAATGTTTTTTTAAAAATGTAAAAATGCAGCATGTCTCCTGTGATGGCTAGGTTTAGGGACAGGGGCAGTGTAGGGTGTGTGTGTGTGTGTGTGTGTAGTGTGTGTGTGTGTGTGTGTGTGTGGTGTGTGTGTGTGTGTGTGTGTGTTGTGTGTGTGTGTGTGCTTGTTTTTGTCATATATGAGGACACAAATGTGTATAATGACATGGGTATTACACTGGTATTACAACTTACACGTGAAATATGAGGACATTGCATGCGTCCTCATATTTCAAACAGCTTAAAAATCATAAAAAACTATGTTTTTTTAAAATGTTAAAATGCAGCATGTCTCCTGTAAGGGTAGGTTTAGGACAGGGGCAGTGTAGGGGATAGAATATATAGTTTGTCCAGTATAAAAACCATTACGCCTATGGAATGTCCTCATAGTCACAAACAACATGTGTGTGTGTGTGTGTGTGTACATTTTCCTGGAGTAAATCTGTTTCTCCTGCTAGAAGGATGCACCTTCCATTAGGAAGAGCTATTGTCCTCAGGGAGGCCCTTACTCAAATTCCTTCCGTGGAAACATATCATAAATATCGGCAAGTGTTTCCTTTGGCACTGATGGAATATAATAGTCCCCATGTAATCAATGTTTGTGTAATTGCTCGTTTTCTCTTCTTTTGTTTAAAAAATAAATTTACATGGTTCACTACAAAAACAATCTTTATTAATCAGTATTTTTGTCTTGCTGTCTGGTAAAATATCTAAGCATCCCTCAAATAATATCTCAACATATACAGTAAAATAAAATTGCATAAGATATGCAGATGTTTTATTTGGAAAATAAGATAAACGATAACTGTGACGATAAAAAATAAATTTAGTTGAAAAGCAAAATCATATCAAAAGCATAAGATATGCAGAAAGTAAATACATTTTTAAAAATTATTATTATTATTATTATCATAACATTTAGATGTTTTAACGGGAAAAGAAGACAAATAAACTGAAAAAATAAATTTAATTTTGTAATTAACCATGTTTTTTTTGTGAATTATTCATTTCAAACTGTCACATTAAACAATTTAAATGCCAGAGTTCTTCCATATGTTCCTTTATCAAATTTGCAGGCATGAAATTATATTGATATTAATATGGTAAATGTGTGCAGTGTATGAGTTTCATTGCAGTGAAACTGACCTTTGAGCATCAGAATCAAGATAGGGCAGATCATACATAAGAAATCTGGCCAAGTTCTTTTTGGTTTTAGAGTTGAGCATTAGCTATTGATGCAGTAGTACTGAAAGGTTTATATATTTTTTTTAAATGCTAATGAAGCAGCATGTGATGAGTTACTTCCAATCAGAATATCTCACTGATCAAGTGTTTCAAATGAGGTGAGCTTACCTGTATGAGGCTGGCTGCTGGGTTTCTCCTTTTTTCAAAGTGCTTCTGTCTGTGCTGCTCTTGGACCTTCAGAGCAAAGCCAGAGCCAAGAATACCCTACACCCACATCCACCCACAGAAAGAAAACAAACGTCACCTATTACTAAGGTTCAATCCGCTGATTTGGACTGAGAGAGACTGCGAGTGTGCAGCACACATTTGTGAGCAGAGAATTACAGAACAATTGACGAGAGTGAGTCAGACAGGCCGCTGAGGGGCTTTACAGGCACACACACTGTGCGTTCTCAAACACATCATAAAAATCATCACAGTACAAACAGTCTGCCTGGGCTCACAAAAATGCTATTAGTGATTTCAAGTTCTCTTACGAGAGTATCTCTCGTACTGCGTAATATCTTACGCTATGGGGAAAACTCTTTTCCACGAGATATTGAAGCCAAAAATTATCCTTAATTTTTTACTAATGTAAAACGCTTTGCAGCAGCAAGCAGACCTAGGCGAGACAGCTCGCGCGCCTATTGGCTGCTCTGCGGCAATAGCAGCAGCCTATCGAGAGAGGCTCTGCGTGACGTCACGACGAATGGGGGCCCTTCGCGCCCATATCGTCACGTCCCGCCAGAAAGGGCGTGGTCTCGCCCTATATCTAGGCTCGATAGCTGCTCTTACGTCGATTTTCATCTCTTCAGCGAAGCCTCACGCATCGCTGGATCCAGAGTGAGAAGCCGCGCCGTCGACCTGTAGCCTTCAGCGGGACGTGCCATTGAGTCTGGAGTCGCTGGCCTCGCCGCCTTCAGCCGCCGTACCTGCTGTGCTTTCCGGCGTTATATCCTTTCCTCTGCATAGAGTGTGTGTGTGTGTTTGCATATCTGCTTTTTTCCCACCCCCTCTAAAAGAGCGGCGTCTTTTTAAAGATGCCTTCCTGCGGTTCTTGCCGAGCCCCACTCAGCGACGAGGACCGACATGTCATCTGCGTGTCCTGCCTGGGTGAGGATCACGCGGCCATCGCGCTCGCTGACGGCGGATGCCATCACTGCGAACGTTTGCCTATGGTGACTCTGCGGACTCGCCTGGCTTCGTTCTCCGAGCCCGTATCCCAGCCTGCCGTGACGCCGCGTCGCAAGAAGCGCCGCGCCCAGCGCGCTCCCGAGCTATCTCCAGCCCGCCAAAGCTCGCCGGTTCGCCCGCCAGCTTCGCCGGCTTCGCTCGAGTCGCTCACCGACGGACAGCGGCCGCCGTCCGCCGCCGCGTCCGCCATCGAGTTGGACGACAACACCGAGGCGTGTTCTCTCTTGGCTTCGGATAGCGAGGATTGGGCGAGCTCTGTGGACCTCCCCTCCGCTAACGCTCCCCGCCAGCCCTCTGGGAAGAGAGCCGGCATTGAGTCTGAGCTGATGCGTCTGCTCACCAAGGCCGTAGAAAGCATCGGCCTCGATTGGGAGGCACCCACGCTGCCGCCGCGCAACAGATTAGACGGGCGCTTTCTCGGCAAAGACGAGGCTCCGTCAAAATCTAGGCCCGCGCCCTTCCTCCCGGAACTTCACGAGGAGGTTGCAAAGTCGTGGAAGGCCCCCTTTTCCGCCAGGATGCGTACCTCTACCTCCGCGGCATTCTCCGCTGTCGACGGTGCGGGAAGTAGAGGCTACCTCGCCATTCCTCCGGTGGAGACGGCTGTCGCGTCGCATCTCTGCCCGCCCTCTGCGGGACGGCGGGTTCAGACGACGCTCCCGTCCAAAGCCTGCCGAGTGACATCATCGCTGCACGGACGCGCTTACACCGCCGCCGGGCAAGCAGTCTCAGCGCTGCACACGATGTCTATTCTGCAGATCTACCAGGCAGACCTCCTTCTCAAGCTGGACGAGGAGGGACCCGGTGCTATCTGTGTGGCGGACCTGAGGAGCGCTACGGACCTCGCTCTACGCGCTTCTAAAGCCGCTGCGCAAGCCATGGGGCGGAACATGGCCTCTCTCGCCGTCGCCGAGAGACACTTATGGTTGACGCTGTCCGAGATGACGGAAGCCGAGCGCTCTGTGTTCCTCGACGCGCCCATTTCCCCGGAGGGCCTGTTCGGAACGGCCGTCAAGGACTTCGCGGACAGGTTTGTTGAGGTGCAGAAGACTTCTCAGGCTATGAAGCACTTCCTGCCGAAGCGCTCGAGCTCCGCTACAGGCCGCACCAAGCCGCCTGCTCGCAGCTCTCAGCCCCAGCCTGCACCGCCCTCCGCCGCCGCCGCCTCACAGCGCCGCCAGGCCCGGGATCAGAGACCGCGGTCTCGCTCCGCCGGACGCCGCCCCCCTCACCGCGGGCCCCGGCCGAGGATTGAGATCAAGCCCGAGGCCCCAAAGTCTTCCTAGCCGCTCTAGGAAAACGACGGTGTTCAGATCCCGCTGCGGCCGGATTTCCACCAAAACTTCTCGCTCGTTCAGCCCCATGCGTTGTGACTGTACCAGTGTATTTTGCAGTGAAGCAGCCGGTGTCTCAGCCCGCTTGCCTGCACACAAAAGCTGTTTTTACGGCTACCCAGATAAATCCAATAAAGAGTGTATTTTCTGGTGTTCCGGCCTCGGCCGATGGTGTTATGAGTGTTGTAAGAATGCCCACGCCCCAGTGCCCATTCCCACACCCAGACACAGCCCGCCACGGTGCAGGGCTCGCACAAATAAAATCGACTCCGGTCGATTGTGCAAACACTGTAGTGAACGCGCCCATATCCCCATGCCCGCTTACACTACACGCTGCGTGTCCCTCGGTTTCTGTAAAAACGAAACCAACACACATTCAGTCGGCCCTAAACGACAGTGTTTTCAGTGTAGCAAATGTGCCCGTGGTCCCGCGCCCACATTTCCTCACAGACACGCCGAATCCCACGGGATTCGCCCCGCTCTCTCTCTCGGCGCTACCCGCCTCAGAGGAGATGAGCGCGGCCAGGCTGCCCGCTGTGATCAGCGCGCCCCCGCCGTCGAACGCCGTAAACACGGCGCTGTGTTCCCAGCACACGCGGGCTCTTGTGCCGCCGCTTTCCCGCGGCCAGAGCCCAGATTTCATTCTGCCCCTAGCTATTCACGCGGATGCGTGGTCAAGGCTTCCCGGGGTATCAGAGTGGGTGATGAACACTATAAAGAGAGGCTATTCGCTACAATTCGCTCGACGCCCTCGCCGCTACGCGGCGCGCGTCGAAACTACGGTGAAAAGCGAAGTATCTCATCTACTTCGAGCCGAGATAGCGAAACTACTGAGAAAGGGGGCTATAGAACCTTTATCTCAGGCTCAGAGCGAAGGGGGCTTATACAGCAGATATTTTCTGGTACCGAAGAAAGATGGTGGGCTCAGACCCATTCTAGATCTGAGGCTGCTGAACAGAGCGCTCGTGAAACGCCAGTTCAGGATGCTTACGACCAGGAAAATCCTCGCGCAAGTGCGCCAAGGAGACTGGTTCATGTCAATAGATCTGAAAGACGCGTATTTCCAAATACAAATAGCGTCCCATCACAGGCGATTCTTGAGATTCGCCTTCGAGGGCCAGGCATATCAATACACAGTCCTGCCATTCGGCCTGTCCATAGCACCCCGTACGTTCACGAAGTGCATGGACGCGGCCCTCGCTCCCCTGAGACTTCGGGGCATGCGAGTTTTGAATTACTTGGACGATTGGCTGATTCTAGCTCGTTCACGAACGGAGCTCTTAGAACTCAGGGCCGCATTACTCGAGCACCTCGAGGAGCTGGGCCTTACAGTCAATTGGGCGAAAAGCTCACTGCTCCCCAGTCGGAGGATTTCCTTTCTGGGAACAGTGTTAGACTCGCTATCCATGACGGCACGCCTGTCACCAGAGCGCGGATTGAATATCCAGCACGTCGCGAAATCCTTCCGCCACGGCTCTATAGTCCCGCTCAGAAGGTTTCAGAAAATGCTGGGTCTCATGGCCTCAGCAGCCTCTGTACTCCAGTTGGGCCTGCTCCGCATGCGCCCACTGCAGCTATGGCTAAAAGCACGAGTTCCCCCCAGGGCATGGACCGCAGGTCTGTTTCGCCTCAGGGTCGACCATCAGTGCATTTCGGCTCTGAAACCATGGAAAGCGACCGACTGGTATCAGTCGGGCGTGAGTCTGGGGATCCCCTCAAGTGTGAAGGTGGTGTCTACGGACGCCTCCACTTCGGGGTGGGGAGCGCTGCTCGAGGGCAGACCGCTGGCTGGCCTGTGGTCAGTGCGGGAGAAGCTCCTACACATAAACTGCTTGGAATTGATAGCAGTCGACAAAGCGCTAAGGCGCTTCTGTCCCCAGATAACAGGCCACCACGTATTGGTCCGGTCGGACAACATGTCAGTGGTGGCATACATAAATCGCCAGGGCGGCGTCAGGTCCCGAAACCTTTACAGGCTGACGGAACGCCTCCTGGTCTGGGCTCAGCACAACCTGCTCTCGCTGAGAGCGGCGCATGTGCCTGGTCACTTAAATGTGGGACCAGACAGGCTGTCCAGAAACAACGTTCCAGCAGGAGAATGGTCTCTGCACCCGCAGACGATCCAGCTGCTGTGGGAAACGTTTGGCAGAGCGCAGGTGGACCTGTTCGCGTCCCAAGAAAACGCTCACTGCCCGAGATTCTTCTCGAAAAGCCGGGACGCGCTGGCCCATGTCTGGCCCCGCCGCCCCCTTTATGCTTTTCCCCCTGTCTCACTCCTGCCTCAGGTGTTGGAGCGAATCAGGAGGGAGGGATGCCCAGTGCTACTCATAGCTCCGCTCTGGACAAACCAGTCGTGGTTCCCTGTCCTGATGCAGCTGACCAGCGCTGCTCCATGGCCGTTACCGCTGAGGAGGGACCTCCTCTCTCAGGCGGAAGGCTCGATTTGGCATCCTCGCCCGGATCTGTGGTCCCTGCACGCATGGGCAATAAAAACGGGTACCCGCTGACCTCCCAGAGGGAGTGCTAAACACGATCGCGCAGGCTAGAGCCCCGTCTACCAGACGGCTCTACTCCTCGAAGTGGTCTGTGTTCTCTGCTTGGTGTCAAGCGCAGGGCTTTTCACCTGTAGACTGCGGGGTTACGGAAGTGCTTTCCTTCCTTCAGGAGCTACTGGATAAGGGCAGGTCCCCTTCCACGCTCAAAGTATACGTGGCGGCCATAGCAACGTTTGCAAAACCGGTGTCTGGCCAGTCACTAGGAAAGAGCGACTTAGTCGTGCGTTTCCTTAGAGGAGCTCGGAGGCTAAACCCTCCCAGGCCCCCTTCAGTCCCGACATGGGACCTTTCCACGGTCTTGGAGGCCATGAAAGGCGCCCCATTCGAGCCAATCCAGTCGTCAGACATGAAACACTTGTCTTTCAAGACAGCGTTTCTTATGGCTCTCGCTTCAGTGAAGCGCGTAGGGGACTTGCAAGCGCTCTCAGTAAGCGCGTCATGCATGGAGTTTGGACCTAACGACTCTAAGGTCATACTCAAACCAAAGCACGGTTACGTGCCGAAATCCCTCAACACACCGTTCAGGGCCCAGGTGATTTCCCTGTCTGCCCTTCCGGTTTTCAATGAGGAGAAGGACGCGAGTCTCCTTTGCCCTGTCAGGGCACTAAGGGCTTATGTGTCCCGCTCGTCTGGTTTCAGACAGACTGAGCAGCTTTTCGTTTCGTTTGGCGGCCGTACTAAGGGACTTGCCGCGTCGAAACAGAGCTTATCCAGATGGATAGTTGGTGCCATAGCGCTGGCTTACACTTCTAAGGGCCTTCAGTGCCCTTTGGGTGTTAGAGCGCACTCCACGAGAGGCATGGCCTCCTCGTGGGCATGGTCTAGCGGGGTTACCCTGCAAGATATTTGTATGGCCGCGGGCTGGGCCTCGCCGTCTACATTTATAAAATACTATAATCTGGAGGTCCCCGCCTTACAAGCTAAGCTTTTGGCGGTATAGAATTCAGTGCTATCTGCCCGCTGTGCGGCTCGGATACTGAGTTTGGCCTGCGTATCGCTCACTGACCGGTACAGCAGCTCATTTAAAAATTGACACACTTGTGGCCACCCAGTTCAGGCTGAATGTTCACCCTGACGGTTTGGTTATTGTCATATGATTGGCCCCTTTCGGAGGCTATTTACAGGGAATGATGCTTCTAGCCTCTCTTCCCTCACTCTCTGTGAGTTTATGGTGATTATGCACTATATGCGCCCCGGGCTTCGGCCCCTGGGTCTTTGGTGTTGGATCCCTACCAGCACGGCGTGTTGCATTGTGTTCCCCATAGCGTAAGATATTACGCAGTACGGGAGATACTCTCGTAAGAGAACGTACTCGGTTACTAACGTAACCTCGGTTCTCTCTAGAGAGGGAACGAGTACTGCGTATCTTGCCGTGCTTGGAATACGCTCTGGTTCGCTTCGGCGATGAAAACCGACGTAAGAGCAGCTATCGAGCCTAGATATAGGGCGAGACCACGCCCTTTCTGGCGGGACGTGACGATATGGGCGCGAAGGGCCCCCATTCGTCGTGACGTCACGCAGAGCCTCTCTCGATAGGCTGCTGCTATTGCCGCAGAGCAGCCAATAGGCGCGCGAGCTGTCTCGCCTAGGTCTGCTTGCTGCTGCAAAGCGTTTTACATTAGTAAAAAATTAAGGATAATTTTTGGCTTCAATATCTCGTGGAAAAGAGTTTTCCCCATAGCGTAAGATATTACGCAGTACTCGTTCCCTCTCTAGAGAGAACCGAGGTTACGTTAGTAACCGAGTACGTTTTCTCCTAAAAGACCACAAATCCCCTATTGCTCGTAAGTGAGATCACTTAAAGAGTCAGGATAAGAAAGGTCTCATGAAATAACACCTAACCTAATGCTTAACCTCAGAACAATTTAATCGTTTGTTTGTTAATGTTTTTTTTTTTTTTAAGAAACAGCTCCAAAAATGAAAATTCTCTTCTTTTTTTGTCTTTGAAACCCACATGACTTAATTTTTTTCTGTGGAACACAGAACGAGTTTTTTATATCCGATAGCGAATAGTGACCAGGTATTCAGATTTTTTTGTGAATAATGTCTTAAAGTAGGCATGAAAATGGTGTTTTCTTCCCTACTGTGTCATATATTCCAGAGTGAATTGACTTTTCAAACGAAAAGAAATGTAGAGAGGGACTTGATTTCGGGACTTGACGGGGCGGCAGTGGCTCAGTGGTTCATGTAGATTGTCTACAAACTGAAAGGTTGGTGGTTCAATCCCCGGTTCCACCTGACCAAGTGTCGAGGTGTCCATGAGCAAGACACCTAACCCCAGCTGCTCCCGATGAGCTGGATGGCGCCTTGCATGGCTGACACCGCCGTCGGTGTATGAATGTGTGAGTGAATGGGTGAATGAGAGGCAAAATGTAAAGCGCTTTGGTGGCCATTGGGTCTGTGAAAGCGCTATATAAATGCAGTCCATTTACCATTTTGTCCATCAAGAATTGATTGTATTTTTGTTGTTGTTTGCTAATTCCTGCAATTTTTATGTAAATGACATGAATCTGCAGCAGTCAGGTCAAAGCTCTTTAAGTTATTTGCTTTCATTATTATTGTAATGTACACACTAAGTTATTATATCACTTTAAAAGACTTGAAGTCATGACATTAAAGTCATACTTCCATGATGTTTTTTAACATTGGCTTTTTATATGGAAGAAAGCAATGTTTTGTGTTTCATAAAAGCAAATAATTTGGGTTTGGAAGAACATAAATGTAAATGATGGCACAATTTTCATTTTTGAATATACACTATACTTTTAATTTCTATTTGTATACACCCATCGTAATATAAAGCACTGTTTTTCAGAATATGAGTGCTACAGTAGACTCTACATATCAGTTTTTTGGGTTACTCACAGCAGGCAAAGCGAAGAACGAGATGCCCAGCAAAGCAAAACCTGCAGATAGAAGCCGTCCGGTCCAAGTCTGTGGAGTCTTATCCCCATATCCAATGGTGGTGAGCGTGATCTGAAGAAAGAATGTGGGTTAAAAAAAATTGCGTTTAAAAGTCTATGGTCATATTGCTAAACATAAAATTTTGACTTCCCACAGGCAGACAGCATTGACATCTGCGTCTGGTAGCAGGACGTCAGTGTACTTTTAACACTCCACATATCACCTTCACCCATGTATGAGGAGGAGTAGTAACCTCTCACACTCTAATTCTCTCTACATAATGACCAAACATTGATTGAATCCTTACCAGGTTGCATTGGAAAATCAAAGGCCACCAAACATGCACTATATGCACTATATTCTGTCTGTTATGCCATACTAAACAGCCATAAACACCAAAGCTAAACCAAGCTCTATTCTAAAGTTACGGCCACACAGATGCACGTTATTAGATCCATCTTTCAGCAAGAGAAATACTTTGGTGGCTTGTCATAAAAAAGATCAGTCTAA
This sequence comes from Chrosomus eos, assembly GCA_036326025.1. Taxonomy (NCBI): domain Eukaryota; kingdom Metazoa; phylum Chordata; class Actinopteri; order Cypriniformes; family Leuciscidae; genus Chrosomus; species Chrosomus eos. Next base: position 18,312,745 of record CM070833.1, read on the forward strand.
CATCTCGCACTCCTTTCCACACTCATAAGTGAGCGCTTTGGATTTTTGCAGGCAGGGGATACTTAAACAAAGGCCCGGCCAAAGCAAATTCAACACATCCAGTAAAAGTGAGTGATTTGTCAAATGCAAAGAGCACTGCGGCCTTTCACAGCACGTTGAGGCAAAGAGTAGGAGTGAGGGAGCTCACACACAAAGCCAGACTCCAGTTCTCCTGTTTTCCTCCTCGGAAGCCTGCCTGTCAGCTCCAGACGCTGGCTTGGGCTCAACCCAGTGTAAATACTGTGTGGCAGCTTAATATTGGCCCACTGCTGGTTTGTCTCTGCATCTGAGCTCTACAGCAGAAGACTATACCCTCAACTGACCTCACAACTCTTTGAAACAGCTCCATTTGTGCTTGGTAGGAGCAGGAAATTACATGCATTGATTTGTTAAGTCAGCTGGTGAGGAACCATGACCAGTCCTGCTGTGTGTACCACAACAACTAAACCATATCACGGCCAACGGTTGTAACTCATTTATTGATTAATTCATAAAATACAGTGAGACACTGGCAATGCATATAAATGAGCATCCTAAAAACCCACTGAGAGGATGGATTCTATATAGATATTATGAAATATGAAGAAAAAGGGGGTTTTGCACAAATACGGTTGAGGAAAAGTTAAAGGATGACATTAAGGCGTTTAAGGTAGACTTACCGTACCCCACCAAAGAGCATCGGCATAGGTGGCAAACTGTTTGTTAAATTCTTTCTCCACCAAGTAGACCAAAAATGAAGAAAAGATCAGCACCAAGAAGCCAATGTACCAGGCGGTCACAAGTTCCTGGAACAAATATCACAATATAAAACATCCATCAAATAGAGACATATCTACAAACATATGAATATTTCCTGCAGAAACATAATTATTAACCTTCAATTCAATTTGTTTATTAAACTGGTTTTAAAGAGGTTGCGAGCTGAGCATCAGAATGGGAGACCAGTTTAAACCAGATAAAACCAGCCTGGCCAGGTGTTATACAGTCATTTAAAACCTTTTTTATATTTCTGGTTTTAAAGCGATTGTCAGCTGGTTAGGTTGGGGGTTAGCTTGTTAACAAGTTAAATCAACTAAAAAAACAGGCAGGATGACCAATTTAATCTAGGCTGAATTAGAAAAGACAAGCAAAACCAGGTTGATATAAGCTGTTTTTTATTTTGTTTTGTTTTTTTGGTTCGATCAGAGATGTCAGGAAAATGTAAAAGCTTAAGCCTGAGAGGAGATAGAAATAAGTAACTCTGCTATTATATCGACCATAATGATTCATTGAGGGGACCCCTAATCTCTCCACTAAATGGCGGGTAACTGAGGACTGAGGAAGCTTGTGGTTTGGCTGCAGCCTGTGGATGGAGTTTCAGTCCTAGTGGTGCTGGAAAGAAAGGTTGATTGTGGGGTCACATGTCTGCCTCGACATGAGAACTCACACGCAATGTCATGACCTGAGCTCATTTACAAATTTTTGCCATCAAATATTATTCAGTATACCTTGCTGTGAGCGTAGACTACAGATCCAAGCAGTTTCCAGGTACCGCCTCGCCTGTCCATACGCACCATGCGCAGGATCTGCAAAAAACGCATACTGCGAAGTGCAGACGTGGCAAAAATATTGCCCTGGCTACCAGCTGAAACCACTGCGATGGATGCAATGAGCACAATAATGTCTGAAACACAAAAAAGAGAGAGAGAGAAAAGATTCAGTGATAATTTGTACAAGCTTACACCTATAGAACAATATAAATATATTGATAATTTGACAAGGACTAGGACAACCCACCACCCATTTCAAGAGCAATGAAGCCTTTTTACCTATAAACTAAGCTTGTTGTATTTCTCAGTAGCTCTCAGATATCAGGGACAGAGATATTATAAAAATTAGGCTGCTTCACTTGTCTGTTATGTTGTTTTCCCCAAGAAAGAGCAGGGAAGCCACAGCCTAACAGAACAGCATATCTAATGTCCGCTGTACACTGAAAAACCTCTCCAGATTAACCAGGGTCAGGGATAATATTGTTCTTTACTCAAATCACCTCCGTCATATTTTCATGCTGAATGTTACACTTGACGTTGGAAATAAGATTGTTCTTGTGTCACACATTCTGGAAGTGGCCTCCTAAATGTCTGTTATTTTAAATTTGAATCTCACAATGCGTGAAGGTTGCTACATGGTAAAAATGAAACATTGAGGAACACAAACAGATGGGAATGAAAGCAGCTGTTTAGGGTCCTTGTGAACAAAAGCCAAAATATAGAAGTCCAAAAATCATAACCAATAGAGAAACAACGAAAATCATAATCATGGTCATCTGAACCAGGCTTGAATTTGTTTGAAATTGACGCCATCCTTAATATTTATACCTGAACAAATAAAACTCATGGTTACGGTAAGGGGCGTGACATTTCCCGAACACGCGCCAAGCGGTGCCAATCACAACACACTGGGCCAGCTAACCAATCACAGCAGATTTCGAATTTCAGAAGGAGGGGTTTCATCGAAACAGGAACTACATGGCACGTTTGAGTCAGACTGGGGAGAGAGGTGCTGTAATATTGTAAAATATGTGTAAAAGAATTTGTTTTTTTTGAACAATCAAGCATGAAAGCATATTCTAATACACCCCAAAAACAAACAAAAAAATCGATAAATCAGGTCACTGCCAGAATGTTTCTCAATTAGTTAGTTGTTTAAACCTATTTATTTTTTTAATCACTGAACTTTTTTAATTGTTGCTGTGTTGCCATGAAAAAGTGCTGCATGATGTTGAAGATGAATATGTTTATATTAGAGTGCAAAGAGAACAAATAACAGAGGATGTGGGTAATTATCACATAAAGTCAGTGAGCTTCATTAAGGGTCTGTCGGTGTATATAATATGCAAAGAACTTTACACAATTTCTAATGGGACATGCTGGATAAATGTGTTAGGCAGAGAGGGGAAATTGTTTCCGTTTTCTTTCTGTTTCATAATTCAGAGTTAGTCAGAGTGCTGATGGGGTTCTGATGGGACTCTGTCTCTTAATGAATGGAGATGAGGTTCAGTGTGTGCCACATGACTCTGAAATATTCACACAGGAGCCTAATTACCCTCATACAACACAATACCACATACCCCACTAGTGTAATAAATATAAATAGCACTGTTTACTTATTGCCTGTAATCCTTCATTGGTAGATATTGCTCGTTCTCCTTTAAGAGGGAATTAAAAAATAACTCTTTCAGTCATTTTGTATGTCTGAGTCAGTCATCGATTCTAGGCAGAGGTGTTATCATTAGCCTATCGAGCATCCGTCAACATCCACACCCATGCAGCAGATCCATCACCCTCTACAAACACACATACACGGGTGGAGAGCACACTCACAGAACACTTTTTTTATCTTACCAATGACACAGAATGGTTTTCTAGCAAAGCGCAGTCGTCCTTGCCATCCCCTGTAACGACAGCAGCATCCAGCCGACCAGATGCGAATGATGTACTCCAGACCGAATACAACAATCATCACAAACTCCTGCAAATCAGAAAAAGACCTTTCATGACATCAGATGCTCCACTTAATGGATACAATTAATACAATATGGCAATGGATTAAAACTATCTCACAAAAAATAAGTACAGAATATGCTTATTGTATATGCTGTGGGGACATTCCATAGACATAATAAACTGTATACCCCTTCTATCCCCACCCCTAAACCTACCCATCACAGAAAACGTTCTGCATTTTTACATTTTCAAAAAACATCACTATGTATGATTTATAAGCTCTTTTCTTCATGGGGATCAAAAAATGTCCCCACAATGATAAAGATTTCGGATATTGCTAACTTTGTGAGAACATTTAGTCCCCATAATGTAGGGTTTACCAGGACCATATACAACCTGGTTCACCACAGGAGTCTAGCTACTGTAACATAATTAACCTCTCAGCTAATCCATAATTGACACATTCCTGGTGCCTGCTAATTGCACTGTTAGATAAACCCCAGTTGAGCTCACAGAGGGTTTCACCTGATTAAAACATCTGTCTGCATAGAGTTTATAACACTGCACCTCTCATAGTGAAACACTATGCACTTACACTACACTGCTGCTCACTGATGCTAAATGCGCTTACAATCAGGTAAAAAGTTTAAACTTAAAAGCTTTAGAAACACCTGGCACTGATTCGTGAGTACTGGGAAACAAAGCAAGCAAGCGAACAAAGAAAACAAACAGACAAAAAGTAACAAACAAACAAATAAATAATGCAGTCAAGCTTGGAAGATGAAGTCTGGCTTTGTTATGCCTGATTTATTTTTTAAATGTTTTCATAAATATCTAATGGGGTTGACAAATACTAACCTTAAAAAATATGTACAGTATTTAGTAGTTTTCTCTTTGGGATCTTAAAATTATAGGACTATATTATGAACCACTAACCCCAAAACTAAATTCTAAATTCAAATAGATCAAAATATATATAAAAATATATGTTATTAACAATTGATAATATTATTAATAATTGATAGTAACCATAATCAGATTCCAAAAATGAATATTATTATATATTATATATATAATTTTTAAAATACTTATATCAGAATACAGTTATATATAATGTAAAAAAAAAAAAAAAAAAAATATATATATATATATATATATATATATATATATATATATATATATATATATATATATATATATATATATATATTATTTTTTTTCTTTACATGATTACTTTATATTATCTTTAAATTGTTCCTTTTATCAAAAGTTTTGTGGGATTGCACACACAGACTGGCCACTACTCAGGCAACTATGATTACATGGAAAATTGAGAGGCTGCACAGCAGAAACAAAAAAATAAATAAATAAATATATATAATATATATATATATATATATATATATATATATATATATATATATATATATATATATATATATATATATATATATATATATATAATATATATAGGGAAACCCTGATGTAATCAGTAATCTAGTAATCTAGTATTAATCAAAGGAAGTAATCTAAAAGTAATCAAAAAGTAGTCAGATTATATTTCCTGTGAAATTGTTTCTAACTACAATTTGAATAATGTAATTTGTATTCAGTAATGGACTACAGTTTAGTAGTTAAAGAAACCAAATAAAACTAGGTGTAAAGAATCTTCTTTGATGGATCTGATGGATGTTGCTATTTTCTAAACTAACGGAGCAAATTTTCTTTTGTTTTAGTTCTTCTCAAGAATCAGTGCTGGATACAGTACTTTGCATCTTTAATATTCATAATGTCTAAATATCAAGTACTCTTTGCAGCTGTTGATGGAAAAATGAACCTTTTCACAGGTCATATTTCACATTTTCCCCATCTCTAAGGGGCAAGAGGCCTGGGACAGGCTTTAAACGGGCCTGTCCTGATTCACTGTGACAGCCGGGCTGAGCTTCCCACGGCTTGACACAACACTGTTTGCTTATCCTGAGTACTATCTGATACGGAGGCTGTGTAGGTCCTGCTTTCCCACCAGTGGGGTACACGCCATCCTCTTCTGCTTTCAGGTCAGCTCAGAGTCTGTGAATGAATGTCTCTCAATACAGACTCTTTAACTGAAACAGGAACACCTTGGCCCAACTCCACCAAGAGTCCAATGGGACGGAGGTGCTCAATCACTAAAAGCACCATGCTGCTTTCTGTTGTCACCTGAGAGGATCCCATCAGCCAGCAAAACATCTCAGTAAAAGGATGAAACTAATCCGAGTGATCGTCTTTTAAGGTGAGGTACTGAACTAAGTTTTTAAAGGGATCTTGGAACACCATATTAGAGCAACGTTGACATTTGACACATTGTTTTGAGAGTAGTGATCCCAACACTATAATTTTCCTCTGTAAAGTTATCATTATATTGAAGTAAGTGGACTCCTCTATTCTCATAGAATTAGAACGGTTATATATGTGTGTATTGTGTTGTGTGTGTGTGTGTGTGTGTGTGTGTGTGTGTGTGTGTGTGTGTGTGTGTGTGTGTGTGTGTGTGTGTGTGTGTGTGTGTGTGTGTGTGTATATAATATATATACATACAGTATATATACACACAGCATATATACACACACACACACACACACACACACACACACACACACACACACACACACACACACACACACACACACACACACACACACACACACACACACACACACACACACTTCAAAAGATTGGGGTCTGTAAGATATTATGTCTCTTCTGCTCACCAAGGCTGCATTTATTTGATCAAAAATACAGTAAAAACAGTAATAGTGTGAAATATTATAATACATTTCTACAAATCTAAACAAAGAAACTGCTTTATTTTGCATTATGTTTGGTGCTCAAGAAACTGTTCTTATTAATGTTGAAAACTGCTGAAATGTGCTGCTTAACATTTTTGGGAAACCAGAATACTTTTTCCAAATTATTTAAATTAAAGTTAAAATGAACAGCTTTTATTTCAAATTAAAATATTTTGAAACAATGTAAGTCTTTACTGTCATATTCGACCAATTGAATATGTCCCTGCGGAATCAAAGTTTTCCTTTGATTTCTTCCAAAAAATTAAATTATACTGACACAACACTTTTGAACTTTAGTCCCTGCTGACATCCCTAAGGCCATGTTGGATAATCTTAACAAATAGCCAAAGCTATGTAGCAACAGTTTAAGCAAATTTTTTCCCCCATACAATAAACTTTGCATGTTTTTTTGCATTTAATCATGTTTTACTCTGAAATACATCATTACAGAAATAAATGGGTAAATAGCCATTCATGTTGAGTGTTTCAGGTGTGTACTTTGGCTGTGCATACAGTACAGAAGGCTTGTGTGCATCTCACCAGAATAAGGAGACAGTGATTGGAGAGGTCCATATGAGCAGGGATGGTGGAGAACACAGAGAGAACCAGACAGCCAAACACCAAAGTGAACCTGCCAGTGAACAAAACAGGAAGAACATTAGTAACTGTATCCTGTTCTGTGTGACTTCACCTGAGCAACTGTGAGCTGAAAGGTTTCATTGTTCTGGAGTGAAAGCACCTTAACAAATCCTCAAGATAGACGCCATTAAAGAACATCCGAGCTTTCAGAGTGGCATTAGACAGCAAACAAATCCGGTGGTGCTTTTCTACAGACCTGAATGACATTGTGCACATACAAATCATCACTTTCAGCATCATTGAAGGTGCAGAGTTTTGCTAATAATGGATGTGTGTCTTGTATAACTAGTATGTCACATCGCACACCCTGTGGCTCTCTGCTATTGTCTGAGAGCTATTTACAGGAACATACAGTACAGTACGCTTTCTCCTGCTGCCTCTCTATCTGCCCTGTTTCCTCTCTCTCTCTCTTTTGTTCTCACCCTGTATAAACAGGCTATTAAGAACATTGGCCTGAGGTGGTTGAGAACAGAGATGGACTCTTCATCTTCAGAAGCAGATGCAGCTGTGCGAGACATGCAGCCGTATGCGGTTATGTGCTGTCTGAGTGAACTAGCAGACATCACCATGTCTTCCAGCAAATGCTGTTCTTATGTGTCTTGTACGGTAAATACATTGTGTCTGGAAGCTTCTTTTTTTTACACATCCAACACTGTCTTCTGTATTGCACCTTTCATCTCCACCTTCCTCTTATTTTGATAGGGACCATATTCTATAAGTTTGTAAATTATCACCCCCCCCCCCCCCCCCCCCCCCCCCCCCCATTTTCCACCCTCTCTCTGAACCTTAGGCCTGTTTTACCAGTGAAAGCAGCTTCTTATCAGCTATAGCGTATACCAACATTAACTGTTAATTGTCACTTTGAAGAAATGCAATGTGGTGCTGCAAAGCACAATAGTAGATTTCAAAGTTTCAACGTAGAGCCTTTTGCTACATTTGCTCTCTGTATTCACAGTCGTGCGATAAATAACATTTTATATAATGCAACATACTCCAGTAGGTGTGCATGCAGGGTAGGCACCAGCGGAGCACTGAAGAGGGGGCTTCTGGAGCAACTAAAGTGGGCGATGATGTAACACAAAACTATCCCCAGCTAGAAAAACATATGTGGCCCATTTACGTATTTGTCAGACCGTAAACAAACCTGTCTCGCTACAAAAACTATGCAACTAAAAGCTACTGAACAAATGCAGATGGCAGAGCATTGAATAATAATACTACATAAAACAAAAAGGAAAATTGCCCAGGCCAACATATTCGAAAATTCGACTCAGATGAACACGTTTTAACCCACCACACAAAAATACGTCTTAGAAACACAATTTCAGCAGGTTTACCATGAAAACAGACAAGCTACCATGATAACTTTCAAAAAATGTTGCTGAAATTTCTTTATTTTTTTTCATGTTTACATAAACATATTGATAAACATATTGAAACTATTGAAACCTTTTTGTTATGCATTAAAGCAACACGTTCAGGATTGTGTTTGGTCTTACTGTAAGTTTTTGGCTTATATTTACAAAATGAACAAGAATTATAACAATTAATTAAAGACAACATTTTAAAGCATTGCAAGGTACAAAGGAAGAACACAACAAAGTGAAATAATTGTATTAAACTAGTTGAAGTTTGCTTCATCCTAACATTACACAAAGTGAATGCCTGCAATCATTCAGTCAGGGACGACAGCACAAAATGTGCAAACTAATAAAAACATTATAAACTGTTACGAAACGATAAACAATTGTAGTTTAGGCATAAGTTTGTGCAATGCTGAAAGTATATTTACCTTTTTTTGGAAATTTGTAATGCTGCTTTTTTTAGCAGGGTATTTCCCTAAATATTTGAATGATCACTCTATAATGTTTAATGCAGCAGCATAACCACTGAAAGGCCTGAACTGAGCACCATACTCCAGGTAAAATACTTATTTACTGACATTTCACTTGAGACTTAAATAAATAGTACAATTAAACTTTATTTGGAGTTTTTCTTTATTGCACTATGCACATTTATATTAAACATAAAAAGTGTTTTAATATCACTATTAGTCAGGATAGTATGATCACTATATAATATCAGTCTTTAAATAAAGCCATTTAAAATATACCTAAAGTATACTTGCAATAGTTCCACTTTAGCACAAATATAATCAAATATACTCAAGTAGTTGAACCTCAGCACTACTTCCAGATAAATAAAGTGCATTAAGTACAAAATTAGTTGTTCCAATTTAGCAGACTAAGTATATCAATTTACAGTAGTATACCAAAATTAAAATTGCATGGTATTTATAGATGTAAATGTATTTGTAGTATACTTAGCATAAAATAAATGTATTTCAAATACGAATGGAATATTTATTTTTCTCTATTTCGATAAAAGAGAGTTTGAGAGGTGTTTATTCGCAATCTGTGTCTCTGTCTGTGATCAATAACAAACAAGTTGTTGTATTTGTCTGTAACTGTGCTAACAGCTGTTATCAAAGTCCTGCTGACAGCACTAACCTGTTCTTCTGTCTTTCTTTTTCTTTTTGTCTGTGAGACAGTCTGTCTGACCTACTCCTCACCCTTTTAGTGCTTGGCTAACACATGCACACCCACACGGGCCAGACTCTTTCAGTTAGTGTGAGGGCTTCTGTGAATCTCATAATACTTTATAGTATTACAATCCCCAAAGACTGAATCGTGACAGAGTTTATGAGTCATTGCAGGATATAGCGCTTTCCATATCCTGGTGGTACAGCAGACCACAACTATCAGCTACACTCAAACTGGTGTCGTGCTACTCGACTAGAACATGTTTATCGCATTTAAACATGCATACGGACAAATGTACACACGCACACACAATAAGCCTAAGAAAAGGGCTTCTGCTACAGTCATTACTGTAATCCAATAAACATGCGAAACGGTAGCAGCAACACAAAAACAGTATGAGAAAAGTAAAAGTGAAAAGTATGAGACCAATAGTGTAATTAGCATTTATTTTCATATTCATAATATATTATCACTATAACAATTTGAGTAAAAAATGTAATAGAAAAATTTACATCTTTCAAATTTACAATACTTTCAAGTATTTCTTAATATTTAGTTTGACCCCCTTTTGCTTTAATAACAGCAACACTCAAGCACCATGAATTCCACAAGTTTGTGTATCATGTGATCCAGCATGATTTGACAGCATTGTGCTTTAATAGAAGCAAGACAATATGTTAACATAAATAAAAATGTTCAATGTAAGAAATCCCAGACTTTTTGCACTATACGTGCACCCAGACACATCTTTCAGAGCTGTTTGAAGGATCTCTCGCACTCAGATGTGGTGGGAAATGAAAATATTAGACCAGGAAGGAATGACTTTTTTGAACAAACAGCTGCAGGTACCAGAGCTCTGCTAAACGCTTAGGCCAGACAATGTGTCTTTCAGCATTCAGAGCCGTGTGGTCACAGCGCCAGGCTCCCACAGACTCCGACATCTGAGCTTTCAAACCTCTGAACCCCAGAGACTTTCTTCCATCGGCAAGACAAAACACAGCACCACCTACTAATTTCTGCGGTCTCTGCGTGTAAATGTGCATGAGAGTGTCTGTATGCAAATGTCAGCTTGCAGTTCTGTCTTAGTGCTGTTTTACGACGCAACGGAGAAATAATAAAGACGGAAATAGTACAGTAGCATATAATAGGCTGCACACCTGTTTCTGTTTGCCCATGTGTGTGTGAGACTGTCTGAGATTGTGTTGTTTTTGAAGCAGGTTCTGAGGGATTTGAGGAGCATTCAGGCAGACAATGATGACATGCTCAGAATTGGAATTTCAATTATTTCCCCATGAGTCTGGCCACCTGCAGTGTGTACTGTCTGACCAAACATGACACGGTAGAGGGTGTTGTTGCGGTTTCACACCAAAAACACAAAATCAGGTTATGTGAAGAAAAACCTTTAATGAAACTGTTTATGGAAGCACACAGGAAGAACAAAGAGACAAGACAAGTAGAGGAGATGACATGAGGTAAGAAAAGAGATGAGAATAAATTAAGGGAAAAAAGTGAAGAGATCAGGTGAGATGGGATGAGATGAGCAGAAACTACATTTTGTAGGAAGTGAGAAGAGTGGAGAAGTGACAAGAAAAGAAAAGAAAAGAGAATGTTAGGATATTCCTGTGTTTCAGAGAGTTGGCTGGTTTAGAGGTCAGTCTTCTGCGTTTATGACAAGATGAAAATAATAATTCATTTTCCATTGGATTAATATAAAATATAACATGAGTAATTCAGCGTCCACAGCACAATACAGCCTAAATTATAATGGCTGTTCTTTGAATTATTGAATGGCTTGTACAAATAGCCTGTGGACATCTGGCTCTGATTTGGCTCGAGTCTCTAATGGTTCTCCTCCGTCTGAACAGGAAGGTCTGGACACTGGCTGCTGTTTCCACTGCGGCTGGAACAGACTGTTGAACACAACTCAGACCTCTGACCAGAGCTTCACACAGGCCCAGGCCAGGGTTAATGACAGCCATAACACTCAATCAGGAGGTGGGTTTTATTATGTCACAGACCTGACATAATAAAAGCCACAGGTTATATATAGGGGTCTGAATGTTAGAATTTGTCCCAAAACATTAAAGGGGTCATGAACTGGCTTTTTAAAATTGTTTATATTGTTGTCTGAGGTCAACTTATAACGTTCGCTTGGTTTTTACATTCAAAAACATCAAAATGAATAAGTAATAGGCTATTTTCTACCCTAGTTTTGAGCCTAGCTCAAAAACGCCCGGTTTTTATTGGCGTCTCGCATTGAAGACTTGGAAGTAAACGCCACTGCTGTGAGTGGATAACAGTTTTGCATATTATAATGACAGTAATAATTACTGATTTATAATTAATAATTTAACTGGTCAGTAACGATTAGACTGATACACAAGTACACATAAGTATTAGATATCAAACGATCTGTAACAATGCAATACTAGCCTATCATATTATTATTCCTTTTTAAATAAAAATTTTACTCACATAAGTGTGTTGCACCATTCCTGTCAGATCCAATATAGAAGGCACAGCACCGTTTTTTAATCTTAATCGGTCTGCAAATCCAGTCTCGACCTGTGTCTTGTTTACAAAACAATCCTCAGTGAAATGAAGCGAACAAACGGACACACATCAGCTGGAACGTCATTAAAAATAAAGTTTAAGCATTCCTATTGGACTTCAGAGGAAGCTTATGCAGCGACTGTCTTCTTCCACAACCAGGCACTGTACAATATTTTGTAAACAGCATGTTTATTGCTCGGTAGCTCGATCCGATTTGTCATCACGAGGTAGGCCTATGTTATTTAGCTATGCGTGTAATACGCGAATCGGTGGGCGGGGCTAAACCGGCCGTGTTGAAGTAGGCGTTGATCTTCTTCTGCGGGGGTGGTGTTTTATCCTCTTTGACGTCATAGTTCCCCACTTTGAAAAACGAGTCGTTTGCTGAGCCTGGTGTCAATAAAAGCTTTTATTGGACTAACAAGGACGTTTTCAGTTCTGAAACTTACAGGATATTCTTATAATATGATGACCTCTTAGATGTCAAAAGCTCAAGTAAAATTTGATTTCTCAGTTCATCACCCCTTTAAGGGAAAGGCTGAAGTCACTACAGTATCACAACAGAGTTTGACTGACAAAACTAGAACAGTAGGTTCCACTTTGCAAAAATCCAGAAAGCATGTAAAAGTGTGAGAGAGATGACGGATCAGCAACAGACAGAAGGGAACGTGCTTGTATTACTTGCACTCCATGTGTTTGTGTGTAAGAGTGTGTGCTTATTTGATAACATGATACTGATGATCAGCCATATATGTGTAAATTTTTGTGTTAATATTGAGCCAATTTAAAGATGTTTTTTTTTGGTCTGCTAGATTCCCAAGCATTCCTCTGGCTGGCTGAACACAGGCCTGTCATGAGTAATTATGGTTGTCATCTAACACTGCACATTGCTGTTCCAGGTTCAGTGAAAAGTCCCCCTGTAGTCAAAAATGTTATCCCTTAAAACTCATCTTTGATCACCAAAATTACATATTTAAAAGTTTTCCTTAATAAATAAATAGCTTGATTGCAACTCTACTACACCCTTGTTTCGTTTAGTATAAGCGGTTCTATGAATATGCAAATTAGCCCCGCCTCCACTCACTCACACCAGCTCAGAGATCCACTCGTTGACGATCACACGTTGACGTGATTAGTTTTAAGGTAGTTTGCGATGTCAGAAACACCAGCGATGTCAAACCACAATTTTGAGACTGTCTTTGGTACACTGCAGTTTTAAGGAGAAAATTCTCAGCAATGGTGCTGACTTGTGAATTTGCACATGGTTTGTCTGAAAGCATATTAAAAACACCACAAAGACATATAAACAACATTAAAAGCTTGATTTTCACCACAGGGGGACTTTAAGAACAAAAACTTGCAATAAAGCCCAGGTGAGGCTTATTCGAAACGGGCAATTACTGCGCTATATGCAACCACACGATTCACTTTAAATTAATTTTGTCATCTTAACCTGGTGCTGAAGTTTCCTATGAAAATTCCTGTTCTCATTTCTAGCACACCAGCATACAAACTATAAGAAATTTAGAGAGCAATTAAATTTGCTTTTCATGAAGAAAACAGGGTTTGCAACTTTCTGTCAGCTGCTCAGAAGAGTTGTTACAATTACTATAGCATTCAAGACCAATCAAAATTCAGTATACAAACAGATGCAAGACAGAAGACCAATCGCAATTCAGCAAATAGTACAATGAAGACGTCATCACTTCAGTTTCTTGAATGCTGAACATTCTATTCTATTTTAATAGTCAGAACAGTTTAAAGTCAATGGCAGATTCTCAAAATGAAGTCCTTAAATAGAAATTTGTTCAGTTTAAATGGACTCTGGTAAGCAGTTTGGGCTGAATTAACTGTAGACTTTAAAACTTGGGTTAGGGGTTTAGAACAAAGCCAGAATAATTGAGGAATATCAATATAGTGGAGCCATGAATGCACTATAAAAAGAACACAGGCCAGGCCAGTCAGGCGTATGCTTACAGTTGGCAGGAAAAGAGGAGTTTGTTGGAGTTTAATTGTTCTCAAATTGCACAAGGGATTTTTAATTAACTGTGTTAACAGCTAGCAAACAGACTATACAGATATTTGAGGTGGCGGTGTGCAGAATTGATCAAAGATGAAGCCTAAAAATAGCTTGCTTTTTTAGGTTTGAGATAGAAGTCTTAATGCTGTTGTGTGCATGCAGGCCTCCAGAGAGGCATCACAACAACATAAACAAATACACAAACTACTACAAAAAATTCCTGTACGTCCATTGTGAATCATGCCTCATAAATGAAATGCTTTGATCTATTGTTCTTCCACCAGCAACGGCAAAGAATATATAAGTATTTTAAAAAGAGGACAACCACTGATATGCGCATCAAAGAGAAATGCAGGGATCCACTTTCAAAGGGAAGAACAGATATTCATTGCCATACCTTTGAACACCAAAAATCACATCTTGTACAAAATGTAAAAAATTACTCATGGATTTTTTTTTTCTTATAGCAATGTGACTCCGTTGCCACAATATTACTGTTTTACTGTATTTTAGATCAAATAAATTGTGTTGCAATACTTCCAAAACTTTTCTGAAAATCTGTTCCTATTTTCAGTATTAGGAGTACAGCCCTTAGCATCAAAGTATTTGTTATAACATGATATAGATCCTTAACGTTGCATCATCTGTTTTGCATAATATTAATAATAATAATAAATGTTTCAGTTCTTTAGAAAGTAAAAGATTTGAGGGAGTAACAAAATATGGCACCATTAAAGGATAATTCCGGTATTTAACACTTTGAGTCTATTTTCTAGTTTGTTTTGGATGAACTAGAGTGGTGGACTTAGAAATTTTGACGATGGGTCCTGTCTCGACTTTTTGACTATTTTAGGATCGCCTCAGGGCGCTTCAGAGTGGCTTTCTACGAGCATACTGAAACATGTCCTTAAAACAACCCTTAACGTTCGTTTTCAAAACTGTGAAACTCTCCGAGTGGTTAGTGGTGTTCGTTGATGATTAAAACCAAATATATCAAAGCAATGTATGCTTTCAATCCGTGTTATTTACTATAGTGGAACTATTTTTTCAGATACCTCACAACCGCGTATAAACTTCCGCTTGATATTTGAGTCTGAAGCGTTATCACACTCCCGACCACTTGATGGCGACAAACACTTTGCCGCAGTTGCTCAGCTCACACTAGCCTTCTGAGAGACGGAGAACCGAGCGAAAAGACTACAACCAAATGTAAACAGACCCCTTTCAGTATCCGGGAGCGCAGTAATACCAACGAGCACTGAGTCCTCCAACAGACATCAATGGAATTTTAAAAAATGGCAAATAAAACACGACAGAAACTGTATTTCGCTACGCTACTTGTTTTGGAACATCAACGAACACCACTAACCACTCGGTGAGTTGCACGGTTTTGAAAACTAACTTTAAGGGTTGTTTTAAGGACAGGTTTCAGTATGCTTGTAGACAGCTACTCTGAAGCGCACAGAGGTGATCCTAAAATAGTCAAAAAAGTCGAGACAGGAGTCAGGACCCATCGTCAAAATGTCTAAGTCCACCACACTAGTTCATCCAAAACAAACTAGAAAATAGACTCAAAGTGTTAAATACCGGAATTATCCTTTAACAGAATACAGCTATTATTTTATTAGATATAACAGACATAACCCCTGAACACACCTGAAACTCTGTAAGGTGAGAAATTATGGTCTTTTTAACATGAGGTTCAGTCTGATCAAGCATGGTGCTGTCCATGGTCCTGAAGCTGATCACATTATGCCACTGCTGCATCAATATGATGCTTTGGCCACAACACACACAGGCTAAATCAGGTGTGACCTTTTGTTAAAATCGAAAGGCTACCTGATCATAATAGAAAAGAACACGGTGTGTCAAATTATCATATTATTTTGGTCTGATTTACAGATCTGATTTACAGACTGTGTAAATAGGAGTACAATTAGTCCATCAGTTACACATATCCTTATTTATCATATTTATACTTTATAATATCCAATATAATATTTCTATATTCTACATTCTAAACTACTGTATATAGGTATTTTTTCAGGAGCTTTGGGACACATTATCCCAAAAATATCAGCGGAATCCCTACTACAAATCCCCCCCCAGCCCTTTTACAGAGGGAGACAGTTCCCTAATCTCTTCCTTATAGACCAATAAAACACAATGTACTGTAAGCCCATGAAGTTGAAACAGCCCCATCGTAACCGCAGGCTCCCAGACACCACATAAGTTGGGTTTCTTTAGAGCCTCACTTCACTGGGGAGGAGTGCGGGGATGAGGATGAGCTATGCCGTGCTGCCCCATTTCGCCTCCAGCAGTTTGTCTTAAGGAGGACAGGTAGCGGGAACAGACAGGATGTTCCCCAGCCAAAAGTCTATTAACTAATCCTGATGTTTATACAATCTACTCAAGTATCTTACAAGGCTGATCGGTTAGATGAAACACGATGTTTTATTTCTAAGCAACTACTTAACAAAACAAGCCAGCCAAAGTCATTCAAAGCCCAGAGAGCATCCAGCTAAAGTTCACTGAAGTGAATGGAAACACTTAATCATTTAAATAATAGAAATAAAAAAATCATTTATAATAATTCATTTCGTTTAGATTATGATGGTCATTGTTTAATGGTCATTACTACATCGTGCTTTCTTATTGCATGTTGTTGTTGTAGGCACAAATGTAATATGATAAGTCTTTGCCTTTCAGCTATTATATTTTGTGTCGCCAGGTACGCTACCGTTCAAAAGTTTGGGGTTTGCATCTTATTCTCACAAATGATGCATTTTTTTAATAAAAAATTAAAGAAATAATTCCGTAATAAAAAGGTGAAACATTATAATAATTTGATATAACTAATTTATATTTAAACAATTTTTTAAAAAAAAATCTTATTTTAATATTTTTTAAAATGTAATTTATTCCAGAGACGCAAAGCTGAGTTTTCAGCAGTCATTCTTCTAGTCTTCATTGTGTCACATGAACCCTCAGAAATCATTCTTATGTGCTGATTAGGTGCTCAAGAAACATTTTTATTATTATAATGTTGGAAACAGTTCAGCTTAATATTTTTGTGGAAATCATGATACTTTTTGCAGGATTCTCTGATCAATAGAAGTTAATTAGATTTTTTGTATCATTATTAAAAAAAAAATCTTTACGGTCACTTTACGGACCAAAAATACAATTCAAAAGTATTAATTTCTTTAAAAAAAAAACAAAACAAAGAAATTAGCATAATTTCAGAGCATCCAAACTTTTATCAAAAATAACTGTCTTCAAAAAAGTGATGTGGATATTCTCTTATTATGTGTTAAAGGGAGAAAAGTAATATAGTACAAGCCCAGCATTAGCTTTGAAGGAGATGATATCTGTTTACAAAGTTTGCTCTTTTTGTTTTAACTTTGTAATACATCTGGATTCTGTAAAATATAATTTGCTACATACGCTGTAAGATGCAACTGCTATCGGTAGTCAAATAAGCTATCCTATAACATTTCTTAGAGCACAAGAAGGAGAAATGAAAAGTACACAAAGGAGATTTAGTGTAATGATTCTTATGTGTAGTGAACGTCACCCGCATGGCTGGGGAAACGGGGCCAAATTTCCATGATGCAGCATAGCTTGGCTTTGAAGGTGTGGGCCACCTTCTCTCCCTCCCTCCGTCTTTTCCTTTCCTTTCCTTTCCCTTTTGGGTACCATTAGAAGAAGTGGGAGGAATCGGCACAAGCTGTTTTCCATGTGATGAGCAAAAATCCTGCACTAACAGGATCCAGACCTAGGGAAGCTGGTGAGCTCTAGCAGCTGACAGGGTTCATAAACGCTCCTGGCATACAAGGAAACAGCAGCAGCTTCTCATCAAACACCAAACGGCCTCTCCTGTACTCCCTTGCTATCTCAGTGGGTCTCATTCTCTCTATCTTGCTCTACAGTTGCTGGTGCTAACCAGATGGCAGCCTGTGTCCTACGGTGCAAACTTTCACAAAAGGACAAAGAGAAAAGAATATGAAGTGAAAAAGGTGGCGACAACATTAAAGAGATGTTTTGTCTAGCAAATTAGAAAGAGAGTACAAATCAAGGGAGAGAGTACAAATCAAAAATACAAATCATTTTTTTCAACATTAAAATTTGTATAAATGTATTTGGGAAAGTGTATATTTTATGTAATGCAACAGGCCACTATATTCTTCTCCATTTTTAACCTAGTTAACTTTAATGGGTTTGTAGTGTGATGAATAAATAAATAAATAAATTAATTAATTAATTAAATCTGCACAAAAATAATTCATTTCTAAAAATATGTATGAATTCTTTGAGAATTTTTCATAATAAAATGACTTCATAAAAGCGGCATACTGAATGCTAGACGTTTCTTTGAATAAAAAGCATTTTGCCAAATATTTTTTTACATTTACATTTGGCAGATACGTTTAGTTGTAGGTGGAGTAATCAATATCATTTCACAATGCAGGACATGTCAACTACCAAAATATACATGCAATGAGACAAAAGAACAAATGCTTGTACATTTTTTTTTTACTGAGGTTCAAGATAAGCGTTGAACAATGAGGAGATAACTGCATGACTGCTACTGAGTTGTGGAAATAGACAGAAGAAGAAGACAGAAGAGGCACAGTCTTGCATGGCGTCCCTGAACTTCCACATCAGTCTGGACCCCGAAAGGAGCTTATAGCAGCCATTGAACCTCACGCAGTGGAAAGGAAGCTCAAATTCACCTGTTCTCAAGCAGCACTTTACTGAAACTCACTCCACTCCTTAGATATTCTCGTGCCTGTGCCCCTTTTCATCAGTCCAACATTTAATTCCTTTTGTCTTCCATGGATGCTTCTCACAGCTCTTAACCAATGCTATCATAGAAGAAAAAAACTGCAAAATAGAAACCATATTAAAGACTAAATCATGAGTCACAAAGACAGAACATATATAAAAAAAAAAACTTTGGGCAACCAATAGGTGAAGGACTGATAGAAGAAGAGCTGCTAGTAAGTGAGATCATCTGTTCCTCAATAAGACTTTAGACAGATGGAAATCTCCATAATTTACAAACACTTTGAACTCATTCACCCCAGAAAGTTCAACCACACCATGAAATCCCACACTCACTGCCGCTGCTGGCGGTCTTGCTCCACTAGCTCCATTAAACACACAAATGTGCTCAAACACAAATGTTCACAGGAAAGACTCTGTCACGGCTGGCTGTGCTGTGTGTCGAGTCGACATGCTTCCTCTGGTTAACACAGGTAAATTGAACAGGGAAACAAGAAATAATCCAGGAAGAACTCTAGACATGCTTCAAGGAGGGATAAGAGGAGAGAAAGATTCATTATAGCTTTAATGAAGCTAATGCATGTTCAAGAAGGAAGATTTTCTCTCACACACACTGTGAGACACACTCTTTTTCTGTGGTTTGTAGATTTCGGGTTAAGACGTATATACGCATCCTATTTTAAGATATGTCAGTGCAAATTTCCTTTAGTTAAAACAGCTCAATAATGCATTTTAGTCTGGGACTAGGTTTAAGCCTTGTCTGTGAAACCGGGGTGTAGAATAATTCAAACGTGCCGATCTGCATAATGGTGAGTAACTATGATCAGAGTGTCTATCTCACTTTCTCTTTCTTCTAATGCAATTTTTCCCCTGGTGGGTCCTCACACTTTACTTATAGATGGGGTCACTGCAGAACCCACTAAAGTGTTCTTCACATCTCGCTTTAATTGGACTGTTTACAAGCAGTGTGCCGAAACTCTATTGTAGACTTGGGGTTAATTTTCACCCCGGCTGCAGCAGTAAATCTGGCGCATCAGAGGGGGATTTTCATCACTGGAGAAACCACAAGCATCATACGAGCACATGAAAAGCTAGTTGGATAACAGCAAACTATATTGACACAAAACTAACATGAGAAGATTATGACTGAATTGTCTAAAGCTAAAACAGCTGATGAGGTTTTTCCAGCCATATTGCACGTAAAAGAGTTTCCACTAAGTAGCAGAGTGACAGAAACACACACACACACACACACACACACACACACACACACACACACACACACACACACACACACACACACACACACACACACACACACACACACACACACACACACACACACAACACACACACACACTTCTATGTCTATACAAACGCTCACATGTACCTCTGGCTTTTTATGGCATTAATGATATTTTGAGAAAAAGCAGATGAGCCAAATCTGTCAAGCTTATATTGACATTGTCCATGTAAAGAAACAGTAGCCAGGGAGCCTGTCTATCCAAGCTCTCTCGCTCCATTTCATTCACATGAACACACACCTCTCTCTTTTTGAACATAAAAATGGTATATCGTTCTGAAAGTGTTGCTACCCTGTTCTATCCTAGGTTTATGGGATTTTCTTCTTTTAGCCAAACAGTCAGAATTATATTCAAAAATAGCATGGCTCTTCCAAGCTTTATAATGGATGTGAATGATATCCTAGATTTTGAAGCCCAAAAAGTGCATCCATCCATCATAAAAGTAATCCATAAGGCTCCAGGGGATTAATTAAGGCCTTCGGAAGTGAAGCGTTGCACTTTTGTAAGAAAAATATCCATATTTATAACTTTACAAAATATAAATCACTGGCTTCCGGCCGTATGCGAGTCGAGTTCCGGTGGAAGAGTGACCTCAGACCTGACGTAGGATGTAGGAGTAGCATAAGAGTAGACACCTCTTGTGGTTCAAACAAATAGGGCTGGACAACAAACTCAAGCACCTCTTCTCTTATATCGAAATTCTCCAACATTTCTCTTTAATAATTCTCATTTTAGACTTCTAATTTGAGACCGGTGTTTTGTTTTGCTCTATCGCTCTAGGCACTTCTGCGTTCGTTAATACATCATGTGTCGGGTCAGAGGCCACTCTTCCGCTGGGACTCAACTTGCATACGGCCATTACCGGAAGTAATTCTCACAAAAACGCATCGCTTCGCTTCAGTAGTCCCTTATTAACCCCCTGGAGCCGTATGGATTACTTTTATGATGGATGGATGTCCTTTTTTGTGGGCTTTAGAATCGAAGGTACCATTCCCTCCCATTATAAAGCTTGGATGAGCCAGGATATTTTTTTATGTAACTCCAAATGAGTTTGGCTGAAAGAGGAAAGTCATAAATCACATAGGATGGCTTAAGGGTGAGTAAATTATGGGATCATTTTCCTTTTTGGGTGAACTAACCCTTTAATGCCAAACAACACCTGCAATGGCTATAAAATGCAAATGGCTGTGGTATAAGCTAAATTTGACAAGCAAACATATGGTTAGATAGTACACTAAGCTCTCTGCACAAACCACAAACAATAATCAAGGTGTGTAAAGATTACTTATTCTTTAGATACTTATCTGCCGTTGTCGTGTAAATGAACAGACAAAGGAAACGGAAATGAAGAATGAAGAGGAAATGAATCAATTAAAAACTTAAGCTGGACAATGACTTTCAGCTGCTGTACAGCTAACTTTGTTGCATTAATTTCCTATTATCACTGTAAAGCTGCTTTAAAACAGCAGCCTTCAACAAAAGCCTTCCATATATATATTGGGGACTTTATATTAAGGGTGAGCAAGAATCCAAAAACACTTTTACTTGCTCTCTTTCCCTGCTACCACCCTCTCCTGGGTAGTGTTATTTAGTGGCAGATTTGACATAGATTGATTTGTGTCATTTCCTGAGTGAGGGAGCCATTGATCCTGCACTGACCTGTTCACCGTAGCATCTGCTTTCATTAGCAGACTAAGGGCTGTGTAGAGACCCACCCGAACAGGAGCCACAGGGAACAGCACACCTCTTTAACAGGGCCATCTATCACAGCTGTTTACCCTGCCCAGCACACACTCACTGATCAATACTGCAAGCATCACCCCTACAGCCTTGACTCTCTCGCACATGCACATATTTACGTACTCTGTAGGTACTCTGTATGTACTCAAAATCCGAGTAACACAGCAAATACTTTCACAAACACAAGGTTATTATTTGCTTCTTTGAGATTATTTTGCTGCTTTGAGATCTCTACAACGCCACAAAATCTGCTCAGATACAAGATACACAAATATTATCATCAACTACTTCTAAGGGTTAAATTATTAGAACTATGGTATTAAATTTAAAGCTTTATACAATTACTTTCTTTCGACAATTGTCAAATGTATCTGTTTAAAGAAATCGTAAGAGGGAAAAAACGAAATGAAAATGGTCCAAAATAAACTTTCTGCCACACTGTCCAATAGACCTTATTTAGAGCAGCACCATGACATGTATGAAAGTGAGGCTGTGAGGGATAGACTTGCCGTGTTTCCAATGGCATCCGCTATAAAAAGCCGAATAAGCTCCTAGATTACTTAAAATTTTCCACAGCTTATATTGTATTGAGTTTTTCATCAACTGAAATTTCTTGGAAAGATATTTTTCCAGTGTTTCATAAGCAGAACAATCCAAAAACACATTAAATAACAGTACAGCCCATTGAAGAGATGCATTTCTGTCCCTCACAGCCTCGCTTTCATTCCCATTAAAAAGTACACTGACCAAGTACATCATTGTGTGTGTGTGTGTGTGTGTGTGTGTGTGTGTGTGTGTGTGTGTGTGTGTGTGTGTGTGTGTGTGTGTGTGTGTGTGTGTGTGTGTGTGTGTGTGTGTGTGTGTGTCAAATCAACTCAGTCATGCTGATATCTTCAGACAGCTTTTCACCTCAATGAGAAATATTGTCACGTTTTAAAGGTGGGGTGTGTGATTTGGAAAACGACCGGGAGATTTTGAAAATACTCAATTCAAATGGTCCTACCTTCTTTCCTCCAACACTGGCCCTGACTGGGTCACGCACGCTGGGGGGAGGGGGGTATGGTAAGACCGTTTGATTGACGAACTTACTGTCCAATGATTCTAGGTGGTCTTGGAAATGATTGGCTAAAGTTTTTCGAGTCCTGTCCGTTCCACAGATGATTAAATTGCTCAATTTTCATTTCAATGCTTCTAACACAGTGGATGTAATTGCGTTAGGAATAGGATTTCAAGTTATTTTGAAAAAATGGACAAAAAAGAGAATCACATACCCCACCTTTAATATTGCGTCACACTCCTAGTACTAAATAAAAATGTCATTAAACACATATTAAAATAAACCATCTTTATGTTGTTTCTACATTCATTTGGAAATTCAATGTGATATTAT
This sequence comes from Chrosomus eos, assembly GCA_036326025.1. Classification (NCBI taxonomy): domain Eukaryota; kingdom Metazoa; phylum Chordata; class Actinopteri; order Cypriniformes; family Leuciscidae; genus Chrosomus; species Chrosomus eos. Next base: position 18,336,068 of record CM070833.1, read on the forward strand.
TTTAATATTAACATATAGTGAAACATTTTATGTTAAACAATAATAATAAAAAATGCTAAATAAGATTTTTACATTTAGGGTACAATTTAATTTAAACCATGTATTATGTATCCACATGTAACCATGTATCCACTTCCTTATAAATGCACAAGCTAAGCTTTATTTATCCATTTTTTAATCAAAGCCACCAAAGCCAAAGCTTTTTACTCACATTTGGCACTTATGAAGTGTTACCTCCGGACCCTAAGAGAGACAAACCTCAATTAAGTGTCCTGAGCTATTAAATAGCACCCACTGAGCAATAAAAGTTTACTTTGGGAAGAGAAAAAAAAACTCAAATGAGATATGAGAGAAGCTGAGCAGGTGGGTTTTATAAAACTGAGGTACCAGCACAAATAGCTCATAGCATCCTGAATAAGGAACCGGTTATGCAACATGCTGGTCTTGCTTTGTGGACTGGATGAGATAATGGATAATGTTATGCAATATTTGTTTACAGAGAAGACTAGACAAGATGCCCTCAGGCAGGCATTACATATGCAAATATGAAACTATTGAAAAACTATTGAAATTGTCAGAAACAAGGTTTGGCACAGGAGAGAAACATAAGATAGGTGGTACATTGAATACCACAAGCCTCAAAGGGTTAGGAAGCAGAGAGAAGACAATAGAAGAGAAAGAGGAAAGGGAAATGAAACATTCACAGATAAATGAGTAGTTCAATGAAGTATGGCATAATCTACCTGTTGGGCATGGAAATCGGAGAGGGAGATAGAGTAGCATCTCGCAGGACTAACATTACGATACCACAGCTCTATTGTTGCAGGATTAATAGGCTTACATCTCTCAGACCAGACCATAGCTTTCTGGGACCTCAGAGTCCTAAATGAAGACACTGAGATCTACAGATGATGAGTGTTTGCATCTGAGCGTTGACATGCCTAACTGCTTTTGCTAGTCTCTACAAATCAAAATCCCAAAACAGGTTTTACCGGACAGGCAGAAAAAATTGTGTTCTGAGCAACATCGATATGTGGTTTGAAATCTCAGTCTAAATCGTCTAAATTACAACATCACATCACTTCCAGCACCTTATGTAAAATCAGCACACAATAAAACGGTGTGTGGGCTGATTTGAAATTACAAGTAATAACAGTGAGTGAGTCCTCAGAGTTCAGTCATTAGTGCAAATGTGGCTTTTTACATTGTGCCGAATACTCAAGATGCTCACCAACATCCGTACCTGCAAACATGAAGTTCATTCAGGAGCAAGCAATTAATTTAACGTAGCTTATTTATAACAAGGCTCACATTAGATTGCATGCTATTTTATTTTAAAATCATTCATTTCATTTAATATTTAGTCCTTTCAGTTGAAATGATTTCCGATGTGATGTGTGTTGTGAGGGGCAGAGGTGAAATACTCTCTTATGATGTGTGCTAAATTCAAGTAGACAGAGGGTGCTGTTATTCATACAGCTTAACAGAAACTGTTAGAAATGCTTTGACAGACAAAAGACGAATCCAGTGAATACAAGACAATGTATGGTTCGTCTATGTTCTTTATTCTGTCTCAGATATTTTTAAATAAATAAAGGACATTTCATCACAAAATGAGCCGTTCTTAAGAGGACTTTGATTATTTTCAATAGTCAAAGACTTTAGAAATACAAAGACGGTGTACTCGTATTACTATGGGAGATCCAGCAGTGGAATAAGGCAATATGGCGGAATAAGTCCCGCCTTCTAAGTAAAAGAGCCAACCGCCGTTTGGTAAAGTCATTGCGTCACTGCAGCTGCTGTTAGAAGTTCAGGTTGCTATCCGGTTGTTAAGTCGTGACGTAACCGCTCTCCGATAATACTGTTTCCGGGTCCAAAGGCCGGGTCCTCTCTACCTATTTACCGCGTTCGCCCGAGTTTTAACGTGTTCCCGTGTTGTTTAAATAGATCGGAGTTAAAAAAACAAGTGACATTCAACTGTCATTCTACCGCTTCCCCTGTGACGAGAAAGATAAGAGAAAATGGCTGCAGTTGATAAGGTAAGTTACAAATCTTAAACGAATGAAGAAACTTTGGCGCCAGTGGGTGCTATCCCTTAATCCCTAGTAACACCCACTGGCACTGAAGCGAAAAAAGCCCTTTAAAAAAAGGGTTTATGTAGTCTAGGATCTGGAGTGGACGAGCGGAGCGCTTGGGCCCGGAAGAGGCTAAACGTCACGCGTGACGTCAGACTTAACAACCGAATAGAAACAGTCAGTGTTCTGAGACGCGCGCACGTTTTGGACTGTGCAAGCGCATTGGCTGGTCCAGATGGAAAATTGTGTTTTTTTCTTGTCATGATTTGAGCATTTAGAAACAAAATTTATCAGACAGTTGTCAGATTTCAATGGTGATTACTTTTTTCAATCGTAAGGTTGGTGAACGAGAGAGAGAGAGAGAGAGAGAGAGAGAGAGAGAGAGAGAGAGAGAGAGAGAGAGAGAGAGAGAGAGAGAGAGAGAGAGAGAGAGAGAGAGAGAGAGAGAGATGGAGAAAATCTGTGAGATCCTCACAGGATGCTGACTCAAGTTCAATCCCGTCCATACATTTTTTGAGAAGATCGGAATAAAGTTTAGACGCAGTTCGAAGAGGAAAATATAGCGTGTCTGTTACTGGTGTGTGGTGTAAGGGTAATGTGCCTCCATATTTCTGTGAGCTTTATTGGCGGGACAGTAAAGCAGTGTCAGACCAATGCTGACTAGATCTTTTATATGCTGATCTCCACAGAGGCAGTCCCCCATCAGCCACCAAAATAGCAGCAGGGTCATCCATCACCTGGAGAAGAGGAAACTCTATCTTTATCCTGCACAGACTCAAAGAGGCGTGAAATGGCTAAAAATCTTACAGTCCCAGCAATGCATTTTCAAAACAATTCAACTATATATCTACCCAACTATCTTACTGATCAATCTATCCACCTACACTATCTATAGGTTCACATATGAATCACAATTCTATCTTCTAACAATTTGAATCGATTATTTTTAAAAGAAATCGATATTCTACAAGTGTTAAATCACTATAAAGTCAGAATTGCATGAAATAAACTTGCAATTGCATGTTATATTTAGTTTATATCTCACAATTCTGACTTTATAACACACAATTGCGACTTTATATCACGCAATTCTGAGATTAAAAAGTCAGAATTGGGAGATGTAAACTAAATATAACACTCGCAATTATCTTTTTTATTTTTTTATTCAGTGGCGAACACATATATGAGGCTAAATCACTAAATATTAATACAATTCCAAAACAAGTATAGAATAAAATCTAAAAATCAAAATAAACTGAATCAAATAATTCATCCATTTAATCTATGCATTTAATCAAATCGGACCCCAAGAATCGATTTTAAATCCAAAAGATTCCCACCCCTAGTATATAGTACCTAATGATTTATCTACCCGTGCACCCACCCACCCATTCATTCAACTATCTATCTATTCAACTACCCATCCCATCCATCTTACATTCAAATTGGATAGGCTATACCTTGTCCAGGGCCCCTTGATGAAGGGCTGTTTTTGTATTTCAGACTGTATAAAATGTGTCCCTGGCCCAGTAAACTGAAACGAAAGTGCTGGTTAGGGGTTTGTTCTTAGTATGCGAGACATTAATTTTGCTACTTGCCCACTAATTAGATGCAATCACCACTAATTAGCCTGTGTATATATAAATGTATTATTATGAGGAAATTCCATTATAAAGATAGAATAAAAATCTCCACTCCACACTTGTCCTCCTATTCTAGAGAGGTCTATGTGCATGTGTGTGTGCTTGTGGGTGTCTTTCCAAAGCGATCACAATTCAGGGCAAGGCTCAGACTGAATCGATCTCTGACTCATGTAATGGAAATTTTCTTTTGAATGTATCTCTTGAAACATAATATGTATCATAACATATATCATAATATATCTGCTTGTGTGTTTTACAAAACATACACTGTAAAAAACCTAACTCATTATTTTGAGTTATCTTTTTGCATGGTTTTTTTTTAGTTTAACTAACTTATTTCGATAAGTTGAGGACAAGAAAAACTGAGAAAACTATGTACGTGCAGGGACTTTAGTCCGAGGAGGGGGTACGTCTAGGAGGGTGATCTTTTGGGTATATAAACTGTGTAAAATGTGAAGATATTTGCCCTTCTCATATCAGACTCTGTCTGTGTGTGAACTGCCTTTCTTGCAAGAAATAAATACTAATACCTTATAACTTTCGAGATCTTTATTTGTCCTTCAACTGTTATTTAAGGTGTAGAAAAATAATTTTTCCACGACACTCAACAACTGAAACAGTCCCTGACTTTTTACAGTTTTTGTTTTTTTAGGATTGAGATGTGTGAAGAGCACAGCTAATCTTTGAATTTCGTTGCTGACAAGAGAGGAAGAAAATGTGATAGGCTGCAAGATGAATGAATTGGACTGATTGGCTGCAAAGCCACAAAAAATGTAGAAAGCCACAAGGACCAGTGGCTCGGATGTATTTAAATTCCACATCCCTAAACATAAATTCAAATAGCAATACTGTAACCTCCTAATTGTTCCCTCAATTCTCAATTTAATTCTGAATGGTACACATGTCTGCTGTATTGTACTTCTTACCAATTCCCAATATAATCAGATGTCTTGTTCTAAATACACCACACATCACTGTCAGGTGGGTCAGGTGGGAACAGGAAAATGCAAAGAACCTAGCAATCAGAGGGCCTCGATGAGAGAGAATGAATGGAAAAAAACATCCACTTGTCAGGGCTTTTAAAAGCACATCAGAATTAAAGATGTCAGGGGAAATAAATCTTTCCCCATTTTTCAGCCATTCCATCTCAGTAAGATAAGAACAGCTGGCAAATGAAGCCCAGAGTGAACGTATCCATCTGATTGCAGGAACTGAGGATTCTGTGCTGGTTAGTATACATACACATGGGACTCGAAAGTTTGTGGAGGAAGGTGGACGCATGTGTGAGTTTGTGCATGTGTTTTGTGTGTGTGTGTGTGTGTGTGTGTGTGTGTGTGTGTGTGTGTGTGTGTGTGTGTGTGTGTGTGTGTGTGTGTGTGTGTGTGTGTGTGTGTGTGTGTGTGTGTGTGTGTGTGTGTGTGTGGGTTCCATGGGTTGTTGCCGTAAAGGGGAGGAGAGATCATAATGCCTTGATCAAAAACATTTTTTGCTTGAGCGAGTTGCCTTTGAAGCTTAACACTGCTTTAAACACTTGCAGTCTTATCAGAGGGAAAACATTATTCTACTTGATTAAACCTTGATTTAGATTTATATATTACTCATGTTACGCCTATTACCAGCAATTTAGTTCAGCGCAAAGCTAATCTCTGTAATATTTCAGTCCCTCCAGAAAAACGTGATTATGCGATCGCATAATTCAATGCATAATCAGCCAAAGTCCGCATATTTATGCGGGGGCCGCATTTTTTTTAAATACGCCGCACTTTCGCCACATAAATAGCAGATTTCAGCGCAAGTTCCCGCAATCTTCGCAAGTTCCCGCAATTTCATAGCATAAAACTGCATAAATATCCCGCATATTGTAACAATTCAATGTGTTTAAGTTCTGTTTTGAGATCTTGTTTCCCCCTGTCTTTGTGGTTTTTGGTTTAGTCCTGTTAAGTTTTCCCGCTCCTCGTTTGTGTTCAGTTTTATCACCTGTGTTCAGTTTATTATTCAATCATTCCATGTGTATTTAAGCCCTGTGTTTTCCCTGAGTGTTTGTCGATCGTCGTCTATATATGGTTGTGTGTGAACCTTGAAGTCCTGGAGTTTTGTTCTTGTTTCATTTTGGAAAGTTTCATTTTTGTTATTAAAACTATTATCTTTGAAATTCCGTGTCCTCGTCTTCAGCCACCTGCACAGCAACCCTGACAGAACGATCGACCTACAAAAAGAAAGAGAACTGAATATGGGCCGAAGGAGGAAAAGCAAGGTGGTGAGCCCCTTTGAAATGCCTATCCTTTTCCAACATGAGCGCTCACTCGAAGAATATGCTGGTCTATACCTTGAGCTCTACGATGATGTGACGCTGGAGGAAGAGGAACTGAAAAAGAGTTTCTGGGGTGGACTAAAAGACCCTCTCGCCCAGATAATTTTGGTGAAGGACCTCAATCTATCCTTCCTGGAGTTTTTGGATCACACGCTGTGGGCCTGTGGATCCAGCTACCACTTGGAAGATCTACCACTCCAACCAGCTCCAAGCACGCCAACGCCTGAGCCCATCACCTGCACGTTCACGCCAGAGACCGTCCAGCCAGAGACCGTCCAGCCAGAGACCGTCCAGCCAGAGACCGTCCAGCCAGAGACCGTCCAGCCAGAGACCGTCCAGCCAGAGACCGTTGCCTGCCCGCCAGAGCATGAATCTAGCCCCAAGCTCCCTGATGTGCTGGCCCCGTCCAGTTCCGAGTCCCCTGATGTGCTGGCCCCGTCCAGTTCCGAGTCCCCTGATGTGCTGGCCCCGTCCAGTTCCGAGTCCCCTGATGTGCTGGCCCCGTCCAGTTCCGAGTCCCATGATGTGCTGGCCCCGTCCAGTTCAGAGTCCCATGATGTGCTGGCCCCGTCCAGTTCCGAGTCCCATGATGTGCTGGCCCCGTCCAGTTCCGAGTCCCATGAAGCGCCAGAGCCCTTTGACCCAGAGCCAGAGCCCGTTGACCCAGCGCCAGAGCCAGAGCCCGTTGACCCAGCGCCAGAGCCAGAGCCCGTTGACCCAGCGCCAGAGCCAGAGCCCGTTGACCCAGCGCCAGAGCCAGAGCCCGTTGACCCAGCGCCAGAGCCAGAGCCCGTTGACCCAGCGCCAGAGCCAGAGCCCGTTGACCCAGCCCAGAGCCAGAGCCCGTTGACCCAGCGCCAGAGCCAGAGCCCGTTGACCCAGCGCCAAGCCAGGCCCGTTGACCCAGCGCCAGAGCCCGTTGACCCAGCGCGAGCCTTGACCAGACCAGAGCCCGTTGACCCAGACCCCGTTGACCCAGCGCCCGTTGATGTCAAGTCTGTTCCCGTTCCTGAACCTGTCCTTCTCCCCAAGAAAATTTTGGGGGGGGGGCTATACGCCTTCGCCACCCGAAGGGTCCTCACCGCCATGGCCACCTGAAGGGTCTTCACCACCACGGCCACCTGAAGGGTCTTCACCGCCGTGGCCACCTGAAGAGCCTGCACCGCCCTGGACGCCCGAGGGGTCCTCACCGCCATGGCCACCCGAGGGTCCCACAGCACCACCCTGGACGCCCGAGGGTCCCACAGCTCCGCCCCGGACGCCCGAGGGTCCCACAGCTCCGCCCTGGAAGCCCGAGGGTCCCACAGCACCGCCCTGGACGCCCGAGGGTCCCACAGCTCCGCCCCGGACGCCCGAGGGTCCCACAGCTCCGCCCTGGACGCCCGAGGGTCCCACAGCTCCGCCCTGGACGCCCGAGGGTCTCACAGCTCCGCCCCGGACGCCCGAGGGTCCCACAGCTCCGCCCTGGACGCCCGAGGGTCCCACAGCACCGCCCCGGACGCCCGAGGGTCCCACAGCTCCGCCCCGGACGCCCGAGGGTCCCACAGCTCCGCCCTGGCCACGCCCACAGCCTGCTCCGCCCTGGTCACGCCCACAGCCTGCTCCGCCTTGGCCACGCCCACAGCCTGCACCGTCGTGGCCACAGCAACCCTGCACAGCAACCCTGACACATATTCCATTGCATTTTTTAAGAAAACGTGCCGCATAATCAAGGATTCTGGAAGGACTGATATTTACGTTAATGCCCAAGAAAAATTCTCTGCAAAGAAAAACAAAAACAAAAAAGCAACAGATTGTCTGCTTAATATTGCCACACATTTCCACAACACTAACTATCTGTGCACGATACTACGGAGCCCCAGAGGGGAAATAGTGCTGGAAATAAATATGCATTCTCTTGCAAATGTTTTAAGTTCCCCCCAAAAAAATGTTTTAAGTAACCTCTTGCAAAGGTTTTGTGTTTGCTCGCAAAACCTTGGCGTTCCCTCGGAAAACCACTTGTGTTTGCTCAAAATTTTTTTGTTCTTTGCGAGCCAAAGCAAAGCTTCTAGGAAGGATGCAAAATATTTGCGAGAGAATGCAAATGTAAAACAATTACCAAATTCCTTCGGCATGTCCCTTTAGTGGCTCCGTACCGTACCAAGTCAAATTAGTTCATTTAATTCAATTAACAAACTAAAATATAAAAAACCTTTTTCATTATAAATACATTATTTTTTTCATTCATTTTTTTGTTTTTTAAAAGGAGGTCTCTTAAGTTCACCAAGGTTACATTTATTTGATCAAAAATACAGTAAAACAAATAAATTGTGAAATATTATAAACTGTTTTCCATTAATATTAAAAGTTGAATTTTTCAACATTATAATCAATGTTGAAAACAGTTTTGCTGCTTAATATTTTTGTGGAAATCGTGATATTTTTATTTTATTTTTTTAATTATGCATCCTTGCTGAATAAAAATATACATTTCTTCGCAAAAACATTTTTTACTGGCCCCAAATTTTTTAACAGTAGTGAATACACTTCTGATTATCAAGATTGTTAAAATTTAGAATTTGATCTACTATTTATGCATGCTGTTGAATGTGACTTCTTACTAAATGAGAGCTGTCAGAAGAGGTCAAAGATGTGGAATAAAAAGTGCGGTCACACTGCCATACACTACCATTCGTTGTGGGCAAGTGGTCAACATTAACTAGTTATGGGCCATTTGCTGTGACACCATCTGGGCACACAAAGCATCTTTCTCCATTGACAGCCAATCAAAAGTTACTGGGCATTCTGATGTACTACTTATTTAATGAGTTGGGTTTTTGAGGGATTCAGAAGTAAATTTGAATACTTGAAGAAGTGTCTGTTAATGTGAGGTCACACTTAACTAAACAGCTGAGATTCAATTAACAAAACACCTGAGAATGAAAGTATCAATGGAATTACTTTGAATGTTTTTCCTCTGAATAACTTAATGTACTGTACATATAGAAAAAATGTTCCCTGCGATACATTAATATCTGTGAGCTTTTAAGTTTGAAATGTGATATTAATATCACTGCATTCCGTTGTAGAGAACAATGGTGGAAAAAAAGGAAACACATAAATCCAAGCTATATTGCAATATGCTGATAGAAAGCATAGTGCTGAGAGAGGAAAAAGTGGTGACGTGGCAAGGAATTCAGAGGAAATTAAAAAATAATAAAAGCATTTAGTTGAATGATTTCAGCATAAACAGTTTGTCCCAGACGGACAAATAAACAATTTTAACATATTCATATAAATATGTCTGGGTAATAAATAAACAACAATAATACAAAATTCAATAGGGGCTGGAATGAAAGCAGAAGAATGAAGAAAAGACGAGAATTCATATCCACATTCTGACAAGTGAAACAAATGAGCTACAATTGAATGTAATCAGCAGTTTTTAGAAATTGAAGTCAACCACACTCACTCAGACCATGACATCACAACAACAGGTGTTTATGCAGCAGTCTAGGATCTGTGCGTACAAATGCTCTTTTACTGCCACAATACACAATACACAATACACAACAGAGTCCCAACAGCATGTGGCTTTCGTGTACATAGCTAAGCCTCTTGAGCGCTGGTCTTGTTCTTCCAGATCTTGCCTGAAGACATTATTGAGAAGTTCCCAGGGACCAACACACACTATGCTTTCCCTGATTCAGGTTTTTCACCAGATGGCTATAAGCCAATCTGCTGTAATGGCTGTGGCAGCCTGCTGAACACTGAATTCTTCAGAGAGGACAGTCATTAGCTACACTAGGGCATCATTAGAAGAAATATCAGGTCTCCACAGATACGAGCTTAAAAGGGCCTCAGCATTTGTGATTTTTAATTCATGTACAGGTCTATAAATAACCAGCTGAGGTAGAGGCATTCACCTGAGGGCTATGGCGCAAACTGCTGAAAGCACACCTCTTGCTCACATTATATGCTCTCGTCCTCGTTTCCTCGCTTACACTTTGCTCCTGTTTCTCTACTTTCAGAATATTTTTTATTTTCATTTCTATAATAAAGTTCCAAAAATGGTTCAATCTTCCTTCCTATCATTTAATTAAGTTTTATTAGTAAAAATTCATAACAGTACCGCCACTGCAGTACGTGCTGACAGTGTAATATGCTATAAATGTGCAATTGCTGCTATATGAGGCTTTGCAATGTTTCATCAACAGTTGTCCCGTTATTTATTTTAACCACTTTGCTGCAAAGTCCTTTATTATTGTCTTGTCATACAGAACCACTCAGACAGATTTACCTGCCCACAAATAAAGAGCAGACTGTGATCATTTTGAACATGAAAATAAAAAAATTCAAGTCCTTTTCTTTCTAATTCTATGTAGATCTGTGTATTGATAAAAAAACATTCATAAATTTGGAAGCAGTACGATTTTTTTTTATGTTTTTGCAAGAAGACTCTTAAGTTAACGACGTCTGCAGTTAATGCATCAAAATACAGTAAAACAGTAATATTGTTTGTATTTTAAAATATTTTAAATTATAATTTATTCCTTTGATGGCAAAGCTGAATTTTCAACTGCCATTTCTCCAGCCTTCAGACCATGACATCACAACAACAGGTGTTTATGCAGCAGTCTAGGATCTGTGCGTACAAATGCTCTTTTACTGCCACAATACACAATACACAACAGAGTCCCAACAGCATGTGGCTTTCGATATACAAGATATACAATTGTATGTCTTACATGCTCGCAGCAGCAGCAGCAATAACAGCAGCAGCGTAGCAGATATATTCTGCAATGAGCAAACATATCAACAATGTTATATCCATTACCATGCCAAACAATCAGAGTCGTCATGACAGAAATGTCTTTTACTGTCAGTTTTGGTCAATTTACTGCATCCTTGCTGAATAAAAGTATTAATTTCTTTAAAAAAACTAGCTGACCCCAAACTTTACAGTAGTTCATGTGTGTATTTGGCTAGTTTCCCACCTTCATAATAAATTCAGCTATCAATAATAACCTTCTTGTTAAAGGTACATTTTTCAACATGTAGCAATTCAAGATTTTAAGAGTGATCACATAGAATTGTAACTGTATTGATTAAGTAAATTGATTTGGAAAGGAAGACACATCTGTAATCCTTTTAACTTCAGTTAAAACAACTCAGACTTAAACAGATTTAAAGCATAACTGTCTTCTGAGCAAGGACAGAAGCCAAAGAAAGCAAGTGGAAAAAGAGCCCACCTCTGGAACTACTGAGCAGCTTTTTTTAAGTGTGCCGAGAGTGTAGAGATATTTTCCATCCATTAGTTGAGCGTTAGGCCATGAAATACACACACACACACACACAATGATACACGCTTCCCAACATACATGCAGACCAACATTTAATTGGCTTTCTATGTTTACATTTAACTAAGTAATCGTTTCACATCCAGATCAATGTTATTATTGTATCTGCTTGAGCTTTAAAATCAACCCCGAATGAAGCGCAAAACTTCTCAGACGCCTAACAAACCACAGTGAACAACAATATATATAATCTACTTGCAACGAAAGTAGTGCAAATGGGTGCACATTGTCACAAAACCACATCCTGACTCTACCAGCCATACCATTTATTTATTTGATTCAAATGCACCATGTCTAAAAGATCATTTCGATAATAAGGCATGAAGGATGTCTAAATTTGCTTATCTAAGTCTTTAAACTCCTCTACGTGTTGATTCAGTAGCATAATGAACTGATTCGTTCATTCTGCAAAAGTCTGCTAAACAACCTTCAATCATTATTCAACGTGGGCACATTATCTACTTTAAAAGCAAAGCAGAAATGTCTATTTGACCGCGTTTAGAAGTGAATTATATATAGTTGTTGAATTGCTTTATATAATGTCAGAGTGTATGCAGGTGTAAAGTGTTTTGGCCCTGGTCTGATGTTGAGATATAGTACAGGGAGTCTGATGTCTCGATGTGTATATACTGGAGCGGTTTGTTTGAGCATGCAGAGGCTGCCGGCTCTTGTGTTGTTGTGCTGAGAAACACATGCACTACGTAATGGAATTTCTGTAGTCTCGTGTCTGGCTTCCATAGAGCTGTCCCATCCATCCTCATACAAGCGTCTGGACGCCTGGACATGATCACACACTCCTCAAGCCCTGGGCTCCTTGCACTGACACAGGAGCTGAGAAAACACACAACTTGCTGCTACTTAGAAGCTCAAATGGATACACACATGTGGCAAGGATCAATCACTTTGATGTGCATCAGTGCATTGACATCTTTGTTTGCAAATGGATTTGCAAAGTGCAATCATTGGCTTTCTTGCACAAGTTTTTCTCTTTTGGTTCATAAGAAAGGTGCTTTCGCAAGGTACTTTCCTATGCATTTATATCCTTTACTGACAAATGGTTAATACTTCATAAGGAGTGAGAGATGTCACAGCACATAGGTTTACTAAAGAGACAGGCAGCATTGCACTAAGGATCATGACGAGATGGGAGGTTCATGCTTCTTTCCAGCACAGTACTGCTAAAAGCCTATCCTATTCTTAACACATTTCAGTTGTATTTCACAGTTAGATAGAATGTTACAAAATCCTATAAACAATATTCTTTAAAGATAAATTTCTTGAGAATATATTAAAGGGGTAGTAATTCACCAAAAATGAAAATTCTGTCATCATTTATTCACCCACATGTCATTCAGAACCAGCACTATAAAACTAAAACTAAAAAATGCTAAAACCTGTTTTTAGTAATTGGAATAAAGCTAAAAGATAAGACAAATAATTAGATGAAAAGCTTTAACTTATTTCAGTTCAACTTTAAAGGAATAGTTCATTTAAAAATGAAGATTCTGCATAATTTACACACCTTCAAGTTGTTTTAAACCTGTGTGAATTTTTTTCTTCTGCTGAACACAAAAGAAGATATTTTGAAGAATGTCGGTATCCAGATATTTTTAAGTGAACTATTCCTTTAAGTATTAACATGAATAAAACTAAAATAATATATAAATTCAAGTATCTATAATTTCTTTTAAAGAAATATATATTATAAAAACTAAGAAAAATGACAATGTCACTAACAAAATCATTAAAAGTAAATTTTAAATAAAAACTAAAACGTTTGGTTACCAACATTCGTCAAAATATATTTTTTGGTGTGCTCCGAAGTGATTTTTGTCTTTAAAGTCATTCACTAATATTCCCTTTACCAAACAAATAATCGGATTTGTGTTCATGTTCTTCACAAAAAGTGATAATTTTGTAGCTTATAAGACATGGTCATATAAATTATTGGTGTATGGAAAGGTAACATTCTCTGTAGTTGCAAGATGAAGAGGTGATGGAAAAAAAAGCTTGCAAGTGACATTAGAGACTACTGAGGGGAAAAAGAAAAACTGAGGCAGAAAAAATATGACAAAAAAGATGAGCAAACAACAAATGATACTTCACAGAGAGAGAAAGTAGAAAGTGACTGTGATGTCAGCAGATGAAGTGTAAACACATATACCTGCGGTTAGAGCAGCAGATCACAAACAGTGATAGAAAGTGCAATTCAGCAAGAAAAACCTATGCACACTGATTTATCACAGTCAGCTATAGCTCTCACGGGACCCCTATAAGGTCATTAAGGGGCTAAAACTACCCTCATTTCCTCTAACCCACTACAGAGGACAGTCCCAAGACAATGCAAAAAAAGAAGTAGATCAGGTACTCTACTAGCACATAAGAACTTGAGATCGAGATTGGTGTGGATGCAGTGAGATTACTCAGCTTTAGATGAGGAATATACAGCAATGTGTTGGAGATCTGTGGAGCAGAGCTGGAGAAATCAAACTGCTGTTTCAAGAGGCTTTTCGTGAATGTGACTGGCAGGAAACTATAAGGACTGTCTATCTGCTGTTTGATAATATTTATATGAAACTCCATTAAAATATCAAATAAATACAACAGAATAAGAATTTTAGGAGTTTGCAGATGCTTTTACCCAAAGCGATTACATTCAAGTTATGCATTTTATTAGTTCTTTCTTTCAGTAAAAATCAAACCTATCATGCCATTGCTAGAAAATGCTCGAGCTACAGGAAGGCCAATCATTTCAAATAATAGCTTAACACTTTTCTCCCAGTTTAGCTTTAGTGCAATGTCTTAGACATTATTTAAAAAAATAATTATAGTGTTACTGTATGCTGAAAAGAACATTGACCTAAAAATGTGCTTCATGGTAGCAACATCTAAATAAACTGATTTTGAAGTCATAAATATTATTTACCATGACTGAATCAACCTACACTACATGTATGTGTATCATAGAAATAGCTCCTTAAGTCTAGAGTCCCTTTTTTATTTTATTTTTTAAATAACAAATTTTAAGTAATGAGCTCTCACATAATAAAACGTACTCGGTTACTAACGTAACCTCGGTTCTCTCTAGAGAGGGAACGAGTACTGCGTAATAGCTTACGCTACGGGGAAAACTCTTTTCATCGAGATATTGAAGCCAAAAAATTATCCTTAATTTTTAATCAATGTAAAACGCTTTGCAGCAGCAAGCAGACATAGGCGAGACAGCTTGCGCGCCTATTGGCTGTCTTGCGGCAAAAGCAGCAGCCTATCGAGAGAGGCTCTGCGTGACGTCATGACGAATGGGGGCACTTCGCGCCCATATCGTCACGTCCCGCCAGAAAGGGCGTGGTCTCGCCCTATAAACAAACTCGATAAGCTGCCATACACTGATTTTTCATCGCCGAAGCGAACCAGAGCGTATTCCAAGCACGGCAAGATACGCAGTACTCGTTCCCTCTCTAGAGAGAACCGAGGTTACGTTAGTAACCGAGTACGTTCTCTTACGAGAGAATCTCTCGTACTGCGTAATAGCTTACGCTATGGGGAACACAGTGTAACACGCCGTGCGGATAGGGATCCAACACCAAAGTCCCAGGGGCAAAGGCCCAGGGCTCATGTAGTGCATAATCACCATACACTCACAGAGAGTAAAAAAAGGAGAGGCTGGAAGCATTTCTCCTTATAGATAGACCCACAGGGGCTAACCATATGACCATTAAACCACGCAGCCAGGGTGAAAGCTTTCAGCCTAAACTGGGTGGCCCTACTTGTGCCAGTACTCATGGAGCTGCTGCATCGGTCTGAACGATGCGCATGCCAAACACTCAGCATCCGAGCCGCACAGCGGGCAGATAGCACTGAAGTCTAGATAGCCAAAAGCTTAGCTTGTAAGGCAGGCACCTCCAGATTATAGTATTTTATAAATGTAGACGGCGAGGCCCAGCCCGCGGCCGTACAGATATCTTGCAGGGTGACCCCGCTAGACCATGCCCACGACGAGGCCACGCCTCTCGTGGAGTGCGCTCTGACACCCAAGGGGCACTGCAAGCCCTTGGAAGTGTAAGCCAGCGCTATGGCATCGACTATCCATCTGGATAGGCTCTGTTTCGAAGCGGCAAGCCCCTTGGAACGCCCGCTATACGAAACGAAACGAAACGAAAAGCATAAGCTCTTAATGCCCTGACTGGGCAAAGAAGAGTCGCGTCGTCCTCCTCATTGAGAACCGGAAGGGCAGACAGGGAAATCACCTGGGCCCTTAACGGTGTGTTGAGGGATTTCGGCACGTAGCCGTGCTTAGGTTTGAGTATGACCTTTGAGTCATTAGGCCCAAACTCCATGCATGACACGCTTACTGAAAGCGCTTGTAAGTCCCCTACGCGCTTCACTGAAGCAAGAGCCGTAAGAAACGCTGTCTTGAAAGACAAGTGTTTCATGTCTGACGACTGGATTGGCTCGAATGGGGCACCTTTCATGGCCTCCAAGACCGTGGAAAGGTCCCATGTCGGGACTGAAGGGGGCCTGGGAGGGTTTAGCCTCCGAGTTCCTCTAAGGAAACGCACGACTAAGTCGTTCTTTCCCAGTGACTGGCCAGACACCGGTTTTGCAAACGTTGCTATGGCCGCCACGTATACTTTGAGCGTGGATGGGGTCCTGCCCTTATCCAGTAGCTCCTGAAGGAAGGAAAGCACTTCCGTAACCCCGCAGTCTACAGGTGAAAAAGCCCTGCGCTTGACACCAAGCAGAGAACACAGACCATTTCGAGGAGTAGAGCTGTCTGGTAGACGGGGCTCTAGCCTGCGCGATCGTGTTTAACACTCCTCT